>JAFMOC010000133.1:27500-652500 GCA_019802505.1 Corydoras sp. C115
CATTTTCTAGCAGTGTAACTGTGCAACGTGAATTTATAAGTTTTAAAACTTTGTTTTTAAAACTTATAAAGTGTTTTTTAATTATTATGTAAAAGTATATCACATACACTCACAAGCCACTTCATAGACTGTTTCTGCACTGTATTTTATCATTGCCATTTGACAATATAATGTTTTTTTAAATTCTAAAATTAGACTATAGTCCTACATACTATATGTTCCTCTACATACTTTGTTGGTTAACTTTATTCTGTTATCTAATAATCAGTACCATCACAGAGCAAATATTTGTATGGTGGATAATTATTAGCACTCCGGGGACACTGACAAGGGGTGGTTGGGGTTTTTAAACACCTCAGTGTCACTATTGGACCAGAGGTATTAAAACTCAACAATGCCCAGTTAACAGCATCCTGTTGTAATTGACTAGTGTTGTACTAAATGACGAAGGACCAAATGGCGGCCCTCCTATTTTGGTTAGATTAGATTTATTGTTCTAGCGAAGGGGAATGCTTTCCTCTTTTACAATATAAGACAATGAATGCTTGAGTAAGAGCACTGCAACAAATGGGTAATTACTGGGCCATATTAATTTCTATGCACCTTGTTTTACAGGATGCTCTGAGGAACGGTCTGGTCGTCACAGAAGTTCTAATGTGGTTCTATATTGGCGAGATTATCGGGAAAGGAGGAATTGTGGGATATGATGTATAAATGTAGACTCTTCCTGATCTCTCTTTGTCTAAATGCATTGTTTTCATTTGAAATGTCTGGACTCCAAGAAATAAATATGTATTAATAAAGAAATAGTCTTACTGCCTTTTTAATGAATGCTGCTGTAGTGGTTTTAACATGGCTATGAAAAAAAATATCCAATAAGCAGGCATCAAGATTTTTTTTTTTTCCCTACAAATAGTCAGGACCACCACAGAGCAGTTATTACAGATATGGCTGATTGGTTTGTTACTGTGTGTCGGGCTGGTTTGAGTGGATCAGACACAGAAGCGCTGGTCAAGTATAACACTGGTATTGTATCCACTCACTATGCACTCTTACACATTTACATTCTTGGGCTACTTGTAGAATCAGTGCTTACAGGATGGGGGCTGCATTATTCTGAGGATGTCACAGAGGTGTTTAAAAACACCTGCAGTACTGCTTGTGCCTGATCCACTCATACCAGCACACCACACAGAGACATGCTGGTTGTGTAAGGGTCCTTACGTAAAGATTTATGAAGTAAAGAAATAATATTGCATAATCACACTTGCACAGTCTAAATGCATGACCACATGCATTATTTAATAACTATGTTATAATGGACATCTCCTCCTGTTCCCTGCTTTCAGACAAGCTTTGCATCACATTTCCCAGATACCTGCGAATCTCCTCCCGCACCTGTTCAGGATCATCCTCTAGGTTGGAATGAATAAGGGGCAGCTTGTTTAACTGAGGTGCTGCAAAAACAAAAATCAACATGCTTTAAACCCTACTGAAAAGATATCGCTTATATTTAGTGTTGGGTTTCATCCTTATGTTGACAGTTTCTTTGGATAATTGCCATACCTAACTGAGGGTGGGCTGTATTCCCACCACTGCCGGGCTTGTGGTGGGCAATGAGCAGGCACTGGGCTTCCTGAAGGCTCTGTGATGAGATAAATGTGGAGTACCAGGTCTCTGCTTCCTTCAGATGACTGGGAATGTCTGGGTTAAAGACTATTACAACTCCATTAGAGTCTCTCATTAAAGCTGGCCAGCAGGATTCAAACCTTTGAATGTAAAATGCCAAAATATTCAGATTAAAATTGTAGAACGTCACCCTTGCATTCTGGTGTATAACAGAGGAAACAATCTGGAACAAGCATTAAAAATGAGGTTTGTACATTGGGTGGAGTTGAAGCATACATTATCCAGGTTAAGTAAATTTTGTATACTCATTAACAGAAGCTTTTTCATTCATTAATTATCCTCTACTAGGGTCGTGTTCCCCACGCCCCCAGGCTACACCAGAACAGTGTGCCAATCTATTGCTGGGCACACACACAAACACTCTAAATGGGGCAATTTAAAGTATTCAATTTACCTTGAATCCATGTTTCTGTAGGAGGAAACTGAAGAACCCGGAGGAAGCCCACGCAGATTAGGATTCGAACCTGGAATCCCCAGCCCTGAGAGGCGAACATGATAACCACTAAGCCACCGTACCAATAGAAGTTTGTTTTTCATTTTTAAAACACTGTTATGCAAAAACTGTAATATACATACTTTAATAATATAGGTTGTAAGACTTAGTTTAGGGCACGGTAGCTCAGTGGTTAGGGCATTGGACTATCTATCTGAAGGGTGGCGGTTCAAATCCCAGGTCCACTGAAGTTACCAGTGTGGGTCCTTGAGCAAGGCCCTTAACCCTCATTGCTCCAGGGATGTTGAGATTAACCCTGTGCTCACCTTGTAAGTCACTTTGGATAAAAGTGTCTGCTAAATCACCAAGTGTAAATGTAGTAAGTTTGAAAACTTTTTAAAAAGTCAAATGAAGTGTTTAAAATGTAAAATCATTAATTATACTGATTGGAACCCTTATAGGGCATGGTGGCTTAGTGGTTAGTACATTCGCATCTCAGTGCTAGGGATTCCCGGTTCGAATACCTGGGTCAAGTTTCCATGTTCTCCCTGTGTCCACGTAGGTTTCCTCCGGGTTCTCCGGTTTCCTCCCAAAGTCCAAAAACATGGATCAAGGTCAATAGAAATTACCCGTATAGAGTGTGTTTGTTTGTTTGTCTGTGTGTGTGAGTGTGTGCCCAGCGATGGATTGACGCCCTGTCCTGGATGTATCTGCCCAGCGCCCAAAACGTTCTCCCTTGAATGGACATGGGGACCCCCCCCCCCATGACCCTAGTAGAGGATAAAGCAAGAAGATGATGGATGGATCGAAGCTTTATAACTTACTAATGATTACTTATTCTTGGTATAGAAAAATAAGTGTGAAAAATAAGGATTTTAAATAGCATAATCTTGGTCAAAACATAAAGACTTGGGTGTTTAGACACTTACTTGAAATCACCAGAGCAATCCCACAGTTCTACATTACATGTGCTGTCTTTGGTGCCATTGCCCAGATTTTGAGAATTTAATTCCACGATCCTTTAAAAACAGAACACAAATTAATAACCACAATCCTCTGTGGTGTGATTTTTTTTACTACTGTTTAGCACAAAGTTACAGTTTTGTCGTATTAGACTTAATCTTACCTTACTCCCTGTGTTGGTTTGTAGACTAACCCAATGTTCTCTGTGGTGTCAGATAGAAAATTAGCCAACACTGTCTTTCCACACTGTTAAAATTCAAAATACCAAAAGTTTTTCAAATGATTCACTTTTCACACTTGTGTATAATCATATATAATGCAAATAATAAAACCACATATTACTGAAACACATTTGTTTAATAACTGTAGAGTCCAGCTTTGTAATATCAGCTTTCACACAACCATCTTGTCATTTGCATTTATAACCCAAATACTGATAGCACCATGTCTTAACAATGTGTGCAAATATGTGCAGCTAAAAAATGACTGCAGAATGTTTTTTTTTTTTTATTCAGGTGTTTAAAGTCGAAGCAGCATCACTGGCTTCATTCCTGACAGGAAGAGTTACAAATGGTACAGTCATAGAAGCTATTTAGTATATCGAGTGTGCTAATCAGCATGTTTTGGAATGTGGGAGGAAAAAAAACTTTGTTCACCAAAAAAAACATTACCTGAAACACTGTGGGGTTTTTATTTGTGACGGAGTTAGCTGGTGACCTTTAAAGAGTTCATTAATTATCTTCTACTTAATACTCTACTGGGATTGCGAGGGGATGGGGGGGGGTTCCCTATGTCCATCCAGGGTTGGACATTTGGGCGCTGGGCAGATACACCCAGGACAGGGTGCCAATCTATCGCTGCGCACACTCACACACTATATGGGGCAATTTAGAGCATTTAATTTACCCTAAACCAAAGTTTTTGAAACACTGTGGAGGTCTAATTTGTGATAGAGTCAGCTGGTGACCTTTAAATAGTTTATTCATTCATTCATTATGTTCCGCTTAATACTGTACTAGGGTCATGTAGGGGAAGGGGGGGCTCTATGCCCATCCAGGGGAGAACGTATTGGGCATTGGGCAGATACAACCAGGACAGGGCGCCAGTCTATTGCTGAGCTCACTCACTCACAGCCACAGAACCTGGAGGAAACTCACGCAGCCACGGGCAGAACATGGAAACTCCAGCCAGATTGGGATTTAAATCTAGAATCATCAGTGCTAAGAGGTGAATGTGCTAACCGCTACACCCACATGCCATCCCCTATGAGTTGGGCAATTTGTGTAAACGGCTGCCAGGGTAGGAACAGAAAGATGAAGATCGTAAATAAAATTCAGTCTTCTGTTTACCTGCCTGCATGATATATAGTCACCTTATTATTTTACTATCTTACTTATTGTTTCTATGCTTATTTTCCATTTTATCAGCTTCATATACCAGATAGATGAAAGGGATTGGTGATAAAGTGATCTATTTGGCCTACTGTACTTGGGTTTTTATTTGTAATGGAGTTAGCTGGTGACCTTTAAAGAGTTCATTCATTATCTTCTACTTAATCCACTACTGGGATTGCAAGGCGTGGGGGGGGGGTTCCCTATATCCATCCAGGGTTGGACGTTTGGGCTCTGGGCAGATACACCCAGGACAGGGTGCCAATCTATCGCTGGGCACGCACACACACACTATATGGGGCAATTTAGAGCATTCAATTTACCCTAAAACAATGTTTTTGAAACACGGTGGGGGTCTTATTTGTGATAGAGTCAGCTGGTGATCTATTTGGCCTACTGTATTACACACAGAGGAACTCATCCTCCACATGTAACCCATGTGTGCAGTGAGACTGCAGTGCTGCGCATCACCCACCACCCAAGTAATACCTGCGCTTTGATCCCGATTATAAAAGAAAAAAAGTAAAGAGGACTACGGTCTGGAAGTGTAGATCTACAGAGCGCCCCTGTAAACCGAGCGCTGAGTCAACAAAGCAGGAGGTGTAACTAATAAAGTTACCAGGTAAATAACATCTTGCAATCAGGTAAAATAAGTAATCAAGGCAAATCTAAGTTGAAAATAAATTGTGACTGTAGTAATCATAATAGTAATTCAGACACACGTACCTCACTGGGTCCGATTAAAAGTATTTTAGCTTTAATCATGATGAAGCAAGTTTTAACATTAATCCGCTAATGCTAGCTTAAATTTGGGACTATTTAAATACAAACATAAACCTTAACATAAACATCTAGCTAACAGCGGGATATAATTCAGTCATTCCAGCTGTAACACGTGAAATAGTCGATGGTAATATAAACAATGGCGTTGTCATGGCGCTGCGGTGAATGCATAGCTCAGGTTCCATGATCGCAGATTCGTCACCGAATGACAGATTTGTATTAACAAATACTACAATTTTCATCAAATATTCAGACTAATTAAATATTCAGACAATTTCCATTATCGGAATAAGAATTTGTGGCGAGTTAATGGCGAGTCATTTTAACAGTTTAATATTAACAATTTAATGTTGCTTAATCCTATACTGGGCAGCACGGTGGCTTAGTGGTTAGCACGTTCGCCTCTCAGCGCTAAGGATTCCTGGTTTGAATCCCCATTTGGATGAAGTTTCCATGTTCTCCCCGTGTCTGCCTAGGTTTCCTCCGGGTTCTCCGGCTTCCTCCCACAGTCCAAAAACATGGAACAAGTCAATTGAATTCTCAAAATTGCCCCATATAGAGTGTTTGTGTGAGTGAGTGTGTGCCCAGCGATAGATTGGCGCCCTGTCCTGCGTGTATCTGCCCAGTGCCCGAAATGTTCTCCATTGGATGGGCATGGGGAACCCCCCCGCGACCCTAATAGAGGATAAAGCGGAAGATAATGAATGAATGAATGAATAAATGAATGAATAATCCTATATTAGGACTAGAGTTGTGGGGAGGGGGCAAGAAACCAAAGTACGCCAGGGAAACACAATCACGCACATGAGGACCCCCCCCCCCCCCCCCAAAAAAAAATAAAATAAATAAAATAAAATAAAATAAAATAAAATAAAATAATAAAAATAAACATAAAAACTTTGTTCACCAAAACTGGGAATAAACCCAGGACCTTCTTGTTGTGAGACAAACATGCCCCCCCCCCTGAATGTTTTCTGAATGAATTTAGATAGAGGGAATTTAGTGCAGTTAATTCACCTTGAGTGAAAGTTTTCGACTGTGGACTGTGGAAGGAAATTGGAGAACCCGTAGCTAATATTTAAATTTTTACTAATACAAATTTTGGGAGGGCGGCACGGTGGCTTAGTGGTTAGCACGTTTGCCTCTTCGAATCCCTATCTGGGTGGAGTTTCCATGTTCTCCCCATGTCCGCGTGGGTTTCTTCCGGGTTCTCCGGTTTCCTCCCACATTCCAAAAACAAGGATCAAGTCAATTGAGTGCTCCAAATTGCCCCATATAGAGTGTGTTTGTGTGAGTGAGTGTGTGCCCAGCGATGGATTGGCACCCTGTTAAATGACCAAATGTAAATGTAGTAAGTTTGAAAACTTTTTAAAAAGTGAAATGAAGTGTTTAAACTGTAAAATCATTAATTATACTGATTGGAAGCTTTATAGGTGGCTTAGTGGTTTGCACGTTCGCCTCTCAGAACTAGGGTTTCCCGGTTCGAATCCCTGGGTCGAGTTTCCATGTTCTCCCCGTGTCCGCGTGGGTTTCCTACGGGTTCTCCGGTTTCCTCCCACAGTCCAAAAACATGGATCAAGGTTAATAGAAATTACCCCGTATAGAGTGTGTTTGTTTGTATGTCTGTGTGAGTGAGTGTGTGCCCAGCGATGGATTGGCGCCCTGTCCTGGGTGTATCTGCCCAGCGCCCGAAACATTCTCCCTTGAATGGACATGGGGAACCCCCCCCCCCATGACCCTAGTAGAGGATAAAGCAAGAAGATGATGGATGGATTGAAGCTTTATAACTTACTAATGATTACTTTTTCTTGGTATAGTGGTAAGTGTGAAAAATGGTAAGTGTGAAAAATAAAGCAGAAGAAAATGGATGGATGGATAAATTTTGGGCGGCATGGTGGCTTAAAGGTTTAGCGGGTTTGCCTCTCAGTGCTGGGTATTTCATATTCTCCCTGTGTCTGCATGGGTTTCCTCCGGGTTCTTGGCTTTTCTCCCACAGTCCAAAAACATGGATTTTAAGGTAAAATGTCTAAAAGCTCTAAATTGCATGGATATAGTGTTTGAGTGTCTGTGTGAGTAAGTGTGCTTAGCGATAGATTGATGCCCTGTCCTGGGTGTATCTGCACAGTGCCTGAAAAGTTCTCCCCTGGATGAGCAGGGGAAACTCCCCCGCAACCCTAGTAGAGATTAAGCGGAAGATAATGAATGACTGAATAAATATAAATTTTCAGAAAACATTGTTGTACCACTGATGTGTCTGTTCTGTTTAGCTATTTTTATCAAACTCTTTACTTTTGTTACAAAATATTGTGGAGACCATCATGTGGATTGGTGCAGACCAAGTTCCCAGCATGCCTTGCGGGCGTTCTAAAGACTCTTTATGTTTCGTGCGATTATAAGGTCTCTGTGTTGTTTGGGTAAGTGTGGGGTCACAGGGGTTGTTGTGTGCATTGTCTTTGCGCTTATGTGTTTTTCTGTTCATTTGGGGGGAGTTACCGGTTTGGGGATATGTGTTGATTGTAGTGTTGTTTCTTCTCATGTTGCCATGTAATGTTAGTGTTTTGCTCCATGTGTGATTTGTTGTGTTCACATTTCCGTTGGAGACAGCAGTAAGTAGACTGGTGAGGAGGCGGAGAGTGTGCTGGCACTGTGGTGATCTGGAACACAGAGCAATCAAGTGCACCCTGACTGGACCAGCAGGAAATGGTGCAGGGTTCAAGTGGTACCATGATCTGATCGCATGTAGATACTGGTTCCTTCATTACATTTACATTTAGTCATTTAGCAACTTACAAATGAGAACACCACATGTCAGTAGTTATGAAGAAAACCAGCTACACTGTAGAATTATCAAACCCGATCATTATCTGATCCGGCACCCCCCCTTTTTTCCCCTACAACAGGTATTTGTTAATAAGATGCATCTTCAGTATTTTTTTTTAAATGCGAAGTGACTGCTTTACGGACAGAGTTGGGAAGATCGTTCCACCATTTTGCAGTGGTGAATGCCATGCGAGCAGCTACAGGGAGCCAATGGAGAGAAATGAGTAGTGGAGTGACATGAGTTCGCTTGAGTCAGGCTGCAGAGTTTTGAATTAGTTGTAGAGGTCTGATTGTGGAAGCTGGGACACCGGCAAGCAACGCATTACAATAATCAAGCCAGGATAGGATGAGGGCTTGAACTAACAGCTGGGTAGCATGTTCAGTCAAGAAAGGTCTGATCTTCTGTATGTTGAAAGGAACATGATCAGAGAGTTTAAGGTGGGAGTCTATTGTGAAACCAAATTTACGGACCAAATCGGTTGGAGAGATTGGGGAGCTGTCAATTTGGAAAGTCAGGTCATGATGTCTTGAGGGTTTAGCTGGGATTATGAGAAGGTCTGGTTTTGGTAAATTTAATTTGAGATGACGGGCCTTCATCCAAACAAATATGTTGGTGAGGCAGGCAGATATCCGATTTGAGATCGTGGTGTGGTCAGGGGCAAAAGACAAATTAAGTGTCATCAGTGACTGAGTGTCATCAGCATAGCAGTGGTAAGAGAAACCATGCGCCTGAATGACTGTGCTCCATGACGCTGATTCGCTCCAGAGTTGTGATGAACATATATAAGAGCGCGGCGGTCGAAACACAGAACCAGTGTGGATTTTTATTGGGCAACTGCATTAGACTTTTACATTGTCGGAAACTGGCAATTGACTGTGGGAGCAGCGCTATCCAAGACCTCTGCATTTTGGGCACAGGCTTTTTGAAAAGAGTGGGCAGCAACATTGACTTTGAGAAGGGACTGTAATACAGTAGTGGATTAAATTCTGTTTTGACATGAGTGCCAGTGGAGGCTGCAGCTGGCCCATTGGGGAGGTCGAGCAGTACGAAAGACATGGAACCACTGCGTGGATTGAAGAAGTGTAGCAGCAGCAGCCTTCTTGAGCACCGAACCGGGAAAAAACAGTGACATGCGTACGTGGGAATCTGCTCTCCCTCCAGCATCAGGTATGCAAGTCTACTTGGTCGATTCAGTCTGATGCTAAAGAGAAAAGGGCATATGACATGGGTAGCATCGGCGAGCCCCTCATGCCATGTGCAAAGGTCTCACAGTTTAACCCACAGCGCAAGAAGGGACTGTGTCTGAAGCTGCAGTCTGCAGCAAGGTGGGGCCTTGCTCAGTTAAGTCGAGACTGGGTGAGGTGGTCTACTGCATGGCTTGGAAAAGGCATCGTTTAGTGGTCCACCTGGACAGACTGGAACTTTACCCTTGCAAAGTTTCAGGGGTCAAGCTTCAGTAGGAGTCGAGGCCGGACGCTGTGTTTGAACCATGTGCTGTGTTGGTTACAGATAGACCGAGGTGCGAGTGGCATTTTCCACAGAGACCCAAGGACTGTATGAGAGTGTTCAATCACTGAGATGGTTGACTTTTGAGGGGGTGGGCTGTGTGACTGTCACATGATTTGGCGTGGCGCCAAGTTTCCAGCATGCCTTGCGGCCACGCTAAAGGCTTTTTAGTATTTATTAGTAGTATTGATTTTTCCTGACTTTGCTACTTGATGCCGCTGTAACAATGTAAATTTCCCCCTGTGGGGAATTCATAACAAACAAAGTTTCCATGTTCTCCCCGTGTCTGCGTGGGTTTCCTCCGGGTTCTCCGGTTTCCTCCCACAGTCCAAAAACATGGATCAAGTCAATTGAATTCTCCAAATTGCCCCATATAGTGTGTGTCTGTGTGAGTGAGTGTGTACCCAGCGATGGATTGGCGCCCTGTCCTGGGTCTATCTGCCCAGCGCCTGAGACGTTCTCCCCTGGATGGGCATGAGGACCCCCACTGCGACCCTAATAGAGGATAAAGCGGAAGATAATGAATGAATGAATGAATTCATTTATTTATTCATTCATTATCTTCCGCTTTATCTTCTACTAGGGTCATGGGGGTTCACGTTTTTGATACACCCAGATACACCCAGGAAAGGGCACCAATCTATCGCTGGCACATTCACTCACACAGACACACACTATATGGGGCAATTTAGAGCACTCGATTTACCTTGAATCCAAGTTTTTGGACTGTGGAAGGAAACCAGAGGATATTCATCAGACTGTAATTTTTTTGGTATTACCTTATACAGTCAGACTAAATAATGTGGGGGGGAAATTTGTGGAAAAAGTGAAAATAATATATTGCTTAGAAATAAACTTGTCGAATTTTGTTCAGTTTGTTGTATGATACCAGGGGCGTCGTTAGACCTGGGCTTTTGGGGCTATAGCCCCGGATGTTTTGTCAGTAGCCCCGGATCAAATGAGAGCTGCTTTCTCTGGCTGCCTCTCCTCCAGCTGCGGGACGTACGGAGACAACGTCAGCTGTTTGTGTTTCCAAGCTCTCTCTCTCTCTTCTCTCTCTCTCTCTCTCTCGCTCTCTCTGTGTGTGTGTGTGTGTGTGTGTGTGTGTGTGTCTGTGTGTGAGGGAGACAGATTTTTTTCACCAGTATCGGGAGTAAAGTTACTGTAATAAATGTATGTTGGCTGTAGAGAGCAGCTTCTTAGCTTTCATAAACCATCAGAATTTTTCTGAAGGCGCAAACTGTCGCAAAGTTACGGTATTTCAAAGCAAAACCTTGTTAAAACTGTCTCATCTGCAACGGACTCGTAAAATGGATTCAGGCTTTTCTCCCGAAGCTCAGGTTCATTTATTCCAAAGTTTAATTTTATCCAATATAACTAATAAATGATCAAACAAAATGAATATAACAGTTTGAAAATTGATAAATACACTCATGAAAGGGCAATTTTTAAAGAAGACAGAGAGGAGAATAAGGGATCTGGGCTAAAGCCCCGGATGTTTCTAAACCCTAAAAACGCCCCTGTTTGATACCCTTTATATCCTGATTTAAAATGTGCATTTGGAGTCATCTCATCATTGGGTAGTGACGTATGTCACTATTAATTATTACATTTCCAGGACAACACAATAGCAGTTTTCAGATATGGATTATAATAGAATGATCATATTTTGAGTTGTTTTCTATAATCATTATTCCTTTGGGTTTAATCGGGCTATTGTTTATAGCTTGAGTTTAGGGGTTACTTTTTCTGTTAATTGTTTGTTTAATGCATTTAGAATATTAAATAGAGTGTGATTTGGGTGTGTTACACCTAAATAAACCTGACCAACTGATCAACTATTAAACCTTGAAAAACAGTATGGAGTGAACGCATTTCTCAATACAGGAACTAAGACTCACTAAGGAACTCAGCAGCTGCTGCAGGATCATCCTACAAGCACACCTACACTTGAGAGATTTGTCATCCTGGTGCTGATTTTTTCAACAAACGAGGAAGGGGCTTGGAGCATGTTTCCTTCCTAAAATTCATAAATGCAGCTGGGAATGCAAGAACAGTGACTGGAAAACAGCCAAATATAAATGTTTAGTCTGTAATTGCCTAGTTTTCAACATAGTTCTTAAAGTAATTTTATTTTATTTTATATTCTTTGCATTATAATTATTTTTGATTATTATAATTATAACATGCTTTGAGCATTATGCTTTCAGAATGAAGTAATAATTGAGGGTACAAATCACTGTGCTGATCCAAATTCTGGATTAATATAAGGGTTGCATCAGGAAAGGCATCCGGTGTAAAATTGTACTAAAGTGAATATGCAGAGACGATGACTAATAGAAACAGCCAAAAGATAAAAACTCCATGATATGCAAATAATAAAACTATAGCAGTATAATATAAACCAGACATACAAATTGTTGATACCACTGGGGCATAAAGGCTTTATTAAAAATGTTTTTTATATTGTTCACTGGCTGTAGTGTTAGTAGTTTTACCTGTACAATTTCTGATACAAACACACTGGATAATAAAAAAACTTCAATTGTGGTTATAAAACGATGGTATGTAACAATGACATACAGGTTTTAGTGTTTTAAGCAGTGTTAATAATAAAAAGCACATCATGAAATTTCCAAGTAACACTTTTGTAATCTTTGAATTATATAAATTTCTAAAATTTTAGAATCAGTTTCAGCATTTTCATCTTTAATGTCATTGTTTTACCGCAGATTAAATGAAATGATTTTCATGATAAATGAAATATGCAACAAAAAACATGTATAAGAATATATAAAAAATGTAAAAAGTAGCAAAAAACCCTGCTGGAGTACTTATCATATTGTTTTACAAAACACTTTATTTTAGTTGACAGATCTTTACTGATGTTCCAACCCCAAACCCGGGGTACAGTGGCTCAGTAAAGGTTGTCTCAAAGCGATGGAGGCACGTCATGGTTTCACCGATGCTATAGAAAGCCAACAACCCTGCATTATGGTCTAGGTAGACTCCTATCCTGGGAGAATGTGGGGCATTGATTGTTTTGTCCACTTTGCTATGCCAAGCGGAGTAGCCTGTATCTGAGCAGAGGAGACTCCAGGATTTATCATTGTACCCCAGCAAACAGAGAGAGCCCTTGCCCTTACGGCTAATGCCTCGGTAGGCCACTCCGACAGAGAATTCACCATTCCACTCTATTTCCCAGTAAAAGCGGCCTCCAGACAAAGCTTCACGACACAACACTTGGGCAAAGCTGTCAAATCGCTCTGGGCTGTCAGAATAGGGCTGCAGATTCCTGGTCCGAGTAACTTTCCTGTTGCTGTCAGACAAATAGAGCTCCTTGTAAGCAGTGCTGGGGTCCAGACGAAGTTGACAGAAGTCTGATGAGAGAGAGAAAGAGGAGAGAGAGAGAGAGAGCGCGAGAGAGAGAAATTATTATTCCTTAGCTCCGCTATGCCGCTGAATTTAACATAAAGCAAACTCATGTACTGAATTGATTTGTATACATACATTTCAGGAACTCAGATCTGCTCTTTGGTTGTGAAGGCGGGGCGCTGTCCACCGCTTGAACCTCTTTGACTTAAGACAGAAAAAAAAAAAAAAAATCATTCCTTTCCTTTTGATGTAGCACTTTTAATCAGAATGTCTTTGATCATCTGACTAATGACGGAATGTCTTATGATCACCATTCCTTTTTTTTTTTTATTTTTTTTTTACCTCTACTGTTTTTCTCTCTGAGGCTGCGATTTTCCAGCGTGTAAACAGGGACTTCGTTTACTGTAAAACACACATAAAGACCATCTTAAAGTTAATTCATACACCATTTAGTGCAACACTACCTAATCGGCAAGCCTTGTGTTATTACATAACCTTTCTTGGAATCAAAACGGATGTTTATTAACTGCCTGATTTACAAAATTAGACCAGTTTCCTTTGTGTACCACATGTTTGTCAAGCTTCAGGGTACTTTTTTTCAGCTTAGTCACCTGGTACCACTGCCTTTGCACTGGCTCGTGTCAGTTTTGGACATGTGTGTGGTAGGTTAACAGTCCTCATTAATGCAGAATGCATTGCTAGAAGGTTATATTAATGTACCAGGCTGTGCCTAATGAAAAGGGTTGTTTATATGGCTGTACTGCTCAGCTATATGCATTTCTAACCTGACTTCGAGATCTTCAACAGTTCCTCTCTGCCCAGTTCTTCCAGTTTCTCTTTGATTTCTGCTACCGCTTTCCTGGCAGCACTAAATGAAAAGTCGGGATTCAGAGACACTTTGGGAATAAAGCCGTCATCAGTTGGAGTGCATAGATAGTTGAAGTTCTGTATCAGGGATAAAGAGAACAATGGATATTGTCAGAATAAGACCCCATGATTCAATTAACTACAAAAGAACTACACAACATATAAAATCAACATATGAACAAACTATGATCATATAGACCCAGCTGACTATATTGCTTTTGTACCTGCAGGAAATGAATGTGGTCTTCTGTGCTGTAAAGTTGCTTAAGGCCAGTTTCTTTTTTCTTAAGCTCCTCGATCTCCTGCTCCAAGCGTTCCATGAGTCCTTCGGCCTGACTGAAGGCTGCTTTCTCATTGATATTGATCAGTTTGGTTACTTCTGCCCTCATCCTTTCAATAGAGGTGATCATCTCGTCAAACATTTTCTTGCTCTCTGCCATGGCCCTTTGAGCTGAGCTCTGAAATGTGCACCCAAAAAGAATGTAAATACTTCAGAACTATTCTTTCTCTTCTAAACTGAACTGTTAGGGTTCCATGAATTTAAATCTGACCTTCAACCAGAAGAGCAAATAGTACAAATTGTCAATAAAGAATACATTTTTATCAGACAACACTATATGGCCAAACCTCAAGGTTTATTTGTATTCCCTTGCATGAGGGAGTTATAGAGTTACTAAAGAGATAAGTGCCCTGTTCTGGTTCACAGGTATTCACGGACAGATAAAAATGACCAGGAACATTTTAGCCTAGTCAGGCTGTAGCAAGCTGAATAAACAACCATTCTTGTGTGAAGTCACCAAAGTGACATACCTTTAGTGAGTCCACAGCAGTCTTCAGTTCTTCTAGCTCTTTGGTTCTCTGCTGACATTTTTGTTTGATCTCAGCTTGGGAAACGCCGAGCAATTTCTGACAGAGAAAAAAACAATCACAAAAGTCTTGTTGATATGCTTGTTTTTATTACTTTATGTTGACTGACTCTCATTATTTGATTGGTATTCCTAAACAGAGACTATTACAATCTTTAATTTGTAAATAAATACCTACTTGAATAAAATGGCATAAGATATTAATTTATTAAATTACTTTTGTCTTTGCTACATAACATTTAAAAAGCTATCTAAAATGTTGAAGTAAAGAATAGAAAATGATGGAATGCCAACTACGTCAGGAATGTGAAAGTAGACGTGTCTGTGAAGAAGTGTTTCAAGGTGATCCTGCCCGTGTCCATTAAAAATGAAGAGGGGCTTTGGTGCAGCATTTCGTCAAGTCCGCTAGACCATTTTTCAAGATAAGCTTAAAGGAATGTGAAGAATTTGGGAAAGGGGTAAATAATAGGAGTGTATGTTGAGGGAGCCAGAGATGAAAAACGGGGGGTGGGTGGGTTGGGTGTAGTGGTGGGGGGCTTTAATCTGTGATAAGAACTTTCTGGTCCCAGCAGCATAAACAAACACACCGTTTTGGCAAAGGATCACACTACTGACTTTAATAATGTTATAATTAGCATCAACAGAGGTGAAGTTGTTTCCCAGTTTTAAAGTGAATATCCAGCAAACAGTGCTGTCCCTAGTTCTGTGCCTCTGTTTCCTTGAAGGGTTAAAAACTTTGACAGGGTGTCTCTTTATAGTTGTTAAACTTGTCCTCCCACTTTGTCTCAGGTACTGCTTATACTGCAAATACATAGTCCACCATAAAAGAAGCAATACCTTTAAAGAGGTAGCAGTATAGCCACTGCAGAACAGTTCCAAATTAATAAAGGCAACATTCTTCATAACTGCTCAGAGGGCGGCCTCCATCTGCACATTCTTTCAGTCATAAATGTCTGCTGAAGTGGGTAATGGGATTTAGCAAGAGGTCTTTTTTAATTCCTTTCACTCATGATGTGGGAGGCTGGTGGGTGGTTAGGACATCAATGTTTGTCTGATCCTCTGAAACTCACATACCTTCATCTGTGGGATTGGCCTTGTCTTACACCACAACTCGGACCATCCCTTACTTACTCAGCTCCACTATAATAAAGTTCTCCATGTGAAGCGTGCACTATCCAAAACAACACACACCCAGATGAAATTTCAAGAAACCTTGGACCTTGCTATACTCCCTGTGTGAGACACTCCCTTTTGCCTTTATGGGTTGACCGGGTGGGCGAACTAGGTTTATCTGGCTGTAAATTTTGTCCCACTGGTTTGTCTGAAATACAAGTTCATTCCATTATTTCTCTCTCTAATCCACCTTAATTGCTTTTCCCGCAGATGTAAATGTCAGCTAGTCTGCTTTAGATGACTCTGAACTAGTTTGATTGCCAAAACAGGGTGGGAGGAACTCCGTGTTGGTATGTTGCATTAGGTAAAAAAAAAAAAAAAACTCTTCTGGCTCAGTAGAGCAATGATTTCACAGGTTTTACAGTTGTACTATTCTTGTACTCAACATTGAATTGAATATTGTATTAATATTCATTATTTTCTCATCCAAAGAAAATCACACCAACAGTGGCCTTTGGAACATATTAGCATTGGTTTATAAGAACTGCTAACACAACTTAAAGCTCTTACCTGCTTTTCACTCCTTTCTGCCTCGGCTGATACAATATCGTGACCTTTGTGCTCACTGACAGTACAGATGGCACAGATACACATCTGGTCGGTGCGGCAGAATAGCTCCAGGCTTTTCTGGTGCTGGGGACAGATCTTTCGGTCCAGGTTTCCCAGCTCATCCACAAGCTTGTGCCTCTTGAAGGTGGCAGACTCATAGTGGGGCTTCAGGTGTTTTTCGCAGTAGGAGGCCAGGCAGTTGAGGCATGACTTAACAGCTTTCAGCTTCTTCCCAGAGCAGAAATCGCATGGGACATCTGTGGGGCCAGCATAGCTTCCATTGCTTGGAGGCATCATGTTGAGGTTTAGACCAGTCTTCTTGATCTTCTCAGCCACTTTGCTGAGTGTTGCATTGGGTCTCAGTACAGGCCTCTGAGTGAAAGTGATCCTGCACTGGGGACAGATGTAGATGCCCGTGTAGTCTGCTTCATTCCAGTATCCACTGATGCAGTCCATACAGAAGCTGTGGCCACAGGGAATGGCCACAGGGTCCCTCAGTAGACTGGCACACAGGTGGCAGCTGAAGTAATCCGGAGACACAGGCTCCGCCATGATCACCTCACTCATGTACAGACTCACTAAAACACTTTTGAAATACCTGCCTTAGGAATCAGGGAGCGCCTGGGTGTGCGTGAAGAACACCAGAGAGCAAGAGGCAAAAAAAAATCTGGAACCTTGAAATCAGTGAGACTCTGAAGCGGCCAGCTGGAGACACAACCTTCTTGTATAGCTGAATTCCACAAGTTATTGATTGAAAGCAGACAAATCCCTCCCCTTCCTCCAGGGAGAGAGAGAGAGGGGGTAAAGAAAGAGAGAGAGCAAGAGAGCACAGCCTAGTTTAGACAAACAAGTCAAACAGGAGCGGAGCCTTATGAGAGGCAGAGAATGAGAGAGTGGAGGGTGGAGTAAAGCAAAATAGGGCAGGGCTATTGTGAATTAGTGAATTGTAGTGGCTGTGGGGGTGGGTTGAGGGGTAGGGAGGTGTCTCAAGATGAAACCAAGAGTTCTTTAATAAAGACGCAGACACTGATACTTTCAGTGGGTCAGGTTTCTTTTTAAATTAACTTTTAAGTAGGATATCCATCTGCACAAACTATAACCAAAGTAAATAATTGGCAGTCATTTGTATTTATTTTATTTTTACCTTAAGCCCCAAATTACACTATAATCTATAATGTACAAACTACTGCACAGTATATTTCAACACTCCCATACATACTGTATACAAATTATTCAGCATCCACAACACTGAAAATATTGCCAGCCATGTATTTTCTGCAATTCCCTTTAAGCTTTAAAAATGCTTTAATCTTAACAAAATGCAATTTATGGAGTAAAAAATGCATTTTTATAAACTGCTTACCTAATTAGCCTTAGGGGTCTGCTGTACACTTTTTGGGGCTTGTTGGGTTTAACGAGAGGACCCACTCATGACATGTCCCTGATAAATTGCTGTAAATATATTTACAAGCAACAGCAATAAAATACACTATATAGACAAAATGTTTGAAACACACCCTTTAACACCCGAGTGGTTTCATTAGGTCTTATTGTCACAAATCAAGGAGCTAGCTACGTGTTTTGGACAATTGTATCCATTCAATTTTGTGCTAATGGTAGGCTGAGTGTAATGTGAAAGGACTTGATCTCTGACTCCAACCCCATTAAACAACTTTGGGATAACTAAGTAGGTAAAATAGAGATTGCAAGCTGGGTGCTCTCTTCCATCCTCTCATCCTTTTGGTCCATCATTGTAAATGCTTTTCACAATAAATACAATAATGATGAACCTGTTTCTCTCAATTACACAACTGGTCTTTTACCTTGCAAAGGTAATATATGAACAATTATTACTGGAGGGCTTAAAGATTAAGCAGTGTGTGTATTTGTGTAAAAATATCACATCAATATCATGTGAAAGTGGGTTATTAATCCAGATTTTATACTTGATATTAATTTATATTTTTACTAATATGGGAAAATATTAATATAATATTAAATATATTAAAAAATCATAGGAAAAACATACTACTTAACATAAACATACTTAAAAGATGTAAGAAATGTGAAGTAGAATAAACAGATACAACATTTTAAATAGTACAACGAGTTGTAATACCACAACTGCCTGCAATTTGTGGCAAATACGCAGCGGCCCTTGCTTCATTGCAACACCGCACATTCTCTAGATGTCAAAGGCCTGAATTCCGGTCATGTTTGTCAATTTTTACTTTCATTGCATGAACATCGAAATACCTAAAGACATTGTGATCATTGCATCATTGTTATATAGTAGCTCTTTGTGTGAATGGTTATCTCATACTGTGTTTTGTACCTTTAGTTCTTTTAAGGTCAGTTTCAGCTAAAATAAAAAATACGAAATATTTCTGATCACCCTCACATTGTGCTACAAGACTATAACGTCTCCATCATTAAACAGACTATTGATACCCATTCAACATGCTCTATGAAACACTTCTGTGTCATTTGACACCTCGGGATGCATTAGTTTCAGTGACACTCTGCTTGTTTGCAAAGGCACTGAATAAACACAGCATGTCATCAGTGATGAAGGGGTGGGGATTGGGGACACCTTTGTGAGTACTTTTAACTTGTCTCTAATATGCAAAACTGGATTTTGAATATTGTAAACAACACAGAAAACCTGCAGATCCTTTTAATGTGTGTGTGTGTGTGTGTGTGTGTGTGTGTGTGTGTGTGTGTAGAAGTAGCAGTAATTTCACTATTTATGAATGTACCCTCTGAGCTGAAAGCTTAAAAACATTATTTTTTAAATACTAACTTGGAACAGATTTCAGGTCAGCACGTAGTGACACAGCAACTGACACTTGTTGAATTTTGACTGGCTCCACGGACCGGTTATATCAGCCCCACCCCCATGAAAAAAAACCTTAACATCACTGTTAAGGTTAACATGGTTTCGCCTCACTCCTTATTTGGTGTACTCTCTGATAAGCCAGTTTCTCTTTCCTTCCTCTTTTTTTCAGAGTTGATCTGATTCCAGGAAAGGCTGGTGCACAGAGCTTTTCCTGCGATTGTCTGTGTGTGACTACGAAAGACCTAACACACAGCTAGGTAAAGCCGTCTCAGGGTGGAGACCCCTCTTTGCTGTTCCGAGACATGTCCTGTAGTGTCCTTTTTTTAATAAAGGCTCATTTCGCTCAATAGGTAACAATAGTAGGTTAATCCCATGTCCACATGGTTCAATGGGTAATGCTGCATATAGCAGGTGTCTGTTGAGGTAATAAACATTGTTGGACTAAGGCACAATTAGGCAATTTTAAAGATTACAGATTACCTCTCACAGATTGCAACAGTTTACAAGCTGTGTTCCCTACTTTAAAGCGCATTCCAGCGAGGAAGCTTTGCATTTCCTTGTGTACATTACACTTCAAGGATCTTGTTTCACAGGGTTAATGACTAAAAGAATGGTTTTGCATGAGGTCACATTGAGGCTGTGCTGTGTGCGCGTACAAGTGTGCAACTCCAACCATGACTGACCAAGTGTACATTGAGTGTGGGAATGCATAATGCAGTTGCCAAAGGGGTTTGCCTTAGATGATGCGATTCATCAATGCATGGAGACAAGGGATTTACAAGTGTTTCCTTTAAACAATGGTAACCTTTGTCAGTTTTGGCCTGATTGCAGGGTGCGTGTTGCTAGACATCTGGATTAATGCCAGATTAGTGTGAACAAGTTGCATGAACTTAAACTTTGGTGAGTGGATGAGGAAAAAGAGCCATAATACATATTAAAACTATTGCTCAATAAACAATGGGAGCAATGAAAGCATACAATGAAAAAAAAGGATTGCTTGATGTTGTAGGAACATCTGGATCATATTAAAGAAAAAGGCCAAGTTGTTATTTCCAGCATGTTATACGAGTGGGAGTAAATAATTTTGAATCAGTACAACTGCATCTAATAAAATATAATAAAAAAACATAATGGCTGCAGCAAGAAAAACACCTCATGTGGACCTTTAACATCCAGCCAATTAAGATTTGTATTAGTGTCTTTTCCACCTAGGATACTTAATGGACATGTATGCCATTTAAGAGCATTAACATAGTCATGAGGAAAGACTGCATTTTTATAAAGGTTTGAAATACCTTTTTACATTTAATACTGAGTGAATTGCCTGTTTGCCCGACTACATACATAAATTTGCCAGTTGACTCAGTATATTTACTCAGTACGCAAATTCAGTGGTACATCCAGCACCCAGTTGAATTTTTACTGTTATTACTTATGCTATTATTACTTTCATTATTATTTGGTAAAAAAACATATACTGTCAAACACCATATATTGTCAGTAATATTTCCCCTGGGGTTGGTTATTGTTCAAGGTAACTGAACATAGGTAACTGAACATAGGTAACTGAACTTAGTAAGGATCATAAAGGTACATACAGTATATGTTTCTAATCAGTAAATAAAGTATCTCAATGGGGTACCACCCCAGTGACAAGCATTTTACTCTGAAAAGTTACAAGGATATACTTTATTTTCTTTCTGTTATTATCCTAGCTTTGTAGGTGCATAATGGAAGCGCCAAAGTCCAGCCCCATTCTTTGAATGCCATGCCTGACTATGTTAAATCTAACCACTCATTTGATACACAACTAGCCTCTTTTTAGCCTGGGCTTGTGATGAAATTGGCTGCAAATGCTGCAAATGTTAATATCAGCAATGTAATTGGTCACTTCATGGTGTTTTTTTTTCTAATGATAAACTTTATTTAACTAACTGAGAGAAAAAGAATAAAAAAGCACCAAACAAAACAAACCACATCACCTCAATATAATATTCCTCTGCACACAATAGCACTAACTACTCTCTCCACCAATCACTGGTGTTGCTGCTCGAACCATGTAGAGGTGTGAGATATCTAAATATATATAGTATATTAGTATAGTATATTAGTATATAAAACTCCACAGGATCCAAAAGAGTAAGTATGTGGTAGTCACAACAAACGTTGTGATATAATCAAAGCAACGGTGTGGATTTGTACACACTCTCATTTTTGTCCTTATTTATAAGATAACTACATTTATTAAACATTACAAGAGTCTTAAACCTACTTGATCACTTTTTTGTGTTAAAAGGTCAGAAAAGTCATTATATAAGGACATAGTTTACTGGACCACTAACATAAATGAATTAAAAACATATATGATGCCTTTTGTATGCCTTTTTAAAAAATAAAAAAAAAAGCAGCTGCTTTTGGACCGTCTGCAGTCATAACATAGATATTCCATTTGGTCAAATGTATTGGAACACATTGTCAGAAGTGTAATAAATCAATAACTTAGTTATACATTTTAGACAATTGTATGCTTTCAGATTTTGTGGGAACAATTTGGAAAAGGTCCTGTCCGTTGTGACTTTTTCCATATTGTTTATATCTAGTAATAAATACCCAAAGCTACTACATGTACATCAGATCAACACAGCCATATCACATTCATGTCAGCACCATTAAAGCATTAAGTATAGTTTGTTATTACCCTGTTAATATATAACCAGTTGTGGTACAATAGACAATTTCATGGTAAGCAGGAAACTGTTCGTCATAAAGAGTCATAGTTCAAGTACAAACATTTGTAACAAATAGCATTTAGCATGTTATATGCAACACAGTCTATTACCACTCATAGATACATTTGATAGAAAGAGAGAATGTTGACTAAAAGGGCATAAGATAAAGTGTCAGGTCTGTTTTAGTGGCACAGTCACCTCTGCTGCAGTGTGGAGGTATTGCAGTGGAATGAGAAGCAGGTCCAGTTACACTGCAATCAGAATGGACAAGAGGGGGCATTCTAATAATGCTGCACATACTCCAGATAAAACGCATGCTGAAAATAAAACAGACTGTGTATAACGTACAAAATGATTACTTTGGTTTGTGCATTAAACTTCTAAAATAAAACCCATTCTGGTATGTAGTGGATTTCCAGTACTCCTGGAGCTTGAGCACTTAAAATTCTCATCAGAGACCTCTTAAAGTGACACACTGGTGTTTTATTACACCAGGCTATTTCTTATCATTCCCTGCTTTACATGATTGTGAAGGGCAAGGCAGCAATAAATCAGAGAAACATGTCATAAATACAACAAGGCCAATAAAATCTCTGCATTTCATTGTATGATTAAGTAAAGGATATGAACAGAAGTATGGTAACTTCTCAGTGTTTTGACATTTTTACATCTATAGATTTATAACTACAATATATGCACCCCATATCTGAGCATTTACACTTACCCTATACTCTTGTGCGATATGTAAATAATCATCAGATCAGGATTAAAAGACATGCAATGTGGTTTATTTATCTTACTCATGTTATCTAACCAGACTCCCCCATGTGACAGGTTACAGAATTATTACCTCTCTTGATTCTGACCTGTTGTTATCTGACTTATCAAGTTGGGTGCATTCTTGACACGTACTGGCTGCTGAAACGCAAGAGCAGATGGCCTTTTTTTGTCAGAGAGACACTTCTGAGATGATTTTCCCCACTAAAATGTAAAACAAAAGTTCCTCTGTGAAATACTGAGAGTGATGAACACGTGAATCATAATTTTTATGACAGTTTAATTTGAGTGTGATAGATACAGTAGGTGTAAAAAAGAAATGCAGAACATTTACAGCAATATGGCACATGAAAAAAACTCTGTAAACAGTTTTTCTACCTTAATTATCAACATAAGATTTATCTACAGACCTAAAAATACATCTAAAAATAACCCTTAAATAAGCCCTTAACTGAAAGGTGACCAAGGAGAAAGTGATTGTGTTTTAGATGCTCAAGAAAATGGTAGTTTCTCTTGTGTAATAAGAAACATATTATTCAGTTTAAACTAATTCAAAATTTATTTTCTTATGACCATGTTTTTGCTTTTTGATTTGTAGTTGGACAAGGTGGGAGGGGCCAATGCATCACCGGGCACTCACTCACACAGACATACCCACCATATAGGGGCAATTAAGATGGGCAATTTAGAGCAGCCAATTCACCTTGAATGTGGGAAAAGACTGGAGAAAACCCACATGAACACAGGGAGAACATAGAAACATCACCCAGATCAAACCAGATTTAAACGTGAATCTTCAGAGCAGAGAGGCGAATGTGCTAATCATTAAGCCACTGTGCTGCCCTATTGTATGTTGAAAGACATTAAAAAACTTATCTCAGTTCACCATATCTGTAGCATGTGGAGAATTAAATTTTAAAAACAGTCCAATTCACTGATAAACAAAGGAAAAGATGCTAATTTAAAACACTATAATGAAAGCACAGGAATTTGATTTTATCTATAGCAATCTACCAAAGGAATTAAGCAGGAAATGCTGATTAAGATACATAATGGTAGTTTTATCTTAATAGGGAGAAACAGTTAAAGAAGGAGAGATATGTTTATGTCACATTTGACAAGTTTGCATTTTAGTTCATCAGTTTTTTTTAATCCAGATTGGATTCTCTGTTACTTCTATCAAGTAAAACAAATACAAAAAAAGTGATCTTTAAGAAACGGTAAGTAAGAAGTTAATATTACTTAAACTTAAAGGAAGTTTTATTGTGTGCATCACCATATCAGCAGGCTCACAGAAAAAAATATTTTGGGACAACCACACATTACATGAGTTCTTACAGGAAGTCTTGACATTCCATTAGTTTCCCCTTTGTAGAAAGACCATCTTCCACTGTTTGAAGATTTTTGCAAGATATCTTTTTATTCACCCAAAAGAGCATTTGTTTGGTTGGACAAAGATGTTTGACAAGAGGACCTGGCTTTTAATTTCCTTTCAATTTCATCTCAAAAGTGTTTGATGGGATTGAGTCAGTCAGGTTATTTCACAGCAATTTAATAGGCCTTGCTTCGTGCACAGTGGCACTGCTATGCTGAATCAGAAAAAGGTTTTTCCACAAACAGTTCCCACAAACATGGAAACACAAATAAAATAGAGAGAAAGTAGGCAGAAAAGAGGTGTAATTAAAAGAGTGGCTGGTGATGGTTATATAGGAAGTTATATCCTGTAATAACTTATCTCTCTGCAGACAGCCTCTCAAGAATGCACCTCCCAATATGAGGTCATCCCCACCCAAAATCCCAAACTAATGTCGTCAGAGGGGGAGGATTACTTAGTCAACCACATTAAATTAGTCAAACTATCAAAGGAATTGTTTAGGATTTTTCATAATTCTCATCTGTATGCGGGCAAGTACCAGAGAAAACAATTGCAAAATATTACCAAAATATTACCAAAAACATAGACAAAAGAAACAAACTTTTAATAGAAATCTAAAGGGAATTAAACAACATGATTTTAATAAATATATTTACCTAAACTATTTACTTATTGTGGGCGGCACGGTGGCTTAGTGGTTAGCACATTCGCATCTCAGCACTAGGGATTCCCGGTTCAAATCCCTATCTGGGTGGAGTTTCCATGTTCTCCCCGTGTCCGTGTGGGTTTCCTCTGGGTTCTCCGGTTTCCTCCCACAGTGTCTGTGTGAGTGAGTGTGTGCCTAGCGATAGATTGGCGCCCTGTCCTGGGTGTATCTGCCCAGCGCCCGAAACCCCCCCGCGACCCTAATATAGGATAAAGTGGAAGATAATGAATGAATGGACTTACTTATTGTAGTGACACCTAATAAATTTAAATAGATACCGATTTTCAACTAAATTCACATAGATACCAAAAAATTGAAAAACTCTTGCTTTTTATTTTAAATGTTCAACATATTCAGCTTTATTTAAAGAAGTCAGTTTTGATGAGTACCCAGCGATGGATTGGCGCCCTGTCCTGGGTCTATCTGCCCAGCGCCCGAGACGTTCTCCCCTGGATGGGCATGGGGAACCCCACCGCGACCCTAATAGAGGATAAAGCGGGAGATAATGAATGAATGAATGAATGAGTTTTGATGAGATTGTTCATTCAATCATTGTTAGAATGTAATTTTGTATGTTAGTTGCATAACATTCTGGGCAGGTTAAAACCCTAAACATATTTAAAGCTTTCCTAACTGTCAGACAAACAGCAAAATTAATAGCACTCCACTTCAAATTCCTGCCAAATGTAGTTTAGTACTGTATAGAATAGTATTTAAAAATAAATGTGTAATTTTTAATTCACCTAAACCTTTTTATCAGACAAAATGACAAATAAAAGATTTGTTTTTTAATAATACATTTAATTATATTATATTAGTTTATATAAGTTAAAAATATAAATTAAAATAATTAAAAATATATAAGTTTTGTAATTATTGCTTTAGCACATTCACAAAAAAGTTTGGACAGAGGCAAAACATGACTGAAAGATATCGGTAACACAATGATCCACAAGCAGCAATTTAGGTCGTAACAGGTATAAAGTCATCAACTATAAAAGGACCATTTACCAAAACATTTGCTGGCAAGAATGGTTCATCACTTTGTGGCAAAGTTCCAATGATAATTGAAATTCAAAGACAATGTTTCTCAGAGCAAAATAAAAGTCTTTTACAATCTATAGTTCATATTAAAAGTTATTTTGGGAATTGTGCAATATCTCATTACATAAGGGCTAAGGGTGGTTCTGTTTTGGGGAATGTTTTTGTTTATATTTAACAATTAGTGTTTTCATCATTAAAAACATTAAAATCTTTTCTTCGACCCTTGGTCTGTTAAGAACCTTAATACACCTTTTCAATCATGCCATTCTCAAGACAATTTCCATACAGATGAAAACACTAATGAAGGACTACAGAAACTGACAATGAAATCAAAGTGCCTAGAGTTGTATTTATTTTACACCTGCAAGACAGTCGGTAGTTTGCAATGATGTAGGCATTACGGGTAATTTTCCCAGTTGCTAATATATAATAATACCTATATACTGTAAATAACTATTATGAATATATAAAAAAATATTATAACTATTCCTTAAAAGTCTGTTTCTCCTCTTCATGCAAAAGCACTTTTTTTTACATACAACATTAAGTACATTTGTGAATGTAAAGAAACAATCCTCAGTCAACTCTGTAATATCATTTTGCAAGCAATGACAGTTCTGTCAGTTGGTTACATATAGTTTACACTCACATGGTCACAGTAATTCATTGTGTAAATTCTGGTATGCAAAAATATTGAGTACAACATCCACTGTGTTTGTATGATAGAAAGAGGGCAATATGTTCTTTTAGAGATGATAAATGACTTCCTCCATAAGCTTGAATAACAGACAAGCAAAATATATATATTTTTAAAAAACACCCCTATATCGTATTAAATTACTTTATCCTATTTCTCTTTTTATTCAATAATTATAAAGAACAAACTTTGTTGTCAAAATGTATCCATAGAAAACAATTAATTGCTTACCAATAATTAGTTAATTAATTGGTAATTTTTTTATTGATTCATGTGTTGTCATCAACGATGAACAATTTTACAAGTTTCAGCTTAATCTGATAAATGAAAGTGGGTGAAATAGCATTTGCAAACAATTTTACCACACACAGACAAACAGATGAAGCTAATATAGGGGTGGTAATAATAATAATAATAATAATAATAATAATAATAATAATAATAATTATAGTACAAATGTGTTTACCTCTTTATTCATTTCATATTTGTGGGTGGGGCAATACATCATGGTCAGCAGCACAATGATTAAATAACCTATTCTGTTTAATAAAAGTGTGGTAGAAATTAGATGACATGCTAGCTTGTACATTGTATTAGGTACTTCTCCACTAATTGTTCATTTTAGCATTTATCATTTCATCACATTTTGGTTCTACAATTACAGATTGTTGTACATCTGTTACTCTATATACTTTGGTAATCCCCTTTACTCAGTCCGTTAATGGTCAGAATACCGTTGTCAGACGGTCAGATCGACCACTCAAATAATAACTGCTCTGTGGTGTTCCTGTGGGAGTCCTGATTATTAGAGAACAGAGTGAACTACAATCTGTTATTGAAGACGTTCATAGTGCATCTATGACAAGCGGAACTGAAAAAGTGAAAAATAAGGATAGAAACTAACTAAGTACACTAATAAAGTGGTTAGTGTTTGGAGTGATTAAGGCTCTTCAGATGAGTAGTACATGGTTGGGCAAAATGCTTTTAATACTGCTGAAATATTCATATGAGCACTGAGAATTATTGGGATTAATGTTTGAAGAAATACATTTTATGCAATTTATGAGCAAATCTGTTAATAAATATAACTATGACTACAGTATACTGTTACTGGTGGTAAAGATGGCAGTGATACGAAGATGGTGACATGCGGTAGTACAGAATATTTTATTCTAAATGTAATATTTACATTTTTTTATTTTAATTCTACCTCTAATGCTTAGGGTCAAAACTGGGTCCAACAATTTAGTTTTCATTCCATGTACCACATTTTATGTAAATGGCAATAAAGTCTCCTTGAATGCTTGAATCTAATCCATGTATTTGGAAAGGTGAAGCACCTTAATACTAGGTGGTCAGTGGTGGTCCGGTTAAGTTAAGTATAAAAGACAGAGACTTTTGTCATGCGGATCACAAGACAGTAATTGTATTCTGGGGCTTAAAACCTGTGGTCAGTAATTCAGTATGTTAACCACTTACCACTGACCAAGTGTTGTTTTATTGTCTTCAGAAATCATCTTGATTCTATTATAATTACTCATGCAGCAAAACCACGCAGAAAATCAATCCTGTGGCTTTTTACAGTAATAACTTCTAGTTTACTTGATTAGCATGTCTTTAGACTGTGAGAGAAAACAGGAACTGCCAGGAAAGCCCACACATTCATAGGGAGAACATGCTAAATTCTCACAGAAACAACCCAGTCCTAACATCTAGAAATGAAACCCAAGACCTTCTTGCTGTAAACTGACCATGTCACCTACTACACCTTACTTTTTTTCATTCATTATAATTATCCATCCATTATCTTCCGCTTGTCCAGGTTTGGGTCGCGGGGGCAGCAACCTAACTCTCCTGGATGACCGAGCTTTAAACCCTATCTCTAAGGGATAGCCCAGACACCCTGAGGAGAAAAACTATTTCGGCTGCTTGTATTTGCAATCTTGTTCTTTCGGACATTACCCAAAGCTCATGACCATAGGTCAGGGTAGGAACGTAGATCGACTGGTAAATCAGAGCCTTGCCTTATGGCTTAGCTCTTTTCTTCACCACAACAGACTGGTATAGAGTCTGTATCACTGCTGACCCCATGCCAATCCACCTGTCAATCTCCTGCACCATTTTACCATCACTCATGTACAAGTCCCTGAGATACTTAAACTCCTCCACTTATGGCAAGATCTCATCCCTGACTCACAGAGGACTCTCCACCCATTTCCAACTTAGAGTGATCCTCGGCTGCATTATAATTATAATGCATTTTATTTAAATTGCCATTCGGGTGGCCCTAAAGCCCAGCCCAGACACAGAAAGAGTAAGGTGGTGATTCATTCTGGGTGGAGGTCAGTCTTATGCAAAATCCCATGTACACATATTCATACTCATCCACTCTAGTAAGACTCCATCTGTATTAGTGCTACATTCAGTTCCACCAAGGGGGAACAGTTTGGGAAGGGTCCCTTCAAGATTCTAAATGTGTCTAAGAGGCCCATAAAAGTATAGTTTATAGAGTTTACTCTCTTTTCACCTATTTTCAGAAACATCTTTAAAATGATTTAAAATGCTTTTACAGAAGAGTAAAAATTGTTATAGCTGCAAATAGCAGACCAACATTGATTGGGATGTCATAAGTTAGTCTCAGGATACTGTTCCAATTACAGCTCTAGGATCCCGACCCACTGTCAAAAATTTTGCTGGTTACTTTTAAAATTTTATTACCACTATAAAATGTGTTTAATTTGAAGAACATTCTATTGAATCAAGGGCTTAAATAAACTACCCACAATTGCAGTAACAGTGATGATGCAAAAGTAGAACTGGGACATTTTTTTAGACGTCGTAATGAAACTGTCTAAGTGAGACTTTACATTTCATTCATTTTTTCTGACCTCTACACAATATCCTGTGATTGACGACCTACCCTTGCTCCTGTTCTGCTTACCTGTGCTACAACCACTCCCCTCCACATTTTACAAGTTTCTGCTCAACCAGTTTGTCCTCTTTCTTTTAACCCGCCTGTTGACTATATATAACATACCTCAGCGGGACCTGACTCTCACTTCATGTTCTGAATTCCATCACACAACCACACACTACTGTCAACCTCTTTGAGGTACTCTGAACTCATGTCGTACGACCAGGACATCTGCTACCTCTGCAAAGAGGATCTGAGGGACCCCGTGTCTATCCCATGTGGCCATATCTTCTGCACCATCTGCCTCAAGACCTACTGGGATCATGCAGACCACACAGGTCAGTACTTGTGCCCACAGTGCCGGGTCAGCTACAGCAAGAGGCCCACCCCAAGACAATTGCAGCCTTCTCGCAGCTCTTCAGTAATGAGGGTTTCAGAGCCCTCACCTCCGGCTCCTCCGGCTCCTGACTACAACTATGCTGGTCCCAGGGATGTGGCATGTGACATCTGCATTGGTAAGAAGCTCAAAGCTGTTAAGTCTTGTCTAATGTGCCTGGCCTCATATTGCGAGAAGCATCTGAAGCCCCACTATGAGTCAGCAACGTTTAAACGGCACAAGCTTGTTGAGGAGATCGGCCACCTGGATCGACAAATCTGCCCACAACATCAGAAAGGTCTGGAGCTTTACTGTCGCACTGACCAGATGTGTATCTGCGTCCTCTGCACTGTCAAAGAGCACAAGGGTCATGACATGGTGGCGGCTGAACAGGAGCGCAGCGAGATGCAGGTAAAGATATATGAATGAATACATGAATTAATGAATGAATGAATTAGAAAAAAGGAGAGAAAAGTTGCAATGAGAATCAGTTTCTCATGTAAAAATAAGTTTTGATAACTTATTTTTATTGTAATGATATATTAGTTGCAGTATGGTGGCTTAGTGGTTAGCACATTTAATTGGGTTTAATCCCAACCTGGGTGGAGTTTCCATGTTCTCCCCGTGTCTGCGTGGGTCCAAAAACATGGATCAAGGAAAATTGAATGCTCCAAAGTACCCCATATAGAGTGTGTTTGTGAGTGTGTCTGTGTGAATAAGTCTGTCCCTGTCCTGGGTGTGACCATCTGCCCAGCGCCTAAAGCATTCTCCCCTGGATTGGCATGGTAAACCCCTAGTAGAGCATTAAATGGATATATTGGTTTGTGTTCTCATACTTAATAGTATTATACTAGTTATACTAGGCTTTATGCAATAACCCCGAAATTTCTATTTTATTCTTACTTTATTTACAAGTCTTTATTTCTTGTTTCGTTGTTGTTAAACTGGGAGCACACAAGAAACATTTTAAATATAATATATGTATTGTATATAAATACTGGGCCTTTCAAATAGGATGTTAATAGAGAGACTGTAACTACTCACTCAACTTCCAAACTAAACAACTGTTTGAGCAGCCTCCACCCGAGGCAAGATAGAGATGTCGCATATGCAGTATTACTGGTGTGGGAAGGACTGCACTGTTTGTGGTGGCAAAATTCCTCCATTGTTTCCTAACAAATGAGAACAATTCCCTTTAGTATCGACACACTGCAGGTCCCTGCTTTTATCAATAAAGCTGTTCTACAAAGTCAAAATCTAACCATGGACAATGTATCATGTTAGTTGGTCTCAAAATCCCAGTTTACTAATTTATGAATGTTTCTCCATAGCAACGCCTAGGAGCCACACAGGCTGAGATTCAGGAGAAAATCCATGACCGAGTGAAACAGATGGAGGAATTGAAGCATGCTGTTGATGCACTGAAGGTGACTGAAAGTTTCTTTGAATATATAAAACAAAAGGTTCATGACATACTCTAAAAACAGAATAAAAACACATTATGTACTATTTTACACCTGCAATGCAAATCTATTTATAATGATACATTGTTTATTTCAAGTTTTTGACAGCTTTTAAATAGTCATAATTTGCATCTTTATATTGAGTTTAGATTTTACGTACATTAGGTTCGGATTTTTGTTATGATAACTGGTTTGCAAGATTAGAATTAATTAAATAAATTAATTGTAAAAAAAACTGTTTATTCAAATATTCAAATATTTGAATAGTCATTGATTGCTATTAACAATAATATCAGTCACCTCAAGGCATTTTTTAAGATCTGAATGTATAATGTATAGCATAAAAGCAGATACAATAAACCATTATTTAATAAAACAGTAATGTATAATAAATTTTTATTATTATTACTATTATTATTATTATTATTGTTGTTATTATTATATAATTGTTATTATTGTTGTTGTTGTTTTTGTTATTATTATAGAGATAACTAATATAGTATTTATAAGATGTGTATATAAGAATTACCTCAGATGAAGTGAAAAGGGGCATAAATAAAATAGTATCATTCTAATGCATAATTTTAATGCAACAAAAAACATACTAAAGACATTAGTTAACCCAGCCCTGGTGTAACCTACAGGGTTTAGTGTTACTTTGCTATTGACAGTTAATGTTTTTTGTATGATTACAACTGGTCAAATGTATAATGCCAAATTTTCTATTCAGAGCTCAGCACAGCGGGCACTGCAGGAAAGTGAGAAGCTTTTTGGAGACATGCTGCACAGCATCGAAAGGATGCAGCAGGAAATGGCAAAGCTGATTACCTCGAATAAAAAAGCAGCACTTAACACCGCAGAAGGCCACATGGATCGTCTGACTCAAGAGATTGCTGACCTCAAGAGGCGAGACAATGAGCTGACCCAGCTGTCACGCACAGAAGACCACATCCACTTTATCCAGGTACTAAAATGGACCAGAGCATTAATTAGTAGTTTTACACTAATAACCAAAAGGTTGAGGGTTCACATCTCAGAACTGTTCAAGTGTAAATTAAAAACTGCATCTAATATTATTACCAAAGAGCAACTCTAACTGCAGAGTTTATCATATAAGGACATCTACCCTTTCATTTAATTATTTATATAAAGACTAAGATCAGTCGACTTCAGGTGTAACTCCTGCTCAGCTGGTTTGAAAACCTGCAGCCACTATGACCTTTTGTAAATAAGTGTCAAGAACTTTGCAGTAAATGTTATTATTTCCCAAATTTCAATAGCCAGAATGTCTTCAGCTTTATTAAAGAGAAACATAAATAAATTGTCTTGTATGATTAAACATTAATATATGGTGTCTGTTTTATCATAGAGTTACCACATGCTGATAGCTCAGACTGATGCTGAGGAGCTGCCCACGGTGAGCGTCAATCCTTACTTCTCTTTCGGGTCTGTCACTAAGGCTGTCTCAGAGTTGAAACAGCATCTGAATGAGTATGGCAATGAGGAGATGGTCAAAGTGGCCACTATGGGTAAGTTTAACACTTCTTTAAATCTATTTAAATTATAATCAAAAATTTATTTTTCCATACTCATTACTTAATTACTAAATTCATACTTAGCCTTCTTTTCTGGTTTTGCTTTTGTTTAAACATTTGTGGTGATAGAATGAATGAAAATAACTATATATTATTTTAGTAACATCAATATAATATAAATCAATTTTACAATAAAGGGTTGAGAAAGTGAAATGTAGTAATATAGCACATGCACTATATATACTACAGTAGAAGGTCTTCTACAGAGTATATCTACCTTTAAAACATTCATGACATCCCATTCATTAGAGAAATATATATCTGTGGGATATAATGCACATTCCTAAGAAGAGCATTTGTGGGGTCAGACACTAATGATGGACGAGAGGTCCTGGCTCAAGCTCCAATGTTCTTTATCCCAAAAGTTATGAGATGGAACTGACCGGCACATACAGGACTCACATTTTTTCACACCAAATTTACCTAACACTACCTTTATGAACATTGCTTTGTGCACTTGGGCACAGCCATGCTGAACAAGGAAAGGTCCTATCCCAAACTATTCTCACAAAGATAAAAACATGAAAATGCATGTATGTGGGCTTGATTGTTTACACCTGTGATAATTGGACCAAATAAAGCACCCATGTAGTGTGATTAAAATGCAGATGTTCAGGTCCAATTACTGCTTACCCAGTAAGCACTTATGGAACTTTTGACACTGTTGTGTAACCTATTATAATAAATAGGAAACCACACCCAGGTTTCCTATTTATTATAATTAATGCTACCAGTTTTTATCTACTTTTTATGAAACAATCACATGTATTAAAAATAATTTGGTTGGATATCTGTCCCTTACTAGACCAAGATCAATAAGAAAGGTTGCTCTTGATAAGTAAACATTACCTATAGTTTTAGTAGCCATACAATGCTTTGAAGTTCTTCATAGACTTTTTAACAACTCTGGCCTTTCTTTTGTACAGTAAACAAGATGCCTTTCTGCCAACTAGACGATAAAAAGGGGAGAAAATCTATGAAAGTTGACAAAGGTGACAATACATTTTTTTATAATTATTATTCAGATATTCTTAGTTTCTTTGTAATTAAAACAGCAAGTTTATGTGCTTGATCGATGGGGAGTCAATGTTAGTAACACAGTGCAATGCCACAGATCAATGATTATTTTTTTTTATTTATTTTAAAATCAGTTTTCATTGCCATTGCAATATTCCTATAATTGGCTCCATCGAGAACTAAACTGAGAATTAAAAGTCTCTAGTTGATCTAAACAGTAGATATACAGTCTATAGCATCTACAATTACAGACTGTAGTCCATCTGTTTCCCTACATACTTTATTGATACTCTTTGTTCACTAATAGTGGTTGCATGTTAGTGTGTGTGTTGTGCTTGTTTATGAGGTTCAAACACAGCATTGGTTATGGAAATCTTAGTCACAGCTGAACTGAGAATAGTCCACTAATCAAAAGTTTCTAGCCATCAGCATCCTGTAAGTACTGTGCAACAACAGATGAGCTATGGCCAATGATTTTTACATCTATAATGTGGAGACTAATAGTAGCACAGTGAGTGGACAGTGTTTACAAACTCCAGCTGTGTCTGATCCAATTGATGTCTCTGCAGTGCTGAGAATCTTCCACCACCTAACAAAGTAAAGATTACCAACAAAGTATTCATAGAAACGAATGGACTACAGGATGCATCTGTTTGGAAAATGGAACTGGACATTTAGTGTAAAAGCAAAGTGTTACTAATAGTTGTAGGTTTGTGGTTAAGAAACCAGCCTTGTGATCTGAAGTTTCGATTCACTGTCCCACCAAGTGTTATGGCTGAAGTATCCTTGGGTAAGAAACATAACGTAGGTACTAACCGAGGCACCTGCCCAGGTATAGTACAGGGGTGCCCACCACTCCATGCACAAGTGATCACTTCACCAGTTTGTGTATATGTATGTGTGTTTTACTGCATGGATGAGTTAAATGGAGGACCAAATCCTCTGAGTGTAAAGTACAGCAGGCAAAATAAATCACTTTCTTTTTTATTTATATATTTATATATTATTATTTATGTATTTAGACACATTTGAAATGTGAAATCTACCAAAAAAGACTGAACAATTGAACATTAATTTTACAACATTATGACTGTATAAAATTTAAATGGAGGACCAAATCCTCTGAGTGTAAAGTACAGCAGGCAAAATAAATCACTTTCTTTTTTATTTATATATTTATATATTATTATTTATGTATTTAGACACATTTGAAATGTGAAATCTACCAAAAATGACTGAACAATTGAACATTAATTTTACAACATTATGACTGTATAAAATTTCGAAAACGACTTAATTCCTGTAAGGGCATATTGCAGAACCTACTGTATTTGCTTAGCTATTATTCCCTGCTGGGTATGTTAACAGAAAGTACCTGGAGATCCGTGTATTACCAAGGTGGCTCATAATACTTACATAAGCAAATACTAAATTCAAGGGCAGGTGATTAATTATTGACATTAACTTTTCACTTAAACTGTGTTTTAGGAGATAAGATTTGTAACAAAATATTTTTACCATTACTCAGTCTGTGTTTTGTTTCTAGTTGAAGAAGTTGAAGTGTATAAGACACAGAGAAGTCTCAATTCGGCTCCTCGCAGTCAGGCCCCACGTACCAGAGATGAATTTCTTCAGTGTAAGTCCATTTGTTTGTCTGTAGTTGATTAAGATGATAATACTCACAAAGAACTAATTAGGGGAAGCAAGGTTACTGAGTGCATGTGCTTGGTTTGACTCGCAGGGGACTTGCCTGGGCCCTCTATGTGTGGGGTTGTCATATTTACCTTCTATATTATTCAGTTTTCTCCCACAGTTTAAAAGCTTATAAATCTAGTGAATTGAAGATACTCATTTCCTCGTATAGGTGTGAATGTATTGTGCCTTTGCCTGGCAATAAACTAGTGACTTGTCTAGAGTGTTTATTTGCCTTTCAACTAATTTCGGACCACTGAGGCTCCAAAAATCCCGACCATGATTAACATAAGTGGCTTAGAAAATGAATGAATGACTGAATGAATGAGATAGCTATTTGCTCGTCCTTATGTTCTGCTTATGATATCTGAGAATGCATTTATTCTCCTTGCCATATATTTACTTAGTGGAAGTTCGCTTTTAAAAACGACTATCACCTTGGTCACTTTATTACACAATACTGTGCAGTATATGCTGGCCTTTGGCCCAGTCCTAGACTGCTTGTTGTGGGAGTAGTTTAACAGCATTCCTTAGATACAGGATTAGTGTCTGTACAGAATAGGAGAACTCACTCATTCTGTTGGATGAGTGGGCGTATGGTTTGTTAAAGGAGGCTCAGAATTCCAAGAACTGGTGCAAAACATTTACAAGGATTGCTTCGTTTCCAAAACCTACCCCAGATGCTTGTTTTGCTCACTGGCTCAGGTAGTGGTGCATGCACTTGTTCTCTTTCAAGCTAGAGATTTATTGTGAATGTACACAGGAGGGGGTATTTAACACTTCATTTGAACGCCTGCGTCTCTGTATGCGGATGTTCAGCCAAACTGTTTGTTGTTCTTTTCCAGGTGGAACTGCTTAGTTGAAATGCTTGTTGTTCCTGTCTAACTGAAAAAGCACAAAGCCTGGGCTTCAGAAACCAAACTATGCGTTTCATCTATTGTGAAACTTTGGGGTGGTGCCCAGATTGGTGGTGCAAATGGTTAAGCAATAAACCCAGTAGTTAGCTAAAAGGTCTTAATAGGTTATTTTAGAGTGAACAATGTGCAGAGTAAATGCAGTTCGACTCTTTGAATTCCAAATGTATCTGCATGGGTGTGGAGTCAGTCTGAAATGTATACTGCCACTCTCGGCCCTCTAGATCAGAGACGATCACGTGGTTCCTCAGGCAGCCGCAACCTCCTAATGTACAACCAGCTCTGAGAGCTGACGAGGTGGGCAGACTCTAGACTTCATTTGCATGCTAGGCCTTTACTCTTTTCAAGGCACACACTATATGACAAAAAGTAGGTGGACCTGACCATCACAACTATATTCATCCCACAGTGGAACCAAAGGGTCATCATGAAACTTGTAGGTGGTTCACATACTTTTATTCATATAGTGTAATAGTGCTCACCAGACATTAGATTTCCAGAGATCAGCTTTTGAGCAAAACTGATACCAGTTCAGCATTTCTGCATTAGTAATAGCTGCCCTGGTCTTCAGCATTAGGGTCTGTCTTTGGGTTCATCTCTCCTGCATGGAATAATTTGGGGACAGAATGTTAACGGAATACTTCTGTATTTATAATTTTAATCCAAATGATGTTACCAATTAGCAGTATAGGGTAACCTACTATGTACAATTACAGTTATGTTTATGTACAAAGCAAGCTAATGGCTGTTAATGAGGATTAATAGCATATGTACTCTGTGAAAGTTATTACATATGCCACTAATCTTGGGACATATTTTTTGTTGTTTTTTACATTTTGTTGTGCCGTGTTGGTTCACTACCAGTAAATTCATTACAGAACATTTATTAAAAATAAATGTTTATAAACTCCAGTAAATGAACAAGTGTGATCAAAAATTTTCCTAGTTTAAATCTCTTTAATGACTGGATACCTTTTCACCCTCCTCTGTATCTGCTGCTGAGAATTGTGAATTTCCCCATTGCGGGAAAAATAAAGGTTTATCTTATCTTATTTTATCTTATCTTATTAAAACTCTCAATAGCATACATGTTTAGTAATTACTCCAGCATCCCAATGAATTGTAAGGAAATAAAGAAAAAAATGCTTCCAAACAATAAATGGTTAAAAGTATTCCTTTAACATGGCAAGCTTTGGGGGAAAAACACGCAAATTTCACTCAAGTTCAGCTCAAATTACTAACCTTATCTTTATTGCTTTCTTGAATAGATGCCTGCCAACTGACTCTAGACCAAAACACAGCATACAAGCAGCTGTACCTCTCTCGAAGCAACAGGAAGGCAGCACTGAAGAGAGAAGCACAAGCCTACGGTGACAGTCCCCAGCGATTTGACTGCCTTCCTCAGGTACTATGCAAGGAGGCCCTGAGTGGTGGTGCCCACTACTGGGAGGTGGAATGGAGTGGAGAAGGTGCTTCCATCGGCATCACTTACAAGGGTATCAAGAGGGCAGGCTATGGGGATTCAGCCCGCATTGGCTACAACCGCAAATCCTGGAGCCTTTTCTGCTCAGACTCCAGTTACTCTGCTCGACACAGCAAGGATCAACTCGATATCAAGGCTCCCTACTCTTCTCGCATTGGGGTTTTTCTGGACTATGATGCCGGAACACTTTCCTTCTATAGTGTAGCTGAAACTATGTCACTTATCCATCAGTTCAAAGCCTCCTTTAGTGAGCCTGTCTATCCTGGCTTCTGGGTGTGGTACGAGTCGGCTGTATGTCTTTGTCAGCAGTAGAGTATTGTGTGTTTTGTACTTGGGTTGAATTATGATTTATAATTATTATTGAATATTTAAATTTGTTTAATTAAAACTTATTATATTGTTTATACTTGGAATGTGAATATAGGCTTTAAGCAGGGAATTAAGAGAGTGTGAAGTAACTAAAAACATAAGGAATTACGTTTTTTTTAATGATAAAAAAGTACCAAAAAATAAATAAAATATAAAGTAAAAAATCTGACTCTGTACTACATATAAGTATATAACACTTTTAATGGACAATAAAAATTTGTCTAAACTGATATAAAATTATAGATTTTTAATTTTTCACTATTATTATATTATATTATATTTTTCATAATACTTTTACTAAACAAGTGTTTAATGTAACATAGAGGTGCCAGTGCTTCTGCTTTATATTTATATATATTTATATTTATATTTACATTAATTGGTCATTTAGCAGACACTTTTATCCAAAGCGACTTGCAAGTATCGCAATTCGGTTGGGGACGGAACACAGGGTTAAATACAGCAGCCCTGGAGCAAAGAGGGTTAAGGGTCTTGCTCAAGGACCCACATTGGCAACTTCAGTGGACCTGGGATTTGAACCCACAACCATCTGATTGATAGCCCAACACCCTAACCACTACCTCACCTTACGTGTGTTTTGTTGACATATTGTTTTGAATTAGCATGTGCCCACTTCAAATACCAAATGAACATAAATTAAATTAGAAAAAAACATTACAATACATCACATTTACAGTTCTTGGTATAGACTTACTATTAATCTTGTGGCTGTACAGTCCGGGGGCCGCATAAACAAATGTCATGGATTACTGATACTGATTTCTATTATTTATTATTTGCTGAAAATCATACCAATTTAATAAATGGCGCCCCGGAACAGCATCATTCCTAAACATTATGTGTATATATTGGTTATATATATAAAAAGATTAAAAGCATAACATAAACATGAGGTTTAGTAACTGAAGTACTGTGAATGTTGGACAATATATATGGATAATAGTATATGGACATAAACAAACATTAAATAAATGCTGTTTTTTCATTCAGTCCCATTACCCCAGGCATACAATTGAGCACCTGGCAATGCAAACTGACCAACTGAACTGCTTTCAACTTGTGAAAATAGATCGGTAAGGACCTTTTTCTGTTTCAGCGGTTTACCAGTGCACAAAACCCTCATCCAACATACTGTGGAGCCTGGTTATGTAAAATTTTATATGTTATTAATAAAATTTGTACTCGATACGAAACTTAACTGGTAGCCAGTGCAAGTTTGATAACACAGGAGTTATATGATCAAACTTTCTGGTTTTAGTTAAAACTCTAGCTGCAGCATTCTGCACAAGTTGTAATTTATTTAGAGAATTTAGCAGACACTTTTATCCAAAGCGACTTGCAAGTATCGCAATTCGGTTGGGGACGGAACACAGGGTTAAATACAGCAGCCCTGGAGCAAAGAGGATTAAGGGTCTTGCTCGAGGACCCACATTGGTAACTTCAGTGGACCTTGGATTTGAACCCACAACCATCTGATTGATAGCCCAACACCCTAACCACTACCTCACCTCATGTGTGTTTTGTTGACATATTGTTTTGAATTAGCATGTGCCCACTTCAAATACCAAATGAACATAAGTTAAATTTCAAAAACATTACAATACATCACATTTACAGTTCATTGGTATAGACTTACTATTAATCTTGTGGCTGTACAGTCAGGGCCGTATAAACCAATGTCATGTGATTACTGATAAGATTTCTATTATTTTATTATTTGCTGAAAATCATACCAATTTAATAAATCTAAACATTATGTGTATATATTGGTTATATATATAAAAAGATTAAAAGCATAACATAAACATTTTAGTAACTGAAGTACTGTGAATGTTGGACAATATATATGGATAATAGTATATGGACATAAAACAAACATTAAATTCAGCTGTTTCATTCAGTCCCATTACCCCAGGCATACAATTGAGCACCTGGCAATGCACACTGACCAACTGCCTGCTTTCAACTTGTGAAAATAGATCGGTAAGGACCTTTTCTGTTTCAGCATGTTTACCAGTGCACAAAACCCTCATCCAACATCTGTGTCTGGCCTCACAATTGTTCTAGATAAATGGGGAGAGATTTCTAGCCATGTTCAAAAATCTTGTAGAAAGGCTTCATTGAAGAGCTGCTAGATTAAAAAGGCGAAGAACTTTTAATAGGATGTCATAAAAGCTACAGTAGGTGTAATATAAATAATTATTTTTTAAAAGCTACTGGCAAAATATATAATTTTTAAATATTGGTTTGGTGTGTGGCGTCATGGTGCCTAATTGATTAGCACGTTCACCTCTCAGCATTAGGGATTCCCTGTTCGAATCTAAATCTGGATGGAGTTTCCATGTTCTCCCCGTTCCTCCCACAGTCCAAAAACATATAGAGTGTGTTAACATATAGGGTGTGTGTGTGTGTGTGTGTGTGTGTGTGTGTGTGTGTGTGAGTGAGTGTGTGCCCAGCGATAGATTGGCGCCCTGTCTTGGGTTTATTTGCTCAGATGGCATGGGGCGACTCTATTAGAGGATTAAGTGGAAGATAATGGATGGATGGATGGCATACAATCAAGCATCTGGCAATGCATACTGACCAACTGCCTGCTTTCTTGTGGAAATAGTTTAGTAAGGACCTTTTCTGTTTCAGCATGACTGTGTATCAGTGCACAAATCCCTCATCCAACATCAGTGTGTGGCCTCACAATTGTTAAATGGGCAGAGATCTCTAGACATGTTAAAAATCTTGTAGGAAGACTTCACAGAATAGCTGTGAAGTCTTTTTAATAGATTAAAAAGGGGAACAACTAAACAACTAAAGATGTCATAAAAGCTACAGTGGGTGTAATAGAAATCAGTGTAAATAGAAATAACTTTACTAATATGTTTGTAAAAGCAGAGAAAAAATATATAAACACAACTAAAAAACTAAAACACAAACAAAATGTGACACAAACACAAAAATAATCATATAATCAACCCTTTAAACAGTGTAATTCCTAAAAACATATTATTCTATTAATCTCGTAACTGGCTGATTTAGCCAGCCATTATATTCAATAGCTATTTAAATTTCATTACATTTGTTAAAAATGACTGAAAATCTATATAATATTAAAATATTGGTTTGGTGTGAATAGTGATGAATAGCTTGGTTCAGTCAAGTTCTTCCACATCATATTCAGCCATGCATTTTTGGACTTCACATTGTGCACTTGGCACATTAATAGTGGAATAAAAAAAAACATAAATAAGACTCTCCCCCAAACTGATGACAAAACATAAATGCATATAGTTTTCCAAAAATGCAAGCCTGTGTAATAAATTTTATACACCTAAATTTCACAATGAAACTTTTGTCTATATTGTATTGCAAGTCGGATGGCACGGTTGTGCAGTGGTTAGCATTTCTGTCTCATAGCTCTGGGGTTTGAAAACTGATCTGGGCAGTTTTCATGCACTCTCCATGTCTGCGTGTTCTCCAGTTTCCTCCCACAGTCCAAGAACATGGATTCAAGGTGAATTGGATGCTCTAAATTGTCCCTATATAATGTGTGTCTGTGTGTGTGATTGTGTGCCCTTGTGACCATACTAGAGTATTAAACAGAATATGATGAGATGAGTTTAGCATGTATGTCGACCTAGTTTTGTATCTCAATCTAGTTTTTAAAGGAAGTAGTTTCTATCTAAGCTGGTAGGTAATAATAAAATATGGAAGCAAATTTCCATGATTAAGAAGGAAAAAAAGGCAAAAGAATCTCAGAATTTGTTTTTTAAGCTCAGACTTACTAATTAAGAATTTTTAATCTCAAAAGTGTTCAAAAAGTGAAATGATTCAAAAGTGTTATGCAGTGCAAAAGGGATACATTCAAATATTTATGAATGTACTTTTCAAGTATGGAAACCTATTTCATTTACATCACTAAGAATAAAAAAGCAAAAATATTTCATAATTCTGACATTTAATCTCAAAATTCTGACTTTTTATCTCATGGTTCTAGTAAGTCAGAATTCTGAGATTAAAAAGTCAGAATTCTGAGATTAAAAGACAGAATTTACGCTGACTTTGTAAGTACTAAATACTTTTGAAGCTGAATCGTTTTCCATAATGTATCTTATAATTATTTTAACCTGGATTTGTTTTATATGCTTATAATTTTTATTACTATTTGAAAGTTGACATTATTTTTACATTAGGTTATTCATACATTTTGAATACTTTAAAATTTGAATAATTTAAAATACAAAAGAGTGCATTGTAATAAACATTCTGCATTATATTATATTATATTATATTATATTATATTATATTATATTATTCATTATCTCCCGTTTTATCCTCTATTAGGGTCGCGGTGGGGTTCCCCATGACCGCCATGGTGGGGTTCCCCTGGATGGGCATGGGGAACCCCACCCCACCCGAGGATAAAGCGGGAGATAATGAATGAATGAATGAATATATTATATTATATTATATTATATTATATTATATTATATTATATTATATTATATTATATTATATTATATTATTCATCCATCCATCCATCCATCCATCCATCCATCCATTCATTATCTTCCGCTTAATCCTATATTAGGGTCGTGGTGAGTTTCCCCAAGTGGGCAAGTGCCCAGTGATAGATTGGCACCCTGTCCTGGGTGTATCTGCCCAGCGCCCAAAACGTTCTCCCCTGGACGGGCATGGGGAACCCCCCGCGACCCTAATATAGGATAAAGCGGAAGATAATGAATGAAATTATATAATATTATATTGTTGTAGGCGGCACGGTGGCTTAGTGGTTAGCACATTCGCCTCTCAGCGCTAGGGATTCCCGGTTCGAATCCCCATCTGGGTGGAGTTTCCATGTTCTCCCCGTGTCTGCGTGGGTTTCCTCCGGGTTCTCCGGTTTCCTCCCACAGTCCAAAAACATGGATCAAGTCAATTGAATTCTCCAAAATTGCCCCATATAGAGTGTGTATGTGTGAGTGAGTGTGTGCCCAGCGATGGATTGGCGCCCTGTCCTGGGTCTATCTGCCCAGCGCCCGAGACGTTCTCCCCTGGATGGGCATGGGGAACCCCACCGCGACCCTAATAGAGGATAAAGCGGGAGATAATGAATGAAAAGGATATATTGTTGTAGGAACCTTTGTCTGACGGTTTCTTTTCCACCCGGCAACATTTCGACTGCGCGCTTATTCAGAAAGTAGCGCCGCGATTCTAAGAACATGGCGACTCCGGTAAGAGCTGCACGTTGTTATTCTCTGAGATGTAATTTGCTCCGCTAGTGATCAAGTTTAGTTGTCTGAGAGCAAAATTACTGTGGCGTTGTGAAAAAAAACTTTAAACCGGAGTTAAAAGGGCAATACGGTAGTTAAATGTACAGAGGCGGCTCTGCGGTTAGTTGAACACCGTTATACACATGAGACTCATGCAGCTGTGTCATTATTATACAGTTAAACTACACAGTGTGCTACACTTTCTACTCGCTTACTTGTTTATATGTGCATATAAACATATATATGTTCTTTCTATTTACGTTTCATTATAAACCCCCGTTACTCCCGCCTTAGCCTGCTAACCGGCTAAATTAGCCAATAGCTTAATCAGAACATTCCAGCAGATACTTTACTTATTTCATTCGTGCTGTACTTTAGTATGGAATAAGATGATGTATGTTATTCGTGAGCTGAAGTTAGTATTAATGTTTTTTTGGCTAACACGATGCACATTGTTCTGTTGTGACTTCAGAGTCGCTATGGCAACGTCGTCTGGCTAACTGACAAGTTCATGATCGCTGATGGAGTTAAACCTTTGTTTTTAGAACAGAAATAATCAATGAACGCTCCGATGCTTTTGCTTGTATTTGGTCTTTTTGTTTTTTGTTTTTTTAGTGTCATTTTAAATTAATAGTGAATTTATTCCTGAATGTTTAATAACATCTGCCTTTGATTCTAAAAGATGGCAACCACAAAAGTTCCAGAGGTGCGCGACCTCACCAGGATCGAGAGAGTGGGTGAGTAAGCTGGATGGCACCGGCATATTATCCTTTTTATGATGATTTTAAATGTGTTCATATTATTTCTTATATAAGACTGGCAGTCACTGAATTCTAATTGGTTGCATTTTAGGAGCTCACTCTCATATTCGAGGCCTTGGATTAAATGATGCCTTGGAAGCAAGACAGGTTTGTCTTTAAATTGCTTTTGTCATGTTTTATGCGCTTGTGCTGTTATGATATGGGTTGTATCATGGTCCCAACTTGCAATTTAATTATTGTGAAATGAGCAAAAAGTGCAATTAGATAAGACAAAATAAGATAAGATGATCCTTTATTAGTCCCACAATGGGTAAATTCCCATTCTCTGCTGCTGAAGTGACAGTAATTGGGAAAGATGGTACTGATACTCCAAGATTAGGAGATTACTCCAATAAACCCACAATAGCATAAATTGTCAATCAAATATTATTTTATTCATTATTTCCAGGTCTCAAATAAAATTTATGTTTAATTTATGTTCAAATCTAAATTGCAAACAATTTTACAATTAGGGCTTTAGTACAAAATTGAATTATATTAATTGATGATACTTAAATTTCAATGTAAAATTTAGATAAAAAAGTATATATATATATATAAAAAAAAACATAAAATTGAAATTTAAAATGTAAACATTAGAATAGAAATACAGTAAAATTCCAAATCCAAAATCTAAGAAAGAAGTAAAAAAATACCAATTAAATTTTTAACTCAATAGTATTGTGTACAGTGTCTTTAATGTTAGTAAGTGGCACCGTCACTGTTGTAAAATTGTTTAAAAAAACAAAAAAAAAAAAAACTAAGCCACAATTTAGGAAATGTTAAATATTCAAGGGTTAATTAACTGGATCATGTGGAAATAAAATTAAAATGAATCCCTTTTTTGGCTACATATGCCACTTTACACATGACCACTTTATTAGGTCTATCTCCTTGTATCTGTTCTCTTTTAATCAAGACCGCCGCATATGCACATAAATACATTTGATCATTTAGCAGATCACTTAAAAAGTGAGCACAGGGTTGGCCACAGCATCCATGGAGCAATAAGGGTTAAGGTTCTTGCTTAAGGACCCACATTGGTAACTTCAGTGGACCTGGGATTTGAACCCACAACCTTCAGATTGATAGCCCAACACCCTAACCACTGAGCTACCACACCCATATCAGATATTATGTGATTAATGCAGTGACACTAACATAATTTGTGTTTGAGTGTATTGCACTGCTTCAAGTGAAAAACCTAACAGTGTTTAAACGCTGTTCACTAACAGTACACTTTATTAGACGAATCCACCTTATTGCTTCATCTTGTAGATGTAAAGTTTGAGACAGTAGGTCATCTGTTGCTACACAATTTTTTGTTAGTCATCCTTTAATCCTTCATCAGTGTTTATAGGAAACTGCCTGCAGCATGCTTGTGGCTGACATTTTTATTAGTTTCAGTCCAGTAGTGACACTGACATATATAGAAGCTCCACCAACACTGCTGTGTCTGACCCACTCACACAACCATTACATACACCAACACCCCACTACCACTTCATTCTCATTATAGTGCTGAGAATCATCCACAGCCTAACTAATACATGCTCTGTGGTGGTCCAGATTAATAGGAAACAGAATAAAGAAAACTAAGGAAATAAGTAGGAAACAGATGAACTAGTCTGTAATTGTAGAACTATGTGCATCTACTAAGTTCATCTATATGATAAGAGAAACTGATATAAAGGACAATGGTTTCTTGTACCTGATAGTGTTCAGGAAGTCAGGAAGTGTAAGTATTTATTGATGTACATTTTATATATATATATATATATATATATATATATATATATATATATATATATATATATATATATATATAATGATTTGTTTCTCAGGTGTCTCAGGGTATGGTGGGGCAGCTGGCAGCTCGGCGGGCAGCTGGACTGATCTTAGAGATGATCAAAGACGGACACATTGCTGGGCGTGCTGTTCTCATCGCAGGACAACCTGGGACGGGCAAAACTGCTATTGCTATGGGTACCACATCTTTTTTTCAAAGCATTAAACAGTATTCCACTTTTAAAAAGTATTCCCATGTTTCTGTTATCTTTTTAAAGTAGACTTTTTATATGTGTAACTCAACAGGTCTGAATGTGTATTCAATAAATAAGTTCACTACAGAGAGGGGGGCGTGGTGGCTTAGTGGTTAGCACGTTTGTCTCTCAGCGCTAGGGATTCCCGGTTCGAATCCCAATTTGGGTGGAGTTTCCATGTTCTCCCCGGGTCTGCTTGGGTTTCCTCCGAGTTCTCCGGTTTCCAAACATGGATCAAGGTCAACTGAATCCGCCAAATTGCCCATTATAGAGTGTGAGTGAATGTATGCCCAGCAAGAGATTGGCACCCTGTCCTGGGTGTATCTGCTGTATCTGCCCAGCGCCCAAAACGTTCTCCCCTGGATGAGCATGGGGAACACCCCCGCTACCCTAGTAGAGGATAAAGCAGAAGATAATGGATGGATGGAAGTTCAATAGTTTAACACTAGTATCCAATACAATCCTCATGTACTTACCTTGTTGCCTTTTCACATAGTCATATAAGGTTTTTTTTCTACAATTGTACACTGTGATACTAAAAAACTACTAAATCCACTAAATGACTTATAGTTTGTTTATAAAAATCCCCTTATTTAAATGCCATTATGTGGTATATGTTATGTGGTATATGCGGAACATATAAAAGTCTAGTAAAACTAATGTTTGTGTTTTGTAAATACATGTTTGTATGTGGTTTTGGCAAAATTGTCCATGTTAATGCTTGAAAAGTTGTATTAGTAGACCCCTAAACTAAATACATACAGTCATGGTCAAAAGTTTTGAGAATGACACAAATATTATATTTTCACATGATCTGCTGCCCTCTGGTTTTTATGTGTGTTTGTCGGATGTTTTTATTACATACAGAAATATAATTGCAATCATATTATGAGTAACAAAAGCTTTTATTGACAGTTAGAATGAGTTAATGCAGCAAGTCAATATTTGCAGTGTTGACCCTTCTTCTTCAGGACCTTTGCAATTCTCCCTGGCATGCTCTCAATCATCTTCTGGACCAAATGCTGACTGATATCAGTCCATTCTTGCACAATCAATGTGCAAGACAATCATTTTGTCAGAATGTGTAGGTTTTTGTTTGTCCACCCGTCTCTTGATGATTGACCACAAGTTCTCAATGGGATTAAGATCTGGGGAGTTTCCAGGCCATGGACCCAAAATCTCTATGTTTTGTTCCCTGAGCCATGTAGTTATCACCTTTGCTTTATGACAAGGTGCTCCATCATGCTGGAAAAGGCATTGTTGATCACCAAACTGCTCTTGGATGGTTGGGAGAAGTTGCTCTCGGAGGACATTCTAATATCATTCTTTATTCATGGCTGTGTTTTTAGGCAAGACTGTGAGAGAGCTAATTCCCTTGGCTGGGAAGCAACCCCACACATGAATGGTTTCAGGATGCTTTACAGTTGGCATGAGAAAAAACTGGTGGTAGCGCACACCTCGTCTTCTCCGAATAGGCTGTTTTCCAGATGTCCCAAACAATCGGAAAGGGGATTCATCAGAGAAAATGACTTTACCCCAGTCCTCAGCAGTCCACTCCCTGTACCTTTTGCAGAATATCAGTCTGTCCCTGATGTTTTTTTCTGGAGAGAAGTGGCTTCTTTGCTGCCCTCCTTGAGAACAGGCCTTGCTCCAAGAGTCTCCGCCTCACAGTGTGTACAGATGCACTCACACCTGCCTGCTGCCATTCCTGAGCAAGCTCTGCACTGCTGGTAGCCCGATCCCTCAGCTGAAACACTTTTAAGAGACGGTCCTGGCGCTTGCTGGTCTTTCTTGGGTGCCCTGGAGCCTTTTTGGCAACAATGGAACTTCTCTCCTTGAAGTTCTTGATGATGCGATGTTCTTGATGATTGTTGACTGAGGTGCAATCTTTCTAGGTGCAATACTCTTCCCTGTTAGGCCATTTTTGTGCAGTGCAATGATGACTGCACGTGTTTCTTTCGAGATAACCATGGTTAACAGAAGAGAAACAATGATGCCAAGCAGCAGCCTCCTTTTAAATTGTCCAGTGGTGTCATACTTACTTAATCATGACAGATTGATCTCCAGCCCTGTCCTCATCAACACCCACACCTGTGTTAATGGAGCAATCACTGAAACGATGTTAGCTGGTCCTTTTAAGGCAGGGCTGCAATGAAGTTGAAATGTGTTTTGGGGGATAAAGTTCATTTTCTAGGCAAATATTGACTTTGCAATTAATTGCTGTTAAGCTGATCACTCTTTATAACATTCTGGAGTATATGCAAATTGCCATTATAAAAACTGAAGCAGTAGACTTTGTAAAAATTAATATTTGTATCATTCTCAAAACTTTTGGCCATGACTGTACATGGAGAAAATAACTTTTTCTTTAGTACTGGTTTCAAGCTTCAGTAACACAACTTTAAACTGACTGAAAAACAAATTCTTGCATCATCATTTCTTTATAAGGCTGGTTGTATTGTAACAAATATATATATATATATATATATATATATATATATATATATATATATATATATATATATATATATATATATATATATATATATGTATATATATATATGTATGTGTATATATATATGTATGTGTATATATATATGTATGTATATATATATATGTATGTATATATATATATATATATATATATATATATATATATATATATATATATATATATATTTGTTACAATACAACCAGCCTTATAAAGAAATGATGCAAGAATTTGTAAATAGACAATAAACAAATATATATATTTGTTTATTTTTTTACAATTATTTGTTTATTTATTTATTTATTTATTTATTTTTTATCTTTTGGTAGGAATTGCACAGTCTCTTGGTCAAGACACACCATTCACTGCTCTGGCAGGAAGTGAGATCTTTTCTTTGGAGATGAGTAAGACCGAGGCTCTGAGCCAGGCCTTCCGCAAAGCCATAGGAGTCCGAATCAAGTAAGCAGGGTCAAACACTGTCTTTTTTCAAAATTCTGCCATTGGAAATCATGATTCGGGGTTGCTTTAATCTGGTATTGTGCTGTACTTGATTTTTTTATACCCTTGACGATGAGACTAAAATAAACACCTGAATTCAGTGGTTAAGGGGTGTGTCCATATAATGTATTATTGCTAATTAAGATCTCAGAGCATTATGAGTTTTTTTTAAACAGTCAGAAATAGTGTTCTGTAAACATTCCCGTGTTTGTGTAGAGAGGAGACGGAGATCATTGAAGGTGAGGTGGTGGAGATTCAGATTGACAGGCCAGCCACAGGAACGGTACGTCATATCTTTACCAACTTTCTCGTTCAGTGTTTATCATCAGTATTGGTCATTACTAGGATCTGTAGAAGATAAAATGAAACACTTATGATTTTTCTAAAGGCTATTTACTAAATATTTCATAATGGTATTATCTAAAGTTTAATTAAGTGCAACTAATCACCAAGTACCTGCTCTTGTTTTATTGTTGGTCATACATTTACCAGATGTTTTCTTAGACAAGTATCAATAGTAAAGGTTTGAAGAAGCCATTATTAAGGACAGCCTAAATCTGGGCTTTTTTCCCTCCTCATACTGCACAGTAAAAGTTAATTATACTGTAATGTACTTAAATCTCAGCAGGTAAATTGTATGTAAATAGAAAGGCACATCCTAAACTTTTTCACTTGTAACTGGCTCCTTTAAATGTAAATGAGAAATGTAATGCATAATGAATGAGTTTGACTAAAAAAAAAAGTCAAACTCTTTTTTACATTTATTAATAAATTTTTTTGTAAAGCTCTCCTCCAATATTTGTTTTTCTCCTCTTAACCGGTGCAGGGTACAAAAGTGGGCAAGTTGACCCTAAAGACAACCGACATGGAGACTATTTATGATCTGGGAAATAAAATGATTGAAAGCCTTACTAAAGAGAAGGTTCAAGCTGGGTGAGTGACCGTTGTAGCTACCGTTGTAGCTATGACACTCTTGTGCACACTGTGTGGCTGACTGTCTTGTTTGTTTTTTGCAGGGATGTAATCACTATTGATAAAGCCACAGGAAAAATCAGCAAACTTGGCCGATCTTTTACCAGAGCTAGGGATTATGATGCCATGGGCTCCCAGGTAGGCAACATGGTTCACAAATAGTGCGTGATGTGATCTATGACAAGATAGCCAGCCCTCATTGCCCTCAATTAACTGTTGTCACTATAATATAACAATATCCTTCAGAACTATTGATACCTTGATATAGATGTGATGGGGGAAATTCTTTTGAACAAAACTACTTGTGTCATCATTGACATCAACCCTTTAAATATTTTTAAATGTTAATTTGTTATTTTGTCACTTTAAACTTACAGGCAATAATTCATAACTTCTTGGTATAAATACAGTGGATATAAAAAGTCTACTCACCCCTGTTCAAATGCCGTGTTTTTGTGATGTAAAAAAATTACAGTAAGACAAATAATTTCACAACTTTTTCCACCTTTAATGTGTATATATATACCTATAACCTGTACAATGCAATTGAAAAACAAACAGAAACCTTTCAGGGAGGTGATGTAAAAATAAACAACTGAGATAATGTGGTTGCATAAGTGTGCACACCCTTTTATAACTGGGGGTGTGGCTATGTTCAGATTTAACCAGTTACATTCAAACTCATGTTAAATTGGAATAAAAGTTCACCCCAAATAAAGTTCAGCTGTTCTAGTAGGCTTGTCCTGACATTTTTGTAGCCACATCTTCCAGCACAAGCCATGGTCCGCAAAGAACTGCCAGAGCATCAGAGGGATCTCATTATTCAAAGATATCAGTCAGGTGAAGGCTACAAAAAATTTCCAAGTCATTAAATATACCATGGAACACAGTGAAGACTGTCATTATCAAGTGGAGAAAACATGGCACAACAGTGACATTACTAAGAACAGGACGTCCGTCCAAAATAGATGATAAGACAAGAAGAAAACTGGTCAGAGAGGCTGCCAAGAGGCCGACAGCAACACTGAAGGAGCTGCAAGAATTTCTGGCAAGTACTGGCTGTGCAGTACATGTGACAACAATCTCCCGTCTTCTTCATATGTCTTGGCTATGGGGTAGGGTGGCAAGACGGAAGCCTTATCTTTCAAAGAAAAACATCCAAGCCCGGCTTAATTTTGCAAAAAGACATCTGAAATCTCCCAAACGCATGTGGGAAAATGTTTTATGTAGGGGTGAGCTGCAATATTCGCTGATTCGACGATTCGATTCGGAGAATCGTAGTCGACTATGAACCTCATAGTCGAATGTACAATTTTGACCACATGGGGGTGTCCATGGCTGCTGCTAAGCATTAGTTTTTACATGAAATGTCTTTGTTTTCGTTATATATATAGCCTTTTGTCAAATAAAATCATCCTAATTTCTAGAAGAAAAAAGAAAAACAAAAAAAAGGTTTTCTTTTGTTAGAAAAACAAGTATAAAAAAAATATATATAAAATATATATAAAATATATATAAAAAAATATTTTTTAAAAACTACGCTTATAGCGCCATCTTGTGGTGAAATTTTAACTGATTCAACTATCAGTCGACTATAGGGAAAATCTGACGAATCAGATTCGACTATGAAAATATGTAGTTGAATACAGCCCTAGTGTTATGGTCTGATGAAACCAAGGTTGAACTTTTTGGACATAATTCCAAAAGGTATACACAAAAACAACACTGCTTATCACCAAAAGAACACCATACCTACAGTGAAGCATGGTGGTGGCAGCATCATGCTTTGGGGCTGTTTTTCTTCAGCTGGAATTGGGGCCTTAGTCAGGGTGGACGGAATTATGAGCAGTTCCAAATACCAGTCAGTGTTGGCACAAAACCTTCGGCCTTCTGTTAGAAAGCTGAAGATGAAGAGGAACTTCATCTTTCAGCACGCCAATGACCCAAAGCACACATCTAAATCAACAAAAGAATGGCTTCACCGGAATAAGATTAAGGCTTTGGAATGGCCCAGCCAGAGTCTAGACCTGAATCCCATCGAACATCTGTGGGGTGATCTGAAGAGGGCTGTGCACAGGAGATGCCCTCGCAATCTGTCAGATTTGGAGCGGCTTTGCAAAGAAGAGTGGGCAAATATTGCCACATCAAGATGTGCCACACTGATAGGCTCCTACCCAAAAAGACTGAGTGCCGTAATAAAAGCCAAAGGTGCTGCAACAAAGTATTAGTTTAAGGGTGTGCATATTTATGCAACCAGGTTATTTTAATTTTTAATTTTATATTTTTCCGCTGTAAAGGTTTCTGTTTGTTTTTCAATTGCATTGTACAGGTTATAGATCACATTAAATGTGGAAAAAGTTGTGAAATTATTTGTCTTGCTGTCGTTTTTTTACATCACAAAAACATGGCATTTAAACAGGGGTGTGTAGACTTTTTATATCCACTGTACATTAGCAAACATCTCATCTGTCCTGCACGTTCAGAGTCTCATCACATATTAAGTGATTTATTGACCACTGAAAATTACATGCAATATCCCAGAAATATTTTTGAGACATAATATGTGCACATGAGCAAGGGAGATGATGCATTCAATGTGGTATATTTAGAGCAACCAGTAAAGCAGTATGCTCTTCAAGTACACAAGTGTGTAATATCCACCTAACCTCATATACCAATACACTTATAATGATGGTTTTGCTTGAATTAAATGATTTAAAAACATGTTTAGGTGAGTCTCGTAAGGTTTACTGGCATAGCCAATAATAGTTTATAAATATAAAACTTTAAACAATAAAAACTTTCTACACCAGCAATTCTCAACTGGTGGGTCACAACCCAAAAATGGGTTGTGGACAGCTTGTAAAAAATGAATACTCTGTTTTTGTTTCAGTGTTTACTTCTCTGGTTTTATAGGGTACACAATATGAAAGAACTGTTTGAGAAGATCCCACTGGCTAAATTACTTTTTTGGAAGCCTTCATAAAAGATGGACTTAAAGGAAGTAATTTAAGTCTGATACTCAGCCACAAATCTAGTCAATGCCATAAAACAGCGAATATGCTGCTTATATGACACTAAACACAAACAAACTTCTCTGTTTTTGCCGTTTTTTTATCATATTTAATTGGCGTGCTCATGTGATGTGGACAAAACTTATTGTACCCTTAGAATTTTTGTTGCGATGTGAAAGTGAAGTTAATGCTTTACATTTAGCTCCATCATGAGACCAAAAAAAAAGTTCCCAGAGCCAGCAGCCCATCAAAAAAAAAAAAAAAAAAACAGGAACACGATCTAACTAAAGAAGGAAATCATTAAAAAAATACAAGCGCAGCATTAAGACCGCTAAAATCGGGAGTATGGACAGAATATTTATTTACAAAAATACAGAAATGACTGGATTTTGGAGGTTTTAACAGTTTTTTTTCCCCCCTCTTAATCACTGTTTTAGACAAAGTTTGTTCAATGTCCAGAGGGGGAGCTTCAGAAGCGCAAAGAGGTCGTTCACACAGTCTCGCTGCATGAAATCGATGTGATCAACAGCCGCACACAGGGGTTCCTGGCCCTGTTCTCAGGTACTGTCTGGTAAACTTTAAAAAGGCTTATTTGCTCTTAAACTAGTTCTGATCCATCTTCTGCTTCTCTACCCTGCAGGTGACACAGGCGAGATTAAGTCAGAGGTACGTGAGCAGATCAATGCTAAAGTTTCTGAGTGGAGAGAGGAGGGCAAGGCAGAGATCATCCCAGGGGTGAGTTTTTAGTATGATTAGTACAACCGACTACTGTTCTCTTCACTTAATCTTTATGTTATTGTGCTCTGTCTGTAAAGTATAAATCACAGCAGTTGTTAGTAGATGAGATATACAGTTGTGATCAAATTTATTCAACCCCCAATGCTGCGAAGGGTTTTATGGAATTCAGTGCACATTTGTAATTGTGTTCATAATGAAATCTTACAAGGACTTGTTAAAGAACTAAATGCAACTAAGATAGCATCAATTGTTTTTGTCATAAAGTATTAAATGGCCTTTTTGTGATTTCTTCATTGACACAATTATTCAACCCCTTTACAACTACCACTCATAAGAACAGAGGTTCATTCCAGTGTTTTCAATCAGGTATTGAAAACACCTGTGGATGTCAACGAGCAGCAATCAAGCATGATAAGCACCAATTAGGCAGATTTAAAAGGACTGTGATACTCAGCTCATTCTAGACATCTACTGGTGTGTTTACAAGCATGGTGAAGGCAAGAGAATGGTCCCAGAAGACAAGAGAAGAGGTTATTGCTCTTCACAAGAATGGCAATGGATATAAAAAGATTGCGAAGTTGTTAAAATTCCAAGAGACACTATCGGAAGTATCATTCGCAAGTTCAAGTTAAAGGGCACAGTGGAAACGTTACCTGGTCGTGGCAGAAAGAAGATCCTGACCGCGACTGCTGTGCGCTACCTGAAGCGTAATGTGGAGAAAAATCCCCGCGTGACTGCTAAGGAACTGAAAAAAGACCTGTCAGATGTGGGCACTGAAGTTTTCAGCTCAGACAATAAGGCGCGCACTGCATAACGAAGACCTCCATGCCAGAACTCCCAGGCGCACCCCCTTGCTGACTCCAAAGAACAAGAAAAGTCGACTGCAGTATGCCAAAAGTCATGTGGACAAGCCACAAAGGTTTTGGGACATGTGTACTGTGGTCAGATGAAACTAAATTAGAACTGTTTGGGACAATGGACCAGCGCTATGTTTGGAGGAGGAAGAACCAGGCTTATGAACAAAAGAACACCTTGCCTACTGTGAAGCATGTCGGGGGGTCAATTATGCTTTGGGGCTGTTTTGCTTCTAATGGTACAGGAAAGCTTCAACGTGTGCAGGGTACCATGAATTCCCTTCAGTACCAGGAGATCTTGGAGGAAAATGTGATGGAGTCAGTCACAAACCTGCGGCTTGGGAGACGTTGGACCTTCCAACAGGACAATGATCCGAAGCACACATCCAAGTCCACTAGAGCATGGTTGAACATGAAAGGCTGGAACATTCTAGAGTGGCCATCGCAATCACCAGACTTAAATCCAATTGAGAACCTCTGGTGGGACCTAAAGAAGGCAGTTGCAGTGCGCAAGCCTAAGAATGTGACTGAACTGGAGGCTTTTGCCCATGAAGAATGGGCTAAGATACCCATAGGTCGCTGCAAGACACTTGTGTCAAGCTATGCTTCACGCTTGAAAGCTGTCATAACTGGAAAAGGATGTTGTACTAAGTACTAAAAAATAATGTCACTAGGGGGTTGAATAAAACTGATAATGATGTGAGCACAGTAAAGACATTTGTGGTTATTCCATCATAAATATTATGTTATATTTGTCTAATTTATAAGTGCCTCTTTGATATAATTGTAAATAAGATGACTGAAATGATCCAAATCAATGTCAAACTGGCCAAAACACTTTATTTCAGTGGGGGTTGAATAAATTTGATCACAACTGTATTAGACAGCAAGTGAATATCCTAAATGTTAATATTAAAAGTAAGAAATATGGACAAGTCAAGTGTAAGAACGTTATACGTTTGACAAGGATAACGTTGCAATTTGTGGATGACTGGCTCAGAGCGTCTTCACAATTGAAGCTCTTGTGGGGGGTCCCCCAGTGCTAAGTAACTAATTAAAGTGCCCAAATTAAAGAACAGTGGTAAACTGGTGACTGTGTCAGATAAACACTACATAACAGTTTAGCTGTTTATGGAGCCGCATAGTCGCAGACCAGTCTGCGTTCCCATGCTGACACCTGTCCACCACTAAAAACAATCAGAACTCAGATCATCAGAACTCTATCACAGAGCAATGAAATAAGTTGGTCTGGTCTGATGAATCATGTTTTCTTTTAGATCTGTGAATCGCTGGGTGTTTGTGTCACTTACCTGGGGATCACACTATGGAAGCTGCTGAGAAACCTTGTGTCTATGTCAGTGATTCTCAATTATTTTCTGTTAAGCCCCCTCTAGGAAGAAGAAAACTATAAATTTGTTATAAGTACCCCTCTTTTGTTTAAAGAAAACAAAAAAGAAAGAAATATAGATCAACTTAGAACAAAGAATAATTTTAACTTTGTTTTTTAGTTTGTAACAGAAACGAATGAAATCCTTATTCAAACTAGAAACATTTTTGAACTGACTGGCATTTGATACTGAAAAATTTGAAAAAATAAATGAAATAAAATCAATAAATAATAATAAATTCAAATTCATCAGCAACATTAATTCAGGAACACAATTTATTAACACTTTAACCTACAAAACAAAAATGAATTCAACAATTTGTGCTGTTTTTTTTAATCAAAATTAGGAAGTCAGAACAAATGTCTCCAACGCGTCCGTTTAGCAGCGCACTGCTTTTCTGAAGTAGCTTTCATAACGCGTTATAATTGCTGGCTGTACGCGTCACGTTTTCGATTAAAAACTCAAGCGGCTTATCAGCGTTATCGGGGTGTAATGTCTTACTTCACTTTTTTGTCATTTATTCACGCATTTATTTTTATGTCATTTATTTCCCGCTGTCCGCTGCCAACATTTAAAGACACAGAAGACACGCCGCTCTTTCTTCGTCTCCCCCCTTCGTTACAGTGAAACCAAGCGCTACATACACTTTCCTCGTTTTAACTTTCGGTTGATTTTTGTTGGTCTCATTATCATCGTCTCTCTCCGCCTTTCTCTCAGCCATCTCTGTTAAATATTTCTCCATGTTGTCTCTTTGAGGGTTTGTTCAGTACACTTAATATCACTTGCTCTGTGATTTCTTGTTATGCGCCCCCACCCCACTATTTGAGAAGCACTGGTCTATGTGGATGTTACTTTGACTTTGATGTTATGCTTAGGTAGTAAGCATTATTACAGACCATGTCCACTCTGTCATGAAACATTGTTCTGCCATAAAACAAAAAATGTTTCAGCAATGATTTGAGAAGCACAACAAAAAGTTTGAGGGGTTTTTTATCACAGAGTTGTTACATCTGCAACATAAAACACGAACATGTTTATGTATTAAATAGACAGTTTACTCCCTGTTTGGTTGGTTTATAATTAAAATATAGCATATTTTAATTTCTGCGGTTATATCTATCAGTTTTAATCAATGTACACCAAAAAGAATATGGTATGATTTATAATTGCACTCCCTGAACAGACCAAGTACATTATAAATGTTTGGCGCCATCTGGCGGTCCATCTGTAGAAGGCCTTTAACGCGATCTTTAAGAAATATTTAAGATAAGAGGTAAGATAACACTTTATTAATCACTTCAGGAGGATTCCCTTAGGGAAATTAAGGAACCAGTAGCAAAGAAATAGACAAGAGGGATACATTACAAGTACAGTGGAGGAAATAAGTATTTGATCCCCCACTGACTTTAAAAGTTTTAATATAAAAAAATTAATGAAACGTCTCAGTTTTTTGCCAGCTTTATTTTAACAGTGCCACATAGAATATCAAAAGAAAAAAGAAGAAAATTACATGAAATGAGAAATAAAAAATAATTTGCATTTCATTGAGGGAAATAAGTATTTGATCCCCTACTAAATCCATAACTAATGTTGGCTCCCACAGACCACTGGCACACCCTAATCACAGTGAAGTCTTTACCTGGATGAGAGACACCTGTCCCAAATTGTCACCTGTATAAAAGGCCACCTGCCAACAGTCTCAGGGACATTCCAACATCTCCACCATGGACAAGATTAAAGAACTGTCTAAAGATGTCAGGGACAAAATTTTGACCTACACAAGGCTGGAATGGGCTACAAAGTCATAAGTAAGAAGCTGGAGCTCCATGCAAGATATCACCTCGTGGAGTCTCATTGATCATGAGAGGCTAAAAATCACACGGGAGGAGCTGAGTAATGATCTCAAGGCAGCTGGGACCACAGTCTCCAAAAAAAACATTAGTAATACACTGAGATGTAATGGTTTAAAATCCTGCAGTGCACGCAAGGTTCCTCTGCTCAAGAAGGCTCATGTCCAGGCCTGCCTCAAGTTTGCCAATGAACATATTAATGACTCTGAGAGAGATTGGGAGAAGATGCTGTGGTCAGATGAGACCAAAATTGAGCTCTTTTGCCTCAACTCAACTCGACGTGTTTGGATGATGAAAAATACAAAATATGACCCTAAGAATACCATCCCCACCGTCAAGCATGGTGGAGGAAATATTATGTTTTGCGAGTGTTTTTCTTCTAAGGGCACAGGCCAACTTCACCGCATTGACGGGAAGATGAACGGGGCCATGTAGCAAAATCCTGGGTGACAACCTCCCTTGCCTCTGCCAGGGGACTGAAAATGGGTCGTGGATGGGTCTTTCAGCACGACAACCACCCAAAACATACAGCCAAGGAAACAAAGGAGTGGCTCCATAAGAAGCATATCAAGGTCATGGAATGACCTAGCCAGTCTCCTGACCTCAATCCCATCGCAAATCTATGGAGAGAGCTAAAGTTTCACATTTCCAAATGCATGCTTAAAAACCTTAAGGATTTGGAGGTGATTTGCAGAGAGGAGTGGGCCAAAATTACTCCTGAAGTGTGTGCAAACCTAATAACTGCTGTGCTTGCCAACAAGAGTTTGGCCACCAAGTATTAAACGATGTTTTACTAGGGGATCAAATACTTATTTCCCTCAATGAAATGCAAATTATTTTTTATTTCTCATTTCATGTAATTTTTTCCGTTTTTCTTTTGATATTCTATGTGGCACTGTTAAAATAAATCTGGCATAAAATTATGAGACGTTTCATTTATTTTTTTGTATTAAAACTTTTAAAGTCAGTGGGGAATCAAATACTTATTTCCTCCACTGTCTATACAGTATATATTATATTTAAAATATGCACATAGTCCGGTTTGTCACCCAATAATAAAAAAATGTTTTTTTTAGACGCCTGATTTGGTGTATGTACAATTATCTGTATCACACTGTTTACGTTCCAGAGACCCCCAAATGTAGTGGCATTATTTTATTTATTATATTTTATTATTTATGTTTAAGTTTTCGGCGGCACGGTGGCTTAGTGGTTAGCACGTTCGCCTCTCAGCGCTAGGGATTCCCGGTTCGAATCCCCATCTGGGTGGAGTTTCCATGTTCTCCCCGTGTCTGCGTGGGTTTCCTCCGGGTTCTCCGGTTTCCTCCCACAGTCCAAAAACATGGATCAAGTTAATTGAATTCTCAAAAAATTGCCCCATATAGAGTGTGTTTGTGTGAGTGAGTGAGTGTGTGCCCAGCGATGGATTGGCGCCCTGTCCTGGGTCTATCTGCCCAGCGCCCGAGACGTTCTCCCCTGGATGGGCATGGGGAACCCCACCGCGACCCTAATAGAGGATGAAGTGGGAGATAATGAATGAATGAATGTTTAAGTTTTCATAAACCCCTCCCACATCCGTATAAACACTTCATATGCTATCAAACACTTTTAAACCTACGAAAATTTAGTAACAAGTATAGCGCAAAATGTCACAACATTTGTAACTCCAGTCCAGCTGGCAAAAGAGAACTTTGAAACAGACTCGCTGGCTCACTGTTTCTCACGCTTGGTTTTATTCACAACATGCCAAAGAAAAGCTTGGTTCCATAAATGGCTGGTCTGTTAAAAAATATGATTAAGTAACAGAAGGCATTTAACACAGTGCAGCTCACATACTAATAGATACATATAAGTATTTGTATATACAGCCTATATATGCTTCATATCCTGAAGTAGAGGACCCCGGTTTCAAGGGTTTAATAAGTGTTCAACAATTAAAATCTGATGCTCTAAAAACCCTACCCCCAAGGCTGAGCGAATCTTTTCAGGTAATTTACTAATAAGTCTTTTCTCCTTCACTTAGGTCCTTTTTATAGATGAAGTGCACATGTTAGACATTGAGTGTTTCTCCTTCCTAAATCGAGCCTTGGAAAGTGATCTTTCACCTGTTCTAATCATGGCCACCAACAGAGGCATTACCAGGTATAACTGCATATAGATCACATCCTGACATTTACATCCTGGACAACTCCTTACACCTATTCGCTTTTTTTCACAGAATCCGAGGCACCAACTACCAGAGTCCTCATGGTATACCTCTAGACATGCTAGACCGACTGTTGATCATTGCTACGTCTCCTTACACTGAAAAAGAGACAAGGCAGATTCTTAAGATCCGGTGTGTTTCAGCATCTCACATCATATTACAATATTACACAATGACTTTTGTGGGAAGGAAACATTGTAGGATTCAACAGCATTTCTGACACTGTACATATTGTTTACTTCGCTTTTTGTTGCTGTTGTTGTAAACCAGGTGTGAGGAAGAAGATGTGGAGTTGAGTGAGGAAGCCCACACTGTTTTGACACGTATAGGACAAGAGACATCGCTTCGTTATGCCATCCAACTCATTAGCACTGCAGGGCTGGTCTGCCGCAAACGCAGGGTAATAAATGCTAATTAAAATACATAAGTTTACCAAATTGTTCTTTTTTTTTTTTTTTTTATTAAATTGTTTAAAATATCAGATATGAGTTATGTCCTGAAATGAAATGTCATTCATGAATCTTTTGAGTTTATTAAACTGTCAGTTATAAACTGTCAAATTATAAAGTTTTTAAAGATTTTTTTATACAGTTTCTATAATGCTGAAAGCATGATGTTGCTCTTGTCAGGGTACCGAGGTCCAGGTGGAGGACATTAAACGAGTCTACTCTCTCTTCTTGGATGAGGCACGGTCATCTCAGTATATGAAGGAGTACCAAGACTCTTTTCTCTTTAATGAATCACGTAAGTAAAAACAGGGGGGGGGGGGGGCAGAACAACAAATAACAACCAATTTACTCTACTGACCAAAGAAACCATATTACATTGTTGGCCCCAATTAACTGGGGCATGTGTCTCAGTAGAATTTTGCTGTGTTTCAGTAAAATAACAGCAGTAAATTATTTAAAAAAATTATAATTCCTGTAATGCCAGAATTTCGTGCTGCTGGCACTTTATTATTTTTTTTTTTAAAGATTTGTTTAGTTTTTCTCATTCAAAATCCCACAGAAAAAATTAACCACTCTTGATGGCAAATGGTGAAAACCTTTTTCTTTTCATTGAGCACAGTTCATTTATTGACCGCTTCTAGACAGAATAAATTTTTTTGTGTTTTGTATTGTGATTCATTTAATTTATTCAATAAATAAACACTCCCGTGTTATGTTTTTTTCAAAAAGATTATTACTTTATTTTGAAGAGTAATTGGGCTTCTCAAATATGGGAAGATATCCACACGGAACCTAGACCCTACATTGGGGTCAAACACAACGCATCACATTTTTTGTCTGTCTTGAATACCACAGACATTACATATTACATGTTACCATTATCACAGCAGAACATCTAGACATGGAAGAAGGAATAGATGGGAAGGGTCACCACTCTGAAAATCTGCAAAACTGGGCAGATTATAACTTTCTGTTTTTATTAGTTTAAACCTTTGTTCATTTATTGAGCACTTTTAGACAACAGCATCAATATATTTTCATTAGTATTGTGATTCGTTTTATTTATTTAAATAGCACTTTGTGCATTGTAAAAGCTGTTTCAAAGCAGCTTTATATTTTTTTCAAAGGGAAAAGTCAACGTTTCAGGGGAAAAAATAATCATTTATATAAATAAACCATTTAAGAAACAGAACCTTTCTGAATGGCGGATTTTATACATGTATTTGTCTTTTAGGGTTTTGATTTGTAAAAGGAGGTTGTGCAAATTTAATGCTGACTCTCCCACCTGTGCAATTGTAGGTTTTGCAGAATTAACTTTATTGTATTTATTTGTAAGGTATAGTTCTGAATTTTTCTTAAGATAAGTGTAAATCGATCTACGACAACAAAACTATCTGATCCTCACCTCTGAGCTCATCACTGTAGCGCCCTGGCTGGGTTACAAATACATCTCGCTGTTAGAAAAGCTGTGAGAATATGATTAAGTAGCAGAAGGCCTTTAACACAGTGCAGCTCACATACTAATAGATACATACTACGATAGCATAAGATATGCTTTTATTGGTCCCACAATGGGGAAATTCACATTCTCAGCAGGAAATTGAGAGCGATTAAGAAAATTAAAAAGATACAGCTAATGTACCTATTAAGATAAGTAATTAAAAATTGAAAAATAAAATAGAATAGAAATCATTATATATAAAACAAAATGCTAATAAAATGAACTTCCCAATTGTTCAAATTGTGGTTAAAAAGGATATATATGATTATTGAGACACGCCTCTGTGTTTAGATGTAGATCACATGCCCAAGTGACACCAATAATTGCGCACCTAGGACTGACTGATAACTGATCGTTTGGGTTTTTTAGGCTCAAAATCTGGAACTACATCTTTGTTAAAAGACTAAATATGTGGATTGTTAGGTTATTTACTACATCGATGAAAAAAAGTTATATTTACACAAACTATTGTTTTGTTTTATTTCAGAATCACTTCAGATGGACACATCTTAAGAAAAACTGATAACCCATAATGTCCTGTAATCATGAACGTTCCATGTGGCCTGCCTCCCAAAGGCTGGGAATCTTATTCCTTTGTGCTCTTTTTCCCCATGTGTTCTACGAGAACTGTTGTATTGCTGAAATCAGTGCACGTTAAATCTGTTTTAGTAGACTTTCCACTGCTAATTATCATTTTGTTTGTTTGTGAACTCGCTTCAGTTGGATTATGAGAATTGGATTCAAAGTTCTTATTGTATTGTTTTTTCATAAAAATATATTAAAGATGGTTTAAAATACCAACTCCTGCACATTTCCACATTTATAGCATACCTGGAGTCTAAATAGTCAGTTTTCATTTAAATATTAACTATTAACTATTCATAATTGCAAAAGGAACAGTGGATGGCTGTAGGGTCAGAGATTTCAGTATTACACTGTCCCTAGACATAAACTGTGCAGCACACAGATCGAACACAGTGGGCCCCATCAATACACCATAAGCAAAGTTTATAGCTATCTTACACCCCACCAACAGTCTATTTTCACTCTTTCCGCCTGCTTCGTTTAAATAGCAACACTGCTTGTGAATATATCTACCCCGATGGACGTAGCCATCTCAGAGTGAGGTGTGTTCAAGTACATTTCTCGTATATTATTATCTTGGCAACAGAAAACAGGTGCACCACTGACTGAAAACAATCTAGATAGACATCAACAGTTAGACTTCATTACTATCTCGGTGGTGAATCATCCACACAGGTGCGTGTCCAACGCCACTGAACACTAAATAAAACTGAACAGTATCACTGCATTTGTACAGAGAATGCATTTATATAGTCTACACTATACTGTGTGTTCTCAGTAAAAAAAAAAGGTAAGTGACCTGCTGATTAGTTCATTACATGTTACACCCAAAACACACCCATAAATAATTATAAGAATTAGTACATGCCGTGCTAGCTCATGGGTTGGTGTTCATTCCTGGGTGTATCTGCCCAGCATCCAAAACATTCTCCCCTGAAAGCGTATTGGAACCCCCCCAAAGACCCTAATAGAGAAAGAAATACAATGCCTTTTGCATGTTGCATGCAGTCCTTATAAAAGCAAAGACACTTACACACCCTTTATGAAGCTGGATGGTTGATGGGTTACTGAAATAGGGCTTAGTCTCATGTGTGTTTAAAAAGGTGTGTCATCTGTGAAATGACCCAAGCTGTAAGAAGTGTGATTAAATATTATGTACATAAACAAACAATACGCATAAGATATCTAGTGTTTAGTGGGTGTAGTAGCTCAGTTGTTAGGGTTTTTGGCTGTTTAAATCATCCACTAAAATTACCAATATGGGTCCTTGTGCAAGACCATTAACCCTCTTTGCTCCAGGTGGGTTGTATCAACCCTGTGTCCTGACCCGAACCAAATTGGGATACGACTTTAAGTCGCTTTGGATAAAAGTGCCTGCTAAATGACCAAAATGTGAATGTGTTTGCGTAAAGATTTAGAATTTTACCAAATTATGATCTTAAATCTCTTGCCTTGTTTCCACCATGACAGATGCATTTTTCCCCTGTTTTGTGCCAATCATTTGCTTAATAGTTCAGTGGTCCCACTCTTTCTGTAAAATTTCTAAACTGTAAGCTTCTTCATTTACACAAGTTTACTCAGAATGCAGCTGGACCTAATACTACAGATGTGGCACGTTTGCGTTTCAACTGTAGCTCTGTGAGAACAGTTGAACTTTTCACTAGGCGGCAGTAAATCCTTATATTTGGCTCTTAAAACTTCCGCAGTGCTGCTGCTGCTAAAAACACCATTAACTAAGGGTTGGATTTTCCAATCTTTTGGAGTGGTATTTATAAACAAGTAACACATACATTTGATTTTAAACGAATGTGATTAGATCAGGCATAATCTAATAAGCCTGTTGGCACATACCATCTCATGGAGTAAATATCCCTCATAACTACCACAAGTACTAAATGTGCATGCTGAGTAAAGATTCAGTATTATGAATGAAAAGGAATAGATGGTGAAACGTTCTGTATGGTATTGCATTTCATATTATCACAATATAACAAGTGGTTAGCACGTTCGCCTCTCAGCGCTAGGGATTCCCGGTTCGAATCCCCATCTGGGTGGAGTTTCCATGTTCTCCCTGTGTCCGCGTGGGTTTCCTCCGGGTTCTCCGGTTTCCTCCCACAGTCCAAAAACATGGATCAAATCAATTGAGTTCTCCAAATTGCCCCATTATATGTATGTGTGCATGTTTGAGTGAGTGAGTGTGTGCCCAGCGATAGAGTGTCCTGGGTGTATCTGCCCAGTGCCCGAAACGTTCTCCCCTGGATGGGCATGGGGACCCCCCCCCCCTCCCCCGACGCTAATATAGGATAAAGCAGAAGATAATTCACAGAACAGATTCACAGTGTAGACCCGGAAAGACTGTATGACTTAAACTGCAACATCTGACACATAGACTGCTAAAGAATGTTTGGGCATGATCAACTTAGAAAAAAAGCATCCCAACTTTTAATGGTTAACTCCAGCATGCTGGAACACTATGTCATTAAACAAATAATTTCAAATGAATTTTTATCTCATCTCATTATTTTTCGCTTAATCTTATACTAGGGTCGTGGGTGGGGGGGGGGTCGTTTCTGGAGCTGAGCAGATACACCCAGGACACACTCACACAAACACGCTATACAGTATAGGTGCAATTTAGATGATCATTATTGATCAAAGCATAAGGAGAAAAGTACATGAGTGGCCTCCAGTCATCAGATCAGCTTGTAGATGACATACGGTAGATTCTTAGCATGATTGTGTAACTGCAGCAATTATAGGATTAAAACCTACATTCAACATGCTTCAGACAGAAACAAGCCAAACCTTGATGTACTTCACGCTACTAAAAATAGACACGAGTTTTACAGTTGCTCACCCAAGATTTTTTATTTATATTATCATTCCTTCATTCATTGTCTTCCTCTAAGGGTCGCCGGGGGGTACCCCATGCCAACCCAGAGGAGAACGTTTTGGGTGTTGGGCAGGTACATCCAGGACAGGACGCTAATCTATTGCTTGGCACATGCTTACACAGACACACACACACAAACACACACTATATGGGGCAATGTGGAGCATTCAATTTACCTTGAATACATTTTTTTGGACTGTGGAAGGAAACCCACATGGACACAAGGAAAACATGGAAAGTCCACCCATGTTGGGATTCGAACCTCGATCCCCAGCACTGAGAGGCTGTTGACCACTTAGCCACCGTGCCACCCCTTTTTATATTAATATTTTAATAATATTATTACTATTGTTATTGTCTGCAGTTATTGAAAATAATCTGCAACTACATGTCTCTGTACAAAGTATTTATAAGAACAGATTTAATAGTGATTTGACTGTTATAATTGCTTGCTTAATGCTACTGGAGGCCATGAATTTCCCTTTGGATAAATGTCGTCATTGAAAAAGCATCATCATTGAAAAAGTTAAGGTCTTTAAAACTGTTTTTTAATTTTTCAGTGTTCAAATAACTGTTGTGTTATTGGTAACAACTAACAACAAACAAACAACATCAGACAATCAAAAAATAGTTTTAAAGCTTTCTTCTCAAAGCATTTTTATAATCAGATGTAGGTTTCTTTCCTGTTTCGTGCCAATTATTTGATATATAGATTAGTCTTCCCACTCTCTCTGTAAATGTTTTAATAGGAACCCAGTGTTAGCATGTTTGTTTGAGAAGTCATTGGTTACTTTTCCAATCTTTAGGGATAGTAATTGAAAACAAGTAACACATACATGTGATACTAACCGAATGTGCTATAATCTAACAAGCCTGTTAGCGCATACACATACCATCTCTATCCATAAATAAATACATTTAAAATAAATATTCTTCATGACTACCACAAGGACTGAATGTGACTTTGCATTTCATGGGAATGGCACAATAATGGTATGTACATGGCTTGACTCACAGTTTGGACCAGGAAAGGCTGTGTATAACTAACACTGCAACTTCTTTTCATCATGACATACAATTTTTGAGCTTGTTCAACTAAATTGAACAGAAAGTGACCAGAGAAAAGCACTGTGTTAGTAAACATTTGTCATTTCAAATAAGTTCCATGATCAAAGGACAAGGAGCAAAAGTACATGAGTGGCCTTCAGTCATCAGATCTGCTTGTGGCTGACATACGCTAGATTCTTAGCATGATTGTGTAACTGCAGCAATTATAGGATTAAAACCTACATTCACCATGATTCAGACAGAAAGAAGCCAAACCTTTCTTAGTTGCCCACCTAGGAATTTTTATTTATATTATCATTTTAATAATAATATTACTATTGTTATTGTTGGCAGTTATTGAAAATGATATGTAACTATATCTATCTGTACAAAGTATTAATAAGAACAGACATAATATTGCTTTGACTGTTATACTTTTAAATCCCTTTTAACATTTATATGCATGCTGATATTTGCTTACAATCTGCACATCTGTATTCTGTACTTTACTTAAAAGTTACTGGAGGCCACAAATTTCCCTTGGGATTAATGAAGTATCTGTTTGTCTGTCTAATCTATCTTGTACCATGTGTAATCATTTAAACAGGCACAGCCTTTAAATCAGTTTTTTTTTATTTATCAGTCATCAAATAATGATTGTGTGTTTGGTTTCGCAAGTTTCGCATTTTAAATCATACAAAATTTTTATACAATCACAACATTGGTTTACAAATGTTTATCAAAGTTGTCAACAGATATCAATATAATAATATTGATCAAATAACTTTGGACAAAAACTTTATAATATTTTTTTTATTAATATTTTACATTTTACTCAAACTTTGTTCCACCCTGGCCCCCCTGCAATAACTGTTCCCACTCTTCTGGGTGAGATTTAAAGCGTGTCTGTGGGAATATGTCATCCCATCTCATTATCTTCTGCCTAATCCTATACTGGGATTAAGGGGGTGGGTGGTTTTACATTGTGTAAATGTGTGACGCTTTATTTATTTATTTATTTATTTATTTATTTATCCATTCATTATCTTCTGCTTATTCATCTAATGGGGGGGGGGGGTTCCCAATGCCCATCCATGTGAAAAAGTTTCGGGCGCTGGGAAGAACTTGATGAGGTCTGAACACTAGACTTAATAAATTAAATTATAAAACTGAAGGAGAGTGGACCTTCATATACTCTATTAATACACCAGCAGCTTCAAATTGCATCACTTTAAAATAAGCCCAATAACACATTGTTTTCAGCACTCTAAGCACAAATGATGCAATCCTGATGACATTTAGAATAAAATATTTTTCATATAAATAGACATAAAGATACCTGTTGGACATGTTTGAGGAATGTAGATGATTTTATTTTTTTTGTTATTTCTTTTGAACAACGAAAAACAAATCAGTCAAGAGTAAATTACAGCAGATGAAGATCCAAAATCTGGAATCTGAAGTGGAGTTTCCATGTTCTCCCCATGTCCGCGTGGGTTTCCTCCGGGTTCTCCGGTTTCCTCCCACAGTCCATAAACATGGTTTAAGGTCAATTGAATTCTCCAAATTGCCCCATATAGGGTGTGTATGTGTGAGTGAGTGTGCCCAGTGACAGATTGGCACCCTGTCCTGGGTGTATTTGCCCAGCGCCCCAAACGTTCTCCCCTGGATGGGCATGGGGAACCCCCCCACGACCCTAGTAGAGGATAAAGCAGAAGATAATGGATTGATGAATAATAAAATAAAAAAGGACACTAATAATAAAATAAAATCCCAATCCACACCAGTATGAAATCACTTCTATTGGGCTTTGGTAATAGCTGCAGAGCCCAATAAATATTATAAGTGGTTGAGAAAATGAATAAATTAGTTATTAAATGAGTAAATGTTTATTATAATGGTAAGTTAAAAGAGCTCAGAGTTCGAAAGGTGGCAAAGTTCATCTTTATGTTTAATAAAACAGACTAGTGTCGAAACAAAAGTGACCAGTCAGTGAAGCACACCATTAACAGGACGATTTTTTAACCTGCATTGTTACATTTAAATTTAGTCATTTAGCAGACGCTTTTATCCAAAGCGACCTACAAATGAGAACATCACAAGTCAGTAGTTATGGAGAAAACCAGCTACATTGTAGAATTATCAAATCTGATCTTTATCTGATCCTGCAACCCCCCCCCCCCTTTTTTCTACAACAGGTATTTGTTAAAAAGATGCATCTTCGGTGGTTTCTTAAAAATGTTCGAGTGACTCTGCCTTACGGACAGAGTTGGGAAGATCGTTCCACCATTTTGCAGTGGTGAACACCACGGAGTAAGAATTAGCTCCTCGGTGAGGTGGAATCAACAGACGGCAATCATCACTGGAGCGTAGTGAACGTACCGGAGTGTATTTTGAAAAGATAGAGTGAAGGTAAAAAGGGGCAGATCCAGAAATGGTCCTGGTGGCCAGAGTCAGTGACTTGTACTGAATGTAAGCAGCTACAGGAAGCCAATGGGGAGAAAAGAGTAGTGGAGTGACATGAGTTCGCTTGGGCTGGTTGAATACAAGTTGGGCTGCAGAGTTTTGAATTAGTTGTAGAGGTCTGATTGTGGAAGCTGGGAGACCGGCAAGCAGAGCATTACAATAATCAAGCCGGGTTAGAATGGGTGCTTGAACTAACAGCTGGGTAACTTGTTTAGTCAAGAAAGTTCTGATCTTCCTGATGTTGTAAAGAAGGAATCTGTTTTGATAACATGATCAGAGAGTTTACAGTGGGAGTGTATTGTGAAACCAAGGTTACGGACCGAATCGGTTGGAGAGATTGTGTAGCTGTCAATTTGTAAGGTCAGGTCATGGTGGATTGATGGTTTAGCTGGGATTATGAGAAGCTCTGTTTTTGATAAATTTCATTTGAGATGACGGGCCTTCATCCAAACAGATACTGTATATGTATTTGTATGTATATTGATATATATACAGTATATGCTTCATATGCCGAAGTGGAGTGGAGTGGTTTTAAGCATTTAATAAAAGTGCTAGACAATTAAAAAATCTAATATACAGATGAAATTTGAAAGCAAGGTGCAACGGGGGCCTTGCATTTTAAAGTCCACATTTTCAGCCACTAACATTTATAGGAACCTGTGTTAAATAATAACCACAGCTAACAAAGAGCCAGACGGCAGTTAAATAGAGGCGAAAAGGCCAAGCACAAATGCACATTCAGTCTAGTCTGGGTAAGGGGCACGGCTCAAATTCCTATTCCCCAAAACAAGAGCCACAACTAAACCCCCTCCCTCTCAGCCAAGTTTCATGGGTTCCATCAAGCATCAAGCCCCCTCAGTCATTTCCCCTTATGGTGCCCCTGGCTTTGATACTACCTTTGCATCAATGTTTGTGGAACATTTTAAAGGTTTGCAGAATTGAGTCTGTTCTGTTTGTCTGCTTCCTTCAGTTCCTCTCCAGTATCCATCTGATAAGAACCGTAACTTAAAACGGCCTATTAACATGCTTTGTTGAATGGTTTAAAATGAATAGGATCGAATGATGAACACATTTACCCAAGGGATGTTTGAATACTGATAAACTATAGGATTTAATGTATTTCGATGGCCCTCCATATAATGAAACCTGAAGTGTTTCATTTTCAAGGTTAGTAAATAATTAAAACTTTAACTTCAACTGCTGTTTAAAAGTGAGTCAAGACTGGCTTTTTAAGCTACAAAAGATGTTTGACACAAGGCATCATGGTGGCTTAGCACATTCGCCTCTCAGTGCTGGGGATTCCAGGTTCCCAATCTGGGATCCCAAAAGTTTCCATGTTCTCCTTGTGTCCGTATTGGTTTCCTCTGGGTCCAAAAACCAGGATTTAAAGTTAATTGAATGCTCTAAATTTCCCCATATAGTGTGTTTGTATGTGTGTCTGTGTGTATGAGTAAGTGTGCTCGGCGCCCTCTCCTGGGTGTATCTGCCCAGAGTCTGAAACATTCTCCCATGGATGAGCATGGGGAACCCTACTGTGACCTTAGTAGAGAATTAAGTTGAAGATAATGAATGAATGAATGAGTTTGACTCATACAGTAGCTGACTGCAATGCTGAAAATTACTTTTTTCTTGTCTCATTTCCAGTTATTTCTCTACTAGGGTCACGGGGTGAGAGGTTTCCCCTTGCTCTTCCAGGGGAGAACATTTCGGATGCTGAGCAGGTACACCCAGGACAGGGTGCAAATCTATCACTGGGCACAAACTCACTCACACACGCACACTATAGGGGCAATTTAGAACTACCAATTTACCTTAAATGTGCTGTGTTTTTGGATTTGGGAGAAAACTAAAGGACCCAGAGAACCCATATGGTCATGAGGAAAATATGGAAACTACACCCAGACCAGGAATCGAGCCTGGATCCCCAGAACCGAGAGGCGGATGTGCTAACCACTAAGCCACCATGCTGCAACACTTACGTTGAAAAATCCTAAAAACAACCGTAATTTGATTGTGCCTACCCGACTCTCCAAAAGGAGAGTGTCTTGAACCATTTCAAACACTTAGGAGGGAAAATTTTACTTCCATTATTCCAGATGTCCTGATGCTTTTTAAAATGCATTAAAAATAAAAGGATATTCTTCTGGCACACCTTTATGTGGCCTTCACAATTATTCACACATACCCATCCGTGGGCTTTTGGAAAGCCTTACCAATACAGAAGGAGCTATAGGAATAATTATTGTACCTGCTTTTGTGACAAAGGATTCTGGGTAGAATGAGATTTGTATAATTTTAAAATCATGGTCTAGAAGTAAAGAAAGGATCTTTTTGCCTCGACAAAACAATCTTGACCCAGTTTTTTTTCCCTAAAGCTGTGTATAGAACTCATTAATATGGTTGGGTGCAACTTGTCTTCATTCTAAGAGATGTAGAAAGATTAACTTGAGTTGACAGTTGGCCATTCATTCACATAAAAAACGTTTAAATTTGGATAAATTATAGCTATGCTGGCAGTACCAAGTCATCCATATATCTGCCAGGCTACCTGCAGCCTTTTTGTTTCACCCTTTTTGCTCTTCTGTGCATGAAAGTGTAGGCCAAGATGTAAATCAGGTGTAGTCTGATTTGGAATGTAGTGTTAGTTATATATATTTGTGTAATAAAGCCTGTGAGCTGCCTAGCAACTTTAATTCATTTTTGTTTTGGTGACATATGACAGCTGATGGCTTTTGCAGGTTTTTCTGGTAGCAATCTGACTGGCATTTTGTATTTATAACGGTGCACTATGTTTTGGAACATCAGACGTGAGCTCACGCCAAAAAAGCACTTGGTTTTTCATTCATTTATTATTTTCCACTTAATCCTTTACTTGGGATGTGGGGGGGGGGGGGGGGGTTCCCCATGCCCATCCAGGGGAGAACGTTTTGGGCGTTGGGCAGATATCTATCACCATGAACACTAGATTCTAGATTTTAGTAGATTCTAATAAAAATGTGGCTAAGAAATTCTTCATTAATATCTACTATTAGGAAGAAGTAAGAGAGAGAGTGTGTGTGTGTTTCATGATTTGTTGCAGCATGTTCATAGTTGTAACTTTTATAACTTTGACAAGAGATACCTTTATAGACAGCAAAATATTTTAGATTATATAAAGTTGACGCTTATTTACTGTGGAATACTTTTCCCGTCTGTTTTTATTCTTGTATTCATGTTGAGAATATGTTTACTTTTAGTGGGTTCAATTAATGTTTAACCTGTTCGGCCCACAACCTAAAGTAGGCTTTGAGTTTTGGCCCCTGTTGCATTTGGGTTTAACACCCCTGCTTTAAAAAAAAAGGAAAAAAAACAGGAAGGCTCTTCTGTTTAGGGCTTTACCTAGGCTCATAAATACCCTTGGTTTTGTCATAGAACATCTATTAAGCTAATTTACTGTAGGTTTGTCTGTGTGACTGGTTCACATAACTTTTGCCATATAGTGTATCCTTTTGTTTTGATTTGTATATGTCTTTATGTGCAGCTGCATTCCATAGGTGTGTTCATAAATTAGCACACAATGTGGGTTATGATAAAATCCTACACAGACACACACAACTAAGCACAATAAACACACTGGTAAGTGTGTTGCTGTGATAGACCCTATGGCCCCATCAGCAATGTTTATTATTCTTTTACACTCACATTCGTTTCTCATTCTCTCCCACAGTTGTGTTTTATTGTTATTTCTGTAAATAATAAATTCTCTTGTATATACTGTTTGTTGTAACTGACTGAAATAGTATCTTCTCTCATTTCACTAATTTAGCATACAACAAGTAGTTTATTTTACACCACTGAATATAACAGTCTTTAATGGAACGCTTTTATTTGACAGGGCTCAAAGTTCACAAGTCGGACACGTGCCTGTCAGGGAATGTAGAATTAAACTGCTGTTCTTATCTACTGAAAAAAATGGTTTGATTTATTACACAATGAAAATCTTAAGATTTGTCTCATTAAAAAAATTATTATTTCTGAGGACTGAATGTCTGTTGCGGTTTCTTAATGACATTTTGTCAAAAAGCAACTTAGCATATGCAATATGGACATACGTCACATATGTGCAAAATTATTGTAAAACCACATAGTGTCTGTGGGAATATTTGCCCAGTCATCCCTTTGTGAGGTCAGACACTGATGCTTGAAGAGATGGACTGGTATACTATCTTTGGTGTAGTTCACTTGATTTTAGATTGTTTATAATTCAGACATTATAATCTCTAGAGTGCAAAGTAAAGGTACTATCAAAGTATAAAGGGAAACGATTAGCTTACAGTCTGTGATTGTAATACTACGAAATAAATGTATATCGTAAGTGTAACTAATGAAATGTATAAGTATAGAAGCAATGTGGTGTAGCTAATAAAGTGGCCGGTGAGTCTCCTTGATTTTTCAGTTCAACTTGAATTGAGAACTGTTTAATAGAAAGTCTGGAAGCAACAAGAAGCTGGAACAGACATATAACTCAAACAAATGTGTTGAAAGGTATTCAGTAAGCATTTGTTAAAGTAAAAGAGTATGACACACCACAGGAACAAACAGAATAAAGAGCTACATGCACAACGTATTTGCACTCAGAACTCAATGTGCCTGCACACACAGCAGCAGTGTTCTCCTTGTTCTCAGAATGAGAAACTGCTTGTCACAGAAAGAGTTTCTGGCGTGGCCTTCAAATGAGACATTTCTCCTCCAGGTGTTATTGTACTAATATTTTATGTTCAGGTCAAAAAGAGGGATGAGTCTGAAACATATAAATAAGAAAAGTAGCAGACTGAAGCAAAACTACAGCTCACGTTAAAAAAACTGATAATAATAACAGTAAAATATTAGTAGCATATTACAACATTACAACAGTCATGTTTGACAATAAAATTGAGCTTTTTGCCTCTCAGCGCTGGGGATTCCACAATCGAATCCCAGTCTGGGTGGAATTTCCATGTTCTCCCCGTGTCTGTGTGGGTTTCCTCCGAGTTCTCCAGATTCCTTCCTCAGTCCAAAAACATGGATTCAAGGTAAATTGAATGCTCTAAATTGCCCCATATAGTGTGCTTGTGTGAATGAGTGTGACCAGCGATGGATTGGTGCCCTGTCCTGGGTGTATCTGCCCAGTGCCCGAAACCTTCTCCTCTGGATGGAAATGAGGAACCCTCTGCAACCCTAGTAGAGGATTAAGGGGAAGACAATAAATGAATGAATAAATAAATAAATAACGGCCGCACAGTGGTGTAGTGGTTAGAATGTTCGCCTCTCAGGGCTGAGGATTCTAGGTTTGAATCCCAGTCTGGGTGGAGTTTCCATGTTCTCCCAGTATCTGTTTTTGGTTCCTACAGGTTTTTTGGTTTCATCATACAGTCCAAAAACTTGGATTTAAGGTAAATTGAATGCTCTAAATTGCCCCATATAGTGTGTGTTTGTTTGTATGTCTGTGTAAGTGAGTATGCTCAGCGATGGATTGGCGCCCTGTCCTGGGTGTATCTGCCCAGCGCCCAAAACGTTCTCCCCTGAATGGAAATGGGGAACCCTCCCACCCTAGTAGAGGATTAAGTGGAAGATAATGAATGAATGAATAAATGAATAATTAAATAAATAAAGCATCACACATGTACCCAATTACCTCATAGTTAAGGGTGCGTTTTAGCCTACAAGCTACAGTTCCTCCTATTTTCTTGGTCCTTTCCTTTTCCAGTGTTCATAGTGTTAAATCTCCTGCTAGTCTGTCATTAATCTTCTGCTAACTTGTTTCATTCCACTTGCTCCTGTTTTGTATGTTAAGCCTTCTTACTTTTCTAAGATGTGTTTAATAATATTGATTTAGTAATAATATAATTTTAATAATAATAATAATAATTCATTCATTCATTATCTCCCGCTTTATCCTCTATTAGGGTCGCGGTGGGGTTCCCCATGCCCATCCAGGGGAGAACGTCTCGGGCGCTGGGCAGATAGACCCAGGACAGGGCGCCAATCCATCGCTGGGCATACACTCACTCACTCACACAGACCCACTCTATATGGGGCAATTTTGAGAATTCAATTGACTTGATCCTTGTTTTTGGACTGTGGGAGGAAACCGGAGAACCCGGAGGAAACCCACGCAGACACGGGGAGAACATGGAAACTCCACCCAGATGGGGATTCGAACCGGGAATCCCTAGCGCTGAGAGGCGAACGTGCTAACCACTAAGCCACCGTGCCGCCCAATAATAATAATAATAATAATAATAAATAATATAATTACCAGCTTTAATAATATTACCAGTCTCTGTGCTAAACTATTTCTATTTATTAACATTTATGCTAACTTGTTCTGTTTAGTATCAACACTACATGGATATAATTTACAGCCTGAATTCTAACCCTGGATTTCCTTTTTAAATCATACTTTAGCTTTATAACATTCCTAATCGCTTTTTGGTGCTTCATCCTTTTATTTTGGTTAGTGTTCTGTGGTTTTAGAGTTTTCTTTCAGAAACTTAACTAACTTGTAGTCAGCACAAACATTTTCAGCAAAAAAAAAAAAAAATTACTTACTCCCTCACTCACCTGGTAAATCAAATTTTCTTTTGTTTATAACATGGACTAGGTATCTGGGTACAGTGTACATTTTCTACCTGTGTCTGTCTGTGTTTTCTCCAGTTTTCTCTCACAGTCTGAAAACATGGATTCAAGGTAAATTAGCTGCTTTAAATTGCCCCTATACTGTGTGTGTCTGTTTGAGTAAGTGTGTACCTAGTAATGGATTGGCACCCTGTCCTGTGTGTATCTGCCCAGTGATCAAAATGTCTCCCCATCACCGTAGTACATGATTTAATGTTTTGGTTTTTTTTTGAGGATTTTTTTTGCTTAAAAAAAACTGTTTGATTTATATAGCACATTTAAATGCAACCACATTTGGCCAAAATTCTTTACAACTTAAAATAACTGCAATCAATCAAAAACACTATGATTTATTTACCATGCAACAAATAAAAATAGAATGACATAAAATGAAAATTTTGAATTTGAAATTAAAAATTAAAATTAAAATTTAAAATTAAGACTAAGGCTACACATTAAACTTGGTTAAAAGGCAGATAGAAAAAGTGTGTTTTAAAAAAGACTTAAAAAGCAGTAATCCAGCAGAACAAATATGCAATGGCAGGTTATTCCAGAGCCAAGTGTCAGCTGACGCAAATGCTTGGTCACCTTTTGTCTTTAGTCTCATTTTGGGAGCAACCAGAAGCAGCTGATTGGCTGATCTCAGAGTGCTGGTGGGATTGTGGATATGTATAAGCTCTGTGAGATATTGGGGACTAAACCATTCAAACCATTCAAAGCTTAAAAAAATAACAGGATTTTACAATCAATTTTAAAAGCCAGCAATGCAGTGCAGCCAGAAAAGGGGAAATGTGGCCACGCTTGCGTTTTCCAGTAAGAAGACGAGCTGCCGAATTCTGTACCAATTGTGAGTGTAAAAATGAATGATTAAGACCAAAGCAAAGCAAGTTGCAGTAATCCAGTCTTGTACTAAATAAAAGCATGGATTACTGTCTCTAGATCTTTGTGTGGCAAATAACATTTGAGAAAACTCTAAAATGATGTGAACATTATGAGTTCAGTCTTCTTTTCGTTTAAGTTTAAAAAGTTTGTAGACATTCAAAACTTAACATCAGTTATACAGTAAACAGATTTTTGAACAGGATCGTTACATTTATACCATAAGGACAGATATACCTGAACGTCATCAGCAGAGCAATGGAAAGACTTATTATGTTTGTATTGATAAAACACAAAAAGCAATCTTCTGAAATGAATTTGCATAATGCAGTTCTAGGTGCATTACTATGACCTCCCCTAAATCTACAAGAAACCATAAAATGCATATAGTTAAATCTAATGCACTAGAATATAATAATAATATAATAATTATCTCATTGAATCTTTTACTATCTATTACTTCTATAATATAGTCTATTACTTGCTATCATACAATCATACAGCATTATACAGATTTTTATTGAGTTTGCTGTCTTGTGCAGTGGTGTGTAGCTTACCCAACACCTCTAGCCTATTACCATTTTAATAGTTTGGGTAAGTGAGGTCAGCATTTTAGATGCAGGTAAAACAGTAATTCAAGTAAGCAGGGTAATTGCAAATCATGAAAAGACGATAATGAGGGGAATATGTAACTGGAAATAGACCAGGAATTCCAGCACCACTGGATTATTGTATAACAAGCTACTTATCTGTTACCAGAATTGTGAAGTGTTGTGTTAATAAAGCCCATGTCATTAGCATATTTATACTGTTTACTTTAGTCGTTCAGTTTCGTATCCCGATCTGGGTGGAGTTTCCATGTTCTCCTTGTGTCTGCATGGGTTTCCTCTGTCTTCTCGGGTTTCAATCCACTGACAAAAAACATGTATTCAAGGTGAATTGGCTGCTCCTAATGTGTGTGTCTGTGTGAGTGTGATCAATTGGCACCCTGTCCTGGATGTATATGAGCTCAGCGCCAAAATTGTACCCAAAATGTCATTTTACTTTTATTACTGGAGAAAAATAAGACAAATAGCAGCTCTTGTACTAAAACAGTGTCATTTCTTTAAATCCTAAACATCGACACTAAGCACATGAAACTGATCATGAATAGTTAAAGTATAGTTTCATTTTCAAATATAAAAGAAAAAAAAGAATATCAATAGGAGCAGAAGGAGCTGTTATTCTGTATTCAACAAATCTCTGACAGGAGTTTAAATTTATCTCATGGCCTTTTTAAAATGTCAGAATGGGACAATATAGTATGCTTGGTTTAAAGCCACTTACTGGTAAATGCACTGAAAGCAAAATAGGCTAAGCTTGTGTTCTAAGGTTCTCTGAATGCACAATTGTGCTAAATGCAAAGTCTCCACCTGACATTTAAAACGATTCACTGTGGACGAAGAAGCATTGAAAATGACTAAATAGTGCCCCATACATAAGCCGAGCTTTTACCTAATCACATGTTAAGAAGTAAGGTCTTTGGGTGACTATTTTCTTTCCTTTTCCTACCTCATCTAAACCCACAAGACAAACTGGAGCTGCTGTGCTTGTTTAAAAATAATCTGCAATCCTTCAGACCATGGAAAGCAGGAGTGTCCACCAGAGGCCACATCATTGCAAAGCTATGTATGTTTGCAGCTTTTACATACCTTCATTTTGGATTTAGAAACTTTCCTACGTTTGCATGTGGTTGAACTGGGTAAACACTTGCATGATCCAAAACTACCATTGTACAAATTGGTCTGTCACTATTGGTATTTAAAATGCTATTTTCACCTTTTGGCTCTGTCAGACATTTCAGTTCTTTAGTTTGACACAGGTGAAATAGGAAACAAAACCACTCCTGATTCTGAAAGTAAGAAGTGGTTCTTATTTAAAGTTAATGTAATTCATTCAGCATTTTATTTCTGACCTGAATTAAAGTAAATGGGTCAATTGCCAACCCTTCAAAAAAATTTTTTATATTAACAATGACCTTTATTTGTATAGCACTTTTTTTCAATCTTGTATTGAAAGCCATTAAGTAAAAAAAAGTAATTAAGCATAGAGAATAAATCAAGAATTGCAGTGAAGTAGAGAATAAAGATTTAATAGTACAAATCTCCTGCAGAGTAAGTCACCGTGTGCTTTATGACCACCAATCTTAACACACAGCAAAGACAGTAGTATGCCATGCATACACAACTTGGCCTACAACTGCAAAAGTGGGCAAGTTATTGCACAGTGTACATTTAACTTTAGTACACAAAAACATTTAAACATTTAAACTTTGTGACAACTATCTCCTGCTCAGAGCTGCAGAGTTCTAAATTAGGCCCCAATTTAATCTGGACTTGAAGATTATTACTTTGTATTTTAAATACTCCACCCCAAATGCATTTGAAAATTACAACCCATTATTATTCTTCATGCCTGGAACAGGGTTTTTTAACAAGACTCAAAAATCAAAGGAAATGCACAGTGTGTTCTGCAACAAATACTTTTTTACATAAAAAAACAAATAAATCCTCCACATTTTCTGTGTCCTTTATTGTCTCCGTATCAGAGTTCAATTGCAACTGCATTCCAGACTTGCAGTTACAGTTCTCTATATTCTGATATGGCTCAGACTAACTGGATCTTATTCTTCCTCCTTTAAAGGTGTTTCTTAATTCTTGATATCTGTTGTAGCTACTGAAAAAAGCTGAAGTCCTTTCTTACAAAGCGTTTAAATGTGTACTGGTTTTTTGGATTGTGATTAACCTTTCAGCATAATGTGTGCATTCTGTTCTAATTCTTTTTGGAAGAACCTTTGAACTTTCTTTCTGTGTTTGATTACTACTCATTAATCTAAGTTTACCCCAGTTTCACTCTTGACCTGTATCCAGACATTTGAAGTACGTATAGTGCAGTATAAGTAAGTTTTATTGCACTATAATGCAAAACAGACTCTCCTGTTTAAATTTTGTTTTGTTCAGAATCAGAATCAGAACACCTTATTAGTACGTATTAGAGGGAAACTGAAGAAATATATAAAATAATATTAAATATATTATATTAAAGGTGGCACGGTGGCTTAGTGGTTAGCATGTTCGTCTCTCAGCACTGGAGATCCAGGTTCGAATCCCAATCTGGGTGGAGTTTTCCCCACATCCTCAAGGGTTTCCTACAGGTTCTCTGGTTTCCACCCACAGGCCAAAAACAACAACAAGAATTCAGGATGAATTGGCTGCTTAAAATGACCCCTATACACACTATGTATTACACACACTTAAAAAAAATTTAAGAAAAAAAAAAGACATATTACATAATACATATGGGTTCACATATGGGTTTGTTAATGACAAAATGGTGTAAACCTTTAGGAATAGTAATTCATTTGAAAGTGAAATTTGAAAGTAATAATGACTTGAAAAGATCGTTTTTTGGTCTTCTGTTTACAGAACAACCATCTGGCTTGTCCATATCATATTTTGCAAACTGGAGACAGGTATGCCATGCATAGCACAGTTGTTCTCCGTGACCAATTAACATTACTCAATGGGCAAGTTCTTTAGTTGCTTAGTTTATTAACTTTGCTTTTTTGTGTCTTTCCAGGCTATTAAATGTCTTATTCTTGATGTAATCTTTGTTGGTTGACTACTCCTGGGGTGAATAATATTCTGACTGTAGATTAGTGCATTCCAAACTCTTTAGATATGGTTTTGTAATCTTTTCCAGCCTTATGAGCATGAACATTTCCCTTTGTTTATTTCATAATTCACTTTTACATTTGTTGTGATGATCAGACTTTAACAGATTCATGTTATTTAAATGAAACATAACTGATTGTGACCTTATTGATTGAAGACACATCTAATCCAGCATTTCTCAAAGTGAGTAGTGCAGAGACATGACATGGGAACACGTCTGGCTTGCAGGGAAATTAATGGTGGAGAAACCAATATTTCAACGGCAGATTTTTTTTTGTTGGACAAAAAACAAGCTTTCAGGTTAGCACAACATTTCCACTCGCAGGATGTGGACACTGGCGGGGAATAGTTTTTTGTCTCATGTGGTTGGGTCCAGCATGTCCAAATTTTTACCAGCATGCCGTACCCCATAATGACCTGTATATTAGATTTTTTCTTTAATATATTAAATTCAGGCAGCATGGAGGCTTAGTGGCTAGCACGTTCGCCTCTCAAACCTAGGGATTCCTGGTTCCTCCATGTTTCCTCCAGGTTCTCCGGTTTCTTCCCACAATCCAAAAACATGGGTCAAGGTAAACTGGATGCTTCAAATTGCCCCATATAGAGTTTGTTTTTGTGTGTGTGTGTCTGTGTGAGTGTGTGCCCAGCGATGGATTGGCGCCCTGTCCTGGGTGTAACTGCCCAGCGCCAGAAACGTTCTTCCCTGGATGGGCATGGGGAACCGCCCCACAACCCTAGTAGAGGATTAAATGGAAGATAATGGATGGATTGATGGATATTAAATTCAGTAAATAAATAACAGCTGCGTATTCAACTGTTTAAATGGCTGTTCTTTCTAGAGGGTCCATTGATTTTCTTTTACTTGGAAAATCACTGGCTGAAATGTTATATCCTTGCTTTTTTTTGACAGATGTCATATGGAACATACACTATATGGACAAAATTACAAACATACTGCGGCGGCACAGTGAGTAGCATGTTCACCTCTAAGAGCTGGGGATCTAGGTTTGAATCACAATCTGTCTGGAGTTTCCATGCTCTCCTCATATCCATGTAGGTTTCCTCCGGGTTCCCTGATTTCATCCCACAGTAGAAAAACATGGATTTAAGGTGAATTGGCTGCTCTAAATTAACCCTATATAAATTGCCCCTATATGGGTGTGTGTGTGTGTGTGTGTGTGTGTGTGTGTGTGTGTGTGTGTGTGTGTTTGAGTTTGAGTGTGGGTCTGTGTGAATTAAACACTTAGGAATTCATTTAATCAACATCAATGTCTGACCTTTTTAGCAAATGGACATTTTTATAAAAAAAATAAAAAAACTCCCTGGAAGAGTAGAAGCTGTTATTGCTGAAAAGAGGAGTCATGAACATTTCTGAAACATGTTTTTTGTGTGCATGGTGTGGATTATATATAGGCTTGAACTGAAAACAAAAGAAACCAAAGGCAATATATTAATATTATTTATGAACTTTTAATTATCTTTAAATATCTTAAATTCATTATGATTGAAAATATTTGTACACTGAATAATTCTGTCACATTTTGGGAAGAGGGAGGTTGGAATTTCCAGCTGACTTTAGGGAACCATGTCTTCCTGACTACACCCTGGTATTTCCTTTTGACTTCATGCTTTAGTGTGTTGACTTTACAAGTGCTCCCCTTTCACCTTTTGTGCCCCAATGCAGTTCATTTAGGTGGTTAATGTGATTGAATCTGAAGTTCTAGCAGAGAATGTAGTATTGTCAAAAAATCACTATATAACTATATCAACCTACATTATGTTTTTTTCAATTCCTTGCATATTTCAATCATCCATATTGAAGTGTATTGTATTAAATTTCTTGTGCTCTGCTGGCTGTATTTTTTTAGCATGGGTGGCTTATTTTTCTGGAGTTCTGAGAATCATTCTCTGCTAATATAAAACCTGCTCTGTGATGGACATGAGAAAAGAGTGGAACAACAAAGTATGTAGAGAAACAGATAGACTCTGTAATTGCAGCGCTACCAATTTCATCTATATGGTGACAAAAAAAGTCAGTCGATTTTAGTACGCATATCTACCCAGCAATCTAAAAGTACCTGAACACACATGAAGGGGCTCAAAAGTCAAAGGTCCTACTTTAAATACCTAATTCAGAAGAAAAGGCACTTTCATAGACACAACAAAAGAGTTTCTCTTCTTTGGCCCTCCAAAGAGCAAAGGCGAGGGTGGATGAATTTTCATCCAAAAAGGTAGGTCTGGATTTAGAGGCCTGAATAAAGTTCCACATTGTAGAGAAAGTTGTCCACCCCCCCCCCCCCACACACACACACACACTGTGGCTGTGTATAGAGAACTATTTGAACATTTGTGCCAACCTAGCAACAGAATGCACACATAAACATTTTTTTAAAACAAACATCAAGGTAAAAAACAAAGTGAAATTGCCAAAGTAGAAACTTTTCACCTTAAAACAGGTATAAATAATATAAATGTAAACCTATTTTTAAACTAATACACAGTATTTGGTTTTCTATACCTTATAAATAACTACAAACGATAAAGAGAATTTGCATCTATTTACCCTAAAGACCTATTGTATTTACCAACCAGTAATTACCAATAATATATATACCAACAGAAAAGCATCTTAAAATTGTTTTTAATTTTTCTGAAGGTTGTCATGTTCTGAATGTTGAGTGTTGACTAAAAACAAACAGTTGTCCACATATTTTTGATTACATTGAATTCTTAAATAAAGATTGATAACAATAACAGACCAATACAATGGTTTTGATTAAATAAGGTTTAATTATAGACATACATGTTTACATCTCATATCACTCCTAGCTGGAGTATCACAGTTACATCTTAGATAGTAATAGTAATAATAATAATGCTTTATCGGATATGTTGTTCTCTTTAAACACACTTGCTCTTAAAAATAAAATTCTTTTTTTTGTTTCTGCTCAACATCAGAAACATTTTCTTTATACAGGCCTCTTGTATGACAAGAAAGAAAGATATTCTAAATGCACACCATCAACGATTTCTATTCTTTCATTCACTTGTACAGATGTGTAACTTAAGCTGATGGTGATTTCAATTTGGCATAACAATTTTCAAGCCTTTCTCTAATAAAGATCATCATAAAAAGCCAGCATGTAGCTAACATATGATAAGTGACTAAAGGTACATTTCCTATATCACTTTCAAAATGCCAGTGTATAACTACTATTGAATTAAAAAAAAGGAAAGAAAAAAAAAACCCTGAACACACCCAGCTGTGCAAAACGCATGAATCAAAAGTGACATTTCATTGGTCTAAAACGATCAGCACAAGATTTGGCTGCTCCGAAAATGCTTGATGTGTTGTATTAGTTTTTCACATGTGTGGGTATGGGTGTCTGAACAAGCTCATTTCTCTGAGATGGAGAAAATCATCCTGAGACTCATTTATCAGTTGCTGTGTGTGTGCATCATAACTAATTTGCAAAGTGTGTATCAGCTTTATTGTGCATATATTTCCATGCAGCCTTGATTATGCATATGCAAAGCACCTACCTGAAGAGAATGAATTTAAAACTGCTATGTGGCTAAATGTCATTGCTATTAAATGGAAACACAACTGCATATTCAAAGCTGACTGAAAATACACGCACCATGCACAACATCGACCACAACTGACAAATAAGTGCTTAGGATAATTGACCTACAAGCACTAACAGAGATTAAAGAAAGAAAAGTAATTTTTTTTCACAAGATTCAAAAGTGTTTCCCTTTGTTAAAAGGATTTACAAAAGCTAACAAATAACTATAGAATAAATACATTGCATTAAAGCAAGACAATATCATAAAATCACTGCATAATTGTCCATATTAGTAGCATTCTTATTCATATATAAAACTAATATTTGTAAAAAGAAAGGACAAAGAATCCTTCAAACAGGGACAGCACAATAAAACATCATTCCAATATAATAAGCATGTGTAAAACCATTCAAATTGACAGAATCACATTCAGATAGCAAGTCACCTGGCATGACAACTCCCAGAACTGAACTGGCAAATAAAGCATGCCACCCTAGTGTGAGTCAGATCACCAAAGCTTTGTTTAACCTCTATCACATGTCACTTTTAAAAGTTCATGGCAGGTGCTTTTAATTTTAACATCTATACTACGGCTTCTAAGACCAGATGTTTGCAGAGTAGTGCTGCAATGAGAGCACCTGATGGAGTAATCTGTTACACACCAAGAGTTTGAGTTAAAATATACAAAAAGAAAGCATTGATTTTTATCAGAGCTTTTTCCCTTTTGCAGACATGATGTAAATGTTGTGAAATTGCATACATCACAGGCTTTATTTAAAACAACTAGGAGTGGCAATGGACGTTCTCGCTATGCCTGTTAAACTTGGTCTTTATTCAGAGATTGTTCCTATTTTTTCGTTAATGACTTTAAAAGCAAAGTGCTTCCCTTAATGTATAAATCATCTTAAACATTCATGTTAACTTGGTAGCATTTTAAAAGTGTCAACCTGATTGGAAGATGGACCCATCAGTGGACTTTGTTGCTAAGAGTTCTTTATATAAAGTGGTTGCCACTTTCCATACTGTGAAAACAACCTAAAGGTCATAAACACAACACATTCAGTCCTTAAACTTCTTTACCTCCCTGGATGGATTTCAGTAGCTAATTAAGTTGGACTGAGCAATGTGTCCTTTTAGGTCCTCGCTTTTTCTTTGTCACTTGTAGAAAGTTAATTCCTACAAATAAACAGGCAGAAGAATCCAGCACACAAAGGAAACCTCTCTAATAGCCTGTTGCTTGTGACTTTTATTCCCTGGAAATTGTAGTTTTTTTTCATAGGTGGCTCAGCTGGCACCTTGTAAAAAGCACCTCAAGACAATCCCTATCATGCACTGGGTCACTGCGGACTCAATCATTTTTTCTTTGTCATTGCCCAGATTTTTTGAGGTGGCAATGTACAGAGTGTGTTTATTCAACACGATTAGAAATGGTCAAAAAACAACTAAGAAAACAATCAAACATATTTACACTCCAGTGTTTCTCTACATTATAAGCAAAAACCTTGTGTGTCATATTCATATAATAAAAATAAAAAGTCAACTGCTAGCCAAGGTTCCATTCAGCTGGCACAGTATGAAATGATAAGTGCTAAAAGAAATACACAAGGGTGGAGTTCAACTACTGTTCTGTAACTTTGTGTAGGTTTATGTGTGAATGCTTTAGACAGTAAAGCACAATGTCACAATGTATATCAAATCTAAAGTTAAAAAGTCATCTACCTAATTTATGCATTAGAAACGGAAAATATTCTATACAGACACAATAGAAAAAAAGCTTATAGAAAGACTTCCCAGAAAAGTGGAAGCTTCGGCTGCATTGGGGGAAATCTTAAAACCTATTATAATGTGTAAGTGTACTTTTGATCATATATTGTAGGTTCCACATAATAAACTGCATTATATGAATGAAATAAATAAATAAGTTTAGACATGTGATAAGCTGTCCTGGCTATTGTTTTGATTCAGAATTGCCCTATAAAAGTGTTTATCCTTCATATGCAAAAAGGTTTTAGGCAAGTAAAGACATAAGAATTCCAACATGAAAAGACAAAATAATGATATGGAAAGAAAATGGTCAGGAGCCAGTCTTTGCTCATGTCAGCATCATTAAGGCAGGCTCAACTGTGCAGCTACCATTTTTTAGACAACTGCCAGGTCACTGTTTCCTTCATTTCCATATTTACAATCATTGCCCCCTGTTACGCTCTGGGCATGTGCAGTTCTGGATGAGGATAGGGATGTGCATATTCTATGGCACTTGGTGCAGATTGACAGGCAGCGCGACAGGACCGAGCATGTCTGCGATCAGTAGTATGGCATTTTTAAGTCTTAACCCTCCCGGCATTCCTGACCATACTGTGTCCATATTGTACTTGATGAAAAAAGAACTGACCATCAGCCAACTGCCCACTTTGTTCCATCTTGTTAGCTGGATTTGATCGTTTTCACAAAAAAAAGGAAAGAGTAGTGCAGTATGAAATATTAAAGAACAAAGGTCGCAGTAAAGATGACTGATGGTGGTGATGGTGATGTGCAGCATTTGGGTCAAGTGGGTCAGCTACTTTAATAATAATTCCTTTCTTCATCACTTCACTCACTCCTCAGCTCACAGTCCATCCTCCTTTCCCCCGCCTTTTTTTACTTGGTGATCTGTGACAAAGAACAAAAATAGGGGGAGATTAGAATGACCAATATTAATAGAAAGTAATTATTCTTGTTTTATAAGATAACAATAAACTAATATTCCTTAGCTGACTGCTTAATGTATATTTTATTTTTGATCTCCAGCAGGTGTAAAAACATATTACATAAAATATTTTCTTTTGTGTATTTGTTTTTAAAAGACTAATAACTTTAACCAAGATTTTAAAATCTTTCATCATACATACTGTATATGTGAATCTTTTATGGTGCACCCTTGGAGATCTTTATGTTCACTAATGTCATTAATGTAAGGCTGTTCTGGATCAATGGTTATCATTGTGGTTTACACACCAGATGCTTAATGCTTTATCATTACCAGTTTTGGATATTAAGCAAGGCTGATTAGACTGTATGGTGAAATGGCATTTGGAATTGTCGCTAAAAAAGTACTAGGTGCATAAAAACACTTTGAACGCACATGCAGTAATTATATCTAGAACTTGGCCTCAATGTACTAAAATATACACAGGTATTTATTAGGAACACCTGTATAAATACTTGTTCATACACTTATCTAATCAGCCAATTAGGTGGCAGCAGTGCATCCAATCATTTAGACACAAACATTTTTACTGTGACATGATTGTTGGGACACAAGCAAGCTGGATTCAATTTTTCAATAATGGATGAATTTTGGAGTTTACTGTAGGAGTTGAATGGTGCAATGAAAACAAATCATCCTATAGGCAAGAGTTCTGTGAGTGAACATTGAACATTTAAGTAGAAGCTCTGTAAGAGCAGAAGTGTTGGCAAAGTGTTGTTAATATAGAGTTTAGTGCTAGTTAATATAATAAAAGTACATTTATATTATAAGTAAATTCCCCTTATATAAGAAATCTTTAAGTTCATCACAGATGTCAAGAGGTGAATAAAAATGCCATAGTTTATTATGTATCTACAGCACTTTAAAAAAAACCACTGCCATAATTGTCACTCTGGTAGTAATGGTAGTTTTCATTGGGTGTATAGGGTTCTTTTGCCCTATAAAGCATACAACATAATAATGTTGCAGTTGCCCATTACCTTTAATAAATGAAAAATATGGATGAATGCATTTGTTGTAGCATATGTTGTGCAAGCCATTGGACAGAGGGGCCCAAATATATACACACTTTAATAGTGGCTATCAATATCTGTTCTTTACCACCGAGACATAGAATGTGGTATACCACAGAAAAAAAGCTTTACTGGCTGCACTACAGGAATACACCAAAATGGTGTGCAGAGCAACCCCTGTGGACACTGCAATCACTGCAATCAATAATGTCCAATAAGTGTTTAGCACTTAATGTGATTGCAGAAGTCAAACATGAATTAAAGCTACACTTTTGCAAGCTTTTATGCAGATATTTTTCACATTGAAGTGTGTATATGGTTTTGGTTCCCTCTGTAAATTTATATGAAAAATTTAAAAGAGGAACAAGTGTTCAAAACATTACTTAAAGTACTTTAGTGTTTAATACAAAAATGCTAAATCAGGATCTTTCTTTTGATTAAGCTATAAATAGCATTTGGTACATTGTCCAATAGCACAGTACATGAATTATTCTGACTCTCCTGAGAGAGTAAGAACAATTTAGCTTGTTGAACAAAGGCATCTAATTGGCTCTGGATTATCTAATCTATGTCTGAATTTGCATCAGCAAAGGCTCATGAGTTGTGATATAGTACTTATGAATATGAAGCTACTAATACTTAGCTTCATATTTTTCACTTTTAACTTTTCTCCATCACTGAAAAATCAGATTTTGGCTCAAACAATTAATAAACTACTAGAAACTTATATGGTTACATCATTTGGTTGTTTTCTGAAAATTGGTAGGACAACATTATTGTTGAATTAAATATGTGAAGAACAAACTCTAAATGTTCCAAGGTTAACTGGGAACAGTGGAGCAATTTCCTGTTATGGAGTTGGTGGCAATGAGGTGTGAATGAGTTTATCATTGTTCATCTAATGGGGAACCCTATCTCTTTTAAAGTACTTTAATTTTTTAATACTGAGCCTTAGCCTAACAACCTTCCAAAGCACGGTTACAATAATTTTTCTAAAATAATTTATTTATATCTCACCACCTTCAATCTTACTGATCTTGGTATTTTAAGTGGGTACACCCAAACAGTCATTGTGTTTAAAATGCAGGAAATCTTGGCAGTTTCCTATCTGAACATAGTTTTGTTTTCTTCCTCCCTTTTTGTTCAATCTTTTCTATTTGGTAAAGCAAAGGATTGCTTATTACACGAACTGGCACAAGTGCGTGTGAGCGTGAGTGTGTGGGACTGATAAGAAAATGGAGGAAGGGCAGAATCCTGCTCTGAGGGGTTCTTAATATCAGCCCAGGGCACGTTTAAAATGAGAACAAGATTTTAAACACCCCCTCTATTCTTTCTCACCACTTTACTCTAGGCTAACCTCATTTAAACAACACGTTATGGTTTATTAAGAAGGCATAAAGATTCTAAATATAAGAATCATCATGACATTAAAGTTTAAACTGAATTATCTTAAACTCGTGTGCTTTTTGATGGCAGTGCATAAAGGTTTCATCTGTGGCTTTTGCTGTGCTAACAAACACAAATGAAAAAGGTTGAATCATCATGTTCTTACTAAGCAAATGCCACTGAAATTAGAGACTGGCTTAGACTATAACCGATAGCTTTAATAAGGCGAGCTTACAATGACTCAGGTAAATGCAGTTCTACAAAAGCTTACCTTTACCATAGAAGGCTGTCGAGAGAGCTCATTCTTCCTAAGAAACAAGGAGAAACAAAAGACAGATCTGATCAGATTTAACGAAACATTAAGCATTAATCTATTAGTGTCTCTAACATATTTCTTATTCACAATTTTTTTGCATTGCAGCGCAAAAATATTTTCATAAAGACATTTTTATATGACTCACAACAGCACTACACTTTTAACTATCTTCCACTTTTGCTCCTTACATATCACAGTAACAAAAAATGAGAGCAAATTTTAAAAATAGCACCAAATCATCTGACGAAACCCTGACATACAGTAACAGTGAAATGTTTGGACACACCCACTTTTTGCTCCATTATCTATTTTCTCTATTACCATATAGATGGACATTGTAGTTTTACAATTACAGACTGTAGTACATCAGATTTCTTTTCATTGCTAGTCCTCCGATGATTCTCTATTTGTCAGGAGCATCACAGAACAGGTATAATTTGGGTGGTGTATTGTCAGTTGTGCAGTGACACTGAGGCAGTGAGGGGGTTTTTGTGCAGCAGTGCTGTAGTTTCATTTAAACACCTCAGTGACACTGCTGGGATAGGAATAATGCACCAAATAATACCTGCTCAGTGGTGTTACTATTGGGGTCCTGACCATTAGAGAACAGAGTAAAAGGGATATACATAGTATGTACTGTAGTCCACGAACAGAGGCAAAAAAGGAGGTGTGTCCAAACTTTTCACTGATACTGACTTTCTAGCATTAACTGTTAAGTGCCTTGTTCAAGGCCCACAATAGTATGGTGCACACTGGGATCAACCCCCACCCCAAACTTCCGATTTACAACTACAGACTTAGACACTGAAGCTTTTTTAATTTTATGCATTACATATGCATTTTTTAAAATATTTTGCATTACATAAGTATGTGGTTTAATAATACAGCATTATAAAAATATCAATAATTAAAAATACTTTGTTAATGTTCATTATATTGCAGGTTTTTTTTATATTTGACAGACATTGAATGCTATTCTATTTCATTATGCTGATGAGCTCATTGTTCAGTTATGGCTGTGCACACAGTTATGTGTACCCCTGCAATGCAATGGCAGCAAAACAGCCAAGACAGATGAGACACTAACACATGTCTTTGTGTGTCTATGTGAGTGTATGTGTGAGCAATGTTTTATTCTGTTCTATTAATGTCTCCCTCACAGCTAAAAAAGGCAACTTGGCTAAGAAATAATAAGTCACTCCAGCACTTGAGCCCCAGAAATAGATGCCATCCTTCAAGCGAATGCTCTTTATTCTGCTTCTAGGGTTTTTACAAATAGATAGGGGTCTCTGAGGACAGCAAATTGGGCTGTGTTTTTATGTCAGGAACTATTTGTGAATAGTGAGCTACAGGGTATATTTAAAAAGCATGTAATATTGTTCAAGCTTTTATCTTTTTTACCCATAAATATAATTTTTTTCATATTGAATTTAAACGAATGGATGATCATCAAAATACACTGATATAAATTAAGCACTGCAGCACTCTCACATATGGTGAGCTCAGCAGTACTTATCACTGGCATTGCTGCTGTCATCCAATTGTTTAGAGTACAGGCAGTTTCAGGACACATACTGCTTTCGGCTCTATATTGGGCTTTTGCAGCACTATCTGATCCTAAACATTAGAAAGCTATGTGTGGTTAATATACAGGATGCAGTGCAGTTGAATCACTAAGCCACTGCACAATAATGTGGTAATGAACAGACCACAGAGAAAAGTTCAATGGTGTCGCATGATGGAGTTATTATATGAGATTACACATATGAGATTACATGAACCTCTTACATACTGATTATATAAAGCCTTGAAACTAAAATCACTTTCTTTTGTTATGAAAAAAAAAAGCTTAGTATAATTTATTCAGGGTGGGGAACATGTAGAATATGGACATTAACAATGTCCATATTCTAATGCTTAGGTTCGAAACTGGGTCCATAAAACAGAATTTTGATAAATAAATAACAATAAAGGCTCCTTGAATCCTAGAATTACCAAAAAAATTACCAATAAACTACTGGTAAAAACTAAATGTGGTATTGATTTTGGTAAAATTGTGTTAAAAGTCTGAAAAATATACAATTATAGAATATGTGAAAGTTATTATTGCATAATCTTGCAAAATGCCTTGGTAAAGTTATATACTGATTGGGTTTGACTACACTTTCTGGGTGAAATGGAAGCATAACAAATCCCAGGAAAGCAATATAATGAATCTTGGCCTTAAGGGAACTTGTAGACAGTCATAGATGTTAAGACTGCACCACCCCTTAAAATATCTTCAACCAGACTGGAAGGAAGTTGTTTCTAAACGGAAGTGAACACAGGAAGTCTGCTTGATACTAAAAAGAAAGAAAATCCTCAGGATTATTACATTCTGCTTGTAATTGCCTTTTAAGGCACTGACATACTTCAATTGCTCATGGACTCCTTTCAGTAATGCACTTTTTAAAATAAGTGTGTATAATAAGCTTTAGCTGATTGTTTATTATTGTTATAAAAAAAGAAAATGTGTCTCCGAAACAAGATCACCATTCACTAAAAATCCTTACTAATAACTTTCTAATAATGGTTTCTAAAGGTTTCTAACAATGCAGTGAAGAGCAGCTTATTTTCCAGTGTTTCCCCCTGCAGTTCATCTGTGGTGCAGAAGGCCTTTGTTTGGATAGAAGATGATTTTAATCTCTCCCTCATCCACTTTTCCACTCATTCATCCTCGTGGATTAGCTACTCCACCTGAGGCCATTCGCTATTGGACAAGAACTGACAACATCACTAGAATCGCCATAGCAACAGCCAATTTCTCTACTCCCATTATGTCAGTAAGTGAAACATTACAACCCAGTTCTTTGGTGCTCTAATAAAATCGGGGCTCAGTTAAATGTGCATTCAATGGTATTACATAACATATTTCTAATAAATGCTGCGCATCAGGGGACACTCACTGTTCCTCTGCTCTCTCCCGGTCTTCGAGGTAGAAGAGGGCCGTGGCGAGGAAAAACATCCCACCAAGGACGATGACGAAAGGGCAGAGCATTAGGGCATAGCCTAAGCTTAGGAACTGCCACAGCACTGATGTAGTGTAGCTCTCCTGCAGTGCATCGGATATCTAAAAAGCACACACAGAGACATACATTTAAGAACAATATCATAGCATGTCGCTAGTCATGTCGCACTAGCATGTCGCTAGTGTTTAGTGTAGCAACTAACTGACAAAGCAAATAATTAACAAGCACACACATTTTCCTTGGTTAGTTCTGACTAACATTTCAGGAGTGCTTATATAGATTATAACAGTATTTAAATTTTTAACTATTTGTGTGTCACTGCACTGTTCAGGAGTTCAACAGCGTTACCCTGCAAGGATCACTAATTTAATTATGGGTTAATAACAGATCTAATAAACAATAACTAATAGTATAGTCCTTTCAGTAAACACTTCCTATGACGCAAAATCTATAAATAATAATATGGAATTATTTCCTTTAAATTTATTTAAAATGATTAAAAAACAATGAAAAGAGTTTCAGTATTTTTATATCTTTCTTGTATATGGTTTTAGGTTGCATTTGTTGATACAGCAGCTGACTGAGTTAGACACTTCAGAGCCCATATGGTTATGTCCATCACAGCAGCATGATTATTTCTGAAACAATACAACCTAAGGGAACAATTAATATAAGCTGTAGATTGTAAAATATTTAAATACTCTGTAACTTGTTACCATCTCTAAACCAAGACATCGAATCACAAGAGCAAAGAAATATTTTAACGTTAGCTTGTTTGGCTGCTTTTAATCATCTCAGCCTACTGGGACACAGGGGCAAATGTCGGCAACGTGGCCAGAGATGTCAACCCATACATTGCACTTCATTATAAAGCAATAATACTAATATTAAAGATATGATTGTTCTGTATAACTAATTTGCTGGCATCAGCACTAGGACAAATCTCCCATGGTCTACTATGAGCCAGGCAGGGTCTAAAATTGCTCCGTATATTATGTGCTGAGAAATGAAATTTAGAAAGCACTTGAAGTATTTATGTGTGTGTGTGTGTGTGGGTGGGGGGGGGGGGGGGGGGGGGGGATGGGGGGCTCAGGTACTCTGCCAAATCACTTCAGCTTTTAAGTTATTTTTATCAGCCAAATGTCACGAAGGCTAGGATTATGTAGTTTATGTGTAATTCGTTTAAAATATGGTGGCTTTTTACAGGAAGAACTGTTCATATCTTACCCAATTTGCCACCCAACATGCTAACAAGGGATATTTATTCGCCCACGAGCAGGTGAAATAAATGAGCTGAGACTCATGTTTATTAGTTTAAGGCATAGAAATGAAGTGATTTTCTCAAACATTTTTCTGAGGTTACTGTTTATTTTTCACTGATCATCATCAAGCTAGTGAGGTGTAAATGCCTATCCCAGCACACAAAAGGCAAAATAAACGAAGAAGGACAACATGATAAAACTGCCAGGAAATTACAAAAACAATTACACACACACACACACACACACACACACACACACACACACACACACACACACACACACACACACACACACAACACAAACACCAAAGGGGCAACATCTTTGGATCAATCTAGATACAATCACATGCCCCAGAATCAAACCTAGGACATTCTTGCTGTGAAGTACATAACATACATACATACATACATATGGTCATTTAGCAGACGCTTTTATCCAAAGTGACTTACAAGGTGAGCACAGGGTTATGCACAAAATCCCTGGAGCAATGAGGGTTAAGGGCCTTGCTCAAGGACCCACATTGGTAACTTCAGTGGACCTGAGATTTGAACCCCCAATCTTCAGATTGATAGCCCAATGCCCTATCCACAGAGCTACCATGCCCCAAAAAAACTTGAAGTACAACGAAGTACAACACGAAGTACAACGCATTACATCATCACAGCACATCCACTGACCACTGATCAATGATAAATAAACATGATGGTAAGTTAACAATTTAATACTCTATCACTAGTGTTTATTCTGCCAAAAATTTGTGAGCATCCTAGTAGTCCAACTCAATAAAAAAACTCGATTCTCAAGTTTATATTAATTAACTATTTATATTAATTAACTATTCCACTCTTTATCCTTGACTCATTTCACACAAGTATGGTTCTTATTACAACTTTAATTCACCTAGATGTTTGAATTTTATCACTTCGTTTGCACAGAGCCAGTAGGCATTTCATGTGCGTCACTGATTCTTTGCACCTTCCTGCTAGATATTCACAATAAAATAGTTGTGATATATTTCATTCAACAGACTTCAGTGACTATCAATATATTCATTTGCATTATGAGTCTCATGGCCTGTTTATCTGAGCTAAAGGAGTGTTAATAATCAGTCGGTGGCACAAACCTAGACTTATAAATAGAAGATTGATAGACCTGTGATAAAATATCCTCTTACAGCAGCAGCAAACATTAATGTCAAATGCACGAGCCGTCCGTGAAATATGTCAGGCTGGTGTGATTGCTTCCAGTTTGAACCTAGGTTTGGCCTACTGCTGGACATTTGACAACACATAAGTTGGGTTGGTAAGACTTAAAGTCTCACCCAAGCATTTTTAATCTCCAGTGCATTCGCTAAAATGTAACTACGGTTTCTTTTATAAATGAAAACTGACCTTACAAATATTTTTTGTTTTTTTTTTCCTAAAAATGTGCCTGTGATAGCCAACAGAATTTAAGTTTAAGCACAATCTGCCTCTCTGGCTATCTATGCCCTTTGTTTATCAGTCATTTTTAATCTTTGAGGTTTTTGTCAGATGCTGAAGAACATCCATGTTATGTGGGGCACTACTTGTTTGGTACCATGAGTGCACAGTGATTAGAATACATAATATTGATTAATACTCTCTGTCTCAATAAACGTGGTATATGTTTGTTCTGGCGCCAGACAGAGAAATGCCAACAGAAGTTGCATTTTTTGCTGTCAGAAGAGACAGGGTTAGTAGTAGTGATGCATTACTTAAGATAATTCTGGGCTAAGTTAAATAAGGTAATGAAAGAAAGTAAAATACTCTGAGACTGACAGCCTAAACCCTAAGCTATGCCATTTTGGTTCAGATAATAACAGAATTGTCACTTACTGGGCTTTAGGTAAGATACATCTTCTTATTTGTACACTCATTATTTATTTTATTATTAGTTATCATATAGATGATGAACTACATTGTAGCTCTAGAATTACAGTCTGCACTTCATTTGTTTTTCTACATTAGTAATATCCATTAGTCACTTTTTTTACTTTCCTTAGTTCTCTAATTATCAGGACCTCCACAAGGCAGGTATTGATTGTTTGGTGGATGATTTTCTGCACTGCAGTGGCACTGACACCACTATGTCACTGTTACAGCAGTGCTAATACTCATCGACCTTCCTATATCCACCAACTCATAACTTAGCTTAGTGCTTAGCATGTCCGTCCTGTGTGTGTGTGTTTTTGTGTAAGTGAGTGTGTGCCAGTGATAGATAGGCACCCTGTCCTGGATGTATTTGCCCAGCTCCCGAAACATTCTTCCTTGGATGGGCATGGGGACCCCTTCCCACAATATAGTGTGTATACTATTTTAGGTTTATGCAGTCAGAATGTACACATATCGTCACTAGTAAACAAGGAATTTTGCTGGAAGCAAGTGTGCGGTAAAGTGAACAATAGAGCTGAATCTATGACTAACTCCCAGGTCAGCTGCAAAAATGGACATTATGAACCTATCAGGAAAATGTACAAAGGGTCTGTTTACCTTGGAAACACTTTTAGTATTCCATTTCATGATGCAAATAAACCCAGGGAAAGAGCATGCTTACTGCTATGGGCTTTTCCTGTGCGTTTAACTTGCTTACCGTCAGTGCTATTTCTATTATAATGGGGCCTGGATTTGTTATTTGTTGTGAAAGGACATGAATGGCATGTTCTTCTCAGCACACATTGGATATTAAAGGAAGCTGATTGCGATTAAGAATAAGGAACAGGAATGTATTGTGTCAAAAAGGCAAAAGGAAATAGTTGTCCTTGTGTCCTTGAACATACTAATAAATGTCATGAACAACATTAGAAGGTGGATATAGCCCCCTGGAATTAAAGGCTACTGGGATGTGTGTTCACTAAATGCCTCTGTTGGAAAACCATCATCTGTCAAATCTATATTGATATCTCTATTCTACTGTATATCCCAGCAGTGTAACATGTATTAGGTCCACTATCATTTTCCATGAGCCTATGAGATGACATAACTATAAGTCTATAATCTATAAATCCATGTAGTGATGATAAGCTACTTGTATTTCAAGTTTTTTACCATTATCTGTATATTATCATGTTTCCTAGGATTGTAGATTGATGTCAAGCCTTTTTTAAGTTAATTTGGTAGCTGGGAAACATTGGAAGGGCATATAGTCTGTCTTACTCATGCAATACACTTCTGCATTGCTGCATTGCACTACAGTCTAATTCACTTTACATACAATCAATAATTCACAAAAGAGTGTGTGCAAGAAGCCAAACGTGTGTGGGAGGATCTTACCAGGCCTATAAGATATGGACTTCCAGCATCCCCAAGTAAATGTGATGTGAAACCCTGAAAGGCAACTGCTGTGGCTCGTCTGGTTGGGATCACAACATACTGCAGAGAGTAAATGGAAGAAACATAAATGGAATTGTAAAGATATAACTATAAACTATTGCAGGAAGTTTAACAATTATACAATACATAACATTCTATATTTAATGTGAGACGCATCCAATATACAATGTCCCTCACTCTCTTTTACGGTCAGACAGACAACAAACTTTCTATGAGGTCCACTACTCTCAAGTTAATACCTTATTTTTTTATCTTAACTTATTTATCCCTTTTGTATTTCCTTTAATACAATTAATACAAAGTAATTTAAATGTAAATGTACAACATTGCCACCTTCCTGTTGCACGAAAACCACCTATCTTATTAAGAAGATTTTGAATCTTATACCACAAGCCTATAACAACCCTTCCAGCACTTGAAATGATAAGTGTTTGTGTAACTAAAAATTGTAAAGGCTTCCTTTTAGCTTAGAAATAATACAGGGTTCTGGTACAAACCATTAAAATGTCTGCTGTTATTGCCCAATTCAGGAACAGCAAGGTTTCTCCTATGAAGATGCAGATCTGAAAAAAAAAAGGTAATCACTTTTAATCAGATAATGTATAGTGGTCAGCTCATTGTAAAATCAAAGACAAAATTAGCTTCTCTTATCCACCATGTAAAAGTGATCTGGAACAACTAAACTAGCTATTATGTCACGGCCGCATTATTTAGAAAAGTATTCCAAAATTATGGAGCAATCGCACATGTTTGTTTTAAACTGTAACCAAGAAACTCAGACAGACACCTAGAACAAAGCTTCAAAAGTGTGGCAGAGAATTTACCAACAGTTCACATGTCTCCCATTCAGTCCCTGAAGTAAAGGAGATCTGTCTTGTTTCCCAGCTGGTAACGTTGCCCAACATTTATTTAAAATACAAGAATAGGGTTTTGTAAGCGATCGGCATGCTGCATCTCTGAACTCCAGACATGGCTGGCGGCAGTCTGGCTGTTTGTTGAGTATAAAATCAAACCGAATGAGGTTTGGGTGCAGAGGGTTTGGTAGGTTGAGAATGTATTGGAATGTGACAGTTGCTGTGGTCTGAGACCAGTGCAGACTTGCTTTCCAGAAATGCTGAGCTGAGCGGTGAGATGACCATAGAATATGTGTGTGTGTGTGTGTGTGTGTGTGTGTGTGTGTGTGTGTGTGTGTGTGTGTGGTTTTCCAGCCCTGTATTTAAGGTCTAAGTGCAAGGAGTATACATGAGAATGAGTATGTGTGTATGTGCGTCTGCATGATGGTTAAGATTCAGCCACTGTGACTGACACAGACAGATAGACTGATACTGTAATCCCTGCTGGGTTCCAGTTAAAGGATGAAGGCTGATCAGCATGTCTGCAGACAAGATGGCAGCTGACTCTGCTGGAAGTCCTCTCCTTCTCTTTTCACTCTCTTTCCTCACTGACTGGCTCTTTACATTTACTTACAGTATATCATGTTCTTTCTCTCTATGTCTGTCGCCAAGACATTTACTTTGCTAAAAATGGCCTGCAGTTACAGAGAAAAAACACTGTAGAATTATAAGACCTGATCATTATCTGATCTCCCCCCTTTTTTGTTTGTTTATATCAGATGTCTGTAGAAATGAAGTGTTTTGAATGAGTAGTTTCTTAAAGATGCCAAGTGATTCTGCCTTACGAACAGATTTGGGAAGATCGTTCCACCATTTTTCTGTGGTGAACACTTCTCTGCATACTTTGATATTCCTCTATACTCTCAATGCTTTTCTAATGAGCAGGACACCACAGAGTCATACAACAGGTATTATTTGTGTGGTGAATGATTAAGTATAATCCACCAAACAAAGATTTCCAGCCACAAGGATCATGAATGTAGCATCATATGAGCACTATTGAGGGATTGGAACATGAGTAATAGCAATAGTGCAGGAAAAAAATGAGCTGGTTTTATATCTACAAGCTATTAAAACACCAACAGCTATTTTGTGTCTGATTCACTCATACCACTGCAACACTTCAGAACACATCACCACAACGTCTGCTAAGAATCACCCATCGCTCAAATAGTACTTGCTCTCTAATGGTCCTGATTATTAGATAACAGATTAAGGAGTATTAACACACTATGTAGAAAAACTGCAAACGACAAGTCAGAACTACAAAGTTCATCTTTTATGATAAGTGGAATCATGATATGATACAATGCACAATGAGGTGTAACTAATATATCATAAATTTATAAATTTATTGTTTAGTACTGATGGCTGCATTCTGATTATACAAACAAGGTTTTAGTTAATTTATTCAAATGATATTCCTACTGTAGTTTGGCTTACTGAACCGAACCTGTGTTCTAATTAAGACCTATGCCAAGATGGTGAAAGATAAACATAATTAAATACAATTATGCAATCAGCCAACCACAATAACATGCTATCCTGTCCGAATAGCAGAAACAAATCTTATTGATTTCGACTGAGACGTAATTGTTGATGCCACATTGGTCAGTTTGACTATTTCTTAAACTGTTGATATTCTGGGATTTAATATCTCTAAAGGTTATTGTTTGTTGAATTTTGTAAACTTTGCCTAGGCCAAGCAAGGTTGACAGGTAATGTAAAGATCAAATGGTCTAAGAACCGCCTCATATTTTATTTTACAGATCCCATTATTTTAATTTATGCTTAAATTTAATTAATGCTTAAATGTTCCACTAAATAAATGCAACTTATGATCAATATAAAGCCTTTAATTCTGCTGAAGTGTTAATTGCCAGTTCCTTTTTCTACAACATTTTTGTCTGTCACAGCTGACAGATTGCAGTAAGTGTTGAATTTGTTTTTACTACATGACTACGTGCCTTGTAGTGCACTACCATTTATCTATTTAGTATGCAAATTAAACAATCTAATGACAGTGCCATTGTTTCCCCCAACATTCTCATTCCCAATCTCACATACTCACTCACTAGAGCATCACATGCAGAGTACTTTGTTTAAAAGCTTTTAAACTGATGAGAATACAAGTCAGTGGAACTGAAACTCATTCCATCATTCTGATGTACAGAAACCTAGTTTTCTATGAAACTTTCACTTTGAAACACATTAAAGACAGGTGAATTGATTATTAAATCCATTATAGAAAAAAGCATCATACAATATATACAACTGAATGTATGTGTTTCATTCAGTCATATTACCACAGAATTATAAAATTGAACACTTGGCAATATAATTTGAACAAACTGTATGCTTCCAACATTTTAGGAACAGTTTGGGGGCTAACCTTTTCTGTTTTCCAGTACACAAGGCCCACATTCAGTACAATGACCTGACTCTGACCTACAGCTCTGAATCTGCTCCCTCTTACCTACACTCTATTTTCCAAAGACACACCCAACTCATTCTCTTTGCTGTAGTGATGAATGTCGCCTGGTGATTCAACCTCACCTTCATGCTAATTCACTAAATGGGTAACTGTCTGTAATGCTGATACATTCAGCATTTTAAAGAAACAAATGAAAAAACATCTCTTCCAGAAGCACTTGTATTAAAAAAAATGGAAACTCTAGGTATTGAAAGTAGATTGGATAATGATCAGGACTGATAATTCTACATTGTCACGGTTTTTTCTTAACTACTGGCCTATGGTGTTCTCTCATTCATAAGTCACTTTGGATAAAAGCAAAGCTGTATGACTAAATGTAAATGTTACGTAATGTAAAAAAGTAGATGATGTAACATCTGCAACAGGTGGAGTAACTTAAAATGGGTTGTCATAAGAATTCCTTTAGGGATAAATTGTTGGTGTTCCAATATGTTCCAATATGTATGTCAGGTCACTGCAGCAATATACATGCCATTTTGAATGTATTATTTTAGTTGTAAATCCATAATTATCTAAATAACTGATCCTGAATATATTCTATGTTCATCTTGTACTTACATAAGCTCCAACAATGCTCTTTTTGGCCACAACGAAGATAAGACAGATGAAGATGGCTGAGCCCAGCATGCTGACAGCACACACCAGTGGGTCAGCACGTTCCGTCTTCTGCCGGAAAAAGCGGGTGGTCGCGGCACCAATTAGAACCCCGAGAAGACCCGTTACACATGTGATGGCTCCAAAGATTAGACTGGACAGATCAGGGAAACTAGTTATTCACCAGTGGATATTGTATGTACAATACATATGAAACAGGTGGATAAATGTTGTTACCTGTTTTTACTGCTGCAGGGCTGGTCAGTACAACTCGTGTCAGTCTGCTGGACCACCTGGGCTCTGAAAAGATACTGAGGTATCCACATCCCAAAGGCTCCTGTGGCAAATGATACCGCAGCAGATCCAAACGATGAAAAGATGTAGCTACGACTAGAGAGGATAAGAGCCAACATAAATTAAATCAAGAAATGCAATGTGAGAAATGCACAAAAAACATTAAAATTGTGAAAAATTCACAAAAAGTAAAAAAAATTTGAAAAGCATAATACTACTATTATTACTACTACTACTATAATTATTCATTCATTCATTATCTTCTGCTTTATCCTATATTTGGGTCGCGGGGGGGTTCCCCATGCCTATCCAGGAGAGAACGTTTTGGGCGCTGGGCAGATACACCCAGGACAGGGCGCCAATCAATCGCTGGGCACATACTCACACGCATACAAACACACTCTATGGGGCAATTTGGAGAACTCAATTGACTTGATGCATGTTTTTGGACTGTGGGAGGAAACCGGAAAACCCAGGGGAAACCGACGCAGACACGGGGAGAACATGGAAACTCCACCCAGATGGGGATTCGAACCGGGAATCCCTAGTGCTGAGAGGCGAACGTGTTAACCACTAAGTCACCGTGCCGCCCCTACTATAATTAGACTATTATAATTATTTCTTTCAAAAAAATTTAAGGATTTTATAACAAAGGAAACACTGAGCACAACTTACTTTTTGGCAAGAGCTTTCATGTCACAGACCCACGAGCTTCGAGACTGTAAATGTCCAGCCAGCTGTTCTGCAGTGCCTCTTTTCGGATCGGGAACAAAAACTAAAATGAGAATGCCTGCAGTCACACCCAACAGTGGAGACACCTAGGAAAGAAAAATGACTATTACTATTACTATTACTATTACTATTAACTATTACTGCAAACATGCTTACTGGGTTCAAATGACTTTTTAGTAGTGACAGGATTTTTACACCCCTTTTTACCCTAATTTAGTTATTTACAAATTTCACCCATAAGCGTCTCTCTTCGGACAGATAACAGCTAATTCAGCTACTGTAAAATATTTGTGTTTAATGAAATAGGATATAGGTAAAAAAAAATGTGGACATAGAAAATCTTTTGATTAACCGGCCCCAGAATTCCAGAGATGTTTGAATAAAATTTTCAACAAGCTTTATTTATAATTTAAAACACATTTCAAATTCTTTTTAAAAACATGTCTTAAAGGAACATGCAGTGTGATTTTCTGCTTTATTCACTCTCTCTATAAAAAGAAAACCTTATACAAAATACAAGGGTTATTGATGGTGGGTGTTGCTATGTAGGCGACAATGCAGTACAACTAAATTTCAAGGTTGTTCTGCTGTGTTTATATCGTGACTTGCTTAGTGTGGGTGATGCTCACTGATGTGTGGGACTTGAATTTGCTGACTCCATTAAGAGCTACTGGATTTCTCTCTCTCGCTTCCTCTCCCTCCTCCCTTCCCTAATATGAGCAGCTGCAGTTCACCAGGCCATAAGATATTATCTCCTTTATCATCAATCCTAATGCACACATTGTGTGTGTGTGTGTGTGTGTGTGTATACCCATATTAGTGTTTGCTCATCTTAAAGGAAGTAATGTAGAGGTTCATCTTTGTAAAAGTGAAACCAATTCTGACTGTCAGCCGAAATGTTCTTGCAAAGTTCTTCTGCTAACATAATATATGGCTCAGCTGCCAGGTGGGTTTATGCTTGTTTACTGTGACTCACTGTTGCTGCAATATGTACGCATAGCAGGCAATAGGAGAGAAAGACCACTACTGGCTGATGCACTGAGCCATGATTTCTTTGCTTAACACTATAAGTGATCTATAGAGGATGTGCTGTCTCTGCTATAATCGGGAATTTAGATTTTGAATAGATAACAGTTTCACATACCGAGGAAAGAGACCCTAACAGGAACATTCTGTTCTCAATTATAGCTTTCTTTCACACAGACTGTGACTATATGATTTATCAGACCTTTTTTCCTTTTAAATTATTTGACCAAAAGATTCAAAATATAGGGACACACTTCCTGTTCAAGTCTCATCGGAGCTCCTGAAATGAAAAATGGATCACGAGATGTAAGCCACTGATCCACTGTCGACTGTGATGGAATCCAATGATCTTTCGAGCTCACTTCCCATTTGAGCGAGTCTCACATCTCGTTGCTAGGTGGTTAGCGTGTTGGGCTATTAATCTGACGTTTGTGGGTTCAAATCCCAGGTCCACTGAAGTTACCAATGTGGGCCCTTGAGCAAGACCCTTCACCCTCATTGCTCCAAGGATGCTATAACAACCCTGTGTTCTGACCAAGTTGTGATACTTTTGAGTCACTTTGGATAAAAGCGTCAGCAAAATGGCCAAATGTAAAGTAAATGTATTTTTGCTCTAGTGAGCAGCTGGAGAGGACAAGGGCTCCACTCAGTGTTACAGCACTAGCCAGCACGCCACCATTGGATTTACCTGGATTGGATTGATATGCACCCTTCTGCTTTAGTTTGTTTTATGTAATTATTTAAATGTATTTTATTAATCGTCTAGCATTTGCACCATATGTACAGATTTTTCATAAACAGATTTTTCATAAAACATAAAAACATTGAGGAACTAGAAGGTGTTATAATTGAAGTTATATTTAAATTACTTATACAACCCATTTTTTAAAACTGGAAAAACATTAAGAGAAGAAACCATGCTTATCACATTAACATCAAACCATAGAATTCATAACTCTACTGAGTTTCTCGAAAGGTGAGGCTCACTACCTTCCAAAAATAATACACGCCTTAACTTATGCCTCCTACTTCTTTATCCTTATGGGTAAAAAATTAAGATTGTTATTTGAGAGAGGTGCAAAACAAAAGGAAATGAGCACAAAATGTCCCCTTATTTTCATAGCAGGATATGGCTGGTTGGATGGTCTTTTTTCATCTGTTATATTTTTTTTGTGATTAACTGCCCACCCCATTTGTTTCTAGCAGTTTTTTTTGGCAGAGGTTCTTGATCGACGCTACTGTACACTTCTGTTTGGATAAGTGCATTCGGAAACCAAAACAAGCACCAACAAAAATGTTACCATGGTTTTCTGAAGGCTAATATAACTGACGTGAAGGAGCTAAAGTCTGTGCCACATGTCTTGGAGATGTTTAAGAGAATGCCACACACTGTGGTTATAGCTTCAATCATCTAGAACTGTCACGGCACTTTAAGGATAAACTCCACCTGTTAACTTTAAGCACACTACTCTTAAAGTTTATGAAAGTAAAAGTAGAGACAAAAACAGGACAACTGCTTAATTTGATAGAATGGGCTAATAAACAGCGAGGGAGAAATTTAAGGTATTTCAATGGGGTCCTCCAATCATTCCAGCAATCTTTTAAGAGTGTTCTTTTCTCTTGTTTATCCACTTATTTGTCTAATGGTGCCCCACCATCCCTAGTGTCTTCATTGTTGTATAAAATGTGTTCTTCTCAGACTCAATCTCCTGAATATGTTTATGTTCTTGGTATTACACAGATGGCATTCAAGATGCTGCTCTCAGAGCCGGCTCTAATATACCACAGGTATTAAGAAATATACTAAAACAAGTACCTCTTTGTAGGTTCCCTGCTTAATCTGAGAGAATGGTGAAAGGATATCTGTGGGTTTGAGGTAGACTTGAACCCCAAGTAAGGCATTAAGGAGAGATTTGATATGTTTGGACTGTCTGGGGCCCCAGATACATGGGTAAATTGAAATGCTGATGCGTATAAGGTTGTGAAGCTTAAACATTCAGAGGAAGAAAGGTATTTTGAGATTCACCAAGCTGTACTGGGTACATTGGTTGTCTCAGTGCAGTATATAAGAATCTGGTTCCTTTCATAGCCCATATTACCACATATCTATTTTCAGAATATTAGCTTTTCCCAATTTATACTTAAACACACACATAACCATTTAAAAAAAAGATTCTTACCCTCAGAGCCCAGTGCCAGTCCTGTGCTACATCTTTAGCGCCTGACCCCAGGATGTATCCAAGCCCACTGAAAAAAGAAACACAAAGACATTTATGTAAACACTGCATGAATGAACTTTTAGGAATAATCCAGCAGTTACCACAAATGTGTCTTTAACACTTTAGGGAACCAAAATTTGTGCTGTCTTACTATATTAACACTGGCCTTGTATTGAGAGCAAGACATAAAATTACTAGTGACTTTGTAAGACAAAGCAAGAGTTTCTACCTTCATCATAAAAAGTTGGTGGACTTAAGCCTGAATGAAGATTAAGCATAATAATAAATCTAGTTGTGCTTGTACTTGAGTCTAGACAAGCCATCAAATGTCTCTTGGTTGCCTTGATTTGGGCACAGAGACAATATTATATAGAAATAATTGGACAACTTATAATAAGTTTATGGATTATGACAAGTGTGCACATATTTCTTTTTATATACATTCCTGTTATTTTATTATCTATTTTACTTCCACTCCTACTATGTCCCCAAATGACTTTCCACTAGGTGAAAAATTCATGAGCTGGGAGAGCAGACTGTTTTCGTGTCAGATACAAGTCACACTAATGCCAGTGTCACCAGTTCTGCAGTGCTATTACCCTCACTGTCTGAAGTTCATGAGCATTAGAAGGGCTGTGTCTTAGACTTTTTAAACTTTGTTCAATGATTAATGCTTCAACTACGCTCAGTGTTTGTGCATTACATTATTCAGCACATACCAAAAAAAGCCTATTTACTCTAAATATATCCTTTAAATGTGCTCAGCTTTACAATATCTGTATACAATAGATGCACAGTATGGATAGTACTGGGACACCAATGCAACTGCAGTCAAATAAGTCTGTTCCCCCTTTGTTTCTATTACTACATCCAAATTGCCTTCAACAAGATTTTTAGGTGTAAATATTTGCACATTCATCTAGAAGATTATTTGTGAGGTCAGACAATGCTGCTGAGGTGAGTAGTACTAGATCACAATCTTCGTTTTAGCTCATCACAAAATTGTTAGAAATAAGGTGTTTTTTCTCTTAAGTTCTCCCATACCTAACCCATGCAACCATGTCTTGTCTCCTTGTCAATTTAGTGTATCCATATCCGTGATAGTAAAAATCACTGCCTTCCCAGGTAAATCTATAGCTCCACACAGCTGAAATAACTATTAAAGTGTGTTTTTTGTCAGACTGCATGAGTCAACTTGTGTTTCCTCATAATCTGAGGAATCTGTGAGTCATAATTATTTAGACAGACTGGCCAACTCTCTTTGCTTTGTGTTTTGTTTACTCTCTGATGATGTCCAAAATAACTCCTGCCTACTGAGGAAAAAACACCCAGTGACTCCTCCACACTTCAGACCTGACTGATTATTTGGTGGGGTTATGTACTCATAGTAAACTTAGCCTGACATGCAGCCATTTGGTTTTTGTGGGGGGTTTTTTGTTGTGTTTTTCCATAATGATTTGTATTTTCACAAAGGGATACATCATGTGGTAAATCACTTGGTAATTGTTAACCAATAATATAATTGCATGATGAACTATTCATAACCAGAGCAACAATAAAAACTGGCAATGGCCTTATTCTTATCAGTTATCTTACATTTAGAAATTAGCATGCTGCACCGCTTGACACCCAAAACATCTGACATCCAAGATATGATTTATTAGCAGTCCATGGCAAATAAATAACTTGGCAAAGAAATGACTTTGCAAATCAACATTATTGTGAGAATAAAGACATTAATTAATTATAGAATTATATTTCTACAATTACAGACTATACTGTAATACTTTTGTTTCTCTATATACAATTTTAGTTCCCTTTTACTCTGTTCTTCAATGATCAGGACCTCATGTTATATTTAGGTGAATGATAATTCTTAGCATTGCATCAAAAATGACTCACAAATATCCCAACTTGTTGGTTCATACCATACCCCTGGATTAATGAGGGTTAAGGGCTTTGCTTAAGGTCCCACATTGGTAACTTCAGTGGACCTAGGATTTAAGCTCACAAGCTTTTGATTGATAGCCCAACACCCTAAACACTGGGCTACTAGTATTTATAGATCACACAATTTTTTACTCATCAAAAGGCATTACTTTACATTTGCACTTTTGCCAGATATCTATTTAAATGTTTTATTCTGACCACTATAATCCACCTCATTCTTATTTTCTTCCATTTCTATTTCCCTAAACTCTGATCTAAACATGTGTATAAGCCTTACCATCATATTGTAAAAACAATTTTATGAATGAACAGTGGATTCTCTGGAAATATATTTAAGGTTATAGACTATTAATCATGAAGGTTAAAGGTTTCAACCTCATGTGTGCAAGTTCAACACTGCCTGTCTCCTCAACCAGGCCCTTAGCCCTCAGCTGCTCGGAGTTTGTGTCACCTCTTTAAGTCAGTCTGGATAAGCACATTTGCCAAACTCTATTAATATAAATGTTAATAAAATGGAAGAATGTTTCACCATGTCTGCCAGCTAATCAGTAGACTATATAGCAAACTATGATTAAGACTTTTTAGACAGTCAGACTACACCTTTACATAAGTAAAGTCATGACTGTATTGACTTTTAAGCAGATATCAAAGTATGAGAAATGTATTTGAATGATGTACTGTATATACAGTACATAACATAGAATAAAGTATTGGGCTCACATACAGATTATACATATGCAAGCAGTTATAAAAACAATTATAAGTCGGTTTTCCCAATTGTAACAGCTTCAACATTTCTCATAAAGCTTTCCACAAAGTTTTGTGGTGTTATTGCAGGAATCTTTGCCCATTCATCCAGATGTGTGATGTGACGTGTATGAGTGAGGTCTGACACTGATGTTAGAATAAGAGGGTGTGGTTAACAATATTAATTAAATTTTTAAAGCAATAAAAATCTTCCATACTAAATTAATGCAACCATGTCTTTATGTTTTGTGCACTGTGGCATAATATTTTTATAACCACCTTAATATTTCTCTTACTGACACGAAACAATTAGGAGGGTCTCTTACTGGATGTGACTTATTTTTTAATGAAGTTCGGTAAGTTTTCTTTGTGCTTCCTTCATTTCATTGATGGAAACATTCTAAGTGAAGCCTGCTTCCTGTTTTTCAGGCACATAAGGACAAGCTCGGTGCAGGTAAGCCTCACTGTGTTCAATTAAGTCAGGCAAAAATCACAGACATTTGGGAAATTTGCACAGAAGAGCAAAGGGGAATCCATTTACAGCTCGGGTTCATTTCCTGGAAATGGTCAAAATAACCTGACCGCTGATAAACAATCAGTGTGCCGTTCAGGAAGTGAGACGGCTGTGTTCGAAGTTCAAATTGTTGGCCTCTTATTGTTTCAAATTGCAAATGCTTTGTTAAAGCTAAGCCACTGGGTTCTGTGTAACCCTTTTGTTGTGAGCCGTTTTTTTTTCTTGACCTTCAGCAATGCAATATCAATTTAAGGAGTCGTTCAGTGTAACCAGACAGGAATTTGACATATTTGACACAACAAGGTTAGCACAAATAAAAAAAATGCAAAACTTATTATTATTATTACATCTGTATACTGTTAATGCCACCTGGCTGCTCAAGGAGGATGAGTCCCTTATTGAGGTTCTTACAAGTTTTTTCTACTAAAAAAAACCCTTCCATACAAAAACTCCAACAGCACTATTGTGTTTGATCCATCCATGTCAGTTTCACTGCAGTGCAGAGATTCATCCACCAACCAAATAACATCTACTCTATGGACGTCATAAACATTTGATCTATAATCGTAGAACTCCAAAGTGCATCTATATAATAAATGAAGCTGACTAAATGGAATAAGTCTGCAGAAACCTAATAAAGTAGCCAGCAATTCTATATTTTTTATTTGAGTTTCGCATGAAATATTTCACTTTTCTATCTGTAGTGTAATCATTTTCCATTATCAGCTGTTATCTAATGTGTTGTTGGTGTGAAAGGTTGTGAGTCACAGACTTAAAGTAGAAACATTACACAAAGAACAGCCCAAAACTGTAATTTCAAAGGAAACAGAAATATCTTATGATACCAGAAGGTACTCATTCTGTTTGACGTTTCGTCATATTGGTCATATTGAAAGTTTGAGACACAGAGTTCAATTTTACTCACTAATCTGAGCTGGGATGGAAGTGTTGATAATATTGTTGTCTAAACCTGATATTGCATAGCTTGCTTTTAAAAATAGCTTGCCACTAATTCATACTTTTCAGGAAAGAAAAATCGAGTATCTGAAAGGGTACTCAAAGGTATTGGAGGATCTTAGTCATGATCATTTAAATAATTTCCGATTCTTGCAGTTTTTGTTACACTTTCTGAAAAGGCATTAATACAAAGGGTCTATAGCTGTTGTTCATTTGTTTCCATTATGCATTATATATAACTATAAATAGGTATTTTAACAGTGAATATTAATGAAGAACAGATTACCTTCCCAGTGGAATGGCCATATAGAAGACAGAAAGCATCACAGTCCTTTTGTTGTTGGTGAATAGATCACCGATGATGGTGGGTGAGATGGAGGAGTAACTGGATTCTCCGATGCCAACCAAACCTCTGGACAGCACAAACACCCAGTAGTACTACCAAAAAAAGAGACCATATGATTACAAACAACATTACTCTACAAAAGATTCAGTGTATTTTGAGTTTTAACTATGAACTTACTATGTCCACTTTCTACTCAGTCTTGCTATTGGTGTATATTTTGGTTTAAAATAATTTGTATTAGCATATTTTCCTATTTCAAATACACACAATTTTAAATTCATGTCAGTAACAGACAGTTTTAGCATGATAAAGTATTTCCTCTTTCAAAATTAGATCTCTGTGCCCCTCCACGCCCAGAGGCCCTGTCTGCTTATTCAGCAGCAGTTCTCCATAAATCTCTCCTCTGAAGGTAACAACTGCTGGGTGTAGAGTCCCAAGATAAACATTGACTGCAAAAATGTCTTATTATAAAATAAAAAACCACAAACTTTTAAAGAAATACGTAAATTATATATGCATAATGATTCTACCAGTAGCTAATAAATAATAAACAAAGCCATAGTAACATGTGGGCAGTGGACTTCCAGATTAATGATGAAATCCGGCAAGAGGAAGGAAGCTAGAAAGAACCCTCCCTAAAAAGGAAAATTGACTAAGTGCATAAATATAGATTTTCATGTTTAAGGTCCTATAGAACACAACACAATGGTAAAACATCATACGAGGTCTTTAAGTAACTGTACACTAATGGACAACTGTATAAGAACACCTACACATTATAAGCAATGGGAGCATTTAGACATTCAGTGGGGTTGAGGACAGGGCTCTGTGCAGGAAGTTTTTCCATAGTAGTCAAGCACTTTGAATTGTATAATTTAGTATAATTTTGTATGCATATATTAGAATTAGTATGGGGCTTGTTGAGTATAGAGCATCAATGAAACGTTTGTACACACCCCCTCCTTGCTTCATTGTCTATTTCCTATACATACCATATAGATAGACTTTGTAATTTTACAATTACAGAATGTAGTTCATCTGTTTTCTTTTTTTGTTAGTCCCTGTTTGTTCTCTATTGGTCAGGAGCATCACAGAACAGGTATCATTTGGGTAATGTATTGTTTATTGTCAGTTCTGCAGTGACACTGATGCAGTGAGGGGGGGTTTTAGTGCAGCAGTGCTGCTGTAGTTTCATTTAAACACCTCAGTGACACTGCTGGGATAGGAATAATGCACCAACCAAATAATAGCTGCCCTGTGGTGCTACTATTCCTGACCATTGGAGAACAGAGTAAAGGGGGCTTACACAGTACACAAACAGATGGACTATAGTCTGAAATTGTAGAACTACAAAGTCCATCTTTACAGTAAGTTGACCTGAGAACATGGAAAATAAGTGAAGCAAAAACAAGGTGTGTCCAACTCATGACTAGTAATGTATAACATTGTAAGATATGCCAAAATCCAAATTTACTGCATAACTAGGTACAGTGGGTTGCAAAAGTATTCATACCCCTTGAACTTTTCCATATTTTGTCACATTACAACCACAAACATAAATATATTTCACTGGAATTTAATGTGAAAGACCAACACAAAGTGGTATACAATTGTGAAGTGGAAGGAAAATTATACATAAATCAACATTTTTTTTACAAATAAAAAACTGAAAAGTGCGACGTGCAAAAGTATTCAGCCCCCTTTTCCCTGAGTGCAACCAATTGCATTCAGAAGTTGCCTGATGAGTGCTAATGACTCAAAAGGGTCCACCTGTGTGTAATCTAATCTCAGTACAAATACAGCTGCTCCGTGACGGCCTCAGATGTTGGTTAAGAGAATATTGGGGAGCAAACAGCATCATGAAGTCCAAAGAACACACCAGAGGTTAGGAATATGGTTTTGGAGAAGTTTAAAGCAGGCTTAGGTTATAAAAAGATTTCCAAAGCTTTGAACATCTCACGGAGCACTGTTCAATCCATCATCCGGAAATGGAAAGAGTATGGCACCACAGTAAACCTGCCAAGACAAGGCCGTCCACCTAAACTTACAGGCCGAACAAGGAGATCACTGATCAGAGAGGCAGCCAAGAGGCCCATGGTGACTCTGGATGAAATGCAGAGAGCCACAGCTCAGGTGGGGGAAACTGTCCACAGGACAACAATTAGTCGTGCACTACACAAATGTGGTCTTTATGGAAGAGTGGCAAGGAGAAAGCCATTGTTAAAAGAAAACCATAAGAAGTCCCGTTTGCAGTTTGCCAGAAGCCATGTTGAGGACACAGCAAACATGTGGAAGAAGGTGCTTTGGTCAGACGAGACCAAAATTGAACTTTTTGGCCACAATGCAAAACGCTATGTGTGGCGGAGAAATAACACTGCACATCACTCTGAAAACACCATCCCCACTGTCAAATATGGTGGTGGCAGCATCATGCTCTGGGGGTGCTTCTCTTCAGCAGGGACCGGGAAGTTGGTCAAAGTTGATGGGAAGATGGATGGAGCCAAATACAGGGCAATCTTGGAAGAAAACCTGTTGGAGTCAGCAAAAGATTTGAGACTGGGGCGGAGGTTCACCTTCCAGCAGGACAACGACCCTAAACATAAAGCCAGAGCTACAATGAAGTGGTTTAAAAAAAAGAATATTCATGTGTTAGAATGGCCCAGTCAAAGTCCAGACCTAAACCCAATTGAGAATTTGTGGCAAGATCTCAAAACTGCTGTTCATAAACGCTCTCCATCTAATCTGACTGAGCTTGAGCTGTTTTGCAAGGAGGAATGGGCAAGAATTTCAGTCACTAGATGTGCAAAGCTGGTGGAGACATACCCTAAAAGACTTGCAGCTGTAATTGCAGCAAAAGGTGGCTCCACAAAGTATTGACTCAGGGGGGCTGAATACTTTTGCACGTCGCACTTTTCAGTTTTTTATTTGTAAAAAAAATGTTGATTCATGTATAATTTTCCTTGCACTTCACAATTGTATACCACTTTGTGTTGGTCTTTCACATTAAATTCCAGTGAAATATATTTATGTTTGTGGTTGTAATGTGACAAAATATGGAAAAGTTCAAGGGGTATGAATACTTTTGCAACCCACTGTATATACCATCATTTGTTTTGTACTGATGTCACATTCATATATCAGGATTACAATGTTAAGATGCAGAAGGCTCACATTGTGAAACCGTTGTTGCCCAATGAATCAAAAGTGTACAGTGTATAAATTTTAAAGTTTTAGGATGTGTTGAAGAAGGCTTCATTAAATGTGTCAATCTACCATGGTCAGTGTAATACAGGAGTTGTGTGTTTGCTGAAGACTTTGCAGAAGGAGGTAAAACAATGCTATGGTAAGTGTGTCTTGTTATCAAGCCTACATGAGTTTCAATACAATGTTAGGCTGTGAAAGTGCTTTTCATATATGCTATCCATTGATTTGACTTGATTAGTTGGGAAGCATCAACAACAGCTTTATGGGGAAACCTGAGGAAACTAGTGAAGAAACTAGGAATACTAAAGAGTTTACTAAGGAAGCTTCCACATAAATTACACTCCACTGAAGAAGACTGGACATATTAGATTTAGTGTGCTGAACATCCCATTGGAATTCGCGCAGCTTAAGTCAGTCAATACAAATTCACTTAATGTCCCTGTGTGTGTGTGTGTGTGTGTGTGTGTGTGTGTGTGTGTGCATGTGTAAGAGAGAGAGAGATAGAGAGAGACTGTGTGTCTGTGTGTGAGGTGAGGAGGTGGATGAGAGCATATGAGCTTTCATTTGTGAGTGAGCTCTTATTTTATTCCTCCTTCTGATAAAGCGGATGGCCAGAACCCCTCCCCTCTGTTGTATTACCCCCCCCACCCCATTCTCTTCCTCCTTTTTATCCCTCTAGCTCATCTGACAAGCTCTGAAATGCCACTTCATTTCAGTGCAGGGAAATAAAATGAATGTTGCATATATTTCAGGCATTATGTAATTCTCATTTGAGTGCAGGGAATTATTTCAGTTTATGTGGCAGGATCATATATACAATGAAGGATGTGAGGGTCCTAGGGAACTGTCACCTTTCCATAAATAAAAGTACCAACAGATGTTTGTGAAAAACATCACAAATTCTGGTTAAAATAGACATGTACAGACTCATAAAAACTGAAAAACCTTTAACACTTAAAATTCTTCATATTACAAGGTGAACATACAGACATTAAATATATAGATGTATTAAGTTATGTCGTAAGCTTAGCTAAATAAATGCATGTTTGATCAGAAGAGTGCTCTCTGGACATCGACGGGATTATTAAAGAATAATTGATTAAGAAATTTCACCAAGTTGTTCGTCAATAATTCCATTATTCTGTCCTCTCTGTAGCTTTCATCAGACCATCAAATTTTAGGGTCCTATGGTCTAATCCAATTTTTTTTAATCCATTCAGTGTCTTGAACCACTGCCTTTGGCTTCGAGTACTAGTCATGTAACTTAGTGTTGTAATTCACTTCACTTCAATTCACTTCATTTTTTTCTGCAGCCTTAAAAGGAACTTTGTTCATGACTATGTTCCAAAGCACTATCCTGCAGAGTCATGCTATACTACGATTACGATGTTTAACAGTAAATGCCTTTAGGACCCAGCCTTCCTAAGAGCAGCTAAATAAAAATGGTAGGAATGAAATCAGTAAGACGATATCTTAGAAAATAACTTAGTCATGAGCTAATTTCACCTACCACTCACTGCATTACCAGATTACACACGGAAATGTACCATAACTCGAAAAACACAAGGAGTGGCAAACAAAAGACAGTTTATTCCTGTACCGTCAGTATAATACAGCCAAAACATAACCAATATCTACTAGCTTTGAAATTTTATGGACTAGATTTATTTAATTAAGCTATAGGTGCTTATTTTCAAAGATTTCTCTTTAATTAACCTGAATGGTTTGTTCATCTAGTTAAGGATGGACAGGTGAAATTCAGACATAAAGTTAATTGGACTGACTTTATCCTTCCAACAAAACCATCTTCCTTAAAGAGGTAGAACAATAGGTAATAAAGTGACCACTGCTGGACCTGTTCATCAACTGTAGGTCAGGAAGTCATGGTACGTAATAAACAGCCATGCTGGAGGTATTCATTAATTTAAGCACAAGTTCCCAGAAGGAAGTAATGTTGTGCTGAAGAGTTGTTTAAAAATGATTAACAGCAGACTTTTTTTTTCTCATCTTTACCTCACATTTGTACAATGCTGGACTCATGACACATACAGTGGGATTGGGGAAATAAGGGTTTGGGTTTGTACCACAAGTATGCTGTCCACAAAACTTAAAAATAAATAAAAGTTAAATTGCCAATATCTTTAGGAATACATGTCCATATGGTACAAGTCTCTGGATAGCTGGTGATTTGATCCCTATTATTAACCTAATTATTTTGGACAGTTATATAACCATGATGAAGCAGATTTGGATTGGCAGATTACAGAATATATGCAGTCCCTTGCTGAGGTCACAGTATATATGCATGTACATATGCATGCATGTGTAAGGGTTATTGAATAGACAGAAGCAAACTAATGCATTCTTTCCTAAGCATACTACAGACAGTCATGTATGAGTCTAAAAGTTAGTTGACCAGCCTTCAAAAGAGCATCTTGTCACACAAATGTCCAATGGAATATTGTTAGTATCTTCTCCTGGCTACAAAGAACTTTCCTCAATTGTCAGTTTGTTGCCATCTCACTATCGCTGTGGCCTCTTAATTAGCAGTCACTCAGAATCACTGTCTCCATGCCCTCTCTGGAGACCAGACCACATAGACAACTCCCAGAGCCTGCTAATGTGTGCTGTCCTGAATCCTGTTTGACCGAGATACACTCAAAGGGCTGGTAATCAATCCCAGGCACGAATAATCAAATGAAACCTCTCTTGTCTCTCAGGTTGGATTGTCTGCATTCTTAATCTCTAAGACCCTAAAGAGGAAATGATTGCTGTGATGGGAACACTTGCACATTTGATCATTTGTAAAAATCATATTTGCTTAGCATTGTGTTGTCTGCTTTTAGTCTAGAACCTATTTAATAAAATGCTGTCCCAGCATATTGGCTGCCAGTGGACTTTAATGATTTATCAATCAGTGGGAAGAACTAATAGGTATTAAAAACAAATGGCTACTGTTCATAAAGTACATGGACAACACTACTGGGATGTCTGCACATTATATCTGTGGGAGATTTTATGACATCCCATTCTAAGCTGCACCCCACCCAACAGCTGGAAAAGCATCATTTTGTTTAAAAATCCTTTAACAAGGTTTTGGAGATTTTTGCTCATTTATTTAGAGGAGCATTTGTAAAGTCACGGATGATGCATGAGAGGGCATAGCTCACAATCTATGTTCTGGCTTAATTTCCTCCACATCCAATTAACCCAACTAAGCCTATATGGACAATGCTTTGTGTACTGAGGCACGGAACCAAAAGGGCCTTCCCCACAACTGATCCCACAAATTTGGAAGCATACAATTATCAGAAAATATACAGCTAGGTCCTTGATTTTTTTTTTATTATTTTGCCTACTGTGCATACAAACAGAGGAATTTTTCCTCCACATGTAACCCTTCAGGTCACAAGGCTGGTTTCTTAACCACAAGCTTATGACTGTCACTATTGTACATATGTGTCAATGGGAATGGTGGTATGATGAAGTGTAGAAGAACATGACTGGCTCACATAGAACCCTGACCTCAACTCCATCAAATGCTTTTGTAACAAACTAGAACACAGATTGTGAGCCAGGTCCCATCATCCAACATTAGTGTGAACATTGAATACTGAAACATCGTGGACAGGTGTGTAGGTGTGGTGTGTAGATATCCTAATACTTTTTTATCTACACAGTGTATATAGTACAGTCATGAAGAAGTAGACTTTTTACCTCTTTGGGGATGAAAGAACTCAGTAGTGTTACAGCTGACCAGAAGAAGATGCCACAACTCAAAATGACCTTTCTGTTGAATCGGTCACCAAGGTAACCAAAAAGGGGAGCTGCAAACATGAAGCTGCAGATGAACACTGTGAAAGAGAGAAAATAATTTTATTAGTTTTTACTCTGATTAGTATGTTATAAAGTATAATAATTAAAATGAATTTCTATATGTATTCATTTAAAATGCAGACATATGTTGTCGGAATATAAGGAATCATTCTATCAATACTTTAAATATAATTTTAAATCCTAAAACACATGAACAACATGCAAACATGACACAGACCCACAAATGCCACCCATATTAATTCATGTTAAGTGATAGTTTAAAACCTTATAGATAATGTATTAGTGTGTTTTTGAAAATGTATAGAATGTGAAATTGAAGCATGAGTGCCTCACACCTATTCATCAACAGGCCACATTAAATGCAATACATTAATGCAGTGAGGGAGGACAATCCAGTGCTATTTGGTTCAGTATTCTATCCCACTTTCCACCCACAATGTCCTGCTGTTCTGCAGCCAGTGTCCAAGCAACAGTATTTTAGAGATAGGAACTTACAATCAAGGTGGTGGGAAGGTCTGGAATTGATTTTAAATCAAAGGAGATCCTATTTATGATTTAGTATTTATAACAAAACCCTATTTACATCTTTTTGAAAAATGACTCCAACAAGCATTTGATGTGTTCAACTCTTTTTCACTGATTTCTTTGGCATAAAGTAATTGTTTTCTATTGATAACACATGTATTTTTTATCTACTGTACACAAGCTGGAGTGCAACAAGATTAGTGTTACATTATACATAATATGGACAAAGAGTATTGGGATACACCACCTAATTATTAAAATTTTAATTTAATACAGTTGCTACATGTGTTTAAAAGCAAGCCGATTGACATGTTTTTTGGATAACGTTATAAGAAAGGTTAGGTAAGGAAAGGACCATTTCTCTACCAACATGCCTGTCCCCTGTGCACAGAGCAAGGCATGATAGGACGCCTGGCCTCAACTCAGTTAAACACATTTGGCCGAGGCTAAAAGTGGGTTACACTGCATAGATAAAACCTATTAGCAAGTTTACAAACACGTTTTAGGTCAATGTTCTCAGTGATGTCATCAGGTTGGCCAAGTAAATATTAACTATGCTTGTTTTATTGCACTAGAAATATAACTATCTAACTTAACTGACCTTTTGCCCTAGCAGTGATTTAAACGTGAAAATAAAACTCATACAACAGGACAGTTGCTTGATGAATGCAGATGAAGCTGAATCCACAATGTTGGTAAATAGCAGTGTGTTGAGGGCACAGAGTTTATACAAACATTTAAAGGCTTTTAAGATTACACCGATGATTACAGCAATCTAAGCAATCTTACTAACACCTTTGACACATGATCCTCACAACAAAAAAAACCCTCCCTAGAGTTGTGTTACACTGTAACATGACTGCTGTTTTATAATCATTATGTATTATAGGGACATTGATAACTTCACTAATCCCATCGTATGTTGACTAGGAAAGGACAAAGGTATTTTTTACATCATGTGAATAAAAGTTATAGGTTCTTGTTCTATTATATTATTCACCCCAATTACTGCCTTAAATTGTAATGAACAGAATTTGGTGTCTGAGAGTTAGAAATGTCCTTTGTTTTTAAATATAACGCCTTCATAACAGCTGTGTTTTTTAGAAACACGTTTGTATTTTTGCTGTCCTCTAACACCGAAACTGAAAACTCATATCTGACCCGCTGTTAGCCTAAACCATGTGTTATTTAAGATAAGATAGTAAAGCATGTTTGTTAGCAAAGTCCAAGTCAAACTATTTCAACTACAATACATCAAAATGATTAGATAAATGGTGTTGTGGATCATGTGATGAGGTGACAACACTATAAGCACATTCATTAAAAGTAGACTTTTTGGGGATGTAGTTGGAAATCTGTAAAGCTAGTTGATCAAGCTGTGTGGATAAATCTATTGAGACACACTTTTTAATTATTAAATTGAATGTGAGTTCTAACCTAATCCCTTTCCAATCATTTGTGATAAAGCAAAACTGTGACTGTTCATGGTTGAACGAGCATACATTCCTACCGACACAATCCAGAATCTTGTGAAAAGATTTTGCAAAAGAGAGGAAGCTGTTATAGCTGCAAAAACAGGACCTGCGTATATTTGATATACTTCAATAAATAAGGTTGAAATGCTAAACAAATTGCAAAGCTTTAGTTTTTCAATCCCCACAAGGATCTCACAGATCAGCACAGGGTTGCACTTGGTTAAAAGATCTGGCATAAAGTACACAAGATGTAAAAAACAGCTTTGTGGTTTCTACATGACTCATTTTGCTGAATAACAGGGTTTGGCTACAAGCTGGTTATGATGTAAAAGGTATTTACACAAAATGCTGTTGTTGAAACCCCTGTGTTGTGGTTTTAAAGAACAAATTACAAGTGTTTTTTTTTAAACAATCTAATACAGTATGTTTTTTCCTGAAACCACCCTTCCCCATTCAAATTGACGTTAGATATGTAATTGATTGCCTTTTATCAGTAATAATATTCATTCCACAATGTGATATGCTAACACAGTCAACGTGTAGCCGAAACCACAAAGCAATCTTGGGTTTCTGTATACCTCTGTTTCACTTCATTAGAATTTTACCTTGACATCTTTATGTCATCGCACAACAAAACATGCCACACTCTTAAAAGTGTAATTAGGCTAGGTTTGGCCTGTGCATTGAGTTAGTGTGACTAACCTTTGATGAATTGGCCATCACTAGGGCGAAGTTTGTATATTGAAGTTATAAAACATTTGAATAGAGTTTTAAAATAATTACTGATAGGAAGTGTTTGCACACATAGTCTCTCGAGGTATCATACCATGTGTCACAGGTCCATTGTTTAAAACAAAATTAGGCTGATACGAATTTTCTTTTACTTTTAATTATCAACAGGATACAGATTCTTTAGTAATGATCAAACAATAAACACACCACAATTACAGCATTAAAAGAATCGATACTGGTTTTCACATACCACAAAAGATTTGCTGTTCTCGCTCTCACAGGCACTGTTTCTCTCTCTCTTTTTTTCTCTTTCATAGTACTTTTAAACTACATATAAAAAAGTATTGGGACACTAATGTCATTATATTTATCTTTCACTTATCTGGTAAGATGTTCGTCAAAATTCTGGAGTGTCTATGAGAGTTGTTCATCAAGCCAGTCAACTTCTTCCATTATACACTCATATTTTATGTTTCCATTATACACTCATATTTTATGTAAGTATTATATTGTGTTCTAGTGAACACAATATAATACTTACACAGTTAAGATCGTATGCTCTTTTTTAGTCTAATCAAACTAAATGTCTCAATGTTCTTATAGAGTGTACACACGTGTTACCAGTGGTTTTATTCATGCACACTAATCTTTAAACTAACAAATCATCTGCCTCCCTAACAAGTTCAGCTTCAGGTTATTATCCTGGTCAGGATAACACTGGTTCCAGTATATGTGTGATAAATATAAAAAAGTGGTAGTGACACCCACAAGAGGAACAAACACATTGTATTCATAACCTCCTATTAACCCAAGCTCTGAACTGCAATCTGAAGTCAACTCTGCTAATGGCTTTGACTCCCTGTGGGCATTTGTACAGCAAACCTTGGAAAAAGTACTTTCTCTGTACACAAAAGTGCCAATACATGCACGACAAGAGGGTAAACAATACAGGACAGCACAAAAAGCAGTATATGGCAAACATACATGCACATTCCTCAAACATACAGGATTTTATAAATAATTACTGGTATTATTTTTGAAACATTATATGCTTTTAAAGGTGTGGTGGCATTTTATGAAATGACTTTTCTTGGGCCTAGATGTTTTAGCATCACTGAGCCCCTGGTAATTAAAATGGTTTGAAGAGACATGGGTTAACTCTAGTTAACTCTAGTAACCTCTACAGAACACTGACCTTTACTACTTTTGCATAATTATAAACCAATGATTGTTATTGCTATTTCAGAGCACTGGTTGTTTGTTCCAGTAGCTATTAGTAAAAAGAATGTAGGCCATAATTCAATTAAACATCAAATATACCCACATTATGACTCTACCATACTAGGTGGGCCATGCAGTATATGTTCTAGGGGAACATTTGTGTCTCATTTTCTTAGCCTATTCAAAGTATAAATATTCATGATGCTGTCTGATGGTGCAATTTGCTTAAAATGCAAAGAACTGCCCGTTTTCCAGACTCACTCCCAGGTGATGAAGATGAGACAGTATGTGGGTGTTAACTCACAGCTCGGCTTCATAACACCCAAAATACATTCTTACTCTCATGCACCTGTGAATCATCAGTTTATGAATGAAGATCAGCTTACAAGTCCTGCTACCAGTTCATAAAATGCAATTGTATTAGTTATTAGTTGTAGTTTAACCTCAAAGTAGGATTTAATCAGCATATACATCATAATGTTGTGTTAAGATGTGGTATTATATTTTTCTTTCAATTTTAGTGTAAATGAATAAAAATCCCAATTTTGTTACCAACTTATTTCTGTTTTCAAAATATAATATTTTTATTAGTCTTATTTATAGGTGTATGTATCTTTTTAAAGGCAGTTCTATCTGCCATGTAGATGCACATTGCCCTTCTACAATTACAGATTTTAGTTCATCTGTTTCTCAACATACTTTTGTTACATTTGTCTGGTCTAATCAGGACCCTATTAGACACATCGGCTAATCTTACATCAGTGCTCACAGGATGCTTCCACAGATTGCTGGTGGCTGGATTTTTCAGGGTTCAGCAGGGACACTGAATTGGTTAAGAATTCCAGCAGCACTGCTGTGTCTAATTCACTCATAACATCACAACCAATACAATCACCACCCACATCACAGTCAATGAAGTGATCCACCACCCAAATTATACCTGTGCTGTGATGGTTCTATAAGGGTCCTGAGTAAAGAGGACTACAAAGTATGTATACAGAGTATTTCTAAGATCAGACATTGGTGTTGGATGGCAAAACAAGGTGTGCAATCACAGTTCTAGTTCATCCCAAAGGTGTTTGTCAAGATTCTGTGCAGACCAGCCAAGTTCATCCACACAGACTTGACCAGCTAAGCTTTTATGAACTTTGTGAAGTCATGCTGGAACAGAAAAGGGCCTCAAACTTCTCCTGTTAAACAGCAGTCAAACAGCAGTCCAAAATGCAGAACTATGTACATAATGACAATGGAACAGAATAAGTGAAAAAATTATTTGGAAATGATGAGTCCCGGTACTTTTGTCCACTTAATGTAGTACAATAAATGAATTAATTAATTCATATATTTATTATCTTCCACCTAACTATCTAATCTACTAGGGTTATGGGAGATGCAATTAAATACAATTTATTTATAAAGAATTTTTTTTTACTTAATGATGCTGGTTTCATTGAAAAAAGAATGCATTTAGGCTGTGAAACAAGCTGAGCAAACACACACACATACACACACACACACCTGTATTCGTCGACTTTCCCACAACATGCATAGAATATTTTTGTCTCATTTTTCAAATTTTTATATAACCTATAAAATGTGTTCATGGTATCTCAGTGCTGTCTTCCTTATTCCAGCTAAACTTTAAGAATGTACTAATCAAGGTTGTCCTGACCTGCAGCTATCTGGATCATTAGTGCACAAGTCAGACAAAGATCTTATCAGTAAAAACTTTTCCATTCAGACTGCTCGACCAGTCCGAGCAGACAGTTCATCAAGAAACAATTAATATCAGTGCACCCTCCTTTTAAGACTGAGCATTTCTTTCCAATGGGCGGATCTCTAATACCTTAAATTTGTTTTCCACAGTGTTAAAATTCAGTGTCTGTTTTCTTTTATATGCTCTGTGCCATCTTCAAGCTGCCAGGCAACATTTTTTGCGTTCTAATGGCTCATTATAGCTGATTCACTAAGGTAATATGGTGGAATTTCCTGTCAGTAGCTCTCTTTCCTCCATTTTGAAATGTTTATATTCAAAAACCTAATGAATCCCAGAAAAACAGTGGAAACTGTTTACTGTGTACATTTATTACACTTGTGACTTTAGTCATTTCAGTTTTATAAATAATAATTTGAATTTATGATATACTGCTGCAGGCATCTGAGTGAGTGTGCCCAGCAATAGATTGGCACCCTGTCTTGGGTGTATCTGCCCAGCGCCCGAAACATTCTCCCTTGGATAGGCATGGAGACCATAACGAATAACGAATAAACGAATGATAAACTATTGGGTGATTTTCTGTTAGAATAGCATTTGAGAACTAGTCTTGGACAATACAGATTAAGCATATAAGACATTTAGCATCTAATTAATTGTCATAATTTGAACTGTTTTATTTTGGTATTATACTGAAATCATGTTATATTGTGGAGCAGTTATTGTGGAGTGACAGGTCATGAATTTAGTTTAATTGCCTCTGTATTATCAGCCATAGATCATAATAATACCCAAGCCCCTGGGAATCCAGTGGCAAATGTAATTATGTTAAATGTTTCATTTTAGTTCTTATCCTGCATGCATATGCGTATGTGTGTGTGTGTGTGTGTGTGTGTGTGTGTGTGTGTGTGTGCACCACAAATTGTAATCACAGGACAATCCTGTAACATCTTTCTGTAACAAATGAATCATGTTTATATTGGTTCCACTACATGCCGTTTTGATACACCCTGTTTTTTTCCACACACACCACAGAGATTATGTAATGATCGGTGCCAGCACAAGCACAGACGATGTATCTGATGTTCCTATCTCATATTCCCTGTGATGTAACATTAGGTCTGTGATGTATTGCTGCTGCTTTAAGATCATCGGTTAAAAAAATTGCTTGTCATCTTTCTCTGTTGACCTTTTTATTTTTAAAAAATACTTCTGTTGCAATCTATTAACACTGACATCTTAAATGGATTCCACAATGTCATTCTTTGGGACAGAACCTTTTTCTAACCACACAATAAATTGTTGAACCGTCAAACTTTTTTACAAACTGACTTGACACAACAGGGACAATCTGGGTTTATTCACCCACAGTGCTGAAGTATATCTGACCTGAAACTGCAGCTATTACCTAAGCTGAAAATCTTAAAAAAAGAGCAGCAATACACACACACACACACACACACACAAATACACTTCTGGTGCTGGATGAGAGGAGGCTGGGTTGAATTAAGGCTATTAGTGTAATTATATACTGTAATGTGCATACCTGAGAAGGAGTGATGGCTGATGAGAAGATTTAAAGAGCTTAAGGGTACACAACAAGTGTGTGTGTGTGTGTGTGTGTGTGTGTGTGTGTGTGTGTGTGTGTGTGTGTGTGTGTGTGTGTGTGTGTGTGTGTGTGTGTGTGTGTGTGTGTGTGTGTTTGCTGCTTTTTCATATTCAGCAGTAGGGATTGTAATGTCAATCCAGGATAAAATGGACTAAACGCTATCTCAGCTCTTTTCATACATTGAAGCTGTTGAAATTCAGCATTGAATTTTGCAATGTGAACTTACTGAACCTGAAGTATGTACAAAAGCAGTTATGTCTTTTTTGACTATTTATTTACCATATTGATCTACTAAATATATGTTTACCACAGAGTAGGTACTATTTGGGTGGTGGATGATTCTCAGAACTGCAGTAACACAAACATGGTGGTAGTAGGTCTGTGTGTTGCACTGGTATTATCACAGGATATACTTATACTAGGACAACACACACTAACACGTTATGTCAGTATTAGTGCAGTGCAGAGAATCATCCAGAACCTAAATAATAATTGCTGTTTTATGGTTCATTGGTAGACCTGACCATAAAAAAATTAAAGGGTACTGACAAAGTATGTAGAGAGACAGCCTATAGTGCATATCTCTATTTTTAGTGCATAGTCTCCATATAGTAGTATCTATTTTGTCCTTCAACATCTATCAAACTATTCTCAGGATCTTATATGAGTCTGTGGTGAAGAGTGTTATGCTTTATGCTGTTGCCTTGTGGGGCAGAGGGCAGACTCAACAAATTGATCTGTAAGGCCGGCGATGTTGTGGGTGTGTAGCTGAACTCAGGAGAATAATGTCTAACCCAAAGGCCATTATGGACAATGTCTATGATGCATAAGTCACAGGAGAATTTTCAGTTTAAGACTCATTCCTCCTCCTCAAACTCTATAAGTTCTCTCACAGTAAGTGACACCATGGTTCATCATATGATTCATATGTGCAAGAGTAACAATAATCCATTTGATTGATTTATTTATTTTATATCAGACATGGAATTATCTAGATTGCTAGAATATATTCCATTTTTTAATTGCAACCACTTTGTTGTACTATTGTTGTACTTCAAATACTATATTACAATTTCCTTCAGATTTTCTTTGAAGAAGCACTTATTGTTATAGTATTTTGCATCTCACTCTTTAATGTATTTATAATTCCAGTAGTGATGCAACTGTGATAACCACAATTTCCCTCTGGGATTAATAAAGTATTCTGATTTTGTGTATAAGGTAAGTTAATTGACTTTCCTCTTCCTTCCTCATCTCTATCTTATATAATATTATTTTAACTTCTGGAAGGACATGCAGAGCTGATATTTCATTAATGCTGATGGCACTGTAACTATAATGTTAATTATAATCCTTTATATTCCATATTTTAAAAATGCATCATCTTATTGACTAATATAATAATTTGTGATATCGAGCAATAATAATTTTAGCCTATTTATAAAAGAGTCAGAAATAAAAAAAAATAATTTTCAGGGTTTTTTGTTTGTTTTCAATGTTTCATAACAAGTATTATAAATGTATTATTTATCAGTGTTTGCCTGACTCTTACTTATGGTTTCATCAGCTGATGTTTCAAGCTAACAATGTGGCAGTACTTTGTGTACTTTCTAAAATTCGTAACATTCCTTTTTTTTTTAATTAAAGATTCAATCTTGTACTAAACACTTTCAGTTTGACAGTGTAAGTTGCATGAGTGTGTGTGTGTGTGTGTGTGTGTGTGTGTGTGTGTGTGTGTGTGTGTGTGTGTGTGTGTGTGTGTGGTAAGTATGTACAACAAAGAGCTGTCATGTAGGCAGGTGATGACTAAGCGCATGAGCTAGCCAATTCTATATCTTTCTTTTTCATGAGAAACGTTACTATAACAACACAAGGGCGAGTACCTGTATGTGTGTACTGTACAGTATGTGTGCGCTGTATTATAAGTGCATCTTTACTGAATGTCACGACTAAAATCAGATTGTTAAAAGAAAGTACAGATTCACAGTCACAGTGGTCACAAGTGGTCTATTAATCTTTTTTGATTTTCAAAGTTACACGTATACAATAATTATTTTCATTTAAAGCCCATTGTCAAGCAGTGTTTCTATCGCAGCAGTTAAATATAATGATAGAAAAGGTGTAGCCTTATTTCAGAAGACAAAGGACAGAAAAGGTTTAAAGTCGATAAGCTTGACTTTACCCCTGAATTAAATTTGAATGAAAAATAATGATTTGAGATATTTATGCTTGTAGCAAATCCGTGAAATGAGGCTGTATACTGGATGGCATTGTTGAAAATTATTATGTAATCTACAAAATCAAATTATTATTATTATTTTAATTTTATTTTTTTCTGAACTAAATAGTTTTCTTCACTGTTCAACAAGTGTGATATTTAAGCACAAATATATAATAAAATAACCATATTATTTTTTTACTGTGGCTTTTTTGAATAGTGTGATGAATGAAGGGACAGGGACAAAATTGATTGTTGCATACATATTGTTGCATAGATGTATACATTTATTGGAAACCAAAAGATATGTCAGGAGAACACGTCAAATCCACAGTAATAATATCCAGGGATGTTGACTACACACTTTCGGAAGAAACAATAAAGAGACAAAAGCATTGGGACACACCTCTTTGTCATTGATTTGTTCAATCTAATTTTCACATAAACTTAAGTGCTTTTGGTTAAAACTGTTTGGGGAAGGCAGATTTCTCTTCTAGATCCATAAAGGGTAGTTTGGGGAATAAACTTGACTAGTCCATGGGAATCTATGACTACACTTCTATACAACATCACTGTGATGAACTAGAATGGAGATTGCAAACTAGGTCCAACCAAACCAACATCCGTGTCAATTCTTTTGGAGTGTGACTTTGGATTTGTTTCATATGGGATATCACAAAAGTGTATGTGCAGTTCCTTACTTTAGCAAGGCTTGGCATCCAAAGTGGTTGGTATGCATGTTCCCACCTTGAAGTCATGTTATGACTGTGCGTTACATTTTGCAGCAGTGGGGTTTTGCAATTAAGACGGTTTGTATATGCTCTGAATCACAAGCAAAAGAAAAAGGAAACTCCAAACACGCAGCCCTCGCTGCAGAGTGATTAGGGAACACTGGGAGCACTGTTCTGTCTCTCTTACAAAATGATTAAAATCTGCCTTTCAGCTGGCATGAATAAAACATCACCACACACGACGGCACAGAGGCTACTGCAATCCCTAAGACAGAAGCTCGCTTTCTCAATGCCGACACGGATTGCTCAGTGAAAACATCATGTTACGTGACACAGATAAAGCTTAAATGGGAGCGAGGGGAGCTCGTCATTGGCCTCATTTAATCATTATGCTTTCTGCTATCTTGTTTTCATAAAGAGATAATATACATGGTATCAGTGCCATAGACCACAATGTAATTAGACAGGGTATTTTCAGTGTTTCTATGATCATTGTTAAAGAAACAAGCTAAAGAATTCCCTTTCAGCAGGAAGAACAGCTGCAATAAAGGATACAGGGCATAAGGAAAATGAGTGATGCTGAGATTTTGAGCATGCTTTGACTTGTTACCACATTTAGGGTCTATTCTTATAAATGCTATATTTCTATTAACATTACACTATCAATACATCCTCCATATTCAAGTCTAATTGTCCCCATCATACAATTTACAAAGTTTCCTTTAAATTTTTCTTAAAATTGTCTTTTAGTTATTGCCCTTGTTAGATGTTCTAAAGGATGTCTGGTACAATTTGGTGGAGTGTGTCTAGCGTACTGATTATTCCTTTTTCTTTTTATTATATTTCAACATTGCCTCGAGGTATAATGTGTTTTACTTGTTTCTGTAAGATGCAATTTTCTATAATACATTTTTATAAGGGTACCTGATTTAAAGCAGTTTGAAACTCAACACTATAAACAGGTATTTTATTCCTGTAGTTTGAAATGATTTATTAAATGATGGAGAGAAGCAACACTTCTCTGTAGCATAATATTTAATATAACTGGTTATAATTTGGATCTAGAATTATTATACTGTACACTATTTTCACATTATGATACAGAGTTACTCATAGAGGGGATCTTAATTAAATACTCAGAAGTGACTGTCAATGCAGAGGTCCATTTTAACCTTTAATCTTCTGGTTCATGTCCAGCACTGCAGGTTAGATTTAAAGTAAGGATTTATAAAATTGTCACTGTTTTTGCGGAAGAGATGCACTCGATTCACAATTGTATTTGGATCCACTGTCAGTGAATTCAAATATTTTATCAGCACCATTGTTACAGGAATATGAAATTTAGCACCTAGCCATATATTTTGGATTGTATGCGTTGTATGCTTTCATTCTCATGGGATCAGTTTAAATAAAGTATTTTATACTCAATCCCATTAAACACCTCAAAGATGAACTACAGCAGATTGTGAGCCTCTCATCTAACATTAGTGTTTAACCGTAAAAATTCTATTCTGGATGATTGGGCATATTTCCCAACAAAAAAAATCTTTAAGAAATCCTTTCCAGATGTGTGAAAGTGTTACAGCTGTAAAGAAGGACCAAAATTTTTTTTTGCATTATATGTAAGTATAATGTGTAAAGGTCCTTATACTTTTGTATTAATTATAATTCTAAATGTTTTCCTTAAACTCAATAAGAACAATCACTTTGTAACTTGTTATCTCTCTCTCCCTCTCTAGTGTACATATGATTACACCGTACTAACAGCCTCAAGGCTTTCTCACATCAGTCAAAAAAGCACCTTTGCATTCATTACACCGTTGAACTGGGATGGAATGAAGATGTCACATGGTCATTCTTCTAGAAACGTAATACAGTTGGAGTGTTTTGAAGGGGATGCTGCTGGAGGTCTGATGACCAGAATGTGCCGAAGGCACTGAGTAATAGAGGCAGGCATGTGTGCTTTTAGCATGAACTTTAACATTGACTTTAACAAGTCACTAAGTCTGAATGACAGCCAGTGGAGAAACGTTTTTCAAGATTGGCACTCCTGCCAAAAAGCTGAGAAACTCCCTCTAAACCAGGAAAGAAACTTGATACAACATACCGCAACATTAAAACAATGACTGCTGAAAGACAAAGGCATCTGAAAAATGATGATGGCATAGAGTTCTCAGGAATGATCAGATACATTTAATCTGTATCAGAGTTGATTCTTAGCCAAAGTAAATATCCTTTTGTCGAAATATTCACAGTTATTCCTGCAGAGGTCAGATCAAAGATATACTCGCTTTCTCAGTCTATCCCTGTGCTATGATTCACAATGTTGTCCTTTTTAAACTGATTCTATGGGTTAATCCATCCTTTCATCTACATGCTTAAACAGACAACAGAGCAAAGTTGCAGGTGCACAAGGGAATACAGAATATGTCACATAAAACTTTGATTATACATACAGGTTCATTACAAACCCAGATATATCAGCTCCAGCAAAACCAGAAGCTGTGCATGAACATTCTATAGGTAAAACAGAGCAATAGTTCTATAAGATAACCTTTAAGAACTATGATTGAACAGAAGCCAAACCAAACAGAGCAACAGAGGAAGTGGGTAGCATTGTGAACAAAGACAGGCTTCCACAAAGTCTAGCTTTTCATCAGGAAGACAATGCCTTTCTGAAATGTTTATATCATCTAATACTTCTGCAGAGGCTTCAAAGAAAAACTGTTTGACCTTCTGATTAAATAAGCTGACATGATGCTACACCCAGAATTTCATTGATGTTTATTTTATTGCTGTGCTTCTTATGAAAGATTATGTCCCAAAGTAGGCCAGAACCCCTGATGAGCAGAGTATAGCAAAACATGATTACATTATTATCTTTTGTTTATGAATCATCCCACAATGTACAGCATGTTGGTAAAATGCAGCTAAAATCATTACAACCTTTCTAAATCAATGTTTGTTTCTTCATTGTATTTTTATCATTTGGATGAATTCCTTAATAGTGTCAGAGTTGCAATTGGAGTCATTTCTGAAGTATATGTTGTAAGTACAATCAGAGCTATGGGTGACGATGTGGGACTTAGGTGAACTGTCTATTTTCCTTGCCATAAACTTGATTACCTAACACGTGATAGCGTTTCTATGTCTTTCCCTTTTCTCACTCGAATGCGTCTTTAGGTCTATTGTGTTTTTTGCAAACCAACAGCTTGTGCAATTAAGTATTGACTAAAGGCCCAAAAAAACTGGATTTGCGGGCTTGGGGTTATGTGACAGCTGGTAATCCCTGCAATAAATGCTGTTGATATTCGCATGTGCAGACTCTTGATAGGGACACTTAAACAAAGTGTGTCAAGGAATGTCAGTTGTCAGACAGTAAGAGGCCATTGTTGATATCGTGATGTCTGATGTCTAAGCATCTCTGCTTGGTAAGCTCTTAAGTTATGTTTTACATTTTTTCATCTAACCTTCGCATATGCCACATAGCCTATCCAAATATGCATGCATGCACACACACAAACACACACTCACACACACACACACACACACACACACACACACACATACACACACACACACATATACACAAACACACTATCACTGCAGCAGGCACCCCTCCCCTTACTTTAAAGCTACATTATAAGGGTGCATGCATTCAAACTTCAGTCTTCTTAGTTTACAAGTGTGTGTGTGTGTGTGTGTGTGTGTGTGCAAGAGAGAGAGAGAGAGAGAGAGAGAGAGAGAGAGAGAGAGAGAGAGAGAGAAAGATAGAGAGAGACAGAGAGTGTGTGTAGTTGTTTAGGCTTCCAACAGCCTTGTCTAGTGTTTGATTAATGTATCATGTGGCACAGGACTTCCCCGATTCCTACTAGGCAGTTTTGGGTCTGAAAGGAATGCTGGTGGTTAAATGCCACAGAAACACCCAGGCAATATGCTGCCAAGTGTTCGGGGTGAGTCCTGTGTGATCGTAAAATGCATATGTGGAGCTGCTGCTGTAAGCACGTGTGTGTGTGTGTGTGTGTGTGTGTGTGTGTGTGTGTGTGTGTGTGTGTGTGTGTGTGTACTAGACATGAGTGCAGCGGCTGATAAAAAGCAAAGCATAACTCAACACCTCACAGCTGAGAAGCTTTTGGTGAATGGAACGGCACTCAAAATAAATCTCTGCATGTAAGCATAAAGCTCAGCACTGCTAGTACTTTAGCAGTTGAGTGTGTCCTATCTTCTACTGTTTCCTCACATGAGCATTGTCTGGAGTTGCCTCTTCACACATGTAGGGTGTCTACCTCAGGCATATTACCACCTACTATAAATAGTGCACCTGGTTTAGGTTAGGATGCAGTTTGTGTAAAATACGCAATCAATAAGACATGATGCTAAAGGTATGCTGGAGATTACAAATTTACACTACATGAACAAAAGTTTTGGGACACGCCTCATTAAATACAGGTGTTTCGCTTAATCTCATTGTTTAAACACCATTCCATTTAGACAACAGTATGATTCCAGTTTGGAACATTGGAATATCCCTTTTCTGTGTTTCTATAAAAGCATGCATGTGTTAGTTTGGTGTGGAATAACCTGACCGGCCCACTGCTGACCTGATCTAAAATCTTTGGGATGAAGTAAAACTGAAATTGAGATCAGACCCTCATCGATGTTTGACCTAACAAATGCTCCTCTGGATAAATTAGCAAATATTGAAACAGTCTCTGAAATATTGTAGAAAGCATTCCCCAAATAATTGATGCTGTTAATCCTATGAAAAGGGGACCAAGAGAAAAAAAATAGCATGAAAGCTTTTGTATGTGTAAGGTGTAAATGTAAAGTGGCTCGATACTTTTGTCCATATAATGTAGGTTTAAACCTAGATATTAAAACTTGGTGCTTTGTATTTCATGAATGAAATCATTTTGCATTCTTACACAACACTGTTTAGGTATTTTCCATGCAGCCCTGATGTTGGAGTTTCAAACAGCACATTATACTTGGGGATGTAGACTGGACAATGCATTGATTTGTTGATGCACTTCTCAATCAATAGAACTACTGAACCCTAAATTATTTAGGTCTGTTTGTGTGTTTTCTAGCTTTTTCTAGATCTCCAAATCAGATCAGAGTAGAAAACAGTGAGTTTTGGCAAATCCATTCTATTGCAGATTCCCTCAAAAATGTATTTTATCTTATCAGTTTCCCAGTGGACAATAAATCCTTTGCATCACATCATGGGTAGCCTTACGAGGGATATGAATAAGAGCCCTGTTAAGACTTGGCCTGTAAATTAAAATATCAATAGAGTGCAAGGCCAACACTATTGGATTAATCTTAATATAATGATATCTTACAGAAAAAAGAAAACATGCATAACAATCATATATAAAACACCTGAGCAAAATTGTATGCATGAAAAAAAGAGACTCGTTTAAAAGGTTGCAACATGCTGATATAGACACAGACCACAAAAAAACTCATTGCTTTAGAGTTCAAAGTCTTTAGAGGCATGTACTTTAGCATTTGAATACAATTTACATTGGACATGCATACGTCACCAGCTTTTGAATGCTGGTTTGCACTATAGTTTGTGAGTTCTAATGCATGTTCTTTACCTTACAGACAATTACTGAATAAACAGGTTGACTATAAAGCTAATATATGCATATGAGGTACAAATTGAGGACAGCCAGGTCTCAGTGTTTAATTGTTTTCATTTCAACTTATCCTGAAGCTAAATATAAGATTTTGGTGGTAAAACATAAAGGAGGAGAAGTCGTTCAATATGTTTTACAACCTCAGATTATTAAATAGTAATGTAAAAGTAGCAGATGTTTGGATGTAAAGCAGAAATGTAGACAGTACACTTTGCATCCAAATCCTATTTCAAGTTGGTCTCCCCTTTCAGCTTTCAGTCTTCTGGGAAAAAAACATCTAAAGCCTTCTACGTCATTTTAAAGTGTTTCAATGGCATTTTTTGTGCCATAATGTGGAAATGCATATGTATGATCGGACAGTGATGTTGGACGAGAGGGTCTGGCTCACAATCTTTGTTTTAGTTCATTCCAAACATGTTTAATGGAGCTGAGAGCATGCAAGAACAGAATAGGGCCTTTTGCAAATTGTTCCTTGTTGGGTAAGTTGATATACTTATGGCAATAGGACTAAATGATACACCAAAATTTATTGATTAAGAGATGTCTCCCAACGTTTTTGTCCATTTTGTATACTTTACAGAGATGATATAAGACTATTGTGTGCTTCATACATTTTAATAACAAACAAGAGTAGAAATCGATATAGTCATGCATCATTAAACCCCAACAGCTTACTAAGTAGGAGTGATGAGCAGGTGCATGTATTTATTTCTCAGTTTTCGAAAATCAATCTCACTATAGTACTTCTCTTCACTTTCCTGCTTTATCTCTCTCTGAGATTTTTTACAAAGAGCCGATCATATCAAGAGTGGAACAGAGACTGCCGCCAAGTATACCTCACGATACCTTGTCATGTCAGGCACCCAATTACATGAACACACACTCACAATTACATGAACACACAAAAAAGGGAGTTAGGTCAGAAAGCGAGAAAGAGAGGAATACAAAAGCAGCGTGGACTGTATGTGAAAGAACAGCACAGCTAATAACACGCATTTCCTCTCAAAATAATAATGAATTACAACTACCTCCATTAAAACGTAAGACGAGAATGAGTAACATGTGACTGGGCAAACATGCAGTGGATATACAATACAGGGGTATGACGGCTGTCTGTGAATGTGTCAAAAAGTCCCGGGACATCTCTATCATAATCTGTTCATCTCATTAATATTATAATCGTTTTGATTTGAAATGTATTTAATAGTAAACTGGTTATTAAATTACTGATAATGATTTTATAGAAGTGCTTTATCCATCCAAATGGGAACCAATATTGGTTACACCCACTGCAGTATGAAAGAAACCATACCCTTACATTTATAAACCACATGATGGAAGTGAAATCGATTGTACATTGTAGTTAAAAGATGCCAGCTTTCCTATTTGTAGCATATTGTAAGTGCTGTCACTGTAAAGGAACTTACATTACAAAGCTGTGGCCAAAGGAGACACTCAGTACCGGGTTCTAAATTGCCTTTAGAGGCATCATCAGCAGGAATAACAAAAGCACTACTCTGAACTTAACAACCTTAAAATGTATGTAGTATAATGTGTAACGTTGATATAACAGTGATTTAATGGGCATCACCTCCCAACATCAGTGGTTAAATGGAACTGAATACCCACAGTTTACAAGTACTGTAGATTGTTTATTCTAAAAATCCAAAAGCACCAGATTATAGTCCTTCTCAACGGGCAATACATTATATACTACACATTAAGTAGTCTTCACCACAGTGCTACAAAGGTCTGTTTTGGTGCAATTTAGAAATCACTTGTTCTATTCAGTCCCTGACCTCAACCTTATTGAAAGCTTTAGGATTGAACTAGAATAAAGTCTGCACCCTACATCAGTGTCTGACCTTGCAAATGTTATTCTGGATAAATGGGCGAATCCCACAAACACACTCCAAAATGTTGTAGAAAGCTTTTCCAAAATAGTAAAAGCTAATATGGCTGCAAAATAGGAAACAACTTAGAATGGAATGTCATAGCAGCTCTTGTATCCCAATACTTATTTCTATATAGTGTATTGAAGTTTATTGGTTCCTCTACTACCCATTCAGCTACATCTAAGTCAGCCTTAACTGACAGAACACATTTGGCAACTGTAACACAATCAGACATGCATCCCAGACGCCTCGGCTAGACGGCCAGAGATGCAGAAGTAACTATGGTTGAAGGCCAGAATGTTCTCAATCTGCAGTGGCTCCGGACACACACATTACACCCAGACAACACCTGTCCCCTTTATCTTTAGGCAGCAAAGTCATGACCTTGTAGATCAACTCACACTAGGTAGAAAACCTTCATTGTTTTCAAACAAAATGCATTTGACCCACAACTGCAACTATTTTACTATGAAGTCAAATCTCCCACTGTGGAAGTTTACTAAGTATCATGTCATCAACAATTTAATGATCAAAATCAAAATTCATGCTGAGTCAACATGCTGCCTTTACTTAATGATGTCTGTTTTAAAATTTGTACTTAACACTGTATGGGGCAAAGGCGACACATTTAAAGCATAATAGATGTTCTTATTTCCAATTCAATTCAAATATATACTCTCCTGGCCTACGCAAAGCCTTATCTTTAACCCACACCTGACGCCTTTGGTGTGAATAATGTTAAAAGCCTCTCATCAAGAGCAAATGCCCTTTCGATGAGTGATTCCTTAGATAAAGATAACCCTAGAAAATCCTGTAGAAAGACTTTCCAGGAAGGAACCAACTGAGAATAGGACATCATAAAATCTGAGAAGTCACACTGCTTGTGTTCTCAGAGAATTGCAGTTAGTTTACTGGTCTCTCCAATACCTGCTACTTCCTCATGCATATCATGCATAACACTGTGTGGTGTTAATGACATTTCTACACAAAAAAATTATTTCCTACAACGCACAAATACTGTAGCAGCTATTCTGGGTTGATTTATCACTTTAATGAAGCTGGACTAAGTATTTGTAGGTACCATTTCTAGCATATTTTCTGAATCTGTGTATTTAGCTATTTGTCAGTATGTGAATTAAAGTTACCTCCTTTTCCTATGAACCTGTCACTCATCAAACAAAAGCAAGGTCTGACACTGCTTCAGGACTGTAACCTCATCTGTACCAGTTTCCATTTTCTCAACACAAAGCATTAATACATTCTTTCCCCTAACGTCTTAATTGAACCAAAGGCCCTGCAGGTATACGGCAAAGCAGCTTGTTAGAGCTGTGTTTTTAAGAGCTTTTGGTTCTTCCATTTATTAGTTTACTGATGTTAGCAGGACAGTCATTCATAATTCCCTTGAAGGAGAACCAGGGGATGATCTTTAAAAGTTCTTTTAAGTTTAGGCTTCCACTTAAACAAAATTAGTATTTAAGTAGAGTGAGTGGGAAAGAGTGATGGAATGCTCATCATTTTGAAACCATAGGGGCTGACTGACAGCAGGGATTGCTACAGGCCAAAGCACATACCATTGGTCTGAAGAAAGTCCATTTGGCATGGATGAAGTTACACCAGGCCTGTCTGTGTGTCCCTCAGTGTGTTTGCTGAGCTGTCACTTGGTTGAATTAAAGTGAACCCATGGTGCATCATCAGTTTATTGCTGTTAATATATTTAAAACAATGAATTAAACAAATATTATATACTTTTGCTCAGTAATTTACAGGGTTTGAAGGGTACCTTTCATTAAGCTCAGACATATGTGTTGTGTGCTTGGTGATCTCATAGTTGACAGAAAACTGATACCACAGCCGAATGCATTCACTAACAACATGCAATAAATCATTGTTATGAAAAAGTAACACATTTTCAAATGTCTAGAATGAGATATTCAATAGTGCCACAATGTTAAACCAGTGGCAGGTCTTGGGCTATTTCATATATGAACCGTTTTAAGTGTTCATCTTTTATTTTTGATATTATATGCTTTGTCAGATCCTACAAAGTTATTAAAAAGAGATCTTAGTCCTGTGTTCACAGAGCCTGCAGGTGTGTTTCGAGCTACTGTTTACATTTGTGGTTATGCGCTAGGTAGATTCAATAGAAATGGCAGTAGGGAAAATGGCTGTTGTTAATCTATATTAATGCACTACTTGATTATTGACATAAAAATAAAAACATCAAAATTATTACACAGTTGGCAGAGCACAACACAAGCAGAAGGAGAGGTAATGTTAAAATGTCAATGCTTAAATATATCACATTTTTATATGTAATTTTATTTATTTAATTTTATTATCAGTTTCACCTATTATATTGATTAATTTGCATTTATATTTACATTTGGTCATTTAGCAGACACTATGTGTTTTGACTTGTTTCTTGAAGATGCTAAGTGCTCTGTCTTACGGACAGAGGATTGTTCCACCATTTATCAGTGGTGAACAATATGGAATGACAATTAACACGACGATGAGGTGGAAGTTGGAGATACTTAATTGTAAAGCCATGAGCTCGCAGTGCTGGGCCAAAAAATGAATAAACAGGAGGTTTGCATCTAGAAGGGCATCCTGTAGAAAACTGTGCCAAATCGATTAAAATTAATAGAGGCTGTACTGTTATTTCCAACATGTAAATACAATAGTAATAATAGTGTACAATTACACTTTATAATATGATAAATGTTGGCTTAGTGGTTAAGGTTATAGAACCCCATAAGGTTCTGATTAATGATTCTGGCATTGCCAAGCTTCCAGCATGCATGGTCTGAGTGAGAGTCTAACCCTTTGGTATTTCAGATCATTTGGTTATGCTTTCTTCACGCAGAAAGGAAAGTCTTCCAAAGAAATGTCAGCATTGCTTCCAGCTAGTTCATTCTTTGTTATGTGCAACCAATAGCTCCTTCTCCTGCTGAGTGTGAACCAATAGCATGCAAAACCAGCTGGGTCTTAGCCAATAGCCTGCATTTTCAAACCATCACTCAACCACTAGTCATCCTGAATCTAAAAAGGGGCTCTTTAAAATCTTGCATTTAAAGTCTTCATTAAGCATGTAATTCAGCCCTAAATGAAGTAGGACAGCACTATTATTCCTAAAATGATGAACAACCTGCAGTTTAATTTGGATGAAAGTAATACAGGGGTAATTATTCTTCCTCTCACTGTCAGTTATGTTATTTGTCTTGTTTAGGAAACTAACCTAAAAGAAAAGGGTCAGTGCATTGTATATTAAAACTGTGTACAAGTACAAAAATTTTACTGTTTTATATATGAAAGCACAGTGGTATGTTTACACTGAGTTAAAATACAGTGTCAGTCACTTTAGTGGTTACATCGTCTCAGTTCTACCACCATTGTCAATTTAATCAGCTTACCTCATCATATTTATGCACTTCTACAACTGTTTATACAATTACAGACTGCAGTCTGTCTATTTCACTACATCATTTATAGTCCTCTTAACTCTTTTATAACTCTATTATAAATTAATGCAACTTTAATAAGCAAGACACAGAGAGGACGACCTCAAAGCAGGTATCATTTTGGTAGTAAATGATTCTACACCGGTAGTGACATGCTAGTTTTATGTTAGTGGGTTTGAACACAGCAGTGCTGCTGGAGTTTTTGAACAATGTACACTTGTACACAATGTACATTATTTTAAACACATCTACTTTATTGTTACCCCTTTTGGATGTAAAATTTTGAGACAACAGCTCATCTGTAACTGCAGTGTTATGGCTAACAAGATGCTGCCTACAGGAGGAGGCTGGTGGTTGGACATTTTTGTTGGCTTACACACCACCTTTAAATCGGTCCTTTTAATAAGAGAACATAATAAAGGGAATTAACAGTGTATGTATTGAGAAATAGACATATTACAGTATGTAATTGTAGAAGTACGAAGTGCATCTATGTGGTGTGTGGAGCTAATAAAATGGACAGTGATTGGTGATTTTCTCATTAAGCTGACCAATGAGTGAATTTTTTGCAGAAAATCAATGGCCAAAGAATTTTGGATTTTCGAATCTGTACACTTCGCATTTTATATTAAATGTCAAGTTCTGCATTAGGATAAATTGTGTATAGTATTTAAACATTTCCAGATGCTTTAAAATCATACAATCATTTAGTAATGTTGATACATTGCTAAAAAGACTGATTAAATAGAAGAACGGCGGTGATATCTCCAAGATGCTAAAAACAACATCACATGATGTCTTTCGAAATGTGCACCACTGTGTACCTATCACATTCATAAGCCAAAAGATGATTCCATTCCCTTAAGATAACTGCTTTTTCCATTTTAAATTTATGTGATTTCTATGTTTGTGTAAGCACACAGGTGTCCAAGCATATATGCCAACACTTTGGACTGAAGACTGTCAACTCCCACCATCCAGTGAGACTTCCATATAACACAGCTCCCTCACAAAAGCCTTATTGAGGCTGCATTCCTCAGGAAGCCCTACCCAAACCCTCAGAATAGACCTGACTGTACCAGTATTTTGAAAAAGCCTGGTCCCCATCCCCTTTCTAACACAACACCTTCTTCTGTACTCACCCAGTGAACAGTACCATGACTCAGTCACAACATGCAAGACATGTTAGACTGGCTGTACACAACCTGGTACCCCAGCAATGGTTTAATATGCAGCTAGGTAGTATGATGTTTAACATACCCTTCACTATGGGAATAGTAATAAATCTAAGCTAGTAATCTGTATGTCTGTCTTCAATGTGTGGAATATAAATTAACACATCATTTCAACTTGTCTTTGTCTCATTCATTGCAGTTTAAATCATTATGAAGGCATATTGTGAGTGAACTGAGACTTTCAAACCAAACATTTATAAGGTTTCCGAGTCAGTGTGGAAATCCTCAAAAAAAAAAACAATATGTAAGCCTACATTTATTTACTAACTAGTGCTTTAAATATGGCTTTCAAAAGGAAAGAGGGCAAAATGAGGGAGAATTTAGATGAGGTGACAGACCTTGGCTGCTCATTTATACTGCAGTCATGCCAGTCTGTCTGGACTTAAGAAGCTCAATAGTGTGTGTGTGTGTGTGTGTGTGTGTGTGTGTGTGTGTGTGTGTGTGTGTGTGTGCGCGTGTCTATGTGTGTGTGTGATTTGTGGTGTGGGTGTGGGGGGTATGTTTAGTCAATGATTGCAGCACTGTGTGATTATAGGATTTGGAAAGACTTACCTGTTTGTAGCAAACCTGCACCGCTATCACTCACGCCAAAGTGTCGCTGAATATCGAGCAGCACACCTGAAAGAGAAAGAACAAGACATTGGTTTCCTGTATACTGTAATAGATCAGACATTCTATTTGTTCAATTTGTTGAATATAAACATTATTAGATATTTATGCTGCCACCTAACTTTTAACTTGTGCCAATAGGAGTGAAGAACATTTTATTGTTTTAAAGTTTACACAGTTTATACATAGGGTAACATCATATTACCACAAATAATTATAGAACTTTTCAGTAACAGTAAAAATTGCTGAATGCATCTATCCATCCATGACCATTCAGGGGGGAACATTTTGGGTGCAATGAGGAAGCTCGAGGAAACTGGAGAACCCAGAGGAACCCACGTGGACACGGGCAGAACATAGAAACTCCACTCTGATCAAGATTCGAACCTAAAGCTCCAGTGCTGAGAGGCAAATGTGCTAGGCCTAACTAAGCCCCCATGCTGCCCACGGTCTGAGTGTTCTACTTTAATATTTGGCACAAAGAATAAAGCATCTGTTTTGCTGAAATGTGACCCCAAATAACCAGACAACATGTTTCCAGTCACTTCAGCCTCACCTGCATTACAGATCAAAATGAATACATAGCTACGTTTTTGCATAAAACAGTTTATTTCCCAAAGTACTCCCAAGCCCATGTGGCTGTGTCCTACAGGTGTCCTATAGGGTATCATGATGACTTCTGAACTAATACTGTCCACGAGCTCAGTCATGCTGTTTGATCAGTAGTTTCCACAATTTATTTTTTACACTAAGATTTCCCCTGACTCCCTTTACCAATTTTAATAATAAAATACAATAAACTTGATGTGGTAACATTTCACAACCTTTGAAATCCTTCCTTGCTTGCAAAGCCATTGGTGGATGTTTCTTTTATAATTGCTAATTGTGAACCATGACTAGTTTTATGATCACGATTGCCACACATGGCCTTGTAGTATTAAAATGTATCTAAATATTTAAGCTGCCTTGTAAATACTTGGATCAGATATGTGAGAACTGAACTCGTCAAAAAGCACAAACAGGCATTAAGTAAGAAATCCATATTAGTTAATTATAGCCTGCAAACCTACACAACATCTCAAACATGGTGTAACCTTTCTGCTTAAGACACACCCAGATGACTGTTATACATCTAAAATTAATCTACATAATTACTAAAACGGACTTAAATTGCTTTTCAAGACTTACTGTATAATTTTTTGGTATCATATATTTACCTTGTGTAATATTAAAAGTCCTATGAGAGAGATTAATACCATTTGAACTATACTGTAAAGTTAGTGCTGCATTTGTAAGCTTGTATGTGGTTAAATTAACACTCAGGGCCTTCTTTTACCCCCTGTGCAAGACACATCCCAATGCTCATTGCTATCTTACACTCCGCAGTTTATTTTCACACCTTGCACCTGCATTGTTTACATAGCAACAGTGATTGCGGATATTACTGCATCAATTTCCGGCGGAATCTTTTGGCAATGGAAAACACATATGCCAGTCAACAGTCAGACGCTTATTATGCACTGCGCATTTGAAACAGCAATCCACCACAGTCAGAAGGCACCTGGCTCTTAAAGTGTACTATTAGATCATGTTGCATTGTACACTAGAACAGAAAATGCCTTCGCCAGACTGCTTAAAGTAGGAATTGTACAATTTTGCAGATTGAATGGCTAGATTGAATAGACTGATTATGAGGTTTGGTCTTAATATTTTGTTGAAGATCTGGTGTTTTTTGGTTTATAGCTGTGTCAAACCTTATTGACATGTTGACAGTAAAAATGCTCAGGCAGGTGCAAACTTGCTTTCCTGCAATTCAAAGTTCCAGTTGTACGAGATGCTGCCATTTGCCCACATTCCATCACAGTCAATAGACATTTTTCTTCTAACAGTCAATAATAATTCTCATTCAGATACAAGCCCAGATTTGAAACTTGCTCATGAAGAAGTTGTGTTTAATAAAACCACTACATTTCTTAATCTGCACCCTCTATTAATGACTTTAATGACTTTTACCATAAGCAATGCCATTCAAGCAGTTCAATTGAGAGGGTCACTCTTGAAATAGTGGGCTTGGTAGCTCAGTGGTTAGGGCGTTTGGTTGTCAATCTGAAGGTTGGGGGATCAAATCCCAGGTCCACTGAAGTTACCAATATGGGTCCTTGAGCAAGACCCTTAACCCTCATTGCTCCAGGGATGTTGTGAATAACCCTGTGCTCACCTTGTAAGTAACTTTGGATGAAAGTGTCTGCTAAATGACCGAATGTAATGTAAATGAATGTAATCCATTGTAAATTAAAAAAATAATAATTCTCTATATTCAGTCTTGCCATTTGCAATTACTCATTTAAGGGAAGTCACACCACCCTTACCAGCTTTGTACACTAGCACCCCTGTCCCACCCCACGCCATGTCAGTCCTGAATTTCGGTATTTAATCAATATCTTGTTGTGGTTTTCTAATTGTTGATACCCTTGATTTGTATATAGTTTTTTTTTGTGGTGATTTTGTAAAAAGTAAAATTTCTACATCTGTACTTAATACCCAATATATAACTTTTAATATAATGGATGATTAGTAGCATAGTATCTTCTTAGAAGTTAGTCAACAAGTTAGCAAATGTAACCCAATATCATGGACTTCAACATGACCCTTACTCACTTAACCCAGCATGGGTGATAGAACAGTCGCTATTGCAAAGAAAGCAGTAAGCAGGACTGATAATTTATGACTCCTTTTACACATGGCGAAATTTAAGTTTAGTCTGGGTGAAAATGTGTTTTTTACTTTATTTTTTGGAATACTGTCACACATTACACTACAGTTAACACAGGTACAGATATATAGTAATTGAGAAAGGTAGGTTGACCTACCTAAAGTCCCATCCACAGATGATCCTGATTGGTGTACTAAGTCATAAAAAAGGCTTTCTTTGGTACTGAATTACTATTTTCAGTACTATTTGAGGGTTTGCTCCATTGTCTATTTTCTCCACTTATTATATAGATGAACAGTTACAATTACAGACTGTAGTTCATCTGTATTCTTTTTTCGTGAGTCCCCTGTTGGTTCTCTGTTCTCTATTGGTCAGGTGCATCACAGAACAGGTATCATTTGGGTGGTTTATTGTCATTGTTTTGCAGTGACACTGATGTGGAGAGGGGGTTTTAGTGCAGGAGTACTGCTGTAGTTTCATTTAAACACCTCAGTGACACTACTGGGATAGGAATAATGCACCAACCAAATAATCCCTGCTCTGTGGAGCTACTATTGGGGTCCTGACCATGAGAGAACAGAGTAAAGGGGACATACACTGTATGTACTGTAGTCAACAAACAGATGGACTACAGTCTGGAATTGTAGAACTACAAAGTGCATTAATCCATTTAAAAAACTTTTCATTTGCGATCAACATGCTCCATTAAAATCCAGAATAAATCAGACTTTTTACTCATCATCAGGATAACAAATCCATTTTTATTAAAACATGTTCCCTGGACAGCAGAATGAAGAACATACAATCACACTGCACTTTTCTATGTTGCCAGTTAGCCCTGGCTAACACTAACAGACATGATACCTTCCTTCTGCTTCATGTCTGAGACAGGTAGTCTTCTAATTAGCTACATCTCCCCTTACCTCTGGCCCTCACAATCGCCCCATAGGGAGGGAGTTCCCTGTGCCAGATGGTGTCACGTTATCTACCAGAACTGCTCAGTAGCTGCTGGACCCAAATAATTTTTTTTGGATTAGTGACTGGTACACTACTGCTGGAGCAAGTCAGGTTTCTCTTCTGTCTTGCTTGAAAAATATGTGCTGATTTGGGGTCTTTTTAGGACAACATTTGGAATGATTTATGCAGGTGCAGAGAGGTTATTACCCAGGTTTAATGGGTCTTATCTGAAGTGAATAGTACAGTATGTCAGTGTTTATACAAGGCTGGTAGGAACTATTTGGACAGCTGTCATATTACAGAGTGATGTGTACCCTCTGGAAGGCAGCATATACTATTTATTTGCCCTTGACCTAAATTCCTTATCTCCCTTGGTTCTTTTTTTCTTACATTAGCCATATGTTTGCCAAAAAAAACTGTAAGAGATATATATATATATATATATATATATATATATATATATATATATATATATATATATATATATATATATATATATATATATATTACGTAAACAATAATATATTACTTAAACTGTAATTCTCACTCCTTGTACTTAATACAAATGTTTCAAAAAGCTTTTAGTAAACTGTGAAGCACATATCTGTCTGGTTTAAAACAGCTCTGACTACACCTTGCATCATTTCTTCATAGAGGTCACTACCGCCTGGCGGGACTGCCTGTGTGCAGGAAACAGCAACGGCATGCAAATGGGCCAAATGGACACACTGGCACTATCAACCCTCTGCTGCAACACCTCTGTTGCTATGGAAACATGTTATGGATACGTAAAAGAAGGGGTCAGCGATGGCCTACTGGTGATAGACTCATTCAAAGGCATTGCTTATATCCCTTTTTAAGTCAATGCTTCTGATTGTTCACAGTACTCAACTTCAGACCTGATTGCAAAATGTTAAATCACACAGTGAGAATGTTTTTTTTTGTAATTGCACCAGTGGATCGCAAATACCACAACAGATACTTGGCAAATGAATAAAATGTTGCTCAGCCAGTCACTGCTGCTCTGTCATGCCCCGTGAGTGCATATTCAGCCACTGTTTGTTCTGAAAATGTAGCTGGCAGTTTGAGTATTTTTTTTTTTGCACAGAAGCTAGGACAGAATGTTAACATTGTAAATTGTATCTGCCTTAACCACTGATTATGCTTTGAAGAAGCCTGATCTGAAACGCAAAATTGTGTTTCACCCTGCCCTTGAACTTGGCTGATGAAATGCTGACTGAATTCTAATTATTTAGTTAAATTCTTTGATTTGAAGGCCTGTATTCAATACTGAAAACAGCCAAAAAATATTTTCTGGCAAGTTTGTTTAAGGAACACTTTACCAACTCATCTTAACTTAACCTCTATGAACTCAACCAAAACAAAAAGAAACACCAAAAAGCTACCAATTACATGTTAATCAAAGTTTACACTGTTACACTGTAGGAAATGTCACCACAAGCCCAGGCAAGCAGTGACACAGTGAAATAATAAAAAAATAAAATAATAAAAAGCCAAAATAAATCAACCCCATTCAAAACCTTTGAGATTAATATGAAGGCAGACTCATCCAACATCAGTGTTTGACCTTACAACTGTGAAAACTTTTAAAGCGGCTGTTAGCTACAAAGACCAATGTGTTGCTGGACCAAGACATTTGTCTATAAAATGTACCATATACAACAAAACAAACAATCCTTATGTCAATTATTTTTGTCTACAGGATTTCCTGATCTACAACGTAGGTTACTGTACAAGCCCATTTGAACGCTGTATAAATAAAGCCATCATGCCTGAAAGGTGACATGATCGTATTGATGCTTTCACCACTGGACCTTTTCTCTGGGGTCCATGAATTTTCCATTAACATCCACAGGTCAATACATAGTGATAAGTGCACCACAGCCTATTGGCACTGCTGTAGAGGTAAACTGACATCTTACCATGATTCTGGTGCTCACATAAGAATGTGTTCAAGGTCATATCTAAGCGGTCTGAATAAATAATATCTATGCAGTCTGAATAAATCCCTGCCTACATTACGCTCAGACTTACAAACATGCCAACTTGATGTTTGGAGTCAGAGAACATGTCAACCATCATAGCGCAACCCTGGAACAATGAGGGTTAAGGACCTGGCTCAAAGACCCACATTTGTAATTTTCAGTGACTCGAGATTTGAGTCAGTCATTATACAGCACTCCTAAAGGGATAAGGGTTAAGAGTCTTGCTCATGGGCCCACAGTGGTAATTTCAGTAGACTGAGTGGACTCAGGATTTAAACATCTAACCTTCAGTTTTCTAGACCAAAAGCCTAACCTCTAAGCTCCCATACCCCCTTTATGCAGTAACATAACAAACACAATGGTTTATTTCTTGACTAAATTTGCAAGTTGCAGTGACACTGCGTCTGTTGTGGCAGGCTGGCATTAAAATAACACATATTTCATCTCAAGCAGTACTGTTACTCTGGTTGGGAGTCACTACTGTTGGACTTTCACCTAAACAAAGTCTTTAGCTAATCTGCCTGCCAAGCTTTATATAAGCTAGTAATAGCATGTTATCTGTTTTTGTTTGATCCACTCTGTTTACATGTTCGTCTCAAGTATTTGTACAAACTAGTTCTAAAAAAGCCTTAAATTAGTTTTCGATTGTTATGAATTTATTAGGCTATGAGTTGGAATTAACCACAGGTAGTAGCTACTGAAGCTACTGAAGTTGTAAGGTTATACAAGTTTAAACATTTGGTTAGCACACATGATTTCAGGTTTGGTTTTGTATAAAATATCACCAATCTCCAAAATGCTTCACAAATTCTTTCCCCACCGAGCCAAATGGATGACAATTTGTTTTCCAAGGTTTTAAAATAGTCATCAGCGCTGGCAAACACAACCTATACTCTGTTCTTTACCTCTGCACTTCCTGACAAAGGAGGATTATTATATTTACATACCCAAGACTACCGGCTTTTAGGACAAACACATCATTCCTCAGAGTTAAGGGTATCTGAGGCAGTCAGCAGACAGAGAGAATGACTTGGTAGGAGGAGGACAGACCTCGTTTTTCGACTCCTCTGAGAGAACAGGGGAACCAACACCCCCACCTCTGTGCTATTTTAAAGAAGTGGGTTAGGAAAGGGGTAGAGAGATGATCGGCCTATTTACTGTAACAGAGAATCATGAAAGATGGAGGAAGTGAAGAATGAAGTGTGCAGCAAGAAAATAAGCAGGGCTTACAGAAATAAGAAAGGAGAAGGCACGGGTAGGTCAGATGGCTGCAGATGACATTCTTTGGCTTGCGTTTGGATATCCTGTGTGAGAGGGTTGCAGTGCTCTGCGGTAAGGGAACGTTTCCTTTCTGTTCCCAGCTCAGGCATTTTCACTCATGGTTCTTGCTCTGTGAAAGAGCTGGCACATAACACTACCACTGACACAAACATACCTCACTGGTCCCTTCATCATGCTTTCCTCACACCTATCCCTGCAATAGACAACCCTAAATAATGTGTTATGAAGAACATAAGAAAATTCAGTGCTACTGGAATGAAAGAAAAAAATAGAAAGAGAGTGAGCAAGTAATTATGTGCACTTTAAAGCAGGAGAAAGCAACACAACCCACAAATCACGGCCTGTCTTCCAGCTTTAATACAGTGAGCATGCAATAAACGAATAAAGCAGCAGAAAAAGAGGTGACCACAAATATTTCTAACTCTGGTGAGCGGGCTCCCGACCGGCGGGTCCTTCCTCTGCCGGCCTAGCATTGGCCTCATGCCCAAGCAAATCAGACAAGGGGGAATGCTTTTCCACTCCACCACATAAGCACTCATTCTGAGTAAAGAATAAGAAGAACTAAGAATCAGACAAAATGTAGAAAATGTTTCCTTAATGCCACCCTTTTTGAATAGTCAGACTGTAATGTAGCGTTACGAGGTACGATAATCACACTGGCCTCTTGCCATGCATCACATGTCTCATTAGATCTTCAGCCCGTACAATGAAATTTCCTTTGTGTAATAAACTTTACAGTTATTTTAATAAAATCCTGACCTAATTTAATCTACACAAAATCTACCCCCATCTTAATATTTCATACTTATAAGCAAATGAGTGTATAGTAATCTTTGCTAATAAGCAGGTTCAGCATTTTTAATTTCCTTATGTGACATTTTTTGTCAGTGAATTATGATTTGGTTTGGAATCTGAATTCTATACCTTTTCTTTAATTAGATGTTTTTTCAGCTGATCGTCATCACGCACAAACCTGGCAAACTAATCATGGCAGCAAATACCATGCTGTGAGAATAATTGCTTACTCAGTATAGTAGCTCTGTTTGTAAACAACAGTCTTTTCAATAATGTAAAAACAATTTTCCTTTTATTGGCTTATTAACATTATAAACTGCTTATTTATTTTTTTAAAACTGCATTAAAGCGTTAAATCTCACATTTTCTTTTTATTTCATTGTTGGCTTTTTTTGTTGGCTCTGTCATCGAGCCGTGGGATGGTTTCTTTTAAGTTTTAGTTAAACCATGAGCTGCAGGAACACGAGGCCACGGCATTTCCGCCAGCCAACATTTGTATTTTAATTGTATTTTACAATATATTTTTTTATAATTACAGTAAATTAACCCATTCCTAAGCATGAATAAGCCTGTCTTTGGTCTTTATTTGGTCCCACCTCGTTATATGTGCATTACAGTGAAATTTCACAGGAAAAGATTTTGATGAAAATGCTGAATGTAGTTAAGCAGGTTGCACACTCATCCCAGCCCTTTACTTTTCATTTTATTTTCACTCCCCAGTCAACCACGACATTTAAAAGGGGTCATCATTTTGGCACATTAATCTAACCTTGATGAATTCCTCAGAATGTTAATGTTATATAAGCATGAATTAGTTTCTCAGCATCTTAAAAGAAGCATAAACTCCTTTTAATCTTAACCCTGGCATGCTCCATGTACAGTGTTTACTGTGTATATATTATCAACAGAAATGTACGATATAGCTTTAATTAATGTATGCTTTATCAATTGTATAGTCACGCAGAATTGTAAGTCACGCAGAAATTTGTATAATACACTTATTCTATTTTGACATCACCTGCCAGTTTTAAATTGCTGATCCAAGATAGGTTTGGAAACTTTCAAGTACAAGAATCGGTCCATACTTGTGGCATTCAGTGAAAGTCCAATGTTTAATTCAGCTGCGTAAATATTCACCCTCTAACACTCACAAACTCACCGCACAGAGCTTCATGTCTGACATGTACCCACAGAAACAACCGCTGTGTACATCTACTGTTCAAAAACAAAAAACTCTGGCTCTGAGTAAGAATAATAAACCAGACTTCTCCTCACAAAGGCTACAGTGTGCCGCCCAGTCTCACTGGCTAGTGCTAAATATTTTATGACTAAATTCAAGGGAGAGGGAGAAAGAGCGAGAGCATCTTCTAGAGCACAACACATCTTTAATAGATAATCCTTTCGATTGTGAGCTAATGCACCAGACATAGAGCAAAAACAACCCAATAAAAAATGAAGTATTATAAGAAATAAAAAAGCTAATTACATACTGATTAAAAAATTTATATTAAGCAAAATCTCTCCCTGTCCTCATTACAATGATTGTCCACAGTAAATTCCAGTGTATGATGTGATGATGCATGAGGACAACCCATTTAATTGATTTCATACTTGCAACATGTTGGTCTTCTACTATTAATGCTACCTCTGCTAGACATGATGGCCTCTTTGCTTTGGTGTATCGTTTATGCACAACCTCAAAAAATAATGCTTCAAATACAGTATGTGATCATTGCATAACCAGGTGCCCAATTTTGGCCAGTCTTCTCTGATTTGCCCTGTAAAGGAAGGCTTCACTAAGATCTGTTACAAATACGCAAGAAGAAACAGTTACTGCATGTTAACAATGCAAACCCATGGCCAAACAGCAAGTATATTTTACGCCTAACATAGACATGAATGGCTCTAACTCACACAGACACTAGACAGACAACTTAAGCCCTGATCCTGAGAGAAACACTTAACACCATCATTGACTCTGGTTTGGGGCACCTTTAAGCTCATCATAGATACACTGTAGACTGTGAAATTTAGTTTTTCCTAGAATTAGATTTTTGCATAACAGCATTACACGAATTACAGTAATTATGTCATTTTTTCCCTTTCTTTGCTTTATTCCCATTGTTTTCCGAACAGCTGAGAACAGTGGAAGTGGGATTCGCCCAAAGGGTCAGCAAAGCCCTTTTTTGTGGCTAATTAGTGCTGAATGAGGGATTGAACTGCTTGATTAGCTGCTTTAATGACTGGTATTTGCATGCATAGCACAGTAAGCCAGCTACACTTCTTTAATTAGCCCATATCTTTAAGAAGAGAAATGTGAGAGCATAAATAACTTTGTTTAAACAGTGTGCAAAATCTGTTGTTTTAGGCTGCAACAGTTGTTTAATACTAAAGGCATCGTCTGACATTTAATAGGGGTTCGGTTTTGTTTTATTGATGAGAGATGATAAAAGGCTTTTAAAGCCGGAGCAAAGATTTTTCATATTTCTGACATTAAGGTTAGAAATCTCTCTGAAGTCTTTAATTTATAAGCGCCTGAGGAGAGAGACCACGATGATCAATACTGCAAAATACTACAATACTACAAAAAAAAAAACAATCTAGTCTGTCGGTCAGGACCTTCACAGAGCAGGTATTATTTGGGTGGTGGATGATTCTTAGCACTGCAGAGATTTTAAACACTGTGTCCATTTACTGTACACTCTATCCACCAGGTCAAACACATCAACCATAATGCTCCACCTTTGAGATGTAAAATCTCAGTATCTTGTCAGGTTGTATCTTAGCACCAAGATAGCAATACACCAAAAATGTACCTGAAGACACATCATTTCTAGACCACCACACCTATCGGGGTACAAATACTAATAAGCAGCGTTGCTACAGACTGTTGTTGAGGTGTGAGACAGCAGTGTGCATCACAATGCGTTTTGTGAAGGGTGTAAGATAGGTCCCTAGATGTGCTGCATCTGATCCAACAATCATATAATGTCTGCTTTGTGATTGTTCTTATCATTATAGTATAGAATAAAGGGTATTAATAAAGTATGTAAAGAAACATATGGGCTACACTCTGTAACTGGAGAACTACAAAGTGCATTTTGAAACTGAAGTGGAAATAATGAAACAGTATATAATGTATATATAGATAATAAAATATATATAACCATTAAAACTAAACTAAACATGAAGTGGGTACACAGCATAGATATTAGACAGGCTGGATGTTTTTAGTGTGACCGAGGCTGTAAAAGCCTAAAGGCTGGTTTTTCAAGCTCAATTTAGCATCAACAAACTGCAGCCTTTACTCATCTGTCAGCGAAGTCCAAAAAACGCAGCGCAGTGCTGGAAGAAAAGGAGGATGATATACAGCCATTGTTTCTGTATGTTTTGAATTCCAATTCTCATCCTACTCTTGACTTAGACATGAATGTTTTAGTCTTATTTAAAATATAAACGAAATTAGACTACGGATTACAAACATGAGCAATAACTCATCAGTTGTGAGGTGTTCATGGGCTTCTTTTGATCTTCCCCCCACACTGCCATCTTATTTACAGCCATAAGCTGCATAAGCTGCAGCCAGAAATTTCCTGGCTGCTTCTGTAATGCCCATGTCAAAAAGAAGTCAAGAGCCTGGAGAGCTCTCCTCCTCAGGGTATGTAGCTGCCTCTACCCATCTTTTCTGCACTCAGTTTCCAGTACTCTAATTGTTTCCGGTCATAGGCATCCTCTAGCTCCTCCTTTCATGGCACAATGATCTCCACTAGCAAGCAAATACGGCCACGACGTGTATCCAGACCATTGTTGTACTGAATTCTCTTGGGTATTGTAAGTGGCTTTCAAAGTCTCAAAAATGCCACTCTACTCAGCCATGTAATAAAGCATCTTGATCCCCCAGTAAACTCTCCTGATGATCATCGCCAGGCACTACTGGACAGAATGCTGTTATAGTGGGCATGTTTGTATTTTAATTATGAGTGACTCGTTCATGGTTGATCATGTACCCATGTCGCACATTGCACTAACCCAGTTTCGAATCATTTATATGTGTGAAAAAGGAGTTGGAGCAATGCAAAATGAAGTAGCAGTGTTGGTGGTCTGTCAGTATCTACTAGGGTTAGGTTCCCTTCTGTCATTTAACCATGAGAAAACTGAATTCATATCTGAATTAGAAACACATGTGAAGTATGCAAAAGGACTACTATGGTAAATGTAATTGACTGTAGCTCCATAAACCTCTGCCTCACCCTTTTCAACACACATGCTGTTCTTGTTAAATCTATTTGATCGCTGGGGAAAGTGCTATTCTGATCCACTCACACAGTACTCTCACAGGTCCAGGCTGTGCTTCTGTCTTCCGTCTCCTTCTCTCCTTCATGAAACGGAGATTAAACTCATTTTCCCCCCACTGTAGTTTAATGCTGCGCTGTGGGTCACACACTGGAGACACAGTGTGTCTTAGCGCCTGTGCTGCTTCTTGTTGGCATGTGGGACACAATCTGTTGTGATACTGAACTACAGCAAACAGGAGGAAATTACATTACAATGCTATATTACTAGTAAAAAAAAGAGACTGAAAATACCTAGTGTTTATATATAGACACGCAATGTGATACCTTGCATTGTGGTCAGACTAATGGACGTCTCCGCTTTATGTCAAGGATTTGGGGGAGGAAGACGAGAAGATTTAAAAGCAATTGTCTTTGTGGGAAAGCAAAACAAGAAAAGTCGTCTGGCACATTCTGAACCGCGCATTCCTCGGGTGTGAGAACGAACACACCTTTACCACAGCCAAACCCGGCCGCATTTATGAAATGATGTTTCAGTGTTATCAGACTGATGGTTCAGAAAGTGCCTCGAGTGTCTGCTTATTTATTTGTTTCCATAGAATGCATATTTTGTACATGCAGAATGCAAAGAGGGTGTACCCAGTTGATGAAAAGACCAAGGAAATGCTAGCAGAGGAATTACTGGAATGTGGAAAATCATTTGAGCAGGAAGAAAAGATCAGGTGTGACTGTCCAGCTTAAGGTTCTAATAGACAGGTGAGTGGCAGACAGTCTGTCCAGTGCACAGTTGTCTATACAGTACATTTACTAAGGTTCAGAGAGCAACCATTTACAAGGAAGAACTAAATCTGATGTAATGCAAATGGAATCTTAACCATGAAACAAGTATTATAATATGCACACACCCACACAGACACACAAACACACTGAGACACACACACACATAGACAATGTGTGCTTTAACTAAACAAAACAGCATACTTTAACATAGATACTTTTCCTTATAGACATACTTAAGCATTCGTTATATAAACATTTTTAAATAGCCATACTAGATTTTATTTTGTTTGCTCATTCTGCTTGCTGATTCTCAAAATCACAAGAGGATCAGAAAGCTGATTCTCAAAGTTACAGAAGGGGGTTCTAAACGGTTCAGCATTCTGGTGTTTTTTTTATTGTTTTTGGCGTCACATGCAATAAACCAATCACTGTGTCCCTTGACATTCCCTTTAGACGCTTGGTGCAGTCTGACTTTGGCTGATTGCTATTTCAACAGTGCAGTTAGTTAAATATAATTTAGTTTTCTAAAAAATTAAACACCAAGGAGTGATTAATAATGCGTAATTTAACGTTTAGACAGTTTGCAGGAAACCACATTATAAGCGACTACTTGCGATATCTACTACAGTATATAGAAACACATTGTAGTTCTCCGTTTACAGACGTAGTTTCTATACATTGTTAGTCCCGTTTACTTCATTCTAATTATCAGGATCTCCTTACGACCATGACAAACCAGGTATTATTAAGGTGGTGCACAATTCTCAGCACTGCAGTGACAATGAGTGGTGGTGTGTTTGTGTGTTGCTAAGTGGATCAGGTGGATTTTACTGGTTTTTAATGGTTGCACTGTGTCTACTGTACACTGTGTCTATTAGGCACATCTCATCGGTCCACTCTGATGAAAATCAGAGTGAGTGGTGTTATCCTCATATTTTCATATTTTCATGCTCACCAGGGGATTTTATTTATTTATATGTTTTTGTTTAAAAACTCCAGCAGCGCTGCTGTGTCTGATCCATTCATAAATGTACATTGACACACTACACCACTACATTAGCATTATGGCAGTGCTGCGAATCATCCACATCATCAGCTGACTCATACCTATAAAGTTTGCATATTTGCAAAATTTCCAAGTTAAACTGGATGGGAAAGTGAAAGTATCTACCGAATGTAAATCATTTGTATTCGTAGTGATAGATAAAGATTGAAAGTATCTCAGCACAAGCCTTTGCGTGACGATTGATCTTTGCCCCCTTCTTTAATGAAGACATCAGCAAAAAAGAGAGGGGTCAGTGCTGTAATTTATCTAAAGTCCTCTGAGACACTCTTGCTGCTTCATAAGCTCCCAGGTCCTCAGTGTAGACTCCTAGAACCCACGCCACTCAGGGCAAATGAAATCTATCACGTAAATACAAACAACATGTGCTGCGATGACCAAGGTCATCAAAGCACAAATTCCCAAGTGAACAGATGCCCAATTTAAGGGCTCTACACAAACATACATACACACACACACACATATGTGCACATATACAGATGCTAAGCTGATTCAGCTTGGAGATAAACATGTTACATAATCTCCATTGCTGATTATTTTCTCAGGGACTTGTGAATAGGTTACCAATGACATGATCTCTTTCTTAATAAAGGTTTAGCAAACACAAACATGCTAAAAAGGTCAGTCCAAAAATATGTGTTGCCACTGTAAAAAGAAACCAACTGCTACTTTAATATTGGATGCGAGTTTTATTCTGTATTTAGTTTACAGATGTCAGGGTTTTTTATAGTATACACTTGCACTCAGTAAAAGGTCAGGATGGCTCTTAATTCCTGTCCATATATTTCAAACATCATAATTATAATAATAATAATATACAGTGGGTTGCAAAAGTATTCATACCCCTTGAACTTTTCCATATTTTGTCACATTACAACCACAGACATAAATATATTTCACTGGTATTTAATGTGAAAGACCAACACAAAGTGGTATACAATTGTGAAGTGGAAGGAAAATTATACATGAATCAACATTTTTTTTACAAATAAAAAACTGAAAAGTGCGACGTGCAAAAGTATTCAGCCCCCCTGAGTCAATACTTTGTGGAGCCACCTTTTGCTGCAATTACAGCTGCAAGTCTTTTAGGGTATGTCTCCACCAGCTTTGCACATCTAGTGACTGAAATTCTTGCCCATTCCTCCTTGCAAAACAGCTCAAGCTCAGTCAGATTGGATGGAGAGCGTTTGTGAACAGCAGTTTTGAGATCTTGCCACAAATTCTCAATTGGGTTTAGGTCTGGACTTTGACTGGGCCATTCTAACACATGAATATTCTTTTTTTTTAAACCACTCCATTGTAGCTCTGGCTTTATGTTTAGGGTCGTTGTCCTGCTGGAAGGTGAACCTCCGCCCCAGTCTCAAATCTTTTGCTGACTCCAACAGGTTTTCTTCCAAGATTGCCCTGTATTTGGCTCCATCCATCTTCCCATCAACTTTGACCAACTTCCCGGTCCCTGCTGAAGAGAAGCACCCCCAGAGCATGATGCTGCCACCACCATATTTGACAGTGGGGATGGTGTTTTCAGAGTGATGTGCAGTGTTATTTCTCCGCCACACATAGCGTTTTGCATTGTGGCCAAAAAGTTCAATTTTGGTCTCGTCTGACCAAAGCACCTTCTTCCACATGTTTGCTGTGTCCTCAACATGGCTTCTGGCAAACTGCAAACGGGACTTCTTATGGTTTTCTTTTAACAATGGCTTTCTCCTTGCCACTCTTCCATAAAGACCACATTTGTGTAGTGCACGACTAATTGTTGTCCTGTGGACAGTTTCCCCCACCTGAGCTGTGGCTCTCTGCATTTCATCCAGAGTCACCATGGGCCTCTTGGCTGCCTCTCTGATCAGTGATCTCCTTGTTCGGCCTGTAAGTTTAGGTGGACGGCCTTGTCTTGGCAGGTTTACTGTGGTGCCATACTCTTTCCATTTCCGGATGATGGATTGAACAGTGCTCCGTGAGATGTTCAAAGCTTTGGAAATCTTTTTATAACCTAAGCCTGCTTTAAACTTCTCCAAAACCATATTCCTAACCTGTCTGGTGTGTTCTTTGGACTTCATGATGCTGTTTGCTCCCTAATATTCTCTTAACCAACATCTGAGGCCATCACGGAGCAGCTGTATTTGTACTGAGATTAGATTACACACAGGTGGACCCTTTTGAGTCATTAGCACTCATCAGGCAACTTCTGAATGCAATTGGTTGCACTCAGGGAAAAGGGGGCTGAATACTTTTGCACGTCGCACTTTTCAGTTTTTTATTTGTAAAAAAAATGTTGATTCATGTATAATTTTCCTTCCACTTCACAATTGTATACCACTTTGTGTTGGTCTTTCACATTAAATTCCAGTGAAATATATTTATGTTTGTGGTTGTAATGTGACAAAATATGGAAAAGTTCAAGGGGTATGAATACTTTTGCAACCCACTGTAAACACTAATAATAATAATAATTGTAAACTGTAAGGTGTCCTTGAGTGTCAGAAAGGCGCCTATGAAATAAAATGTATTATTATTATAATAATAATAATAATAATAATAATAATAATAATAATAATAATAATAATAATAATGAATGATTGATTATTGAAGTATCATACTTTGGATTGAATATGGGACTTTTATAGTACAGCAAATTTCTTAGGTAGGTTTTTAATTATTTATACAAAATGTGGAGAAAAAGTATAATGACACTTCTTCATAATCATTCAATTTTAATGTTTCATTAGGTTCCATTGCCACAGGTGTATGAAGTCAAACAAAACTGTGTGCTCAACTGGGAACACTTTGAAAAAGGCCTCTTTTTGTTCCAGCATGACTGTTCTAGACATCTTTTGTCTATTGCACAAAGCCAGGTCCATAAAGACATGGTTGAGAAAGATTGGTGTGAACTTGACTGGCCTGCACAAGGCCAGGACAATAACCCCTTCCCAATATTGGAATGAACTAGAATGAAGATAGGGAGCCAGGTACTCATTCATTCATTCATTATCTCCCGCTTTATCCTCTATTAGGGTCGCGGTGGGGTTCCCCATGCCCATCCAGGGGAGAACGTTTCGGGCGCTGGGCAGATAGACCCAGGACAGGGCGCCAATCCATCGCTGGGTACACACTTACACACTCAAACACACTCTATATGGGGCAATTTAGAGAACTCAATTAACTTGATCCATGTTTTTGGACTGTGGGAGGAAACCGGAGAACCCGGAGGAAACCCACGCAGACACGGGGAGAACATGGAAACTCCACCCAGATGGGGATTCGAACCGGGAATCCCTAGCGCTGAGAGGCGAACGTGCTAACCACTAAGCCACCGTGCCGCTAGCCAGGTACTCACTTCTGATAATTTTGGTCTGGTTCTCACCTGAAGATAATGCTTGGTGCTCAGCAGGGCCATTTTTCAGCAAATACTCCTTTTTTATTTTTAGTTTTAGACTGGCGATTCCTTAAAGTAATTACTTAATGTAGCTTGGTTTTTGGACATGTTGATGAATGTGTTGAATATGGCTAGATATAAAGTAAGCTCTCTGGAGCCTGCCCAAAAATGGTACCAAAACATTTTACATTGTAACTGACCACGGATGTGCATGTGTGCACCACTTCTGTGCATCCCCGATAATAACTCAAAACACTTTAAAGCTTTGCAGGCCGTGCAGAGCAGTGCCACTGTTAGGCAACACCTAAAGTTAGAAATAATAAAATACACTTACACTTACTGGCAAAACATGCTGCTCTGACATCTTAAGTGCATAAAGTCAGTATAGCAAATACTGATATATTTCCATGCCGGAGTTTAAATAACACATAATACTAACACATGATTTTAGGTCATAGGTCATAAGCACTCTTTAGAACATATGTTCACACAGGTGTGTGTCTGGTTCTTTTGCTGTCCATCAAAATTGGCACCTATTGAAACACACCTCACACCTCATAGCCATCACCTCATGCAGATCACTTTGTATCTGCTTGGACATGCACAGAGCTAAAAGCAGACCACATCCAAAGGGGCATTGTGATTGAAACACAACTACGGAAGGCAATGAAACAGCGCGGCTTCTTTTAGAGAGCATGACTTGGTGAAAGATGAGACCATCAAAACACAATGAACAAAGAGCACTGTGGCTTTGGGGAGCCATCAAATGGGACCGTTCAGCTTCTGCTTATTTTTAGATAATAATTCAGTGAATAGTAAGATGGTCTGGCACACCATGCACGTCTAACTGACATGTTCTTCTTTGAATGTCATAAGGTTCTGTATTTATTCCTCTTGACCAATATATATATTGACCTCATAGTGGTTAGACAACAGATGACGTCTGAACTGAGTGCTGTTTGTCTAGGACATTAAAACAGCCTATATTTAAGGGTTGGCTACTGCTCATATATATATATATATATATATATATATATATATATATATATATATATATATATATATATATATATATATATATATATATATATATATAATATATATATAATCATAATAAAATTTTCACATACAATAAGACACAGTGTGTGTGTGTGTGTGTGTATATATATATATATATATATATATATATATATATACACACACACACACACACTGTTTCTTATTGTATGTGAAAACGTACGTATATATAAAACGTATATATATATACTGTTTATTATTGTATGTGAAAACTTGTTATGATTATTTTGTAGTTTTACAATTACAGACTGTAGTACATGTTTTCTTTTTTGTTGTTTGTTGTTATTGGTCAGGAGCATCACAGAACAGGTATAATTTGGGTGGTGTATTGTTTATTGTGAGTTCTTCAGTGACACTGATGTGGTGAGGGTTTTTTAGTGCAGCAGTGCTGCTGTAGTTTCATTTAAACACCTCAGTGACACTGCTGGTATAGGAATAATGCACCACTATCTGTGGTACTATTGGGGTCCTGACCATTAGAGAACAGAGTAAAGGGGACATACACAGTATGTACTGTAGTCCACAAACAGATGGACCTCAGTCTGGAATTGTAAAACTACAAAAGTCCATCTTTACAGTAAGTAGAACTTAGAACATGGACAATAAGTGGAGCAAAAAGGAGGTGTGCCCAAATTTTTGATTGGTACTATGTGCATTTACACCTAGCAGCAATCACATCTTCAATTCACCTATCTAACATGTTATTAACCTTTCATGACAACATGGGACGAACATAACATGTCCGCGCAGAAAGGACCCTGGCCAGCCTACCTAGAAATGAAACCTGGACCTTTATGCTGAAAGGTGACAGTGCTAGCCATTAAGGCCTTGGCCACCCACAAAGACAATAGACTGTGTTTAGCATGACTGTGATTGTGATTCATCCAGAAAGTGGCCTGAACATCCCCCTGACCTGATGCCATAACCTCAAAAATGAACTGAAACGGTAACTGTATGCCAAATGCTCATCTCAATAACCACAGCTTCATTTGTCAAAAATCCTCTTTTAATTCAAAACAAACTTGTAGAAAGAATGGAAGCTGTTAGGACTGAGCACAAGTCTGAATGCCTATGGTTTTAGGTGTTCCTTTTACCACTAGAACTAAGATCTCAACATACAAAACTAAGAGTTTTAATATTTCTTTAGGAAATATTAAAGTTTTTTAGGAAATATATTTAGTTTTTTAACCTCTTCCCCACTCTTCATTTACTCTTTTTCTATCACCCAATTTTTTAGGGTGAGGGCAAACCTCGGCTAAGGAAGCTTTGGTTACCAGTGAGATGACGAGGCATGCCAGGCTATTAGCCGCAGCCACCACAAGAAAGCCACAGTGCCAAGAGACAGGAAGAGGCACCGTCTATTTCCAGCTGCTCCTGTTTTAGTGGGCCTCAGTGTCAGCTTAATGCAACCCAACAAAAACACCGACAAGTTGAAGGTCGCCTCTGAAAACTCAAAACTAAAATAAATAGCAACTCTTAGCTTTAAATGAAAACCAGCTAGCAGAATAGTATAGTTAAACTACTATAAAATATCTCTTGTCATGTTTAAACACAGTTCAATCATTCAAACATGAAGTAATCTCCATGTTTAAATGTAATCTATGCATGTATTGCATTAGGATTGCCAGTAATAATAATGTAAAAGTACCACAGTGTATGAATTACAGCTACGTCTGCAGCACAGAAAGGCCTGTGAGCCACAAAGCCTCCTTCCAGTCATATGGAAACAAATTTTACCAATAGTGGAAGCCATTTGTTCTATGAGAAGGTTAGAAAAAAGCTAGACAAGCCCGTAAAAATTCAATTAAGGCTTTTTTCCCCCATGGTTCCAACTTGTTTGTTGTTTCAGGGATTTTTAATAATAAAAAGAGCGAGGAATAGTAATAGGCAACAGTGCAGCCGGATTGCTACCCACCTCAAAGTGTAATTCGGATGCCTGTTTTTTAATTTGTGTAGTGGGTGTGTTTAAAGTATTTACAGTCCTCAGGTGGGTAGTTTTTTCTATTTTTACATTCTTTCTGTACTTTTTTGCTGGTTCTTTCCTACATTTTATGAGACATCCTGGATGTAAATGTATCTTTTTGTCTAAATAACTACATTGTGGGATGTAATGGTGGTTTAATCACCCTGATTAACCATAAAAACTGTGTAAAAAACTGCTTTTGGGACAACCAAGGTGTGAAAGCCCCCCAACATGATTCTTCTAAATGAGGTGTGACTCACCTCACTTTTGTTAACACACAGTAAAATAATACTAAAACACTGACTTTTGCTTCTTATTGTACACAATGCACAGTAAGATCAATCGACCTCTGAATTGACCCACCCCACAGTGATTTAATAGTTTCCTAGTGTGGCTTAGTGGTTAGCACGTTCACCTCTCAGTGCTGGGGATTCCAGGTTCGAATCCCAATCTGAGTGGAGTTTCCATGTTCTCCCCATGTCCGCTTGGGTTTCCTTCGGGTACTTCGGTTTCCTCCCACAGTCCAAAAATGGATTCAAGGTAAATTGAATGCTCTAAATTGCCCCATATAATGTGTGTTTGTGTGTGTGTCCATGTGAGTGATTGTGCACAGCAATAGATTAGTGCCTTGTCCTGGGTGTATCTGCCTAGCGCACGAAACATACTCCACTGGATGGGCATTGTACCCCCCCTCCCCCCCGACCCCAGTAGAGGATTAAGTGGAAGATAATAAATGAATGAATAAGTATTGAATCTATCAATCCAATCAATCTATCAATCATGTTCAATCATATCAATCATCATCAGAATAGTTCATTCATGAACAAAATAAAAAAATGCATTTGTAATGTGTCTGTGAAAATCTGTGGCAAATGTAAAAGATGGGATGCTGGATGTAAAGGACAAACTAAACCGAAGTGTGTATGTAAAAAAGGGTATGGTAGATCAGTGGTTAAGGTGTTGGGCTGTCAATCTGAAGGATGCGGATTCAAATCCCAGGTCCACTGAAGCTACAAATGTGGGTCTTTGAGCAAGACCCTTAACCCTCAGTTCCAGGAGTGCTGTATCAACCCTGTGTTCTGAACCCAATCAAGTTGGGATACTTGTAAGTCACTTTGGATAAAAGCATCTGCTAAACGCTATAGCGTAATTTTATGTGTTCTAATGTGCTAGTCTGTATTTCTGCCCTTTGGTGGATTTAAAACTGGTACAGGGTGTTCTTTTGCTTTTTACTCAATAAGTGTGGAATAGGTTTCAGTACACGCGATAACTTTATTTAGGATTAGCATCTTAAAAAAACAAGAAATAATCCAATAAAAGTCACATGACTTTACATAGCTAGCTAGCATAATCCAGAAAGTTTATTTTAATTGCAATTCAAATATGTGAGTGCTTCAAGACATGGGGTAGATAGCCACTCAAAATATTGTTTTAAAAAGGCTCCAACTGCAAGTTGTATGTAATATTTTGTAAAATAACCTTTATATTTTTTCTTAAGTCACAGTTTTATCGCATGATTACAAAAAAGCTGTCAAAATAATAAAAAAATAAATAAACTAAATGATATCAGGTGACACAAGGAGATTATTGCTGATAAATTCATTAGTTTTATTAAACGCCAGCACCTTTAAAACTGCTGAGCTCTCTCATCAGCACTGGCACAGTATCAAAGGGGCACAACTAAGGCACTTCAGGGCTGTGCGTGGTGGGCTGAGCAGAGTGACGTAATCCAGCTTGCCTTGCATGAGCTGATAGGCATTATCACCTTTTCATGTCAGAGCAGAAGGAAGCAGGCAGGAGATGACAGCCAGTGTGAGAATGCATGTGTGGTCCTGGGGGATAATCTCTGAGTCTACTCATTATTAGAACCAGCAAGTCGAACCAGTGTCGTGTGTAGTACTTAACACAGTGACACAGTCCACTGTAACAAAGACAAGGGACATGGCTTCTGTAGATCTTCATTATCTGAGTGTGTATTAGGGGAACATACTGGTAATAATTAGAGAAACGCTTTGTAAATTCTGTGAGAAAGCTGCAAAAATTAGCTTTTTATCAGACACCCCATTTTGTTCTTTGCTCTCACTGATCATATGGATGCACTTCATAATCCTACAATTACACGAGGCATGGGACAATTACAGATTTTGATGGTATAATTATTGTCTAAGAAATAACTATAATTATAAGATTATTATTATGCAATAATTAACTTTACCAAAAAACTTTACATTGCCAGAGAAATCACATGAACAATGCCCGGGTTCTTATGTTAATTATTATTGTGTCATTAATTATTAATGTAATGTAAACACGTAACATTTTGTTATTGAAAAAAGGCAACACAGGGCTTTTGACACGAAATATTAAATTCTTTTGGGAAAATCAAGAAAACTTTTTTTTTCCTGTAAGGACAAAGTAAACAAACAAGTCTGCTGCAAGTTGCACCACTTGGTCTAAAGTTGGTTTAAATTACTGACATTATATGAATTGTTCGTATGAATGTTGTCATGATGATGTGGAGGCGTTCTCATGATTAATTATGTTTAACTGTTTTAATCACAATTAATTGTCTCATTCCTAAATTACACACCGTAGTTTATCCGTTTCTTTACATACATAGTTAATCCCATTTACTATGTACCTGCATAATAAGGACTGACACAGGACCACCACAGATCAGGTATTAATATAATATTAATATAATATATATAATATAATATATAATATATATAATATATAAATATATATATATATATATATATATATATATATATATATATATATATATATATATATATATATATATATAATATATGACACAATATATATTAATGACACTGACCTTGAGATAATCGATAAATGTGTGTTGCGCTGTACAAGTGGATGAGATAGGGTTATGATGAGTTTTTAGTCACCTAAATGTAGTCCCATTCGTACTGAGATTGTTTATATTTCAATGCCAGTTCAAAGCTGTATCTACAGGTATTACTTCACTTTACTTACTGTTCAACGTTCGTTCTTTAGTGGCAACATTTAAATTTGAAAAAAAAAATGAAGTAAGTGTCTGAAGATCAGAGAACCTAAGTGGCCTTTAATTCCACTTGCTTTTTGTCCTAATCCTAGGCTGGATTATAATCTGGGGTTAAACCCTCAATCTGTCTGACAGGAGGAAAGGGGTGTTTGCACACAACCATATGTGTTATTCAGTAGTATAGAAATCAGGCCACAAATGCCATCTTAAAAAACAAGATCCTGGCTTTAGGTCAATTCAATTTGGCGCTATCCTCTTTGTCTATGAGCTCTGAGATCAAGCAAGACAGCAAGAGTGGAACCAGTTACAGAGGTCTTACAGAGAGGGCCAATAGGGAAATAAAGGGAACACGGGAGTGCAAGTCTGAAGTAAATCTGCACCTGCTTCAGCTGCACAGCCAAACACACAAACTTGCCTCATGTTTCATACATGGACTCATCCTAACATTAAATATGTCATTTGTGTTTTTCATGAAAGCAGGTCATTAGACCCTATTAAACCTGTATTTTTAATACCAACCCAGTAACACAAAGCCTAGAAGAAAACACAGTGAACGTACTTTCTTTTCATTCATAGCGGCGTTAGACTAGTGATGCTTGTTTAGGCACCATAAAGAGAGTTCTATAAGAAATGAGAGGCATGGAAAAGAGAACGCTGTGATACGCTTTAACTGCATTTTCCCGGCACTGACACAGCTCGTAAAGCGTCCTCATCTTGGAAGGAGAGCCTTATAAAAAATTCATGTGGGAATAAATGGATATGACTTAGTTAAATTGTAACTGGCTCATGCAGCAGTTTTTGTGGCTCCCTTCGCCCATGTCTAGGCTTTCTTTTGTGGCTTTTCTTTATAGCAGAATGAGCTTTGAATATGAGGGCTCAGTTTCTGTCATGTGTGCCACTCTCTATGACCACCACATTGTGTGTGCTTTTGATTAGACACAAGTGCAATACAATTTAATGAGCCACTTGCATGACCTCATCACTGTGTGGATCAAAGATGCCATCTTTTAGATTTCTCTGGGGTAATCTGTCATCTTTTTTACTGGCAACTGGGTGATGCAGGCACAAGGTCAGAGATTACCTGCATTTTCCCTAAGCCCCCTTTTCACCCGTATCTTCCTTTCACACACTCCCATGTGCAGGGCAATTGGGTCTCATTACACCAACGCTCATGGCAGTATGGCTGCAGTGGAAATGATTGAACGGTGATAGGGAGGAGTTTAGCCCAACACAGTTGCACTGAGTTGAACGGTTAGCCTGAAGACTGCAGTACTCTTTTTCTAGCCTTTCACTTACAAAGACACCAGCAAACACATGCACCCCTCATGCATAATGCAGTAGGTCGCGGCAATGGGGTGCAGGAGAGAACCTCCCTGTTCTGTACAACATGCAACACACAGCTGCAGCCTACGCACACGTGCACATGTGCACCCGCACACACGTGCACACACGCACGCTTCACAAAGCTCCTGCTGCAGTCTTGCTGCAGTCTGCTTCATACATCTTCCTCGCAAGCGGTACATTCACGACTGTGCTAATTCATTTAATTCCAACATATGATACAATGCCGGGTACCATGTTAACCTAAAATCTATGTTCTCAAATGAAAATAATAATTTATAAGCAAACTAGATAAAAAAAGATTGTATAATATGTAATAAAAGCAGAGCTTGAGTGCCTGTCAGTAGGTTGGTACAGTGAGCAGCAGTGGAGTACACTGACACCTGGAAGCCCAAAGTAAAAGCAAAAATCCACAGCCCATTTTTTTTGCTTCCTTACTTTAAAAATGTCAAATGCTCACATAAGACATGCTGTCATGGTTTACATTAATAAATGTGAGGGGAGAATCATAATGCCATGTATGAAAAGACAATGTTTGCACTTTGTCTTTTAATAACTGCAGGCTCATATTTTAAATGAACTAAATTGTCACTATGTATGTTGTTCTCAGTAATTTAAGGTTGCAGTGTTTTTATTTGCCATGTCTTGTTATCGCTCTTGCTGGCAGCATGGTAATGCAGTGTTTAGCGCTCCTGCCCCATCTCCAGTTTCCCCCAAATCTCCAGTTTTCCCCAAAATCCAAAAACATGCTGGTAGGCTCACTAGAGATGACAAACAAAGCCTATAACCTTTAAAGCAATAAATTCTCAAAGTAAATGAAGTAAATAAATCACTCTGGTGATAAATAGGTGTGTTTTTATGGTTGTTATGCGCTGAGCATCTTAAAACGTAGGCAATTAACCTATTTCATTTCATTTGATTTAGAAGATATCACAGTGGAATTGTGAAATATGTATCGTGAAGAAACAAAAAGATATGATTATTAATTACTGTGTTAATTATGCGTGTCTTAAATACAGTCTTAAATAGACGAGCATGTCACACTCTAAAGGCCTAATATCAGATTTAGAGTTTCTTCAGAGTTTCTTCCTGAATTTTTATTTTTTTTGTAAATTATACCATCCTGATGAATAGCCTCGCCATCGTCCCTATTAAATTCTATTAGTCTAGAGTGCAAATTACAGACAGAATTACAAACAACACAATTATAATGCACATAATTAGACTGAAGCGTCAAAAGAGGCTTTGTGTGAACGTGTTTTTCAGGGAGCTTCGTCTTCAGCTTGTGTTGCAGAAAAACAAAGTGGAATTACAACACAGTTTGTTTGTTTTTTTGGGGGGGACTGAATTTGAACTTGATATTAAAAGCCCAGTTTGCTTATAGCTTTATGATCCAGCCCAGAGATTATTTAAGAAACATCATTCCAAGACTTAGTATTTCTATGTTCAAATTACCCTTGGCCTTTTGGACAAGCAATTATAATAATAACAGACTAGAAATCAAGGCACTGCATGACGTAGTCCCCACTAATGTCTTTGGGAATGAATGAAAATTGCACAGTAGCATTCCTCGAAGTAACCTACAATGAATAAGCTATGCTTTTCCCATAATATGGGAATGAACCATGTATAAGGTTTCATTTGGTGTGGGCTGTCTTGCATTCATAAATCACAGTCCAGTGACAAGAACCTGTATTTTAATTAGAGCTGATTTAAATATCAGTCAATAAGTTATTTATGGGCATTGCAAAATGCCAGCTGGCATGTCTCCCAAGATCACTATTCAATCATTCTATGTTCAATGAGTGGAATAATCTTATTGGGCAATGACTTTTCATTACTTCCTGTTACACTATTCATAAAGTAGACACACTTTAAAAAATCAAGCTGCCAACTATAACAACAAACATGCACCGCTGAGCCAGAGAAACACTTTCCAAATTCATATTTATACAAAGTTAAAATTGAGGGAAGAAAGGTTCTTTATGGGACCTACACAAACGATTCAACCAAAAGTAAAACTGTGATCATTTTTTTTTGTAAAACTATTAGTTATGGCATGTATCATACATCTGGTTACTTTATTTATCTATTTTCTAATGTATAGCCTATAGTGAACCTATAACGTCAGATAACTTGTTTCTATGGAGACCCACTTGCCTGCATCTTAACTCTGTTTCCAGTTAAGTGCCTTTGAATGAATAGATTTTATGACTTTTTTATGGTTTTTAATGCCATCTGTTTTATATATGCCCACCTCTTTAATATAGAGTTTGATGCGTGGGAACACAAGTATTGTATTTTAAGAAAAAAAAGGATTGCTGTTATGTAAAGGACATGAAAATTTAAAAATTAAAAATAAAAATAATAATAAAATAAATAATAAAAAAATAAAAATAAAAAAAAAGATCCAGCATGTTGCATAAAACCCTAATAGAATGTATGGGGGTATGGGGAATGAGGGGAATGACTGAATCCTGCGCAATTTAGGATGTGCACAGCTGTAGACTCCAAATATGGAAGCAATTAAAAGAGTCTCTCAGGCTAATTCAGACTCCTATAAAGAATAACCAGATCACTTGCTGAATGAAATGATAGGCGTGCACAGTTTCAGAGTGCATCTCTGTAAAGCTATTACTCATCTTTGACGCATGGTACGAGTTTCGCTATTGTCTCCCGGTTCAGAGCTTGTCTTTGTTTTTGGCTTGATCAAAGATTCACGCGCAGAGCGGAATTCCCAATCACCCCACTCAGATCGCATCGACCCCAGCATTGTGCTGCGCAATCGAGTCGATACGATGTAAAGTCCTTTGCAACTCGTCACTGCAATGCATCCGGCAATCTGCCTTGATTCAATCACCTGAAATCTAACGGAGTTAAAAGGTGTTGCTGGGGATGTGGATGGAATTTTTTTATTCCAAGTGCCTTTTCACTGATGGATGGTGCTTGGCTCTGCGTTAACCTTCCTTCCAGCAATAACATAAGTAGATTGTTGTCAATTGGCGGCACGGTGACTTAGTGGTTAGCACGTTCGCCTCTCAGCGCTAGGGATTCCCGGTTCGAATCCCAATTTTGGGTGTTCTCCCCATATCCGCATGGATTTCCTCCGGGTTCTCCGGTTTCCTCCCACAGTCCAAAAACATGGATTAAGGTCAAGTGAATTCTCCAAATTGCCCCATATAGAGTGTGTCTGTGTGTTAGTGAGTGTGTGATGGATTGGCGTCCTGTCCTGGCTGTATCTGCCCAGCGCCTGAAACGTTCTCCCCTGGATGGGCATGGGGAACCCCCCTTCCCCCCCCCCCCCCGACCATAATAGAGGATAAAGCGGAAGATAATGAATGAATGAATGAATTCTCCAAAAAAAAGTGCCCCATATAGTATGTGCTTGTGTGTGTCTGAGTGAGTGCACAGTGATGCGCCTGAAACATTCTCCTCTGGATGGGCATCGGACCCCCCCCCCCCCCCCCCCCCCCCCGACCCTAGCAGAGGATAGTGGAAGATAATGGATGGGATGGATGGATTCTGTCAATAAAAGTGTGTGGGGGGGGCAGGAAAGCTGGAATAATGAATTCAACTTGGATTCGTCGGCTGATCGTTTCAATGCATTGCAGCAGCATTTCAGGTGGCCACTAGATTTGTTTAAAAATCAGCATCATGAGCTTGAGATGCAAGTCAAGAATTACACGTAGACAAATAAAACTAAGCTGAATCCACATTTTGGCAGCACAAAAGAAGTGATCGGCACTTACCGGCGACGGTGTATCTGTCCATGTAGTTGAGCACGTTGCCGAAGCTGAGGATCCCGGCGGCGGCGGCGGGCGAGCGGCAGCGCAGCAGCGCGGCGCGGAATTTCTGGCCCGGCGTGCAGGCGCGCAGCTCCGGGTTCGCCTTCAGCGGGTGGCTCATGCTGCCGGAGAGAGTGCGCACCTCCGACGGATCGCCGCAGCCCTCCAGCTCGCAGCCGTCCCCCTCCACACACATCTTATCACCCGAGTGATCCAGCGCCGGCGATGGGGCAGCCACCCTGAAGCAGGATCGAATCTGACCGAGTCCTAACGGCGTCGTCGGATGAAGGCGTCCAGCAGCCGAGCGCGGTTCAAATCTCAGCGTCCGATCGCAGTGACAGCACCGTCAGCTCCTCCAGGCGCTTTTGCCTCTGCTGTCAAACGGCAGACCGTGAAGGGGGCGTGGCCCCGCGTTCTAAGCTCCGCCTCGCACTCGGGGAAGCAGCACCTGAGGTGTGAGAGGAATGTGGAGAATGCAGTCCGTCAAAGCGATCGCGAAGTCAGCGTGCGATTACAGCCCCATGAGTCTTTTCCTGTAACTCTGATGCCGGATTCTAAGTGAACTAACCTGATTCCAAAAAAAATATCTGTCTGTGAGATCGTCCGAATTTCAAAGCTACATTCACCACGTGGGAATTATTTGCAAATTATAACTAGAACGTTAGAAATAAAAATAAATAAATAAACTGTTTACCTTCTTCTGTTTTAGCTCAGGCATGAACAGCGTGAAATTTTCTAATCTTATATTCTTATATTTGCTCTTATAGTTCTTATAGTTGCTCTTCTTTAGACTGAAGGCTAAATGTTAGCTATGAAAATCAAAAAAACCGAATCGCAATTCTATGAGCAGAATGGTTTTGTGTCTCTTGTCTCGTCCTCTACTTTGGATGCGCGAGGGGAGTTCCTTTTATAGACTCCATAGACATTTTCGAACGTTCTCAACGTTCGACAGATCGGCATATGAACATTCCATATGCAACGTTCCCAACATGTGAACATTCCATATGGAACGTTTCGAACGTTGGCACGTCACAGATTCCACGTCAGAACTCAACTCAACTCAGTTTTATTTATAAAGTACTTAAACCAGAACACAGACAATAAAACAGACAATAAAACATTAAATCAAATGAAACAATAAAAAACACTAAAACTAAAGTAAAATCATTTTAAAGTGTATTAAAATCCAAAGAGTAAAAATGAGTTTCAAGACTAGATTTTAAAATGGACAGTGAATAGGCCTTATATTGAGTGGTAGGTTGTTCCAAAGCTTAGGAGAACAGTATTGCAGCCAGTTAGCAACAGGGTGTATCCATGCTTGTGGCCAAGAATGTGGGGAAGCCAGAGGTGTGAGCTGGAGGCTGGGAGGAGAGGGTCCAGTTAAGAGAGCAAGCAAACATGATATTCAAACAGAACCTTTAAAAACTGTATGCATATTCAATATTTCTGTTGTTGTTTTTTAAATTCAAAATTTCTGTTGTTGTTTTTTAAATTCAATATTTCTGCCGAAAGCCCAATTTATGTAAAAATAAACAAATACTTGAAATTGTTTGAATTGTGGAACCTAAATCTATAATCTATTAAAGTTTAACTTTCTGAATGGAATTATGGAAATGAATCAACTTTTCCATTAACTTCAAATTTTTTGGAAAGGGTCTGTATATATGGCAAAATATTAAGATGCTCACACATTATACCTACATTTGTATCACATTCCATACTAATTTGGTAAACCATTTGTAGCTTTCACTCCTTTGAAAAACAATTCTACAAGATTTTGCAGCGTATCAGATAATTACTCCCCCCCCCCCCCCATTCATCCAGAAGAGCATTTGTGAGGTCATACATCTATTATAGACAAGATGACTCAGTCTTTGTATTAATAAAGATTTTGGATGGAGATATTGGATGGGTGGGTGGAGATTCCATGTTTTCCCTGTGTCCTCGTGGGTTTCCTCCAGATTCCGGTTTCCTCCCACAGTCCAAAACATGGATCAAGGTTATTTTAATTCTCCAAATTACCAAATTGAGTGTGTCTGTGTGAGTGTGTGCGTGCCCAGTGATGGATTGGTGCCCTGTCCTGGGTGTATCTGCCAAGCGCCTGAAACATTCTCCTCTGGTTGGGCATGGGACCCCCCCCCCCCCCCCCCCCCCCCCCCCCCCGACCCAAGTTGAGGATAAAGCGGAAGATGGATGGACATTGGATGGGTTAAGGGCACTCTAAGCCAACCCTACCCAACCATGATTTCTTGGTCCCTGCTTTGTACAGTGGGGAATGGTCCTGCAGTAACAAGAAAGGGCTTTATATAAATAGTTTCCACAAAAATAGAAGTATGTTGCAATGGGACTAAATACATCAGTCCAATAATAAAAAAGATGTGTCTCAATACTTCTGTACATAAAAGTGTATATTTATAAGTTTTGCATGGGTCAGTACAAACGTTGTGGTGTCTGGAATTCCATTGTATAAGTGTGTGTTCATGTGTGTCTATGTGTGTGTGTGTGTGTGTGTGTGTGTGTGTGTGTGTGTGTGTGTGCATGTGTGTCAAGGGACAGGGTTATATGTTTTAAAGAGCCCAAAACACAGTAAAAATTAAAAGAGAAAAGATTTTTTTTTCATCTTCCAACATAAAGCCAACATGGCATGCAAACTGTTAAGGCAGATCTTCTATTGTGGTTAATTACTCTAAATCACAAAGTGAATAAAATCACCAACAGTGAAGAATATCAAAAAAGTTCTCTTTAACAAAACCATCTGGTTAAACTTTTGGAACCTCTTTATTTAGTACTTCAAAAAAGACTTTTTAACTTATCAATGCATATTTCCATCATCACCCCACACACACACACACACACACACACACACACACACACACACACACACACACACACACACACACACACACACACACACACACACACACACACAAACAGACACACACAGTGTAATGCTTCATATTAGATAGCACAGATCAAACAGTGGAAACATTCCTCAGTGTAGAATCTGCCAAAACCTAAAACCTAGGGCATCTCTTGTGGTTTTCCCTCATCAGCGCACACCCCAATTTAGGTCAGAAGACAGGGAATGCCTTTTTAAAAGTTTGAGTTTGTGGTTATTGAAACCTTTGTGTATTGAAAAAAAGTGTTTTGGATCAATTTTTGGCAGAAAGTCCAACCACAGTCCTGTTGGAGCTACAGTACTTGGCTGAGACATCTATAGATCATCAGGCCCTTAAGCTTGTGGTTAGAAAAAAGACAATGCTTTTTTTCTGGGGTTTTTCCTTTCCGAGTGGTTAGTTGACATTAAGATGGTGTCTAATTTTAGATTCGGTCAACTTTATCTTGATTTTTCAATTTTTCCCCTCTTCATACATTATTGCTATGTATGTGAAGGCATGCATATTTGTGAGTGTGATTTGACAGTCATGTTGATGGATGAATTTTAAGCTGTGTAAATCATTAGCTTCTCTTTTGCTCTGCATAATATCCATCCATCTATTATTATCCACTTTATGGGGTCGCGGAGGGGTTCCCCTATGCCTATCCAGGGAAGCGTGTTTCGGGCGCTGGCAGGACAGGGCACCAATCAATCGCTGTGCACACACTCACTCACACAGACACACACACAAATACAATCTATATGGGGTAATTTGGTCTTGATCCATGTTTTTAGACTGTGGTAGGAAACTGGGGAACCCGGAGGAAACCTATGCGAACACGAAGAGAACATGGAAACTCCATCCAGAACTCCATCCCTTGCACTAAGAGGTGAATGTGCGAAACACTAAGCCACCATGCAACCCACTCTGCATAATATTATTAGCAATAATAGGACAAATCCATTTCCCACAATTTATTATTATTTATATAATAATAATAATAATAATAATAATAATAATAATAATAATAATAATAATAATAGCAATAAACTATTTAGAATTCCAATGAGTAATTGCTTTCTGGATTAATAAACTTAATCATTATGTAGTTTTAGAATGTAATCTCATTATTAGAGGAGAGAATTAGTCATCTTCAGCACTCTGGACAGCTCACAATCTTTAAATTCATACCAAAATAGGGTACTTAATCATTAATATCTATCAGTGATGCTTATTAATCAGCATGAAGATAATGTTAGTTAAAAAGGGAAATTGTATTTAAACTAGATTAGTCATAATCACATGATTTTGTACGTCCACAAACCACATTTTCAAAAAGGTTTGGACACTGAAATCTGTAATAAAAAAATATGGACAAATAAATTATTTTTAGTGTCTTCAATGATAAAAGTAATGCTATTTGTTAAATATAAACACATTTAGAAATTCATGCTGCAACATTTTCAAAAAGTGTTGATTCAGGGGTATGCTAACCACTGGGTCACATGATCTTAATTTCAAAATGATACTAATTGATTGTTTGAAGCAACTATATGTTTCGTAAGTGAATGTCACAAATAAGTTCTTATGGTAATGAGAGTGAATAAGACAACTGATTAAGAAGAGTGATTTAAAGCCTCTGTCCATATAGTGTATATGCAGATGTTCCCTGACCCACAAACCATTGCAAAGTCTAAGCTTTTATTACTCAATCTTAACAACCTCACTTATCTGATAAAACTATTAATTGTAGAACTTTCAAAACAAGTTTACTAAAACCTTTCCATACTTATTTTGTCTCCGTTCCACCTTAATTTATTATCAGATCAAAACTGGGTGCTTAAAATCACGTGTGATTAAAGTATGTGTGAGAAGGATGCTTGAGCAGCGCTGAGCAGATACACCCAGTACAGTGCATCACTGAGCACACAGTTGATTAAATTGATTTTTAGGGCAATTTAGAGCAGCCAGTTCACCTTTAATAAATGTTTTTGGGCTGTGGGAGAGCGGAAAACCCGGAGAAAGCCCACGCTCACAGGGGAAGAACACAAAACTCAATCCAGATCAGGATACAAACCTGGATCCCTAGCGCTGAGAGGTGGACATTCTAACCACTATGCCCCAAGTTCATCTAAGGGAGATTTTTTTACCCTTCCAGAGGTTTACATTACGGCTTATCTCCAGCTTATCCCACTGCTTATCTTTGAAGATTCACATTAAATGAACCCCCTAAAGCAATACATAACCTAGTCGTGCCAAAATAAACCGGGAAAGCCGCTATTTTGAAATGGTCAAACTGTTTGGCAGTATCAGTTTAAAAACTGCTGAGCTATGAAGATTGGTTGACAACTATAAAGCCATTCCTCCTAATTATAGGGAGTGTCTATAAACTTTTCCATGTAAATAGATGAGTGAGGATTGTCTTAACCCATCAAGTTTCCTCTGAGAGACCTAAGAACATAGCAAGAGATAAAAGCAAAATAATTATCAAGAAATAAGATTTATCTCAGGAATCAGGCAAGTTTTCGGATGTCCGTGGGTCAACAAGTAGAGGAAACAGGAAAAGACATTAGACAAAATATTTTGTGACAGTTAGAGGGCAGTTATCTTAACTTGGAATGTTACCAACTGCCAGGTCTTTGCTCTTTGACAAATACAACCTGTTTATCAGCTTTATTTGTCAAACTCTGTGTCTTGTAGTTGTTCTCTGAATATGTGAAAAGACAGAAAATGACTAAAGCACGTATAGTAATGACATAAGCATGTCATTATACGATCACAATGGGAGTATTTCCTCTTACATAGATTGATTTCGGTCAAATATGCCATTCATTGTATCTGTACTGAATGCTTTGTTCTGTCTTTGAGAACAGATTGTGAGTTATTGTGTCACATCCAGATGTGTCTGATCATCTAACATTAACTCCTCATGAATTCACGGACCTTATTTGGTCTGGCATTTGTGCCTCTTAACTATGATGAATATACCATTCATGACCTGTTGTCTGTGAGGAAACAGCATGTGAAACAAGACAAATACAATGCGGCTTCTGACATTTGACCGGTCTGTTCAACAGGGCATTCATGGCTGTTGTGTTTTTTTCTTTACACCTTAAAAACTAGCATCATGCCTGTGGGTTCTGTATGTATACAGCTTGCTGATAAGTCAAAGGAATGCATTCCAATAGAAGGATCAAAGGTCATGTCTGTGCGTGCAAGTGTGTATGTGTGTTGTTGTTTTGCATAACTTAATGTGTTTATTATCTAATAAGGAAGCCTAAGCCTTTCTGTTTCCCAACAAATGATATGATAAGTATAACAAACAGGGAAGTAGCAGTCAGTTTGTTTGTATTCCTTTCTTTAATTCAAACCCACTGAATGTATATACTGTATGATCAGAGTGCAAGTTAAACAATTAAAACAATGCCACCAGACCCTAACAAAGGCCATTTAACTTTTGACCCACCTTGTATGTGGTATAGTAGGTGGCACAGGAGAGTAGCACTGATCCACAGCATCAAGGTCCGGTGTTTGATCCCAAGTGGGAAAATGGTCACCGGGTGCCTGCGTGGAATCCTTGAGGGGCCAACAGTTTCTTCCCACATTTTAAAAGAAATGCTGAAAAATAACATAAAGTTGTTTGTATAAGTACCAAAATAGTGCATGTACCAAACTTTGTTAAAGAAGAGGGTTGAGACAGAAAGGGCATGCAGTGTGAAAGTCAAATGAGCGGATCTTTTTGTCATGGTAACCACTCATGGAAGCAGCTGAGAGTGGTCTTTGGTCAGCAATTGGGTCAAATTTGAAAAAAAAAAAGACTTTGGCTTGAGCTTGCTTGTAATGACATACATGGAGTTTGGAGGCAAGGTGACATGGCAGGTTGGACACTGGGCTTTTAAGCTGTCAGATGATGTCAGAGAATAGGTTCTGACAAGTGCAAGTTCAAGTAATTTATTTATATAGCGCTTTTAACAATAGTACATTTTCACAAAGCAGTTTTACAGTGTTGTAAGCCTTTAACCCCCATAGAGCAAGACGAGGTGACAGTGGCATGAAAAAATCCCTGTTTAAAGTTATTTCAAGGAAGAAACCTTGGGAGGACCAAGTGGGGGACTCATCCTCCTTGAGCGGCCGGGCAGCATCAACAGTGTACAGAGTGTAGGACAGCCATGTAAAGATTGTGTAGTGACCATGTGACTGTATTTAACAATTGGAAAAACTATATATATATATAACTATAAGTCCAGGGCGGCACGGTGCTTTAGTGGTTAGCACGTTTGCCTCTCAGCACTAGGGATTCTCGGTTCGAATCCCCATCTGGTTGAGGTTTCCATGTTCTCCCTGTGTCCGTGTGGGTTTCCTCCGGGTTCTCCGGTTTCCTCCCACAGTCCAAAAACATGGATCAAGTCAATTGAGTTCTCCAAATTCCCCCATGTAGAGTGTGTATGTGCGCGTGTCTGTGTGAGTGAGTTTGTGCCCAGTGATAGATTGGCACCCTATCCTGGGTGTATCTGCCCAGTGCCCGAAACGCTCTCAACTGGATGGGCATGGGGAACCCCACCGCGACCCTAATATAGGATAAAGCGGAAGATCATGAATGAATGAATGAATATATAAGTCCATTAAGGGCATCCTACAGGACTGCCAGTCTAATAGAAATCTATGTTCAATCCAGTAAATCATCATAGTCGCAGTGCTTCAGCATGGCTGACGACACTTCAAGGAAATTGGCAACACCTCAAAAGAAACAGACAAGAAAAGCAGTTAGAGCCCATAAAGCAAAGTACTTAAGCATTAACCAGAGTTTGATTGACACAGTGCAGCATGTGACTCCGGCATAACTGACTATAACAGCAGAACTAAAAGGGGCAGATACTGCAGACTCTTCTTAGTTGAGAGGGCTCCCTGGAACAGCATCATTTCAGTGCGACACCGTCTACTAATGATGAGCTGGGTGAAGAGGTGAAATACCAGCACAGACTGATCCCAGATCACCAACCCAACACCACCAAGCCTGAGGTCTACACCTTTATCTACAGGAAGTTAATTAAGCACAAAATTAAATAAATGTGTTTTTAATCTACTTTTAAAGATTAATAGTGCTTCAGAATCACGCAGTAATTTTATTTATTTTATTTATTTATTGAGGAGCTGAATGACATAGCAGAAATGCTTGTCTTTAAAAACTGTGGCATTGTATTCACTTGTTTACATTGAATGCATGTTACAGCATTTCTGTCCAGAGTTGCAAAAATGTTTCCACAAAATCTTGTATTGATGATGGAGATTTGGATCACTGCACAAAATCTTCTCCAGAACATCCCAAAGCTTCTCAATGGGGTTCAGGTCTAGATCCATGTGTGAGAATGATGTCTTATGTTTCCGAAACCATTCTTTCACAATTCTAGCCTGAAGAATCCTGATATTGTCATCTTGAAATATGTCTGCGTCATCAGGAAAGAAATCCATTGATGAAATAAACTGGTGGTTCAGTATATTTAAATCAGCTGACACCATCCTTTGAACACATAACATTGCTGAACTCAGACCTGACTGATTGTAACAAACCCAGATCAGAGGTGACCATACATCCAGGTGGTGACCAGTTTTTGTCAGACAGTGTACATCATTACTAAATTCATCTTATCTGTTGTCATGCCAGCTATCATGTATGCCCTTCTTTTGACTCACTTGCCAACATTTTCTCTTTCTCTTTTTAGCATGCTGGTCAGACACTCTTCCCTTGTGTTGAGTTTTTTGGTGTGGTAGGCTCTTTTATATAGGGATCAGGCTCAGGATCACACAGAGCCCTCGGCGTGGAACCTTCAGTCCCACTCGGCTTCTTTTATCTCAACCCCTTTCTTCACTTTAACTTTGCACAACTGAACACTTCACAAACATTTCACAAAGCTTAGCGCTATTTGTGCATGTCTTGCACCACAGTGGTCGGGCATATACCTCTATTAGCTTTATCAAATCTCTCAAAAACATATTTTACTTTGGTACAAAGTTCCATAGTATTTGAAGCAGTACCTTATTTTAAAAAAATCTCAGAGATGTGCAGCAGTACAGATTAATAAAGTTTAACTACTTTATAATTCTCCATCCATTATCTATTAACCATCCGTTTTATCCTCTATTAGGGTCGCGGGGGGGTTCCCCATGCCCATCCAGGGGGTTCCCCATGCCCATCTCGGGTGCTGGGCAGATACACCCAGGACAGGGTGCCAATCTATCGCTGGGCACACACTCACTCACACAGACACACTATTCATTCATTCATTCATTATCTTCCGCTTTATCCTATATTAGGGTCGCGGTGGGGTTCCCCATGCCAATCCAGGGGAGAACGTCTCGGGCGCTGGGCAGATACACCCAGGACAGGGCGCTAATCTATCACTGGGCACACACTTACTCACACAGACACACACACAAACACACTATATATGGGGCAATTTGGAGAACTCAATTGATGTTTTTGGACTGTGGGAGGAAACCGGAGAACCCGGAGGAAATCCACGCGGACACGGGGAGAACATGGAAACTCCACCCAGATGGGGATTCGAATCGGGAATCCCTAGTGCTGTGAGGCGAACGTGCTAACCACTAAGCCACCGTGCCTTCCCAGACACACTATATTTGGGGCAATTTGCAGAATTCAATTGACTTGATCAATGTATCAATGTTTTTGGACTGTGCGAGGAAACCGGGGAACCCAGAGGAAACCCATGCGGACACGGGGAGAACATGGAAACTCCACCCAAATTGGGATTCAAACCAGGAATCCCTAGTGCTGAGAGGCGAACGTGCTAACCACTAAGCCACCGAACTGCCCTTGAGGAAATGCACTGTTGTGAAAAGCGCAATATAAATAAATTTACTTGTTGTTCCACAGGTAAGCAGCTCAGACGCTGCAGGCAATCCATGCAATGTGAAAGACAACATGGTTCATCAGAGGAGACCACCCTTTTTGATTGCTCCTTGGTGGAATTGATTTTCTAATGCTCACATACCTATTTTTGGCACTTTCAATGTTGAACAGGGGTCAACATGGTCATTTTTACTGGTTTGTGGCTGTGCAACTACCTACACTGCAAACTGTGATGCACTGTGTATCTAAAACCTTTTTATTTGAACAAAATTGAGTATTAACATCTTCAGCAGTCTAATCTACAGTTGGCTCAGGCAACATGCCAGCATTCACCACTTACTAACATCAGTGAGCCATAGGTGTCCAGTCACCAGCTTACCACCGTTTCTTCATCCTACCCCTTTTAATAGATACTGACCACTGTAGACTAGACCCCAAACATGAGTTGCAGTTTTTTTAAATATTCCCAGTTGTCTATACATCACAATGTCAATCAAACTCAATGAAATCCTTACACTTAAACAGTTTCTAACATTAACTTTGAGAATAAAATATTCACTTATGTCTAATATATTCCACCTACTAACAGGTGCTGTGATGTGTTCACTTCACCTGTCAGTGGTCATAATTTTATGCCTGGTTGGTTTTAATGTAGTGCTCTTTAAAAACCTACCACAATCACCCAGATAGCATATAGATGAGGACCACTTGCGTGACACATGGTCTTTCTGGCCCGCTGCCAAAGGTGGCTTTTATATGATAAAATAAATGTGGCATACATGTCCAAAGACACATCAGGCCCACATTTGCAATGAATAGATATACAGTGGGGAAATAAAAAATGTAGACCATAATTGAAACCAATAGAGACAACTGGCCTTTTTAGATTATTATTCCATCTATTTTGTTATATTTTATATTTATCTTCACAATGTTTAGCTATTAGACAAAGAATGTTTTGTAAATTACATGAGAATTTCATTTATTCATGCATTTATTCATTCATTATCTCCCACTCATCCCACTTAGGGTCGCAGGGGTTTTCCTATGCCCATCGAGAGGAGAACGTTTTTGGTGCTGGGCAGATACACCCAGTTCAGGGCGTCACTCTATGGCTGGGCACATTCACTTACACACACATACACACTCTGTATGGGGCAATTAGAGCATTCAGTTAACCTTGAATCCATGTTTTTGGACTGTGGAAAGAAATCTGAGAGCCCGGAGGAAACCCACATCGATACGTGGATGGAGATGGATTTTACTTTTATATTATTATTAATATTAATATTCATTCATTCATTCATTATCTCCTGCTTTATCTTCTATTAGGGTCGCGGTGGGGTTCCCCATGCCCATTCAGGGGAGAATGTCTCAGGCGCTGGGCAGATACACCCAGGACAGGGCGCCAATCCATCACTGGGTATACACTCACACACTCAAACACACTCTATATGGGGCAATTTAGAGAACTCAATTAACTTGATCCATGTTCTTTGGACTGTGGGAGGAAACCGGAGAACCCAGAGGAAACCCATGCGGACACGGGGAGAACATGGAAACTTCACCCAGATGGGGATTCGAACCGTGAATCCCTAGCGCTGAGAGGCGAACGTGCTAACCACTAAGCCACCGTGCCACCCAATATTGATATTAATATTATTATTATTATTATTATTATTATTATTATTATTATTATTATTATTATCTCAACACATTATCTTCCACTAAATCTTCTACTAGTGTCGTGGAGGGTTAATAGTGTAGCCAACCGGAGAACCCAGAGAAAACCCACGTACACAAGATCAGATCAGGATTTGAACCTGAAATCCCCAGCGCTGAGAGGTAAATGTGCTAAGCAGTAGCAGAAATAGGCTTGCGGTTAAGGAACCAGGCTTCAATTTCCGCTCCCACCAATATAATGGCTGAATTGACCTTGAGCAGGGCATCTAACACCAATTGCCCCCCGGGTACCATATACAAGGCTGCCCACCGCACATGTACTTACTATACACACTCAGTGTGTGTGTTTCACTGCACAGATGGGTTACATGTGGAGGATGAATTCCTCTGTGTGTAAAAAACAGTAGGCAAAATGGATTATTTTATCACTAACCACCTGTCATCATTCTTATTATTATTCATAATAATAATAATAATAATAATAATAATAATAATAATAATAATAATAATAATAATAATAATTATAGTAATATGAAAACTTAATAAAGCCGATCATCTTTACAGGGATGTCATCATTTTGCCAGACGATTTACACACACTCTTTTATGTGTTAATGTGGTATCTTTGCGGTTATGTCCTCGACCCTGCTGGCCCTCAACACTGCAGCTTTCCTTCCTGCATAGCAGCGTCCCAGTGGCGGATGGAAGATAATATGTTATCATTTTTCCCCAGCACTTGGACATAGTGCGATAAGAGTAGGGCCCTTTAAACATGTGTTTAAGTGACAGTTTAAATGCCCTCCCTGACACGTGCCATTTGTCATGCTTACTGCAAAATAATTGAATGCCTAATACTCAACGCTAAAGTACAAATTACCCATTTGTGTACATGTTGTAAAATATATAGTGTGGCCCCTCTTTATGAAAATTATTTGATTATTAAAAGAAACACTTTCTTTCAGGATGGTTGTTTTTTTTACCGTATCTGACATGCAACTTTTTCAGGAATTCTATCCTGTGGAGTTATCGGTGACATGTTTAAAATTGACTTTGGACATGGAAACAGCTGCTGTTTAAGATATATGTGCCAGCTCTAAATATTCTGTATATGGTTTGTGTATAAAATATCTAGTATGTGATGTTTTGTTAATAAACTGTATAATATAATGTGAAAATGTTTTAATTGATTGGCTGACAGCTGGTTCATGGTTGGATCTTAATTGCATGACTGAGCAGGTGTACATATTTCCTTGAGCCCACGTATATTTACAACATTTAGCAGATGCCCATATCCAGAGTAACTTACAAAAGTGACATGTTACACCGTTAACTAAGGGTTAGAGGCCATGCGGAAATGCCCTACAGTGGCAGCTTGTCAGCTGGGGCTTGAACTGTCAACTGATCCGTCACAATTTCAGGACCTTACAACCAAATCACCACTACTTATGGAGACTATCCATTTGGTTTGACAGAATAAATCATAAAAAATTAAATAGACCAAACCCGTTCAACATTCATCATCAGGAATAGCCTTGTGGCAATAACCAGTGTAAATATGGTTTTGTCAAAATATTCCTACATTTAAAACTATAATAAATACTATGAGTCAACAGAAGGGTCCCTATACAACATTCTGATCCTTATTTAATGTAGAACTGCATACGAGATTAAAGTACTTAGTGAGTTTTTCTGATGATATTAAGATTGAGATTAGAGTAATTTTAATTCACAAATGACTTTAGTGTGTTAACTTAACTTATGTCAAGCTTTTAGTGTTACAAAGATTGAGAATAGTATTATAGTATTTGAGAATATTAATATAAATGCAGTACACCCTATAATAATAATTACTACCTGTTTACGAAACAGTTACTCAGTTAAACAGCCCCCCACCCCAAAAAACAGGTCAAAAACACATTTTATACTTCAAACGATATACACTGAGCCATTTTTTCGATCATATAGATGGACTTTGTAGTTCTACAATTACATGCTGTAGTTCATCTGTTTATCTAAATAATTTGTTATTCCGCTTGAGTATGTTCTCCAATTATCAGGACACACAAAAAGAAGGTATTAGGGTGGTCGACGATTTTAGTGTGTTAGTGTGTGTTTTGCTGGTATGAGTGGATCAGACACAACAGTGATTCTGGACAGAGAACAGTACACCAATCAAAACATACAGGTACCTGGTACACTAGCACCATCCACCACCCTAATAATACCCTCTGTGGGGGTTCTGATCATCAGAGAATAGAGTAAAGGGGACTAAGAAGCAATTTAGAGAAACAGATGAAGTTCAGAATGTAACTGTAGAACTACAAAGTCCATCTATAGTATTTGGTAAGTGGAGAATCAATGGACTGTACCCACTAAAACGGTGGCTTAGTGGTTAGCACGTTCACCTCTCAGCACTAGGTATTCCCGGTTCGAATCCCCATCTGGTTTCCATGTTCTCCCCGTGTCTGCGTGGGTTTCCTCCGGGTTCTCCGGTTTCCTCCCACAGTCCAAAAACATGGATCAAGTCAATTGAGTTCTCCAAATTGCCTCATGTAGAGTGTGTGTGTGTGTGAGTGAGTGTGTGCCCAGCGATAGGTTGGCGCCCTGTCCTCGGTGTGTCTGCCCAGCGCCCGAAACGTTCTTCCCTGGATGGGCATGGGGAACCCCACCGCGACCCTATAGAGGATAAAGCGGAAGATAATGAATGAATATATATATATATATATATATATATATATATATATATATATATATAGAGAGAGAGAGAGAGAGAGAGAGAGAGAGAGAGAGAGAGAAAGAAGACAATACTTATATACAACCCAGGGTTCATGAACCCTTATTTGATTCTAGATAGAACATAAACAACATATCATATATTTAAATTGAAAAGTCATTTTGAATTTGATGAAGGCAAGAAGTCTCATAAAAGTTAGGACGGCATGTACACCATTGCATGGCATGCTTTCTTCTTTTAACAACTGTCTTTTTCAGGGGGGTGAAGAGAGACTGGTTGCTTGAGTGTTGCGAGAGGAATGTGGTGTACAAGTTAATAAAATTTGCAAATCATTTCATTCTGTTTTTGCTTACATTTAGCACAACATCCCAACTTTATGAAATCAGTATATATATATATATATATATATATATATATATATATATATATATATATATATATATATATATATATATAATATATATATAAAAGAGAGAGAGAGAGAGGGAGAGAGAGAGAGAGAGAGAGAGAGAGAGAGAGAGAGTGAGAGAGAGAGAGAGAGAGAGAGAGAGAGAGAGAGTGAGGGAGAGAGAGAGGGAGAGAGAGAGGGAGGGAGGGAGGGAGAGAGGGAGGGAGGGATGGTGGATGGATAGATAGATTTAGACTTGTTTTTGTTGATGGTTTGTTAACAGTTGCACGTATTTCATGAGCTTTACCGACTCATCTAAGTATTCACATGATACATGCTGCAATCTCTGTCAATTTAACTTAAGTTTTCAGTCGTACAACTTCTATATCATGATTCAGAACCTCCCTTTAAGTACTTGAATGAATGCAGACATGGTATATAATAATAATAATAATAATTTCTGTTACTGTATATTCTGCAACCAAACTAATGACACAAACAAAAGGTTTTATGTTTTATTGTTATCTTAGAAGTCGCTGAGGTGTCTGTACATCTTACAATACAAAACAATGCTTCCACATGAAAAATCAGGAAAATAACCAACTGATAATGAAAATTGCCCCAAACACACACTCATTGGCACAATGCCAAAGAAAAACTAGAGCTCATTGAGCCACAATGATCTAATTAACTTTCACTTCCTCCGTCTTTTCAGGTGAACACAATGTTTTAGTGTGGGAAAAAAGAAATCATAATTTAAACATAATTCGTGTTGGAATCAAAACCTGTTTTATATCACCATCGTTTCTGTCAGGTTTAGTTATCATGTTTCAACTTGCTTTGTAAAGTAATCTACCAATAAAAATTGAGATGGAAATGCATGTTTTAAACCACCAGAATACTAATTTAACAAGATCCACTGTTGGAAGACAACGCCACCAGACTGGCTTAAAGTTCAAGTAAGTACAAGTAATTTATTTATAGAGCACTTTTTACAATAGTACATTGTCACAAAGCAGCTTCATGGTGTTATAAACTTTTAAACCTCCATAGAGCAAGCCAAAGCGACAGTAGCAAGAAAAAACTCCACGTTATGGTGATATTTTAAGAAAGAAACCTTGGGAGGACCAAGGTTCAGTGTGGGACATCCCTGATTCCTTATTGAACCTACAGAAACATCAGTTCATTATAAAATGCTTATGCTGGTGTCAGTGGTTATCTGAGTCTACAGCCAGTGGATTGGCCTACAGTCTGACTTCCTGTCCTAAAAGGGGAAATGGCATACTAGTCCATCCCACTCTTTTTTTGATTCTGTATCTGATAATGTCAGATAACTGAATACATTAAGATACTGTGTGTGTGTGTGTGTGTGTGTGTGTGTGTGTGTGTGTGTGTGTGTGTGTGTGTGTGTGTGTGTGCTGAGTGTATGAACAATAGTCAACACTGGGGGAATTACAGGAAAAATTCTTTATTTACAAATACCTCTTATGAACTCTGCATTAACAGCCAAAGTGATTAAAATAGAACATCAAACATAAAGATGGCACCAGATAAGCAGCAAAAAAGGTAAGCACCAATAAAGACACCTCAAACAAAACAGAGAAACTAAATTCAAACAGCCAACGTTCAACGCTAGACGCAAGTTCAACGCTACACTATGGTCTGCTTTCAAATTTGCCATAACATTATGGGTAAAGTCCTGTACGGTTCCAGTATGACTGCTGCACAGTGTATATAGTCTATAAGATAAGATAAGATAAGCTTATTATCCCACAAGGGGAAATTGGCATCATTATAGTAGCACAAAAGAGCCCAGTCTGGGTGGAGTTTTAATGTTTCTTTGGGTCCTCTGGTTTGGGTCCTCTGGTTGGAAATTGAATGCTCTAAATTGCCACTTCGCGCTCCTGTCGGGTCCATGTAAGCTTTCTCCCCATAGCATGTGATGTAACAGCTTTTAAAGGCTGCACATTGTCATCAGATGGAGCAGCATCAGGTTAATTAATCTCCATAATCAACACCTCAGTCTTTTCTCCACCCCCAACGCCACTGCGCTACCCTCACGAAGCAGTTTTACAATTCTGCTTTAAAATCTGGCCACGAAGGAATTAGGAAGGTCAGCTCATTAAAAAGGCCAGCTCTGACCTGGGGGAACCCTTAAACCAGTGCAGATGCTAACAACTTATATGGACAATGAATCCCACCCCATGTATTAGACATGTATGGGGTGGGATTCATTGTCCATATAAGTTGGTCCCTTCAGTGATCATCGGAAGTGTGTTAGGAAGCGTTAATAATGATGATAATAATAATAATAATAATAATAATAATAATAATAATATAATAATAGAATAATAGAATTGTATTTATATTTGTCTCAAGGGCACTTACAATATAAACAACAAGCATCTCATACAATAAAACTTTGCATTTATTGTAATATTAGAATAAAATTTATACCACAGATCCTTCATTCCTGCTGCAGTCAGCACTGCTCTCAGTAATCACTCACTGCCAAACTGACAATAAAAGTGTCCAATCTACATCCAATCATTATATGTGCAATACATTTTTCCTGTGCAATCTGTTGTCTTTTATAGAGTTTTTTCTATTGTCTTTCCTCTGTATTATATACCATGCCATCATGTATACCTGAGCAGTTTATTTTAATAAACTGAAAGAAAATAAAATAAAATTTTAATAAACCTCTAGATTTCCTCAGACAGCGGTATGTATACGCCCAAACCTTCAGGACCTGTACACACACACCGCTGTCTGGGAAATCTAGAGGCATCATTAAGGACCCCACTCACCCTAGCCACTGCCTTTTCTCACAGTTGCCGAGTGGAAAGAGGATCAGAAGCAACCGGTCTTCCCCCAGGCAACCAGACTGTGGAGCGGCCAGAAGACTTGTGTAATGCCCAAACTCATACCACTGCCACCTTACATAAACACTCCACTTTGCACTTTACTTCAGTTTCACAGTACCCACAGACTTTTTCATACATCCTCTCCAATTCCATTTTATTTAAATCACCATACCTTTCTTATATTTTATATTTTAATTTTATTGTATAATTTACATTTATACTTGTAAATATTGCTTTTTGCAAAGTTGTGGGTACTTTTTCACTCACCAGTACTCCAGTACTAGGTGATGTAACAATAAAAATCCTTGAATCCTTTATTTTGTTTATATTATATATATATGTATATATATATACACACACATATTAGAGGTAACTTTTCCAATGTCTTTCACTTTTGCTGCGGAGAATATGAATTTACCCATTGAGGGAACAATAAAGGCTTATCTTTTGTTATGAACTGCATTAAAAAAAAATAAAAAAAAAACATTAATCTGACAGTGCAAGCTAATGAATAATTTCATAACTTGATTGTTCATTTCTAATGTTATAAATGTGATTCATGTATCATGTTAACATGTTAGCTTTACTACCAGAATCGGTGCATTAACAGCTGGTCCTTGTTAAGAAATAAGAATCCGCAGCCTCTGCTCCCTTTCTCCATGGTGGCCCTGGCAACACCCATTTCCTGTTGTCGTTTTTAAACCTGTGTATTTTCAAAGCCCATAAACATGAAAATGCACCATTTTTCCTTACAACGCCTTTCAATTTTGACCTTATGGAAAGCTATTCTTACCATGGTCACATGGGAAGGAGGAGGAATGTAAATCAGAGAACAAACTCCATTTTTAGTTTAGATGCTTAGCTGCTCATTTTCGGACCACAAACACCAAAACAGCTTTGGAAAATGGAGCATTTCTTGGGAGGGCACTTAGTATGGCTTCTGTACAGATACTGATACTGACAGATACTAGTGAGCGTATTACTTAGTGTTGTCAGTCACACAAAGATAAACAGCTTACTAGAGATCGTATCTTCCTTTGGTCATTTTCCGTCTTTGATCTCTCCAGTTAATAATGTTAATAATGTTTTAATAAGAGGAATCGCATTATAATCACAGGCTGCAAAATTAGTTGACTGGCAAACTGCTTTAATGCCATTAATCAACATCAATTCTTTCTTTACCATGAACACCTGTGCAGGACAAATGTGTAATGTGTTTGATGATGTGTGTATGTCCCACCTCTACACTACACTCAGATTTTCAGAAAACTGTACCCAGTAATTAGTTTATATTTGGGTTTCATTTGAAGGCTGTAAGGACAGAGACATGGTTGATTTCTGACTACAGAAGTTTTTGTTTCGATAATTTAACTTGATATATTGCAAAGGAGGGTTTTCTTATTTTTTATTTTCCCTAACTTTTATTTTTACTATTGTACACCAGATAAAGGAAATGTAACGAGGAAGATGTTTCAGGCTCTGAGACTTTCAAACTTCTGTCCCTTTGTCATGATTCACAGCTCAATTGTAAATGATACAGAAAATCACACAAGACAGGAAACCACAAGAGACAAATCTATTCAAAGTCGAAAGTGTGGGTGTGGGGCGGGGGGGAGTGTCGGTGTGTGTGTGTGTGTGTGTGTGTGTGTGTGTGTGTGTGTGTGTGTGTGTGTGTGTGTGTGTGTGTGTGTGTGTACATTATACAAATCCACATGGTGCTTCAATTACCACGACATTTCACATACTTTTTTTAGGAACATTTATGTACTCTGTACAAACTACCAAGATGCATCTCAAGACATCTCACACCTCTACGTGGTCTGAGCAGCAACACCAGTGATTGATGACCAAGAGTGTTAATGCTACTGTGGAAGCTTAAACTTAAATTTAGGTAATGTGGAAGTTGTTTCTTTAATATTTTTTTCAGTTAGTTAAAAAAGGTTTCTTTTTCCAAAAAAACTAACAAGATGCAACCAATTATGTATAAATTAACATTTCATCACAAGCCCAGGCAAAGCCAGGACAAGAAGAGACTATTAGTTTATAAAATGTATTAAATAAACAGTATTAAATCAGTATAAAATATCTCAGGAAACATGAACATCTCACATACCACACATAGCTTTAAATGATACCACACTTATTTTCTCCAGCTGATCAAAAAATGATCTAAGGTACAAGAGCTGAGCTGCATAAAGCCAGATGGAACAAACAACCTTCAGATTCCATCTACAGTCAGCAGGGAATTGAGGTCTTACTGCACACCCGCGTTCTTGGTATCAGAGTGAGACAGGGTGACTGCCGGCACTCCACTCTCGTCCAAAAGCAAGGTGGTAATACTACGTTTGTGCATCCTCACTTTCATGCACGTGCTGTGGGGGGTGCGGTCTGAAAATAACATGCAGAAACAAGGGCTGTACACTGAGAACACATGCAAGAGGCATGAGTTAAACACAAAAGTGCCTCTTGTAATTGTCTTCGGATTAACATTAACATTCCACATTAAAAGGTGGAACAAATGAGGATTGCCCATTGTTGGAAATGTTCTCCCCTGGATGGACATGAGGAACCCACTGCGACCCTAGTGGAGGATTAAGAGGAAGATAAATGAATGAATAAATCAGATTATATACATAATCTATATCTCTGTGCTAATGCTGTATAGCAATCTACCAATAAAACTCTATTCCTCACATGGTTTCTTTCTTTTAAAAAATCTTTGTCACTGTCATTTTAGCTAGACATTTTAGCAATGTCTTAGAACATTGTAAAGCTGATTCAAAACAATGCATTGTAAAGTTTAATTCTCAAATGTCAATCTTTGATGTCTCAGGAGACTTATTGTGATTCTCACCTATGTCTTATTTAAAGATCAACTTTGTAATGGATTAACTTTGTAATGGATGTTTGTCCTAAAGTTTCTGAGGAGAATTAGTATTAGACAAAGATGAGCCATGATGCTGCAGAATCGCTGGACTTTATGAAATGTGAATTCATCATGTGAATAATCAGTATCAGGACTGAAACATAATCGAACAGACATTTGTTTTTGGATAAGAAATGAGAGTCCTGTCTTTGATTCTATGATCTCTACTAAAATTCAATAGAAGATGAGATGAGATGTTTATCTCAGGGGGCACATTTAATCAGTTATGCTAAAGTCTTCTTTGTCTTTCCATTCGATCTCACTGTTGTCTGTTAGAAACTAAAGAGGAATTAATTAGATCTCCTTATTGATTTTCTTCTATGGGAAAGCACTATATAAATAAATAAAGTTCACTTCATCACTTCATCAGCCACCAGAGTCTCACTATATGAACAAAACCAAAGTATTTGGGACAACTAAACATAATACCTACCTTAATATCTTCATAACATTAAATTTAAATTGGTTCTATCTTTGCAACTTTATTTGCTTCCCCTCTTCTGGGACAGCGTTTTGCAAAATTTTGTAGTGTGTCTATGGGAATTATTGCTTATTCAGAATGTACAGAAGAGTATTTGTGAGGTTAGACACTGAGATTATAATGGTTATTAAGTTATAACTAACTTAACAATGGAGATCACCATATGAATTTGAGTTTGGTCATATGTTTGCAGGTTTAGATCCACAACCAAATCCTTGATCCTATGAAAAATATTGGTGAAATGAAAGTACATAGATATCATTCTCAGTCAAGCACTCAAAAAACAAAATGAGTTAAACAATATGAACACCAAGCTACCTACATTATCACAAGCTTGTAAGTTAGACAATTTCATTGAGATTTAAAAATGATTAGCAATGAAATACTTTGAATTTGGTTTGAATAAAATAATACATGGTCGGGAATGTTGACCAGGCTTGAGTGCAGGCATTAGTGTTTAGCTAATGTCAGGCCAAAATTAAATGGCACTAAACAAGCGCTGCCAGAAAGCTAAGCAAATGTCAGAAAAGGCCAAAGAAAAAGGCTACAAACATGAAAAATCAGGCACAGCTTAAGCATCTTTACAGACTGCGCAGTTCTGCAAAATCGCAGCTAAATTCCTATCATCTTATCAGACCCCTAACCAATCACAACATCAGTGTTAGTAATAAAACTGATACACCAAGAATCTTATTAAAACATAAAAAGACCAAAGGCCTTATCTGACACTCCGAGCCAGGTGCGTCATTATGTTTTTTACAATTAGTGAGAATTTTTATTATTATTTCAATGCTTTCACTTGTGTCATTTTAAATAGCAATGCTGCTTGTGAATATATTTACCCTGATGGGCGTAGAATTCATGAAATAATGTATGTTCAGGTACAGTATCTTGGCGACAAAAACACAGGTTTACCATTGACTAAAAACAACGTAGTCAGACAGGGGTGTGTCCAGAACCACTGAATGATGAATAGAACTGAACACTATTAAATATCACTGCATTTGTACAGAGAATGCATATACATAGTCTACACTGTACTGTGTTCTCAATTCACACATACAGAATCTTTTAAGACATCTCATTTTAAGTTTGTCCACTATTTGCGGTGGGAAAATGAGGGGAATTGGGGGTGAAAACGTTTATTTTTTTACACACATACACACATAGGATTTATTTACAATATTTTACAAATCAGCAACTAACACAAAAATAAAAAAAACTAAGTTTGATTAATAAATGCATTTATTAAAAACAAAATTATTAATAAACTTTTCTTCTGCGATGTAATCTAATCCAAATTTTAAAGTGAATGTTTATCACTAAGTAACAGGATACCGGCTCATCAGGAATCAGCTCTCTGTTTACATTAATCTGTATTTCCATTTATGGTACATGATTTAAAATAAAAATAATGCATTGATATGAACGTTAGAGATGTGTGTTATTGTGACTAATGTCACAGTTGAACAAATGGCTCAGCCAATTACATTTACATTTAGTCATTTAGCAGACGCCAACTAATCCAAAGCACCTTATTTGTTAAAAAGATGCGTGTTCAGTAGTTATTTAAAAAAGCCTAGTGACTCTGCCTTACGGACAGAGTTGGGAAGATCGTTCCACCATTTTGCAGTGGTGAACGCCACAGAGTGAGCATTAGCTCCTCGGTGAGGTGGAATCACCAGGCGGCAATCATCATTAGAGCGAAGTGAACGAGCTGGAGTGTGTTTTGAAATGATAGAGTGAAGGTAAGGGGGGGAGCAGATCCAGAAATGGTCCTGTAGGCCAGAGTCAGTGATTTGTATTGAATGCGAGCAGCTACAGGGAGCCAATGGAGAGAGCAGAGGAGTGGGGTAACATGAGTTTGCTTGGGCTGGTTGAAAACAAGTCGGGCTGCTGAGTTTCTGAATTAGTTGTAGAGGTCTGATTGTGGAAGTTGGGAGACCAACAAGCAGAGCATTACTATAATCAAGCCGGATAGAATGAGGGCTTGAACTAACAGCTGAGTAGCATGTTCAGTCAAGAAAGTTCTACTCTTCCTCAATCAGATATAAGGACTGTAGCTACCTAGTTTATAATACCATTTACTTGTTTACCATTTCTATGATGCAATGAACTTAATAACCACCCATATATCTGATGGCTGTGGGTTTGTGTAGTCTTTCCAGTAGAGCCGTTTTTCTATCTAACAAATTAAAATAATTGAAACAGACTTTTCTCCCCAATACACAGATACCTGTTAAAATAAATGATCCCAATGTAACAGGATGAGACTGAGCTCCACACACATTCAGGGGGCTATTTCAGTTGTTGTTGTCGGAGCCGAGGGGCGTCTGCTGTGCACTCAGTTGGAAGGCAGAAGTAGTGTGAGGAGTGTCAGCTGCTATGACCTCTTTCTCCTGCCCTTCCACCTCTCTTTTATTTTGGACTGGAAGTCATACTGTCTAAGCACAGCTTCCATGGGCACTGGTCTGTTTCCTTATTTTAGAGCGCACAGTATGCTGCCATGCACATACACCGACACATGGATACTCACACAAAGACACATTTTTACATGAAAAAAATGTGCCAGATCTCTATCCACTGCCTTTCTAAAATACTTAATAATACGCCAGGGGATGGTCAAAAATACCTTCATCCAGGATCCAGGAACTGATTAAAAGCTACAGGAAGCGACTAGAGGCTGTTATTTTTGCAAAAGGAGGATCTACTAAATATTAATGTAACTTTTCTGTTGAGGTGCCCATAATTTTGCACCTGTCATATCTTGGTTTAATGCATATTGCACATTTTCTGTTAGTACAATAAACAATAACACAATAAGTTATTAGATATATCAAACTGAAATGGCTGTTGCAAACACCCAGATATTTAGAACTAAAAATGATTAAGATTACAGTTTTTCTCAGTCGATTTGGTACATTTCTCACATCATGATTTACATTGGCATCACAACAAGTGCATTTCTCAAAACAGTTAGTGCAAACAGCAAAACTCAATGAAATACCTGCAAAAGCACATACTTCACTCAAAATTCTTTGTTTTTGCTTCAAAGGCAAATATTTAGGTCAATCAATTTGTCAGCGCCATCAAAATATCTTGTCTGTGTGTCATTGTTTACAAGAATGCTGCACATTCTCTGGCATATCAATTGAAACAATCCAGGTTACACACACAAATACAAACTTACAGAACACAAAAGTTACACATGACTGTATGTGGGAGATGGACAGCAAGAAATTGGACTGGAATCAAATTTAGAGTAATATTCTTTACTGTATTATTTTCTAACAGCACTGCAATCTGTTGACAACAAATCAAATTGAAGTTCAGGAACGACACAACTGTTTGCACTATATGGAATAAAGGGAAAACTACAAAATTAGAAATTTACTCTGAATACTCAAAACAACTTAAGGAATTACTGTAGTGCTTTCTTTTCTATTCATCCTGATGCTCCTTTCTGTTGGGCCACATGTTTTCATCCACATCACACTGGAGATCTTCCCTTGCAATGCACCGTGGAAAGAATCTTCTAGAGTGTCTCATCCAGCCTTTGCAGGCATCTGCTGTGATATCCTCACAAGCTGCATCCATAGCAGTCAGCTTCCATCTCCAGGCTGAGAAGAGCTCCTCAATAGGGTTCAGAAATGGGGAATAGGGTGGCAGGAACTCCATCAGCATTCTATGATTTGAGACCACTGGATAATGTAAATGTTCACAAATTCCCTTAACAGAAAGCCAAGATTCACCTGAGAACAATTTAATCAATTTAGGACAAATTACCAAAATTTAACATAAAAGTTTGAAAAAAGTGTAAAATAAATGTAAAAATTATGTCTGAGAGATTATGACAACATGTTCAGCACTTTTGCATATAATGACCTAGGCGATGACATGAGACCTAAATGTTTTGGAGTGTAAGACAATCAGTACAACACATTTTGATAAACATGACATAAGCAACAGATAATGTAAAAAACAACAGACAATTGTCTATGACCATTTGCAAAAATGTACAAAAGCATTTGCAAAATGTGATACACAATGAGAAATACAATTATGATGTGCACAAGTGACAAGGATATGTGGAGATTGAATGAACAATTTTGAGAATTTCAATTCTGATCTGAAAAATGAACCAAATCGACTGAGAAAAACTGTAATAGGGGTGCCCAAACTTTTGCATATGGTTCTGTGTTAGATTTTTTCAGGTAGAACCAACACACTCCTTTTGAATTGAGTTTGGGCAATTAATCACACTATCTGTGTGGGTTTTCTTCCACAGTTCAAAACATACTAGACTGTGACTTGTAAATGACCTTAAGTGTGAATGTGTTTGACTCTATGAGCAGAAATACCTTAATCAGGATAAATGGATTAGATGACGTCTAATAGCTGTAGCTGGAAGCATACAGTTGACTAAGTGTTTGATTTTATGCAGCTGTGTTGATGGGGATTAATGATTGATAGATAGGTGGATGGACGGACTGACGAAAGGATGGATAGAGAGATAGATAGACAGACAGATGGATGGACAGGCTGCCATATAGATAGATGGATGAATGGTTGGATGAATGGATGGATAGATATATAGATTAAAATTATTATTTAAATTATTACTATATTTCTATATACTATACTATATATAAATTATATATCTATATATCTGTCTGTCTGTCTATCTACTGTATCTGTCCCATCAAAATATCCAGGTAAGTCTTTATTCTTTAAACAATACCCAGTTGGCCTGCACTTCCGGGCAGCAATTGCACTGTCAAGAATGATGAAGCCTTTTATTTAATAAAACTAAACTTTAATATATACAGAAATTAATTTGTAAAAAAGAAAAATTGGTTTCTTTTATTACCTTTTTCCTGGACTTATCTGTGCTTATATACACCACCCTAAAACTGTTATTTCTCAGAAAAATAGCCACTTATTAAGGATAACACAAGTAATTGTTAAGGATAAATACAGTTGTGATCAAATTTATTCAACCCCCACTGAAATAAAGTGTTTTGGCCAGTTTGACATTGATTTGGATCATTTCAGTCATCTTATTTACAATTATATCAAAGAGGCACTTATAAATTAGACAAATATAACATAATATTTATGATGGAATAACCACAAATGTCTTTACTGTGCTCACATCATTATCAGTTTTATTCAACCCCCTAGTGACATTATTTTTCAGTACTTAGTACAACATCCTTTTCCAGTTATGACAACTTTCAAGCGTGAAGCATAGCTTGACACAAGTGTCTTGCAGCGACCTATGGGTATCTTAGCCCATTCTTCATGGGCAAAAGCCTCCAGTTCAGTCACATTCTTAGGCTTGCGCACTGCAACTGCCTTCTTTAGGTCCCACCAGAGGTTCTCAATTGGATTTAAGTCTGCTGATTGCGATGGCCACTCTAGAATGTTCCAGCCTTTCATGTTCAACCATGCTCTAGTGGACTTGGATGTGTGCTTCGGATCATTGTCCTGTTGGAAGGTCCAACGTCTCCCAAGCCGCAGGTTTGTGACTGACTCCATCACATTTTCCTCCAAGATCTCCTGGTACTGAAGGGAATTCATGGTACCCTGCACACGTTGAAGCTTTCCTGTACCATTAGAAGCAAAACAGCCCCAAAGCATAATTGACCCCCCGCCATGCTTCACAGTAGGCAAGGTGTTCTTTTGTTCATAAGCCTGGTTCTTCCTCCTCCAAACATAGCGCTGGTCCATTGTCCCAAACAGTTCTAATTTAGTTTCATCTCACCACAGTACACTGTCCCAAAACCTTTGTGGCTTGTCCACATGACTTTTGGCATACTGCAGTCGACTTTTCTTGTTCTTTGGAGTCAGCAAGGGGGTGCGCCTGGGAGTTCTGGCATGGAGGTCTTCGTTATGCAGTGCGCGCCTTATTGTCTGAGCTGAAACTTCAGTGCCCACATCTGACAGGTCTTTTTTCAGTTCCTTAGCAGTCACGCGGGGATTTTTCTCCACATTACGCTTCAGGTAGCGCACAGCAGTCGCGGTCAGGATCTTCTTTCTGCCACGACCAGGTAACGTTTCCACTGTGCCCTTTAACTTGAACTTGCGAATGATACTTCCGATAGTGTCTCTTGGAATATTTAACAACTTCGCAATCTTTTTATATCCATTGCCATTCTTGTGAAGAGCAATAACCTCTTCTCTTGTCTTCTGGGACCATTCTCTTGCCTTCACCATGCTTGTAAACACACCAGTAGATGTCTAGAAGGAGCTGAGTATCACAGTCCTTTTAAATCTGCCTAATTGGTGCTTATCATGCTTGATTGCTGCTCGTTGACATCCACAGGTGTTTTCAATACCTGATTGAAAACACTGGAATGAACCTCTGTTCTTATGAGTGGTAGTTGTAAAGGGGTTGAATAATTGTGTCAATGAAGAAATCACAAAAAGGCCATTTAATACTTTATGACAAAAACAATTGATGCTATCTTAGTTGCATTTAGTTCTTTAACAAGTCCTTGTAAGATTTCATTATGAACACAATTACAAATGTGCACTGAATTCCATAAAACCCTTCGCAGCATTGGGGGTTGAATAAATTTGATCACAACTGTATGTAAAGGCAAGTGTGGGGCTCGTCATATTGTAACAGCTGCCTAGGGCCTGGCTCAAGGAGGACGGAGGACATCCCCCCCCATTTTTATATATTTTTTTCTTGGTCGCGTCCCTCCGTTGCGCGACCGTAGGGGCGGGGGTACTGTTCTGCTGTTCTTCTGTTCTGTTCGGTCCTTTGAGTTAATTAACTTTCATTGATGGTCATTAGTTTAGTTAATTAACTCATTCTTTTCATTGGTTTGTTTTGTGCACGTGGTCGGGTGTCTTTTTGTATATATCTCCTGTGTTCCCCTTCCTCAGTGCACGTCGTTTAGTTTTATGTTCGCTCGTTTGTACCGCATGTGTTTTTTGGTGTCTCTACACCTTTAATAAATCCCGTTATTCTGCTACCTGCGTGCCTGGCTCCCTTCAGTGCGTTAAGGCACTGCAGCTCTGCTCTTTATATGCGCAGCCGCTTTTGTTCGAGGTAAGCGAGTGTGACACATATACCCTGCACTCATTCAGAGTACAGTGCTTATTGCTGGGACTACATGTAAGGTACTTATATACTACTAAAGAACATACAGGGTGTCCACAAAGTCTTCTTACTATTTCAAAAATAATACTAAAAAGGCAATTAATGAGATGTTAATCAAATTTCTTCTATGTAATCAGTCATTATTAAATTTGAGAATTGCATTGCATTTGTGTACTTAATGCAAGGGGCGGCAAGGTGGCTTAGTGGTTAGCACTTCGCCTCTCAGCGCTAGCAATTCCCAGTTCAAATCCCAATCTGAGTGGAGTTTCCATGTTCTCCCCGTGTCCATATGGGTTTCCTCCGGGTTCTCCGGTTTCCTCCCACAGTCCAAAAACATGGATCACAGTCAATTGAATTCTCAAAATTGCCCCAAATAGAGTGTTTTGGTGTGAGTGTGTGTGTGTAGATTGGCAGCGATAGATTGGCGCCCTGTCCTGGGTGTATCTGCCCAGCGCCTGAAACGTTCTCCCATGGATGGGCATGGGGAACCCCCTGTGACCATAGTAGAAGATAAAGTGGAAGATAATGGATGGATGGACTTAATGCAAAAGATCAAAAGACCACTGATGCTGTCACCACAATTGACGGTTATGCTGCAGAGAACATAGTAAAAATTAAAAGCATTAAAAACATAAAAAACATTAAAAAAAAAATTTAAAACATAAAAGCAAAAAAAATTAAGCATTATACCGATGTGCTATATGCAACCAATGGTGCCCATATCCATCCATTATCTTTCGCTTTATCCTCTATTAGGGTCGCTGGGGGGTTCCCCATGCCCATCCAGGGGAGAACATCTCGGGCGCTGGGCAGATACAGCCAGGACAGGATGCCAATCCATCGCTGGGCACACATTCACTCATACAGACACACACATAAACACACTCTATATGGGGCAATTTGGAGAATTCAATTGACTTGATCCATGATTTTGGACTGTGGGAGGCAACCGGAGAACATGGAGGAAACCCACCCGGACACGGGGAGAACATAGAACTCCACCCAGATGGGTATTCGAATCGGGAATCCCTAGCTCTGAGAGGGAAACATGCTAACACTAAGCCATCGTGCCGCCCTGGTGCCCATACAGTGGTGTTAATAAATTATACAAAAAACATTCGTCCTCATTAAGTAATAATTTTTACAGATTTGTCTATTCATTTGTTTGTTTAATAAAATCTTGAAAGAGACTTTGTGGACACACTGTTTATCTACTTTTTGTCCCTTTAAAATATATACATAGTTGCTTTGGGTTAAGTCCCTCACAATTACTGTCCCAACAGACTTTAAACATTTATCACACAAACATTTGGACATTGCAGATCAGTTGACTCCACCTTTCTATTGAAGGTTAGAGTACAAGGGAGCTGACACTAATGGACTACAGTCTGTAATTGTATACCATTAAAGTGCATCAGTACTAAAGTATAAACCGGTAGCCATTGAGTGTAAGTACAAGGTAGGTACCTGGCTAACCTTTCAATAAACTGGAAACAAAGTAAACAAAGAGTTTGTAATTATGCATTATGCACAAAAGAACATTTGTGGACATCCATTCATTAATGACCCACAACAGGTATTTTGAAACAGCTAAAAACAGCAACACTACAGGTTTAAAGGTTTCCCGTCTGCATTCAGTCTTATTACAACAGGTGCTAATGATTAAACACCTAGACATGCATTTTGGACAACTGTATGTTTTGGGTACTGTGGGGACAGTTGTGGGAAGCATTTAATGTTCCAGGGTGACTGTGTCCAGAAAACAAAGAATAGTCCCTAAATGCACTGTTGGGTGAGTTTGAAATCTAAGAAGCTGGCAGACCTACACAGAGGAGCAGCTTTGAGATGAATTATAATAAAGAGATTGTGAACCAGGTTTGCTCATATGGGATATTATAACATTTACTGTCTGTAAGAAAAGCGTGTTCACTGTCTGCATTATGCATATGGTACTTTTGTTTGTGAAGAGAAGGCCAAAGTTTGAATGTGTGTGTGAAAAGATGCAGGAAACTGTGGTTAAGGTATGATGCTAAAGAAGAAAGCAACTGATAAAATGTCAGACGAAGTGTAATGGAAACAGGGCTAATATTTGTGTCTGAAGGAGGAACTGCATTTCAAAACTCTGACAGGTTTAGTAATTTAGGTATTTGTATTTGATTTTCTCCATCAATTACATTTCCGGGTGGCTCTTCTGATTAAGAAGACAAATTTTTCCCCCTCCAAATTCTTGTAGAAAGCCTTCCTAAGGATGAGAATCAGCTCAGGCATCTAATCCACTTGACCTGATCAGAGTCTTTTTTGGTAATAGGCTGAAACACATTCAGACGAGAGGAAATATCCAAGTCACATTCTAGTCTGTTTTGAATTGTGGGAGGAAACCCACATGGAGTGTGATTAATTGTCCGAACTCCACCCAAAAAAGCTCTGCAGGACAATATAATCTACACTCACTGTCAACTTAAGTACTTCTCATTGGTTCTATGCTTGTTCTTTATTTTATCAGTTCCACTTACCATATAAATGCAGTATGTAGTTTCACAATTACAGACAGTACAGTAGTTAATTAACATATGTTGAGAAACAGAAAGTTACAAATCAGAGAAAAACGCAATAAATGTAATATTTATAAGATATCTCAATCAATTAATAAATGTAAATGTAAGTTATAAATCATTCATTCGTTTATTATTTTCCTATTTATTTTCTACTAGGGTCGAGGTGGGGTTCCTTGCCCATCTGGGGAGAACATTTTGGGTTCTGGGCAGATACACCCAGCACATGGTGCCAATCTATCACTGGGCACACACTTACTTACACACACACACACACACACACACACAACACTCTATATGGGGCAATTTAGAGCATTCAATTGACCTTGATCCATGTTTTTGGACTGTGAGAGGAAACCAGAGAACCCCCAGGAAACCCATACCGACATGGGACGAACATGGAAACTCCACCCAGATCAAGATTCAAACCTGAATCCCGAGCGCTGAGACGTGAATGTGCTAACCACTAAGCCACCGTGCTGCCTGTTATAAATCATATTTTGTTAAAAAATGTATTTAACAGGTCCTCTGTCAAGAAATAAACACATTTAAATCACAATTACTTTTATTTACCATTTTACTAAGGTAAATGTATCATTGCCAAGTATGTTACATGCACAAGGAATTTGGTTTTGGAACGATGGTGTCTCTCTAGTAACATTACAAAACAATTCCAATCTACTGTATTTACAATTTACACATTACAATGTACTGTACAATGTGCATATATATGATATTAAATATAATAAAATAAAGGTGCATTGTGTGCTGTAGTGCAAAGCAATCCTACATATATACATACATACATACATACATAAATATTCATTCATTATCTTCCGCTTTATCCTATTTTAGGGTCAAGGGGGGGGGGGGTTCCCCATGCCCATCCAGGGAAGAAAGTTTCGGGCGCTGGGCAGATACACCCAGGACAGGGCGCCAATCTATTGCTGGGCACACACTCACACACACAGACACGCACACATACACACTCTATATGGGGCAATTTGATCCATGTTTTTGGACTGTGGGTGGAAACCGGAGAACCCGGAGGAAACCCACGCGGACACGGGGAGAACATGGAAACTCCACCCAGATGGGGATTCGAACCAGGAATCCCTAGTGCTGAGAGGCGAACGTGCTAACCACTAAGCCACCGTGCCGCCATACATACATATGTTTGTGATTTTTACAAAGTGATGACACAATTAAAAATATTTGTTTAAGTTTTGAACATTCGCCTCTCAGCACTAGGGATTCCAGGTTTGAATTCCGATCTCGGTTGAGTTTTCACGTTCTCCCCGTGTCCACGTGAGTTTCCTCCGTTTTCCTCCAACAGCCCAAAAGCATGGATTCAAGGTAAATTGAATGTTCTAAATTGACCCATATAAAGTTTGTGTGTGTGTGTGTGTGTGTGGGTGGGTGAATGTGCCCAGTAATAGATTAGCACCCTGTCCTGGTTGTATCTGCCCAGCGCCTGAAACGTCCTCCCCTGGATGGGCATGGGGAACCCCCCACATCCCCAGTAGAGGATTAAGCAGAAGATAATGGATGAATAAATATAAATGTCATGTAAGCAGTGGAGTTCAAAATCATGCATAGAAGTGTATAAATAGAAATAGGAAAGCAATACTGTTGTATTTCCTTATCAAATGTTTTAATATCAAATATCCACAGCTTACATGTACTGTATATATTTATTGCATTATACCAAACCATAAATATGCCTTTGTAAAAATGCACTACCCTGCACCTTTAGCTTAATATGAACAAGACTAATCAACACAGCACACAGAGGCAGTGAAAGAGAAATGTAACACATATGTCCTCAGATGTGGCTTTTCATAACACTCTAGATTATAACAGGCTGAAAGGAGTGAAGTGTGATGCCTTGTATTAAATTTGTTATTGCTGCCACTTAGAATGAATGTAGCAACACAAAAGTGTAAACATCTGTTATGTTTTATTTAGTAACACATTTGAGATATTTAAAGCAAGGCTCTGATATGATGTCCCTTTATGGGTTGTATCTGGTTGCATTTCTGTATACACCCTGGCTATTTGAAAGAAAGCACTAGAGTCAAATTATGTACTTTTATAAGTTTCCTTGCCCTCCTTTGCAATCTTTTAACCCACATACATCTCTTAATTAAGCTCAGATAATTGTATATTTATACACATATACAGTATATATAAATATATACTCATATATATAAATATATATATATATAGCACAACGCCCTCTGTGTTTCTAAATAAAAGAGCAGCATGAAATCATACCCTCACAGTGTCTCTACAAGCAACGAATGATGTCACGTCCCACTACAGCTGAGGGAAGATAAGCGAGGGAGTGGCTCCTTCCTCCCTACAGAGAACGGACATTGATAATGGCTCTGGAGTGGAAGTACGTCTGACACACATCCGGTTAGATGTCAGCTTTGTAAACATAAATATATTGCTTTAAGGGCTCTGTGTCAGTCAAGTTCTTTCTCCCTAAATTTATTCACCCATAAAGTTTTATGGATGTTGCTTTGTCACATGCTGTGACTGCACCTGTGGAAATGCAACTGAATGAAATGCCTAAATTGAATGTTGTCCATATCATGCATAATATGTTGTCCATATCATGCATCTCTTTACATTTTTATTTAAAATTCAACTTTAAGTAACATGTTTAAAGTTTATGTTTACAGGTAAATAGAGAATGTAGGCTTATCGAAGAAATATTCATAAATTATGAATGATGTCACCTATATGCCAACCTCTTAATCATTATAGAAGAGTCATACTGTACAAGCCATCAATATAATAATAAAGCCTCTCCTGTTTCAGGCAGGTATACATTATAATGTATTTTATTTTTATAATAAGGTATCTTATTATATATATTTTTTTTTATTTCTTAATATGATTTTATTGATGTAAATAATTTTACTTCTTCATTTCCTCATCTGTGAAAACAAGGGTAGTGCTGCTCCAATGCAATAATTACCGTATATCCAATAATATTCATTTCGGATTCCCAGAACATCCCAGTTTTTGCTGGAATGTTTTATAAGTCATAAACTGTTTTACAGCTGTATTGCCAATATTATTCACTGTGAAAGACACTGTGAGTATTTTTAACTTGTTGCCACAGGAACCATAAAACCAAGTGCCCGACCACGAGACAGAAAACTCCTTGAGACAGAATTAAATAATAAAGTTTAATAAAGTAATTAAATTAAAATGAATTTTTTGAACACATCAGAACATGTGCCATTCTTAATATCACAACAGAAATTACACCATTGAAGGTGCATAAGCCTTGCAACCAATACCATTCTCAGGTTGCATGTTACTTCTATTACTAAGCTGGTGCATTTAATTAACTCTGAGAGCATGATCCCCTTATTTAAATAAATAAAATAAATAATACAAAAAAAAATGGAGCAAAAGAAGATCAGCTCTGACTGTGCTGGAATGCTTTTAGGAATGCTTTTAGAGTCATGGGGGTTCCCCATGCCCATCAAGGGGAGAACATTTTTGTGACTGGCAGATACACCCAGAACAGGAAGCCAACCAATCACTGGGCACACACTTACACACACTATGTATGGACAATTTATATAAGTGGCAATTTAAAGCCCTGAGAATTCCCACGCAGACACTGGGAGAACATGGAAACTCCACACAGCTGGAGATTCAAACCTGGATCCCCAATGCTGAGAGGCTGATTTGTTAAAAACTAACACCATTGTTCTGTCTTCTTGATTATTTATTTATTTATTTATTTATTTATTTTGTTTTATTTATTTACAATGAAAACATTTAACAGTGGACCTTGACAGCAGTGCACTTGTGCAGATGACCCATGTTATGGCATAATCATATCTTTACAGATGCTGTATCTCAAAACCAACCTAAACCATGTACTTGCCTAAACACAAAACAACATCCACTGTATTTCAGTCAATCCAAAATCTTGATATTTCTTCCCCCTAATATAGTTACAATGATTTTTCAGAGTACTCCAAATCCCATTTGGCTGTGTACATTGAAATAGGTTGGTGGTTTCTAAGGGTTTTAAGGTCCTGCATATTAAGCAGCTGTTTCCACGACTGGCCTTTACACACAAAGATTTCCCCTGACTCTCTTAATGTTGCCAAAATATTTTGAACTGTATGTGATAAAAAAAAAATCTAAATTCTTTTCTGTGTGGCTCTCAGAAACGTCTTCTTTGAAGTCTGACAATCATCCCACGAAGTTTGGTGAATACATAATGATATTGCCAAAATTAATCATTAATCATACGTTTGGTGTTAATCAGTACTGATTATATTTCACTAATCTTAATGACCTCTCCTATAACCAGTTACAACACTAACCTTTCACAACACTAAGGGCCACTTCACAAAATAAGAATAAATACAACAAAATATACTAAACAACACAAAGCATACAACAGTGAGAGAGTAGAATGGTGATCATGAGGAATAGCCTATTTTGAAAAGGTGAATTTTGAGTCTAGATTTAAAAAGAGGAAGAGAATCGATGTTACGGATGTCTGGTAGGAGGGAGTTCTTTATTTTTCTTTTCAGTGTATTATTTGTTATAATGACTGACAACCTTCAGTATGTCTATTGCTAAAAAAACACAAAAGCTTCACTAACCCAAAATAATATGGGCACTCGACCATTCTGAACGACAGGACTACTGTTACATGTAGTGTTTGCGCACATGAGCATATCTTCCCATACTGGGTGTGTTCATACGTATCTTTTCCAGTGAACTTGTATGTGCCTCTGTGTGTGTGTGCACTTGCACATCACTGTAGGCTGCACACAGCTCTTACGTAAATATTCGCAATGTCCTCTCTCTCTCTTTCCTTCGCCTGGCTCGCCTTTTCTTATTGATCGCCTCTCAGAATTTATTAGCCATTGTGACAGCTTCCTGTCCGGTCCAGGAGGGAAATGCATAATAGTGCAGATAAAGCCTTAGGACTGAGCTGGAGTGCACAATACATATTGTCTACTGATTACAGGTCAAATTCTTAGCCTGATGGAAGGTCTTCCTGGAAGCTTGCACATGCACGTGTGTATAAATGTGTTTGCGTACAATGGCACATATTTGCCTCCTTAGTCATAGATGCTTAAAGTTAGATTGTTGTAGGTAAAAACATTTGAAATGTTCTGAATAACATATGACAGAGTAGTTTAGGAAAAATAAGCAAATAAGCAACTGGGGGGCAACCTTGACCTTCCATAAGGCAAAACCACTCAAGTTCAAAAGCAATATTTCAGGCAAAGAACTTTCCATCCATCCATTATCTTCTGCTTGATCCTCTAATAGGGTAGTGGGGGGGAAGGGGGAGTTCCCCTTGTCCATCCAGGGGAGAACGTTTCGTGCACTGGGCAGGGCGCCAATCTATCGCTGGGCACACACTCACTCACACAGACACACTCTATATGGGGTAATTTAGAGAATTCAATTGACTTTGATCCATGTTTTTGGACTGTGGGAAGAACCCGGAGGAAACACACGGGGAGAACATGGAAACTCCACCCAGATTGGGATTCGAACCGGAAATCCCTAGTGCTGAGAGGTGAACGTGCTAACCACTAAGCCACCATGTTGCCCTGCAAAGAACTTAAGAACCCATTAATTACATATAGAATAAAAAACATGCCAGGCCACAAATTTTTATTTTTTTTTCCCGGCTTTCAGTTAATTCATTTATGATCCTTCATTTGGTTTCCTCACTACAGTAGGATAATTGACTGTGTCTCATTATTGGTCCTTTTCTTCATCATGTGTTCTGCCTTCTGTTATTTATGCAGCAGACCAGCATTGTTTATTTTCATCACACGTTGCCTAGTCCTTTGTTTTGTATGCCGTTTGCTTTAATAAAAGCCTCTTTTACGCTTACCTGGTTACCTGACTGTGCACAGCACGTTTGAGCAACTCATTGACACCTTCAGTCTGTTTTGTAACATTTAGGACTCATCACATCTCAACCTCCTCTACTTAATCCTTTACTAGTATACTAGATTCTGTCCAATGGTGCTGAAACATTGATGGGCACACAATGACTCACACACAAACAGACAAACACACACATGCATATGATATAGGGGCAATTTAGAGCAGCCGGTTCATCTTAAATCTACATCTGGGACTGTGCAAGAAAACCAGAGAACCTAAAGAAAACATACACACAGACATGAGGAGAACATGGAAACTCCACCCAGATTGGGACGCTAGACCTGGATCCTCAGTGATCTAAGAGGTGGAGGTTCTAGCTTTTACACCATCTTGCCACCCCATTTAGGACTCAGGATCCCCAAATCTTATATGATTCTTGGTGTGGTGGACGATGGAATCTATTGGTGGAAACCATTGCTGAATGTCAATGACCTTTCAGCCCAAAGGCCATATTGTCACAAAACCTGCATGCTGCTATAATAGACAAGAATTTGAAAGTAATTTACAAATATATTTTCACTTGACACAGCCTACATACTGAAAACATATTGACTTCACCTCCAGTTCACAAGATCTCAATTTCAACAAGCATCTGTCGAATGTGCTGGATGAACAAGTCCAATTAATGGAGACTCCACCTCACAGCTTCAACTGCTAACATCTTGGTGCCACATATCAGTGCACACCTTCAGGGATCTAGTTGGATATGTGCCTTGACAGATCAGGGTTGATTTGGCAGCTAACACAATATTCAGAAAGTGGTCATAATGTTATATCCTGTTGTTGTATTTATTAAATGGAATTACAGTAAGTTCATCTAAAAACAATGAAAATATTTTTTTGTCCTTTTGGCCGTTTGTTCAAGTAAACTAAAAAATGGGGTTTTGTATCTAAACGTAGTATGTCCTTCCTGTATGATACATGTGATTGTCTTTTGGTATCTAACAATAGTGCTTTCAATGTGAAGTGGACGGCATTCAGGATTCAGCCTCACAATCAAGAACCTTAAAACTGTAAGAGTAGAAAAAACATTCTTTTGATGCATTCTTTTGCCGCTGGACATAATGTCCATCTCACTGAAAATATAATCAAACTAAAATCCAATTATCTCTGTAGAAATGGGTGTGTGTGTGGGCACCTAGCTTATCTTTAAAATCCTTCTGAGGGGATGCATGTATTCTAGATCATTGGGATATTGCCACTACTACACTACTACAATGTACGCCATTTTTGTCTTTATCTAGTTCTATTCTATCACATGATACCAACTACTTTGAAAGGGTGAAGGCTAGCAGATACCTCAGATAAAACTTGCTCACACATCATAATGTATCTAAAGACACTAAAAGTAGTGCAATGACTGCACAATTCTTTATATATTAGCAAACACGCAATAAATTTGATTTATTACATGTTTCAATACAAGTTCTGATCCCACCTGATGATTGTTACCTAAAAATTCAAAATACCAGATAAAGATTCTACTTTAGAGCAACAGAATATGGGGAAAACACTGTTGTTTTGCTTTGACAAAGTTATCAGTCTATGATGTACTTTGACCAGGACAAGCTGACAATTACTGAACTAAATTACTATAGTAAAAAGACAATAACCGCCTTGGTGTTGAAATAGATACTTGATTATATACACAATAGGAGGAGGAGGATAAGTCTGCTACAGAGTTTTCAAGTCATCTTTGATTTGTCATTCATGTGTGTCAGATGTTCGGCTATCAAATATATTCACAGTATCAGTGGTGCATGGAAAGCACAAAGAGAGGCCAATAAAAAAAAAAAAAAGAGAGAGGTAGAGATGTAAAAGAAAGAGTTATTAATCAAAGGCAAAACACAAAGCGGGGCATGATTAATGTGAACTTACTATTTCCTAAAGAGAGAGTAATGATAAAATGATGGCTTAAATAACCAGAGAAATACATGTAACCAGTAATCACAAATCAGCAATGATTAATTAAGATTAAAAGTTTATATAAAACAGACAGGAGATTAATCACTGATAATGACAAGGACAAGAAAACCAAAGCAAAATGACAAAACAGGACAAAATCTCCAAAAAGAGTATATGACAGAAGCCTATACTAAGGACTGGGCTAGCGGCAGGATTACCATGCCCATCCAGGGGAGAACATTTTATATATCCATCACTGGGCTCACTCACTCACTCAGAAACACTACACACACAGCGCCATCATCAGGAAAAGGAGCTCTCTAAGTGGCGAACTCTTGTCCCTGTCCTGCTCCACTGACAGGTTCATTGAGTTTTTTTGTCCCATAGGCCATCAGACTGTTTAACTCATCACAGCACAAGAAAAAAAAATCATGTGACTGTTCTACTCTGGAATATTCAATGAATATTTCCCTCTATCAGCTAAATTTACTGTATCATATATATTGCATTATATACTTTATTATACAACATTTTTAAAATGTCATATACTTATATACAGTACATTCGTTTATAATCTATTTATAATTTGATACCTTCTTGTACATTGATGTACATTATTACTGCACTAAGCTTATTATTTTACATATAATTGTCTAAAGTCTATACATATCATATACATTATGATTCAGATTGTTACTGAAATTTGCACTTTTTTAAAAAATGTTGTATATTGATCTTAATCATACATTTTGTATTTTTAGTTTTTTATATTTCTATTCTGAAGTTGTTTAATTTGTTTAAATTGTGTTTTTCTTTAATATGAAAGCATTTACATTTTATCTGCAAAAATGCACCAATCAGGGTGTAGATGTTTAAAGAGTCCAGATGAAGGTGAGTGTCCAACCTCCTGATGTGAGAAACAACAGTATTAATTATGCACATACCTCATTTTCCTTGTTCACATACCAGCAACCTGATATGGCTGTTCATGTGGCCTTGGGTAGAACATATGAGGATCTGGAAGAAAAGGCAGAATCGAGATCAATGGATGGTAATTAATGCACAGCTGTATGTGACGGGGTGGACATGGATGTGGAGAGAGTTTGTAACGTCGAAAGGAACGTGGTGTGTCAGCAATCCGATTTCTTCCCACAGTCCAAAAACATAGATTGAAGGTAATTTGTCTGCTCAAATTGCTCCTATATAGTGACTGTATTTCTAGTGCTTGCCCAGGCAAACCTAAGAGAACATTAGTAGGCTTTGACTTTGTATACTCATCTATACATATATTTATTTTGGTAAGTGCATGGATATGACATTCAGCATATTCAGCTTGATTACCCAGTCTATTTTAATAATACACTCACCTGTACCATCTCTGGTGAATGCATAACGTTTTAAGTGACTCCCCTAATCTGATAACAGCGTTTTAATTAAAGTTATTAGTTGAGGTAATGAGCCAGATAAAGCAGACCACTTAATTCTCTGGGCAACTCAGAAATGATGACCTCTGGAAATGCTATTAAGCCAAAGCTGCAGTGACACTGAGTGACAGACAGATGAATCATGTCAGCATGTTGTTACAGAAAGTGGTGTTGGGTTCAAACTGACGGGTTTTACTCCTTTCTCTTGCAGTAGAAACGTTTTTACCAGGATTCAGAAACTATGCCGCACTGCCATCTTTTGGAAAGAAGCGACACACACGTGCAAACCCAAACTAATAATAAACTTTGAATTTTGCATGTTCGCCTCTCAGCTCCGGGGATTCCAGGTTCGAATCCCGATCTAGGTGGTGTTTTCATGTTCTCCCCATGTCCGCTTGGGTTTCCTCCGGGTTCTCCAGTTTCCTCCCACTCTAAATTGAATAGAATAGAATAGAATAGAATAGAATTAAATTGTATTGTCGTTGCACATTTCACAAGTACAAAGCAACGGATTACGGTTTGCATCCACCCAGAAGTGCTTAGCAAAAAATATAAATATGTATATTACAATGTGAGCGGCAAGGTAGCTTAGTGGTTAGCACGTTCGCCTCTCAGCACTATGGATTCCCGGTTCGAATCCCCATCTGGGTGGAGTTTCGTGTTCTCCCCGTGTCCACAGTGGTTTCCTCCTAGTTCTCCGGTTTCCTACCACAGTCCAAAAACATGGATCAAGGTCAATTGAATTCTCCAAATTGCCCCATATAGTGTGTGTGTGTGTGTGTGTGTGTGTGTGTGTGTGTGTGTGTGAATAAGTGTACCCAGAGATAGATTGGCGCCCTGTCCTGGGTGTATCTGCCCAGCGCCTGAAAGGGCAATTGAATTTTCCAAAATTGCCCCAAATAGAGTGTGTTTGTGTGTGTGTGTGTGTGTGTGTGTGTGTGTGTGTGTGTGTGTGTGTGTGAGCGTGTGCCCAGCTTTGATTGGCACCCTGTCTTGCATGTATCTGTATCTGTGTCTGAAATGTTCTCCCCTGGATGGGCATGGGGAACCCCCTGTGACCCTAGTAGAGGCTAAAGCGGAAGATAATGGATGGATGGATATTAGAATGTACAGTAAATTGTTTGAGATAAGTATTTACAGGTTATGAATGTACAGGCTATGAACAGATTATGAATATAAAGAGGTATAAACAGTATATATAATATATAATATAAGTATGTACTTATGAACAGAGTAGATTATTTATACAGTATATACAATAGTGGGCAGTATATACAACAGATGAAGGAGCCGGTAAGTGGTGATTAAGTCCATGTGTTATTGGTGTGTGTTAGGACACAGTCTGTCGTTATTGTTATGATGTCAGGAGGCAGTGTTTAGGGGTATGGCAGTTGGAAAAGAAGATGTTCCGTTACCTGGTGGTCTTAGTCCTAAGGCTCCTGTAGCATCTCCCAGAGGGCAGGAGGGTGAAATGTCTGTATGCCGGGTGACTGGATTCTTTGATGAATTCATTAAAATAAAAAAACTAAAATTCAGCAGGATGTTTGAGGACAGCTGGTTCTTCCTCAGAAAGAAGAGGCGCTGGTGAGGGTTCTTGACCAGCTTGGAGCAGCTGGTTGTCCTGGTGAGGATCCTCGGAGATGTGGACACCTAAGAAGTTGAAGCTGTTCACACTACTGCTGTCCCCTATCTAAATTGCGCCTATATAGTGAGTGTGTGTGTTTGTGAGTAAATGTTTGCTCAGCGATAATTCGGCAGGCTGTCCTGCTCTATTTTAAAATGTCTCTTTGCCTGCTTTTATTGTAACACTGTGTCATGGCTTGTTCTGCACTACAACACAGCCTTCCAATGAGCTAGGACATGTAAAGAGAATAAAGGAATATCTTACTCCTGATTATACTAATCTACATTAAAGTCTTAGAATGATGGACATTTACTCAAGGCTGTGTATGTAACAGCTCATTAAAGTAACAATGATGTGAAAACTGGAAATACATTTATTTTGTAATACATTAAAACATAGAAATGCCAGGTGCATTGCAGCTGTGAACTTAAGGTCCACAATGGAACTGTGAATAATAAAAGAATGAACATGAAGAAAATACAAATGTTACAAAAACATTAAATTTTCAGGGGTACATTTTCAAAATGTTTTAAATGCTTTATACTTCAGTCTTCAATTCAAAAACAGTCTTCAATTCAAAGTGTTTTTCAGAAGTCTGTACCAGTCAAAAGTTTGGACACGAATCCTTTTTGCAATACATATTGTCCATGTTCTCACGTCCACTTACTGTAAGGATGAACTTTGTAGTTCTACAATTCCAGACTGTAGTCCACTGTTTGTGGACTACAGTACTGTACATACTGTGTACATCCCCTTTACTCTGTTCTCTAATGGTCAGAACCCCAAAAGTAGCACCACAGAGCAGGTATTATTTGGTTGGTGCATATATGTATATATATGACAAATTAGAGCGCCCTCTATTGGGTCCTGGTGCTATTTTGTTTAATCCGTTTCAGTACCCTCTGCTGGCCGTTCGTGGTTTAACCGGTATATCTATGTAATCTGGTGAAGCTGTGGGTGTTAATTGTTTAATTAATTCTTATTCGCTGATAATGCAGTTTTATCATATTTAGCTGTGTTTCTTGCCATGTGCACTGTTTTTTTATTTGTTTTTTCCCGAAGAACACTTTTACTAAAGAAACGCCCTGTGTAAATATGTATGAAATAGTAGCAATATATCTAATAATATATCTTTTGAAATGTATGACTGCCTGAGATCCGTCCGTGGGGGAAATTGCTATGTATGATCCCCTATTTAAGAAAAAAAGGTAAAAAATTACAGTTTTAATATATATAGCAATAAGTGCTTGTCATTGACATTAATTAATTTTCAAATAATTTATAATAATAATAATAATAATAATAATAATAATAATAATAATAATCGGGGCAGCACGGTGGCTAAGTGGTTAACCCGTTCGCCTCTCAGCACTAGGGATTCCCGGTTCAAATACCCATCTTGGTGGAGTTTCCATGTTCTCCCCATGTCCGCGTGAGTTTCCTCCAGGTTCTCCGGTTTCCTCCCACAGTCCAAAAACATGGGTCAAGTCAATTGAGTTCTCCAAATTGCCCCATATAGAGTGTGTATGCGTGCGTGTCTATGTGAGTGAGTGTGTGCCCAGCGATAGATTGGCGTCCTGTCCTGGGTGTATATGCCAAGCGCCTGAAACGTTCTCCCCTGGATGGGCATGGGGACCCCCCCCCCCTGCGACCCTAATATAGGACAAAGCGGAAGTTAATGAATGAATGACAATAATAATAATCATCGTCATCATTTGTTAGTATTATTATTATTGTTGTTTTTGTTGTTATAATTATTATTATTACTGCAAAAAAAATTATAAACATTCCTTGGAAGTATGCATTGTCTGTACACAACTAAGTTGTTAACTAAGTAATATTTACCACATTAAAAAAAAACAACAACAGAAAAACAAGATATTTTGAAGGATTTTTGGTGAAGGCATGTTTTTGTTATTAGTGCACTTTGTCTTTGTTTTTGCCCAATTTCTGGTAATTAGTCATTATCCTTTGTTAATTCATGCCAATTACTGCCCTGTTATGTTCCTGTCCTTTGTTGTATTTAAGCCTGCCTTCATTAGATTCACTTGCAGAGATGGCAGTTCACTTTGGTGATGTCCTGTTGCTTTGTTAGATGTTAAGTTAATACTGTTGTTTTTGCACTACCTGGCTCCCTCTTCCTGCACCCATTACCCTGGGCCTGCTGTGAACGTTTAAATGATGGAAGATATGTAGATAGAATTGGAGATATTGCTTTCAATTATCCTAGCCATCAGAGGTGTTTGTATCAGTGTACTCAAAGTGCTGGTCCCACGTTTAAATAAATATGATTTTGTCAGAAGGCGCCAAACAGAAAAAGTGTTTCTTTCCTCTATGGCAACCCCTAACCGACAAAATAAAAACAATATGATACTAATGTAGAATTATATGATAAACATATATTAAACAATGCTCTTATTATTCCTATACCAATTTTCCAGCATGTTTTGAGTCAATAAATGCGCAAATTATAAACCTTATTCATATTTCTTTTGGGAAACACTGGCAAATTTCTTTTTTATGGTTGGGCGAATAAAAAAGTTCTCAAATATCTGCCCAAACTAAGATTGAAGTAACTGAATTTCTTTAGCAATATATATTTAACAGCCAGAGAGGTTTAGATCCTCCACTCTTGCATCGGTGTACTATCAGGTGTTGTTTCTCTGTTCAGACTGACTCTGTGACTGTGTCTTCTTGGTTTCCTAAAAAAAAAAAAAAACATCATCTTGAAACAGCTTTACACAACTTTTTTTTTTTTCAAAGATGTAGACCAGAACAAGATATGAGGTAATGGAGCTTATGTGAGCAATTTAGATTCACATATGGAGTACATAGATTACATACAACTTTAATAATAGAATAAAATACAGATTTTCAGGGTAACATGTACCAACTAATCAAAAACTATTATCTGATACCCCATACATAGCTAGAGGGTTTTTGGCTCTGGCCACGTATACCACAGCAGCGTAGTGGGCTTAGATGCATCCACGATTTGCTACACCTTTGCTACATGCATCTGAATTTTTGTTTCCAGTGCTAGGTGTTTAAAAGGTTCAGCTCCAGCTACCTTATCTTAATACATAACATTTGTTTGAAGTTTTACATGAAATGGTGGAAGCTATGCATTCGAAATGCACACCTCGCTGATTTATTTTTTTACAGTATCCTTGTCCTGCAACGTACATGGGACGACTATTCGGCTGTCTCAATTGAAAGTAGCGAACAGTGTCAGAAACAGATAGTCTGTAGGCTCTCTTAGGTACACTTCTTAACAGTAGTGCCACCTGAAGTATAGTTTGGTTTGAGTCTTGGGCCATATGTGGTATAATTCTTTGGTATTTTCTTATTGACCATATGATTATGTTTTTTAAATTATTTTCATGCATAGAAATATTTGGCCAGCATGCTATGCCCCATAACAATATTATGTTTAACCAATATGTTTTTCATCACATTTTACAAATTAAAAATGTCAATACTCCTAAACCCAGGCAGCATCTTGCATCTCATGATGTTAACTGAAGCCTGACTTCTTCTTTCTTTAAATGCCCTATACTTGGTCTGTGACACCCAAAATTCTTTGTAATTAGTAATTTATACAAAGTCTTTTTGTACAAAGTAATACAAAAATGTGTGTTTTCTGGACACTTGGTTCTCAATTTGTGACCTAACCACAAAAAGTCTTTGTAATAGTCTAGTTAAAGTCAGCTACTTACAGTTAAGACAACTGAGCCCACAACTGTTGCAGGCTAAGAAGAAAAGGAGGACAGCCAGAAATGGTAATCTCATTCAGCCAATCAGTGATAAGGCTAATTTACCAAAGAAACATGTTAAAGGCTAAGAAAGTGTCCTTTAGCCACTTCAGTATCCTTTAGCTACTTTAACTCAGTTTTGGAGTTAAAATAAAAAAGGATTACATTAAAAATTCACCAGTTTTTCCTAATAAAAAAAAAGGTTTTAATGAATGTCTAGTATACTTGAACATTTCTTTTAAAGACTCTTAAAGAGTTTGTCTATGAGAAAGTTTAAAACCTGGTTGTATAGATCTGGAACCCAAAAATATTTCTGGGTTCTGAAATATTTAAGGGGGGGTGATTAATCCTTTTCATTCATTCATTATCTTCCGCTTTATCCTATATTAGGGTCGTGGTGGGGTTCCCCATGCCCATCCAGGGGAGAACGTTTTGGGCGCTGGGCAGATACACCCAGGACAGGGCGCCAATCCATCGCTGGGCACACACTCACTCACACAGACACGCACACAAACACACTCTATATGGGGCAATTTGGAGAACACAATTGACTTGATCCATGTTTTTGGACTGTGGGAGGAAACCGGAGAACCGGGGTGATTAAGGTGATTAAGTGGTTGGTAAATATATATATACAGTATATATATATATATATATATATATATATATATATATATATATATATATATATATATATATATATATATATATATATATATTTATATAAGAAAAAGAATTTAGCAGAGTGATCCAATTTTAGACCCGAGTAGTGGGGGAGGGAGGGAAACCTGTTTGACCATGTGACCACCATCACTTCATTTTTTCCAATGAGAAAGTATATGTGTGGCACAAAACTGAGAATTTCACTGGAAGAGAATGGTTCATCTGAGCAGAACTTCAGGATGGAACATTTATTGAACTTTTTCAGTAAGATGGAGTGCCACCTCATGGTGAATTTGTTGAGGAAGACTAATTGCTGTGCAGTTTTCACAAAAGTACACCACATTCTCCTGATTTACCGTTTTTGGATTTCCATCTGTGGGTTCATGTCAGGCCATCTGTTTACTCTGTGTTGAAAGCTGTTCTTCATAAAGCTTGTATCAGTTTTCAGACAGATGTAGAAAGGTAGAAAAAATAACCTTACCACTCGAACATGGTCTATAAACCTTGTGTAGTCGTTTTGGTCTATGTGACAATAAAGTTCCCCTGACAGGAAGCACAGCACTCTTTTTATGGTAAAATTCTCCACCTGTTAGATATCAAACATCCACCTTCCCATTATAAAAACTGAAGTGGTGGCATTTAAGATGGTGACATGGCATGACTTTTTTCCCTTTCCCCACAACTAAGTGTGTGTCTAAAATGTGATCATTTGCTGTTAAACTGTTTTCATTAATACAGATGTTTTTTTTCTTTTTGAGACTCCTTGTACATTTGGAGCCTCAGACACATCCTACAGATCAGAACTTATCAGTCACATACTTTATGGTAGGCAGTCTGGTGTTACCTTTAATTAACAACTCAACGGCGCTTCTGTCTGCTTTGATATAGAGGGCTGTCAGAAGGAAGAAAAGGCCTCCCAAAATCCCAACGAAGGGACAGAGGATGGTGCTGTACTCCAGACTGCTGAACTTCCATTCAGGAGAGTCAGGTTTAATCTGACTCAGAGCATCGGAGATCTGAGAAATAGAATTTAATATTTAATATTCAAGCTGTTTTGGATTGAAATTAATGTTCAGTATGTATCTATACTGTGCACTTACAAGTCCAATAAGATATGGACTTCCAGCATCACCAAACAGATGGCACACCATAATTTGCAAGGCTTCAGCTGTTGCCCTTCGGGTTGGAACAACGACATACTGTGGCAAAAAAGTAAGTGCAAAAAATCAGGAACTAAAGTGCTGCTCAGCACAAAAGCCCTAGAGCTTTAAAGCTGTCCGACGTCTTACCAGCAGAATGTCAGCGATGATAGCCCAGTTTAAAGACAGGAAAATTTCCCCAAGGGCAATAAACACCTGAGTATAAATAAAAACAAAAAATATGGGATGCAACTGACACCATCTTAAGCAGTACACCAAAACAGCTGGTGTGGAATGAGCTTGCTTACATATGTGGCTGGAATGCTGGTGGAAGCCAATATGATGGCGATAAACAAGCAGGGTGAAGAACTGAGCATGCCAACAGCACAGATGATTGGGTCAGCATTCGCTACTTTGTTTTTCAGCTTACTGGATATAGCGGAGCCTATGAATACTCCAGCAAAACCTGTCAGCACAGTAATTATCCCGAAGATGTAACTGTGCCAACAGACATAAAGTAAAATTAGATCAATGCCACAAAGGTTTCAACAGTCACTATAAACACTGCAATGGCTGGAAAGGAACTGATGACTTTGACTTTTGTGCTCTTTGTCTCATAAGACTAACTAAATAAGATAATGGTTGTAATTTTGGCAATTTTTTTTAAACCAGAGAATTCAGGATAAATATTTTTTAAGACATGGATACAAGACATCTTTAAGACATTCCATTAAAGAATATGATTATATGTAGCAAATTAATGAGTGAGCAGCAAACCCTATCACAAATTCAGTGGAATAGCAACAACATTTCCCAATAATGAAAACAACTGAATCTGTTTTCTGCAAAGTGCTCAAGAAGTAATTTGAACATTTATATTATTCATTCTTTCATTATTTTCCGCTTAATCCTCGACTAGGGTCACAGATTCCATCCAGGGAGAATGTTTCGGGCTATGGACAGATACATCCAGGACAGAGCGCCCATCTATCGCTGGGCACACACTCACTCACATAGACACAAACACACACTCTATATGTGGCAATTTAAAGCATTCAATTTACTTTGATCCATGTTTTTGGACACAGGGACACGGGGAGAACATGGAAACTCCACCCAAATTGGGATTTGAACCTTAATACCGAACGTGCTAACCTCTAAGCCACTGTGTCACCCCACATTTATATTAATAAGAACATTTATATCATAGTATCATATTTTATGTCAACTTATTGTACAATGTAGTTGTGCATTATACGTCACAGCTAGACACAGCTCAGAAACAGGACCAGAACTGTTGTTTAATATTACTTTTTTTTTTACAACAGTGGCCACCATCATCTGATTCATATTGTTTATCTCTGCTCAGAGGTAGGATTTTTTTTTACCTATGTAGAATAAATAAAATATATATATATATATATATATATATATATATATATATATATATATATATATATATATATATATATATATATATATATATATAAAGTTGTACATTCAATGGTGGTTTTACACGACACCTAACAAGATTTTTCCAAGATTATGCAAATCACACTGCAATTTTACATGTGACCAAAAATAAAAATAAAAATGACCCTCTCTGTCATTAATTTCCCCCAAAAAGTGTTTTATTATCTGATGAGCATTTATTTGACTTCTTGTGTGAATTCTGCCCTGATCTGATCCACAGAGCACACAAGCTCCCGCCTTGCCCTTTTTTCCTCCTCCTCCTCGTCCTCCTTTGTTAGCACTCATGCAGTGCTGAGTGCCAAGCCAAACTGCTGCTACTCACTCCTCTAAACTGCAGTATTAGACAGACATGGTCTTGTTTTTGCCTTTTTTATTAGTTAATGTGATAATTTAAGTTATTTAATTTGATTTGTTTTATGAATAACTTTGATGATGTGTGCCCATTTTTGGAACCTGACCCCAAAAATATCTGTGCACGTGCTTGTCTGTGACAGATAATAAAAACCTAAAGGTGTTGTTTAACACTTAACTTTACTTAGAAATTGCAAAACATATCATCTCTAAGTCATTGCACTAAATTTATAATGGCTTTGTTTTGAAATGTGAAAATCAAATCTTTATGACATCACATTCAAATGGTTAAATGGTTCATTAGGCTTTTTTTACCTGTCTGAGGGATCACATGGTTCCTTAGAGCATGCAGGCATTAAACCTTGAATGACCCGTGCACGAGACAGAAAAGTAGGGGTCCAAAAAGCCAAAGCTCCAGTGACGAAAGCCATAGCGGTCACTCCCCAAGAAGACCACACAAAGCTTCGGCTACAAAAACACAGAAAAGCAGAAAAGCACACACACATATATATTTATATATATCAGGCCAAAATAAGTCATTTAGACTCATCATTATCTTTTACACTACCCACTTCTTAATTAGATACTTGATGTCTTCCAGGTAAGTTGTATGTTGCATGGTTGTAGCTTCAGGGCTTTCAGCGCCTCCTCTTGGTGGATTGGGTGTCAGAAGAATGAGCAGCAGCAGCCCCACTCCTCCAAGAATGGGGTTTAGCTGCAATCAGAGCACAACCTTGGTCATAAGCATGCATGTGGTGTTTCAAGTACTTGCATGGTGCGGCACCACGATGGGGTAGAACCTATGAACACGGTGGCAGTAACAGGGCAGATCAGGTAAATAGCAACAGCTGCCATGTTTTCTGGTGTAATGCAACATAATCATGTTACAACTTGCTATCAAATTTAACCCTAAATATAGGTTTAGAGAATCTGAGTGTGTTGGATTTGTTATAAGATCCACAATGTCCTTTGTCCTTGTCCTCCCTGGGTGTTTAGTCAGCGCACCGGCATTGAAAATGGTTCTGTGCCACCTGTGCCGGTGGAAAATGAGCACAGACAGGGTTACAAGAGTTATTGCGCTCTGCTGCCAGACGGACAAGCGGAGTGGTGGTACCACGTGCACCACTTTCCCTCCCACCCCCCATATGCCGCGAGAGGCACAGTCAGATAAGAATAGGGCACTCATAAATACAGTAAGATTATCACACAGGTTTAGCAGCTGAGCACATTAAAATACGTGCCGGAGGGACACGTGAGCTGAAGACATGAGTGTCCATTCGAACAAATGTAATGCCCGGTTAATAATGTCCCAGCAGCTGGATTCATAAATGTTTTTTACAGCATTATGATGGAAGTAATCATTGGCTTCATGTGCATGTTTGATTCACTCCACCTGCAGCCAATGATTAATTCCAAAATCAAAAAAGCGAACCTAGTCACATCTTAAAACTGGGATTAATAGGCTTCAGATGCATCTGCAGGTGGAGTGAAGTACGGATGCAGCTGTAAGCTGCATTTGTTCAAAGGGGAGAACAGCTGAACACATTGCTGGCAGAAACTGCATGACTAGAGGTTAAAAAAAAGCCTCTAGCCACAAAATATATGTTACCCAAAATGTGTCTTACCCTTAAGGCCCATCGCCAGTCTCCTGTTTTAGTGGCAATATTAGCTCCAAGTATATATCCAAGACCACTTGAATTTAAAAACAGAGCAAATGGAAAAATATTATATATATTAGCTACCAATGTCAATTAACATTCAATTTACTATTCTTAGTCACTGACTAAGAACAGGGATGATGAAATAGAGTGTTAAACAATAAAATAATGCTAGTAAATAAATAAAATAATAAAGTAATACATTTTACCTTTTCCACAGATTTATAAAATCAAGCACCTGGCCATGAAATTTGAACAACTGTATGCTACTGGGGTGGCTGGGTGGCTTAGTGGTTAGCACATTGGCCTCTCAGCGCTAGGGATTCCCAGTTTGAATCCTAATCTGGGTGGAGTTTCCATGTTCTCCCCATGTCTGCGTGGGTTTCCTCCTTGTTCTCTGGTTTCTTCCCACAGTCCAAAAACATGGATCAAGATAAAATTGCCCCACATAGAGTGTGATCATGTGTCTGTGTGAATGAGTGTGCCCAGACATAGTTTGGCGTCCTGTCCTGGGTGTATTTGTTTGTGTGTCTGTGAGTGTGTGCCCAGCGCTAGATTATCTGCCCACCACCCGAAACGTTCTCCCCTGGATGGGCATAGGGAACCCCCTCGAGACCCTAGTAGAGGATAAATTGGAAGATAATGGATGGATGGATGGATGGATGGATGCTGCTGTTTTTGTGGGAACAGTTTGGGTAAGGGCCTTTTCTGTAATATAACATACAGATAATCTACAGTATTACACTTTGCTTAATGTTTCGAGTAATAGTGATGAAATTCAATTATATCTTACTAAACAAATTCTAATATATCCATCCATCCATTATCTTCCATTATCTTCCTATATTAGGGTCGCGGGGGGGTTCCCCATGTCCATTCAGGGGAGAACGTTTTGGGCGCTGGACAGATACACCAGGACAGGGCGCCAATCTATCGCTGGGCACACACTCACACACACAGACACGCAACACATACACACTCTATATGTACAACTTTTAGAATCTTTATTGTGACTCTCACCTCCCAACAGGTATGAAGATGTAAAAGAAGGAGATCATCAGAGTCCTCTTAGAGCCAGTAAACAGATCTCCAATAATGGTTGGAGCAATGGTGCAGTAACTCGCCTCTCCAATGCCCACCATTGCCCTCATTAAGATCAATAGCCAGAAATGCTAAAAGAAGAATTGCTGTTGTTATGGACTGTTGTAAGTTAAAGAGCAAAACAGAAAACAACTGTAAATAATTTACAATAGTATTACAGTACTGAGAATATTGCTAAAAATGATAAAAACAAAATATACTTAAAGGGGCAGTGTAAAGAAGTAGTGTAACAGTACACAAATGGTTCAGTTAACACTGTGATATGGACCTCACGGTTCGGTAAGTTACAGCTGAATTTTTTTAATTATCAAGCACTTTTATTCTATGCATGAAACCAGGGTCCTCCACTTCAGCAAATGAAGCATTTTATATATATATATATATATATATATATATATATATATATATATATATATATATATATATATATATATATACACACACTATATATATATATATATATATATATATATATGTGTGTGTGTGTGTGTGTGTGTGTGTGTGTGTGTGTGTGTGTGTGTGTTACTACATTTCTGTAGGTTTAAAAGTGTTTAATTGCATATAAAGTGTTTATGAGTGTGGAAGGGGTTTATGAAACCTTTAAAATATAAATAATAAAATAAAGCCACTACATTTGGGGGTCTCATTAACACTGTGATGCTCATTGCTTCAGTAATGGATTAGTTCTGTCTGATTTCACATCTCGGGAGCGGAGGATTAGGCATGCACACATTAACTCATAAAAATTGTGAGTTTAGTTAAGTTACTGTAAATAGTAGTGGAGATTTTAAGCTCTGTTTGTCGATGTGGATGATTCTCCCCAGTATGTGTTATAAATGCTTACAAAAGCATACCTTACAACCACCGCACAAACTGCCCATGTTCGACGTGCACAGCTCCAGTTCTGCTGTCAATAGTTACAGAGACAAGACCCAAACTCCTCCCACAGGGTTGATCTGAATGACGCACAGTCAATATTCCGCCTCTAAACTGAGCTACACTTAGGATGGCATGCTTAGAGCTGTTTACAGCTAAGGTGCACCGCGCAACTCGGCTCGAGTGTCGAGCTTATCTCTTAATTTTAGTTTCACCTTGTTTTTTGGTCTGCATGGGAAAGTGCGTACCAAACCGTGATGTCTGTATGGAACAGTTCACACAAAATACAGCATCGTTAAACCCCTATGGTGTAGTGGTCCTCCCGCAGAAGTCTACTATAGCAGATATTGTTTGGAAGATTTTCACAGCATTTTTGGAAAAAATATGTTTACGTTACAGCAGTACAGTACAGTTAAACAGCAGTAGGAACAAAAAAACAGTGGATTGAAAATATAAAATTATAAATTCAACACTTTTGCTCCAATTTTTCTTAAGCTGAACTCAAAGATCTAGGACGTTTTCCATGACTTTTTCTTTAAAATATTGTTTACAATTTTTTAATCTGTGTTAGATTATAATTAATAATTTATACGTTTAGTATAGACAACAATAGATTTGCAGTACCGTTTTGGGAATAAAAGAGCTGGCGAGAGTTGTACCGATCCACACACCCATTCCAACTGCCATTATAAGCTTTCTGTTGTATCGGTCTCCAAGGTACCCAAAGAGTGGTGCCAACAGCATGAAACTGCAAATAAAAACTGTAAACATTTGTCAAATTGTAAGCATATTGTCAAATAATTAATAGAGTGTGATATATAATATATTAATATAATATTAGATTTATTACGTTCATTCATTCATTATCTTCCGCTTACCCCTCTATTAGGGTCGCAGGGGTTTATGAGTTGTTTATGAAATTAAAATATGTACATTTATTATAAATCAACCTCTTATATTTTGTGAATAAGTTTCATGGCTCTGTTATAGTATACTATCCTACAGGGGATAAAAGTGTTATTTGATTGGTAAAAAAAAAATGCAGATAATAATATGAACATAAAAATGAATGATTGTTGTCATACAGAGAGCATATCACTTCTGCCTCATGGTAAAAAGGTCCTGTGTTAGATTCCCAGGTGAGTCTGCATGACCTACCTGTGTCTAATGGGTTTATCCCATGATCTTTGTTTTCCTCACATTCCCAAATACTTGAAGATAGATAAATTGGATAATAAATTGTTCTAGCCATTTAGGCTGGGTTGTATGTAACTAAGTAGTATGTATCAGTGTGTGTGTGTGTTGTAATATTCACATGTATAACTAAATTAGAGGGTTGCATCAGTATGTGGTGAGTGTACCAGATCTAATATGCGGATCTTACCACTGTGTGAACAGTCGAAAGCAGAACGACACAAAAAAAGAAGAAGATACCATACCATACAGACAACCATACTTAAAATGTATATAACGTTTTGCACATTAAAACAGTTGGCTGATAAGGTAGCTATGGACTTGTGTCGTAATTGTAGCATTGGAAAATATTGAAGGTTCAGGTTGCTTTCATTGGTAAACACTGTTATTTATCTAATAAAATATAACTCCATATTTCTATGTTGTTCTTAGGTGGAGCTATTTTTGTGCACAGCCTTAGTTTATTGCATAAGACAAAAATCATTTATACATGTAAATATCATTAAAAAGCAATACAAGAAACAACAGGACTATTACATATTTTGTGCATGAGTTAGCAGGACATGGTCTTGAGATGTATTATAACTGTCTTAGGTTCCGCAGTCATGGGGTAACTAATCTGATAAACGTAGATCAGCGCAGATAGAAAGTTCACAGCTGAATTTCACCCTTATTGTGTGAATTCCACCCTTATTAGCAGCACACTCTATGTGCAGTATTCCCTGCAGGATGTGCAAATAAAAGTTATAGAAAAAATCTACAGCGATAATTCTACAGTGTAACTGGTTTTCTCCATAACTACTGACTTGTGGTGTTCTCATTTGTAAGTCACTTTGGATAAAAGCATTGGCTAAATGGCTGAATGTAAATGTAGAAGAAGCGTATCTTATAAATAAGGGTGACAATCTGTGTATGTGTGTGTGTATGTGTGCACACCGGTGTTCGATTACAACAACATCTGAGATATTTTATATATATATATGAGGTTGATATACTCTTTACAAACCACCAAAAAGTGCGGCACTGTGGCTTAGTGGTTAGCTCGTTCGCCTCTCAGTGCTGGGGATCCAGGTTTGAATCCCAATCTGGGTGGAGTTTCCATGTTCTTCCCATGTCGGCATGGGTTTCCTCCAGGTTCTCCGGTTTTCCTCCCACAGTCCAAAATCATGGATTCAAGTCAATTGAATTCTTTAAATTGCCTAATGTAGTGTGTGTCTGTGTGAGTGAGTGTGTTTTGTCCTGGGTGTATCTGCACAGTGCCCAAAACATTCTCCCCTGGATGGGCATGGGGAACACTCGTGACCCTAGAAGAGGATTAAGCGGAAGATAATGAATGAATGAATGAATGAATGAATGAATGAATGAATAAAGAAATTAATGAATGACCAAGTGTAAACAAAGTGTAATTAGTGTTGTTGTGTGCAGAGGAAACTTATATTTAGGTGACGTGGAAGATGTTTTGTTTGGTGTTAAGTTTCTATTTCCCAAAAAAAAGTCCACCAATAAGCGATGAATTACACGAAAACTTAAATTTACACTGATTGCAGGAAAAGGATTGCAGGTCAAGCCGGACCAAGAATGGGAACATTATTTTTTGTTAGTAATTTGTTAGTAATGTTTGTTGAACTGTTTCTGCACATTCAGAAACAACTTTATTCACACAATTGCTAAAAACTGATAAAGTAATTATAAGTGATATGTTTTCTGTATTCTATTTTTTTTATTATGTCTACATTTCCTGACATAAGTCATTAAGGTGCTAGAGTGGGGAAGTGGAGAAGTGCTCTGTTTACTTTCCATTACAGGGTGAAGTGGAAATCTATTATCTACAGTTGAAACCAGAAGTTTAAATACACTATATAAAAAGTCACGTGTGCATTTTTTTCCTCAGTGTCTCACATGAAATCAGAATAAACTCTACTTGTTTTACATTAATTAGGATTACCCAAAATATTTATATTTGCTTACTGCCAGAATAATGAGAGAGAGAGTTTTTAAGGCAATTTTTATTACTTTCTTCAAAGTCAAAAGTTTAAATACATTTCATTAGTATTTGGTACCGTTGCCCTTAAACCATATGACTTGGGACAAATGTTTTGGATACCCTTCCACAATAGTTGGCAGGAATTTTGGCCCATTCCTCCTGACAGAACTGGTGTCACTGAGCCATGTTTGCAGGCCGCCTTGCCTGCACATGCCTTTTCAGCTTTGCTCATAAATTTTTGAAAGGATTGAGATCGGGGCTTTGTGATGGCCACTTCAAAACATTGACTTTGTTATCCTTAAGCCACTTTGTAACCAGTTTGGCAGTATGCTTTAGGTCATTGTCCATTTGGAAGACCCATTTTTGCCCAAGCTTTAACTTCCTGGCTGATGTCTTGAGATTTGCTTCAGTATTTCTACATAAAGTTCTTTCCTCATGATGCCATCTATTTTGTGAAGTGCACCAGTCCCTCCTGCAGCAAAACAACCCCACAACATGATGCTGCAACATGTTTCACAGTTGGGATGGTGTTCTCAGGCTTGCAAGCTACCCCTTTTTCCTCCAAACGCAACGATGGTTATTATGGCCAAACAGTTCGATTTTAGTTTCGTAAGATTGTTTTTGGACATGTCTCCAAAAATGAATGTCTTTGAGCCTGTGTGCATTTTCAAACATTAATCTGGCTTTTTTATGTTTCTTTTGGAGTAATGGCTTCTTCCTGGCAGAGTGGCCTTTCAGCCCATGTCGATACAGTACTCGTTTCACCGTGGATAATGACACACTCTTGCTTTTGTTCTTGGGTTGATGTGCACATTTTGGACCAAAGCACGTTTATCTCTGGGACACAGAACCCGTCTCCTTCCTGGCTGGACATACACGTCTTGTTTGTACTTGTGTATAATTGTTTGTACAGATGAACGAGGCACCTTCAAGCATCTGGAAAGTTGTACCCAAGGATGAACCAGACTTGTGCAAGTCCACAATTCTCTTCCTGATATCTTGGCTGATTTTTTTCGACTTTCCCATGATGTTATACAAAGATACAGTGTTTCAGGTGTGCCTTAAAATACATCCACAAGTGTGTCTCCACTTAACGCACATGTTATCAGAAGCTTCCAAAGACATGACATCATCATACTGGCTGTCCCAAAGGCATAGTAATCTTAGTGTATTTAAACTTTTGACTTTGACGAAAGTAATAAAAATTGCCTTAAAAAATACTCTCTATTTTATATCTCTCTATTTCTCAAATAGAAATATTTTGGGTATTCCTAATTGACCTAAAACAGGAAGAGTTTTCTCTGATTTCACGTGAGAACGTGAGAAAAAAAATGCACGTCTTTTTATATAGTGTATGTAAACTTCTGGTTTCAACTGTGTTATGCAATGTTAACTGAAACAAATTAGAGCTGCTGCATAAAAAAATAAATATGGGAAGAGCGTACATCTAAACTTTACACAGAAAGGGACACATCACATCAACCAGCCTGGGAATCAAAACAAACTTCTAGGTGTAAAGTCAGCTAATTTCTGATCTAAGCACAGTGATAATATTTTAAGGTTTCCACTTTCACCTCACAGCAAGAGGATACTGGGTTTGATTCCCAGGTCAGCAGACAAGGTTCATTCTGTGTTGTGTGCATTTTTTCTCTGTATCCAAGTAGGTTTCCTTGAAAAGTCCAAAAGCAACAAAAACATAGTAGGTAAATTAGGGTTATTTTCCATCTTTCACTCAGTGGGGTTGTCTCCAGTGCCTCCCAAATTAAAAAATGAAAGATTTTTTTTTTGTTGTTGTTATTCATTCATCATCTCCCGCTTTATCCTCTATTAGGGTCGTGGTGGGGTTCCCCATGCCAATCCAGGGGAGAACATCTCGGGCGCTGGGCAGATAGACCCAGGACAGGGCGCCAATCCATCGCTGGGCACACACTCACTCAGACAGACACACTCTATATGGGGCAATTTGGAGAATTCAATTAACTTGATCCATGTTTTTGGACTGTGGGAGGAAACCGGAGAACCCGGAGGAAACCCACGCAGACACGGGGAGAACATGGAAACTCCACCCAGATGGGGATTCGAACCGGGAATCCCTAGCGCTGAGAGGCGAACGTGCTAACCACTAAGCCACCGTGCCGCCATTTGTTGTTGTTATTTATTTATATTTTGGGGTTAGTCATGATGATTATACAATCTTAACCATATTATTACGTTATGCATCAATTCGACCTGTTTTTGGTTATTTAAAATACTTGTTAGTCTGGTTTAATTTTGTATTTGACTTTTAAAAACATACATACTAAATAATAATTGTTCTATAATTCTTACTAAATTCCTTGACACTTTGTATGAATTTAAATTAAATTTAAACTTGATGGGTCAATTTGACATCATTGATGTCATTTTGACATCATTGATGTAACTTCAGTGGACCTGGGATTTTAACCCGCAACCTTTGAACATAATAGCAGGGTTAAGTGGATTTTTTTTTTTTACACTTGTTTTACAGACACACTTATCTGGGCATCTAAATGTTACATCTTTATTTTTCTAGGATGGTGTGCAAAATTAAGGGCCCTATTTAGACCACTAACTTACTTCTTCAAATGCATGACTTGTACAAATACTAGCAGTCATGATGAAATAGGAAATGGCCTTTTTCTAAACTGAACTGTAGCCTTTTAAAAGTATATCATTGTCACGAATGCCTTTGCTTGCTGTAGGTATGGAAAGTGGTCTGTACACAGTAACAGAAAGGATCTCTATGTAGTAACTACTTTAAACATTGTGCTACTGGAATATCCATGTACAACCTAGTGGTAATTAACTGGCACCGTCAAAGGTTCTTAATAAAAAGTCAAGCAAATTTTATTAATAAAGTGCACTTAAGAAGAAGACAAAACTCCCTAACACGATGACATTGCAAAAATGACACTTAAAATAAGGGAACTTGTTCTTCCTTTAGTCAGAATGAAATGGCAAAGTGACTAATACACTGCCCATACAGTATACAGTATGGAATATAAAAAACAAAAACTGATGTTGTACACCTTACAGCAACTTTATTTATACAGGCATTGTCCATTTTACCAGTTCTGCTCACAATGCATTTTACAGACGATACGATTCACTCAAACCAGTACAACACACACAAACTCATCAGTGTCACTGCAGTGTTAAGGATCATTTACCGCAATTCAAACTACACACATTTCAAAACTTTTCATTCACTGAAGGAAATTGCTTTTAGGAAAGCTATTAGTGGCTGTTTTACTGATGAAAATACAGCTTTATCAGCATAATTAAAAATGTTCTGATGCAAATGTGTTGATTAGTATGAGGATGTGCACATGCAGTGGCATTAGTGAGAAGTTTTCATTTAATGAGCATAATGTTCATGATATAGATTACAACATGTATTGAAATAATGTGTGTTAATCAAATTTTATGGAGAACACTATGTTACAACTGAGGTTTAAATCTATTACCTGTCTGAAGAAGGCCAGCTATGCTGTCACTAATGCCAAAGTAGTTTTGCAGACTGGGCAGAACACCTGAAAATCACACAGAGCAAATAGCAACATAAAGTGCTGTATAGTTTTCATAAATAAGTATAGGCATACATAAAAGATTGTGATCTTGTTTTTCTCACCAGCAATTGTATAGCGGTCCATGTAGTTGAGCAGGTTCACAAAGCACAGTACGACCACAGTGATATAAGATTGTTTGGTAGAGATGTGACCAGCGGAGGAATTGTTTGCTGTAGGCTCACCAGTTATGGAACCATATCGGTACCTTGAGTTCTCACAAGAACCAAGGTTTATACTCTCTTTAGGCTGAGCCGAGCTGTCGGGGGTCTCTGTCGCCATGATGAATAAAGGCTTTCACACCTCTGCAAGGCACCAGAGAGTTAAAAAGCTTCTATACATTTCTAGCGTGTTGAGAATCACTGAAATATATAGTTCTGCAATTCCTAATAGAATATTAGTTAAGGAAGTCACAATGCAATTACTAGAATCTCCCCTTTACTTTCTTAAAACAATCTTCTGCTGGTTGATGTTTATGAAACTATTGATAAGAATGACTCGATTATTTAAGCTTTTTTATAATAACTGTGCTTTTAAAATCAATGCTCCACATAATGAATGTTTTACCTTGTTAAACTTAAACTGTTACCTCGAAATTCATTAATAGTTGAAGGTTGAAGAATATAGATGAATACAATTGATTAATAGAGCTTTGATTTAAAAGTATAACACTTACGGACTAAGATGACACGATGGAGTGGTTGAGATGCTAAATTATTAAACCCTGGATTGTGTTTTTAGGATTCAGCAAGGGTCACTGTTGAATTATAAAAACATAAATATAAAAAACACAGTTAATTAAAACAGAAAAGTTTACTGTTTAATAATATAAGAAAACTGGTTAACACACTATATTATTAGTTAAAGGTTCTCATAATATATTAAATGTTATTGTTTGAATTATTTCTGCGGCTTTTTTTTTGTAAAAATTTTTAAAAATGTTTTTCCAGTGAAAATATTTAGCGAGATCTTGGTCTTGCAGTACTTCAGGCTTAATCTTTTAGCTGTAAAGTGCAGTGCTGTTGAGGCGAGACATTGAATGTGTACTTATCCAGCAGCCAAAGTATGATGACTAGTAGAACGTTGTTTCTCAAAGTAAGGTGTATAAATATGTCATTGAATGGATGCGGATATCTATAGGGCCTGAAAATAGGTATCACGGGTGTCTTGAGTGCAGTCGGAGCACATATCTATATCGAGTATTTAATAAAAAATCCTTCGTGATTGTACGTTTTGTTAAATCAGCTGAAGATCGCTATTAAAAATTATAAACGTATCGGTGCGTCTACACATTACATCTACTGGATAATTTTAACAACATTTCATTCTAAGATGTTTTGTTGATGTTTATCTGTGAAAAATTTTGCCCTTTCATCCAGAAGCACATTTATGAGGTCAGGCATCCATGTTCTTTCCAAAGGTGTTCACTGGAAATGGACCCAGGACTTTGTTTGGATGAGCCAAAACCATTAACAATAAATTCATCCAACCAGCCTTATGGAGATATATTAAGACGTATTCATGCTAGAATAAAATAGCTTTCCCCATATTGTTACCATGAAACTGGAAACATACAAAAAGCATGGCTAACTGGTTGATATTATACACCTCTGGCTATGGGACTGAATAAACCACATCATAATATAAAGATAAAGATGTGTCTTTATAGTGTTGCAGCCTGCTCATTAGGCTTGAGTTGTAGTCGTGCGCCGGCATCTGTGGTTTGAATTCCTGACCTGGCGGGACATGTGCAGCAAAACACTGCTTTCTAGTGAATTTCCCTATGGTAGGACTAATAAAGGTCTAAAATAAAAATCTAAATCTTAATAAAGATAAATAACTTATCTTAAATATTGCATATTAATAATGGTAAGTATTACAGAAATATTTGAATTATTTAAGATTTCCAAGATTATGTCAGCATTTAACTTTGAAAGAAGTTGGCTGTTGGCTGTCTGCTGTTTCTTTGGTTACAAGATAAGCTTTGCATTACATTATGTGAAAACCAGCTATACAAAAACAGTCAGAGGATCATATGTGTTTCCCAGCTGATGCATTTTTTTAATCCTGGGAGCCAGTAGGAATTGGACCAATGCACCTGTAGATAGGTGTAGACAAGAATTCATTCATTCATTCATTCCTTTATCCTATATTAGGGTCTTGGTGGGGTTCCCCATGCCCATCCAGGGGAGAACGTCTCGGGCGCTGGGCAGATACACCCAGGACAGGGCGCCAATCCATCCCTGGGCACACACTCACTCACACAGACACACTCTATATGGGGCAATTTTGAGAATTCAATTGACGTGATCCATGTTTTTTGGACTGTGGGAGGAAACCGGAGAACCCGGAGGAAACCCACGCAGACACGGGAAGAACATGGAAACTCCACCCAGATGGGGATTCGAACCGGGAATCCCTAGTGCTGAGAGGCGAACGTGCTAACCACTAAGCCACCGTGCCGTACCGCACCGTAGACAAGAATGTAAGAGTTAATGATAGTTCATAATAAGCATTAAAATGAATCGAACCATTTTATTAGTAAGAAACTTCATACATGTGTTACTGAAGTTTAATAATAGACTTACTGTCAGCTGCATGGAATCTCGCAGTTTCACACATTAATCCATGTTGTTTTCACCACTTCTCTTCTCTTGCTGTGTGTTAAGTTGCTCAAGGCTTCATAAGCGAAGCTTTCCTGGCACGGTTAAGCTGTGTCTGATGCTTTTGTAATTTCACTAAACTGCCTATAAAGTTGGAACTGAGCCCTCCCCCAACCCCCACCCCCGACTCTAGTCACACGATTACAAACAGCTCCTTGTGATGCAACATGCACCATAAGCCAATTGCATTTGTTGTGTTTCTTCCTGATAGTGCTGAGGAAAAAAAAACTTTTGCAGTAAGAACCAAACCTGTCACACAACTTAGTAGCTTCTTAACAAGGAAAAGGGAAGTTTGTTTGTGTTTGGTAAAGTAAAGTTTTTTTTGACTCACTAACTGTGCTGTAGACTGTAGAGGCTGCATTTAACTGAATTTAAAACTAGCAGGCTTAAATTAAAGCATTGTATTCATTTCATAATATATGCTGGAGAGTGATATCAAATAAGTGTTTAAAGATTTTGACTGTTCTGGCCATGGTTTCTGGGGAACTGAATAAGCCAACTAGAGCACAGGTTCCTCTTTGAAATAGGCACAATCTTTTTCCCAATGGAATAAACCCCCTAACTTGAAGTGGCTTTGTCACTAACAACACAAATGAATGAACTTTATACAGAGCTGTAGATTTGAATAAATTTATACATTGTTACTGCGTGTATTTAAAGTAAAACCTTTAAATCGTGTAGTGTATATGAAATGTCCAAATTGTGGTTGTACCGTAACAGCAATGTGATATTTCTAACTGAGCCTAAAAAAATAGACTGTATCAACAATTTGAAAAAAGCTAAATTTTACTCTGCAGTTTTAGATGCAAATTAATATTAAATTAGATATAAATATATACACATACATAGTAAAAGTAAAATCATGTTTGATATTATTCATCGCAAACCTTTTTTCCTAAAGAACACTGTTGTTAAATATAAACAAATTCAAAACTTGATTTCTGCAAGGCACTCAAAGAAGTCAGGACAGAGACATATAAATACCACCGGTTCACATCCAACTGAAGCCCAGAGCATGTCACTGAGAATGTGAGTGCTCTCATTTTTTTGGGGTAGTTTTGGTAATATGGAATATTTGGATTTTTTTTTTTTTTTAGTTGGTGTTCAGTTTTCAAAATAATGCATTCCTTGAGATGTATTTGAGTTCTCCCTCAGTGATTTTGATTTTTGCCTTGTTTGTAAAAGCTGTCGTGAAATAGACTGTAGGGTTACCACATGAAAACCTTACAAAAAAGAATAGTAAATATTTACGTACTGTATAGATCCAATGTACTACTTCAACTGTACAATGCCTCATCACTGGACTTTATTATCATGTTTCACCACTAATGTAATCATTACACACTATCACTTTATACATATTGCACACTTATTGCTATATGCTCTTTATATATATTTTATTTATACTTTAGGTTTATTGTATAATATATAGAAGCATATAAATTATACATATAAGGTTACATTTATTCTCTCCTGCTCTCTCTCTCTCTCTCTCTCTCTCTCTCTCTCTCTCTCTCTCTCTCTCTCTCTCTCTCTCTCTCTCTCTCTATATATATATATATATGCTCTGACTCCAACAGTTTTAGTTGCCTGCTTTACACTTAATACATTTATGGTTTTTACATATGCATTAATTCTAAATTAATTGCAACCTAAATAAATTGTATCATGCAAACTGTTTATTTACATTAAGTTCAGTGCACACAAACTTTTATACTTCCACATAACAGCTTAATGAAAAAAGTGTAGCAAGTAATTACTCATTCATTTATTCATTCATTATCTTTCGCTTAATCCTCTTCTAGGGGGGGGTGCATCCCATTCAGGGGAAACATTCCAGGCATTGGGCAGATACACCCAGGACAGGGTGCCAAACTATTAATGGGTACACTCGCTCACAGTGAGAGGAAACCGGAGATTCCAAAAGAAACTGACATGGAGACGGGGAGAACATGGAAAAAACACCCAGATTGGGATTCGAACCTGGAATCGTCATCACGGAGAGGCAAACGTGCTATCAACTAAGCCACCGTGCCACCCGCAAGTAATTATTACTTTTATTACAAATGTGCAAAACACATAGGTAAAGATGAACAAAACAGGTTAATGGTTTATGTTTCACTATTTGCAGAAATGTGGTATGGTCTGTAAGTTAGCAACTAAATAAAGTAAATACAGCATGTAGATTAAAGTGTCCATTGAATTGAAGGGCTTTACATTTTATTCTCACATAGCCAAACATATTTTGGACAAATGTATGCTTTTAAGATCGTGGAAACATTTTTGGCGAGACAATATCTCGGATGGGCGGATTAGTGGTTAGCACGTCCGCCTCTCAGCACTGGAGATTCCTAGTTGGAACCCCAATCTGGGTGGAGTTTCCATGTTCTCCATGTCCACAGGTTCTCTGGTTTCCTCCCATAAAAACAAAATCAAGGAAAATTGAATGTGCTAAATTTCCTAATAAAGAGTGTGTTTGTGTGTGTGTCTGTGTGAGTGAGTGTGCCCAGTGATAGATTGGCACCCTGGGTGTATCTGCCCAGCGCCCAAAACGTTCTCCCAGCGACCCTAGTAGAGGATTAAGCAGAAGATAATGAATGAATGAATTGATAATAATAATTATTATTATTATTATTAATAATAATAATAATAATAACGGGCGGCACGGTGGCTTGGTGATTAGCATGTTCGCCTCTCAGCGCTAGGGATTCCCGGTTCGAATCCCCATCTGGGTGGAGTTTCCATGTTCTCCCCGTGTCCACGTGGGTTTCCTCCGGGTTCTCCGGTTTTCTACCACAGTCCAAAAACATGTATCAAGTCAATTGAGTTCTCCAAATTGCCCCATATAGAGTGTGTATGAGTGAGTGTGTGTGTGCCCAGCGATGGATTGGCGCCCTGTCCTGGGTGTATCTGCCCAGAGCCCGAGACGTTCTCCCCTGGATGGGCATGGGGAACCCCACCGCGACCCTAATAAAGGATAAAGCGGATGATAATGAATGAATGAATGAATAATAATAACAGGGTGGCATGTTGTCTTGGTGGTTAGCACCAAGGACCCTGGTTCAAATACCAATATAGGTGGACTTTCCATATTCCACCTCTCTCAGTTCTCAGTTTTCCTCCCACAGTCCCAAAACATGGATCAAGGTAAACTAAAGGTTCCAAATTGCCCCATATATATAGTGTTATTTGTGTGTGAGTGTGCCCAGCAATAGATAGGCACCCTGTCCTGGGTCTATCTGCCCAGCACCCAAAACGTTCTTCCCTGGATGGGCATGTGGACCCCCCCCAGTAGATGATTAAGATATTGAATTAAGTAATTATTAATAATAATAATAATAATAATAATAATATCAGGGTGAGGCTGCACGTGGCTTAGTGGTTAGCATGTTCACCTCTCAGCACTAGGGATTCCCGGTTCAAATCTCCATCTGGGTGGAGTTTCCATGTTCTCCCCATGTCCGCGTGGGTTTCCTCAGGGTTCTCCGGTTTCCTCCCACAGTCCAAAAACATGGATCAAGTAAATTGAGTTCTCCAAATTGCCCCATATAGAGTGTGTATGCGTGTGTGTCTGTGTGAGTGAGTGTGTGCCCAGCGATAGATTGGCACCCTGTCCTGGGTGTATCTGCCCAGTGCCTAAAACTCCCGTTCTCCCCTGCATGGGCATGGGGAACCCCACCGCGACCCTAATATAGGATAAAGCGGAAGATAATGAATGAATGAATCAATGAATGAATGAATGAATATCAGGGTGGCATGTTGGCTTAGTGCGGGCGGCACGGTGGCATAGTGGTTAGCACGTTCGCCTCTCAGCACTAGGGATTCCCGGTTCGAATCTCCATCTGGGTGGAGTTTCCATGTTCTCCCCGTGTCCGCGTGGGTTTCCTCCGGGCTCTCCGGTTTCCTCCCACAGTCCAAAAACATGGATCAAGTTAATTGAGTTCTCCAAATTGCCCCATATAGAGTGTGTATGCCTGTGTGTCTGTGTGAGTGAGTGTGTGCCCAGCGATAGATTGGCACCCTGTCCTGGGTGTCTCTGCCCAGTGCCTAAAACTCCCGTTATCCCCTGGATGGGCATGGGGAACCCCACCGCGACCCTAATATAGGATAAAGCAGAAGATAATGAATCAATGAATCAATGAATGAATGAATGAATATCAGGGTGGCATGTTGGCTTAGTGCGGGAGGCACGGTGGCTTAGTGGTTAGCACGTTCGCCTCTCAGCGCTAGGGATTCCCGGTTCGAATCTCCATCTGGGTGGAGTTTCCATGTTCTCCCCGTGTCCGCGTGGGTTTCCACCCGGTTCTCCGGTTTCCTCCCACAGTCCAAAAACATGGATCAAGTTAATTGAGTTCTCCAAATTGCCCCATATAGAGTGTGTCTGAGTGTGTACCCAGCGATGTATTGGCGCCCTGTCCTGGGTGTATCTGCCCAGCGCCCGAGACGTTCTCCCCTGGATGGGCATGGGAAACCCCCCCGCGACCCTAATAGAGGATAAAGCTGGTAATAATGAATGAATGAATGAATGTTGGCTTAGTGGTTAGCACGTTCGCCTCTTAGTGCTGAGACCCTGGTTCAAATCCCAATCTGGGTGGAGTTCCCATGTTCTCCCTGTGTCCATTTCCCCGACTGTCCAAAAACATGGATTTAAGGTAAATTCGATGCGCTAAATTGCCCCATAACGTTTGTGTGAGTGTGTGCCTAGCGATAGATTGGCGTCCTGTCCTGGGTGTATCGGGTTTGATGAAGATGACTCCTCGTGGGAATAGATCGTGTAATCCAGTAGGAGCGCTCCTTTGTGACGCGTGCGCAGAACCGCGCTCCTGTTTCTCGTGGCTTTCATTGTAAGCACTGCGCATGCGTCGACCGGATCAGAATGTTGAGCGAACCGGAGTAGAGAACACGGAGGCGATCGACGAGTATTTATTTACCACTGGCTTTCACTTTAGTTTCAACGCCACTTACTAATCTAGCTATAGTACAGTACAAAAACGATGACGGAGCCACAGTCAGCGCTGCTACTCAGGAGACAGTTGGCAGGTAAATTAATAAAGCGACTGGTACCGATGAACCCTGTTAGCGCACTGCCAGCCGGTTTGTTCAGAGAGACTTCACCCCAAAGCCACGAAACCATGAAGTTTAGCGAGTTTAAAAGCAGCTTGATTGTCAACAACACGTAGTGCGCCCGAATGCGCTTTGAGAGCCGCTTGGCTGTTGTTTTTTGAAGCTGGCTCGTTAGCTTCGCTGGCTAACTGAGCCGCTCACTCGGCCCGCGGGTGTCACACGCTCCTTTGTTTACCTACGTGATTTAATTCAGTTCTGAGGTGTTAGTACATATATAATCGTGGCCACGTTGATAAAACCCCTCTTCGCAGTACGTTCTTTAAGTGGAATGTTCGGGAAAGTTACAAAAACCGAGGCCTGGTAAGTTTCTTCAGAGTGCTGGTGCAGTTAGCTTCCTGGCTAACGTTACTACATTGACGTCGGGCTGTCAGCTTTGCTACCAGTCGTTTTCCTCCACACACTTGTGCTATTTGGAGTGTTCGGGTTGTAGAACTGAAGCGGCGTGTGTCGTCGCTCCTTTTCTGCCGCTGTGCTCAGTTAAAATAAACCAGGCATCAAGATTCGGCACGAGACATTGATTAATGTCGTGAGGTAACTAAATCCCTTTGTTTTTCAGCTAGCATGCTACAGTTAGCAGGGTTGGTTATCAGTTACTGGACAGAGAGAATCAAGAACTTAGTAATATTGGAAGCACGAATGGACTTATTTTACCGTGTGATTTTGACAACTTGTATAGTTAGGGCTGTTAATAAGATTCGTTTTTGTTCACGAGTAACATCAGAATAATTCAGTAATCCCCGAGGGGAATTGCAGAGCAGGATAGCTAGAGTAATGGGATGGGAGGGAGGGAGGGGGGTTTCTTACCATTCCATTGGGGTTCTATATCCAAAGCAGACATGTCAAGATCTGCTGCCCCTTATACTCTAGTTATAGAGTTTGGCAGGTGTTGACATGGTGGGAGCACACAATCATACCTGAAAAGCATTTGGGATTTTTCTCACTGGTACATTTAAGTCATATAGATGATGCTGTGATCTAAAGCAACTTACAACTATCCCAATTTAATGGTTGGGGTCAGAAAACAGGGTTTACACAACACCCCTGGAGCGTTTAGATTGCTACCACACTCACTGATTATTTTCTTTTTTAAATTAATTTAAAAATGAAATACAATTCATTTAAACCTGTTGTTAAAGCCAGGTATGACAGCTTTGAAACTAGTGAGTACAGATGCATTACTAATTTTACACCAAAGACAAGTACTAACCTTTAGTAAACTTATTGGCTTTCTCTGACTTTTGTGTGTACATTGTAATACCATTTAATCATGTGTTTTTGTGAGTCTTTTAACTCATTTAGTGGATTTCAGTACAATTCAACTGTAGAAGAACTGAAAACACAATGTAAAATGGTTTTGGGTTGCACTGTTTTGCGATAGATAGTATTGATGAGAACAATATTAGATTGCACAGCATTAGATCGATGACTAAAACTGGTATCAGTATTGGTGCATCCTTGCGTGCAAGTATAGCATGATTTTTCATACATAAACCAAGAGAATATGCACATATACAGTACCAGTCTAAAGTTTGGACAGATGTCCTTGTTATCAGTTCCACTGAGCAAGTGCAATAATGCAATAGTGTCACTGAGGAGTTTCAATGAAACTACAGCAGCACTGCTGCACTAAAACCACCTCACTGCATCAGTGTCACTACACAACGGACCATAAACAATACACCACCCAAATTATACCTGTTCTGTGATGCTTCTGACCAATGGAGAACTAAGAACCAAAAGGAACTAACAAAAAAAAGAAAAAATGAACTAATGTGTAGATAAAATAATAAGAATGAAATATAAAACCAGAAACTGCCATTAAATAAAAAACAGATATGTAACTACATTTACATCCTATACAGTCTGTAATTAGGGTTACCACCTAAAACTAATTTTCTTTTGATTAGTAATATCTTCCAAAAATAGTGTAACTATGTGTAGATATGTATATAAAATAATAAGAATATATATATATAATATATATATATATAAATATATATATATATATATATAACTGCCATGTGCGTGCGTGTATATAATATATTTTTTAAAATGATCAAATTTATTAACCCTCAAATAAATCAGTGCACATTTGTAATATAATGAAACTACACTTGTTTAACAACAAGATAGCATCATTGTTTTTGTCATAAAGTATTAAATGGCCTTTTTGTCCTATGAGATTTTCAACCCCTTTAATCACCATAAGAACAAGGTTCATTCCAGTGTTTTCACTCAGGTATTACCTGGGATGTAGCAGCCAGCATGATAAGCACCAAAACAGATTTAAAAGGACTGTTTCTCCTTTGATTAGTTAGAACTAATTGAAGAGAAGTGAAGGCCAGAAGACAAGAGAAGAGGTTATTGCCTTCACAAGAATGGCAATGGATATAAAAAAAGTTGTTAATATTGAAGTATCATTCGCAAGTTCAAGTTAAAGGGCACAGTGGAAACGTTACCTGGTCGTGGCAGAAAGAAGATCCTCACTAGATGTGGGTACTGAAGTTTCAGCTCAGACAATAAGGTTTGACCTCCATGTATATGTATGTAAATGTGTGTGTGTTTGGAGGAGGTATATAGGCTTATATGGCGGGGGGTCAATTATGCCTTGGGGCTGTTTTGCTTCTACGTGTGCATATATGGAGGAAAATGTGATATATCCGAAGCACACATCCAAGTCCACTAGAGCATGGTTGAACATGAAAGGCTGGAACATTCTAGCGTGGCCATCGCAATCACCAGACTTAAATCCAATTGAGAACCTCTGGTGGGACCTAAAGAAGGCAGTTGCAGTGCGCAAGCCTGAATGTGTGTGTATGTGCCCGTGCGTGGGTATATAGGTGTGTGTGTCAAGCTATATATATATGTATATATAGGATGTTATATATACTAAAAATATATATATATGAATATATATATATGTGAGCACAGTAATATATATATATATATATATATATATATATATATATATATATATATATTGACAGCAACAAAATCTCAGTGTTCTGTTACAATGTCAAACTGGCCAAAACACTTTAATGAAAATTCTCAAAGTGTATATATATATATAAAAGTGTGTGGTATATATATATTTATATATATATATATAACTTATATATATATTGACAGCAACAAAATCTCAACAAAGAATTTTGCAAAAGCTGTGGTTTGAACTTGAAACAGAATTTCCTATTCTGCAATTTCTCTCTGGGGATTAATAAAGTATTCTGATGATTTGAAAATGCAGCAAAATTCAAGTAATAATAGTATTTAATTGACTATGTACAGTCATGGCCAAAAATTTTGAGAATGACACAAATATTATGTTTTCACATGATCTGCTGCCCTCTGGTTTTTATGTGTGTGTTTCAGATGTTTTTATCACATACAGAAATATAATTGCAATCATATTATGAGTAACAAAAGCTTTTATTGACAGTTAATGCAGCAAGTCAATATTTACAGTGTTGACCCTTCTTCAGGACCTCTGCAATTCTCCCTGGCATGCTCTCAATCAACTTCTGGACCAAATGCTGACTGATATCAGTCCATTCTTGCATAATCAATGCTTGCATTTTGTCAGAATGTGTAGGTTTTTGTTTGTCCACCCGTCTCTTGATGATTGACCACAAGTTCTCAATGGGATTAAGATCTGGGGAGTTTCCAGGCCATGGACCCAAAATCTCTGTTTTGTTCCCTGAGCCATGTAGTTATCACCTTTACTTTATGACAAGGTGCTCCATCATGCTGGAAAAGGCATTGTTGATCACCAAACTGCTCTTGGATGGTTGGGAGAAGTTGCTCTCGGAGGACATTCTGGTATCGTTATTTATTCATGGCTGTGTTTTTAGGCAAGACTGTGAGAGAGCCGATTCCCTTGGCTGAGAAGCAACCCCACACATGAATGGTTTCAGGATGCTTTACAGTTGGCATGAGACAAGACTGGTGGTAGCGCTCACCTTGTCTTCTCCGAATAAGCTGTTTTCCAGATGTCCCAAACAATCGGAAAGGGGATTCATCAGAGAAAATAAATAAAGTGGCTTCTTTGCTGCCCTCCTTGAGACCAGGCCTTGCTCCAAGAGTCTCCGCCTCACAATGCACGCAGATGCACTTACACCTGCCTGCTGCCATTCCTGAGCAAGCTCTGCACTGCTGGTAGCCCGATCCCGCAGCTGAAACACTTTTAAGAGACGGTCCTTGCGCTTGCTGGTCTTTCTTGGGCACCCTGGAGCCTTTTTGGCAACAATGGAACCTTGATGATGCGATAGATTGTTGACTGAGGTGCAATCTTTCTAGCTGCAATACTCTTCCCTGTTGGGCCATTTTTGTGCAGTGCAATGATGACTGCACGTGTTTTCTTTAGAGATAACCATGGTTAACAGAAGAAAAACAATCACTGAAACAATGTTAGCTGTTCCTTTTAAGGCAGGGCTGCAATGAAGTTGAAATTTGTTTTGGGGGATAAAGTTCATTATCTAGGCAAATATTGACTTTGCAATTAATTGCTGTTAAGCTGATCACTCTTTACAACATTCTGGAGTATATGCAAATTGCCATTATTAAAAACTGCAGCAGTAGACGTTGTAAAAATTAATATTTGGATCATTCTCAAAACTTTTGGCCATGACTGTACAGTACAAAAGGTACAATTATAAATCATCCGCAAGAGTATCAATTAATGTGTTCATAGTGCGGCTTTTTTTCTTGCATATTTTGAAAATCTCTTGTGATGTACACGCACTACTTGCTCCAAAGCTGCGGGTGGCGCTACCTCATTAGAGTATTCCAAATTCCCCTATACTTCACAAGAGGGAGAAGGCAAAGAAACTAATTTTACACACTCAAAATACAAAATGGTTCTTTAATTGATATTTAAATGTTGCGTCCGGTATCTGACTAATACAGGACAGATTTCTGCTTCTCCAAAGTGCCAACACTAACTGTAAAACATGTTTATAAAGGTTTAAGTGGTGCGCAGTAGACTATCATACATGAGAAAGCATGAATCAGGAGAACAACACTGCGGACACTTGAGAACACAGAAGAACCAAACATCAGTGTTACAACAATTCATATCCTAATCATCTCCTTAAAACTGATACTGCATGGAACATTTCATATGTCTTTTCTTTTTGCATATAAATTTATATTATATTCCCCCTCTCTCTCACTATATATTACATTTCCTAGATTAAAAATATTTAACTGTAGAAGTCACTGTGTTGTCAGTATTTAATAGTAATTAAATGAGACCTACACAGTGAGCATTAACCATACTTTGACAGTCTTATTACAATTGATCTTATGCACATTATTTTTATATTGAGTAATTTTTCTATTTACAGTCAGTTCATGACAACTGCTATAGTGTGAATAGAATACTGTATTCACAATAAAAGGCTAGCTGTCCTAATACATTATATTATAAATATTTTTTTTTTTTGAAACTTAATTGATTACATGTAATTGATATCAGTTTGTCATGAATGCTTTGATTTACACCACTACTATCTAACCTTTTACTAAAACCTACAGTAAGGTGTGTTTATAAAAGGAGACCTTAAATAATTAGACATTTAATATGAAAGCCCAGATTCAGAAAGACATTTTTCTCAATAATAGCCCTAAGTTGTTATGGCTTTTGCCTTAAAATAAGAAGGTCCTGGGTTTGATTTCCAGGCCAAAGACAGGTCTGTTCTGTGTAACATCTTCATGTCTTATCTGTGCATGCATAGGTTTTCTCTAGGAACTCTGTTTTTCTCCCACATTCCAAAGACTTGCCAATAGATAAACCGGAAATAGTAAATTTTTTGCTGCTGTGATGACTTCAAAGCTAAACAGTGTACAGATGACCTTTTGGTTTGTATGTTTTTTTAAAAACAATTCTATAGTTTTAATGCTGTGCATTTTAGGAAATCTTTAGAATCCAAATGCCAAACCAACCAGAGGCTGTACCTGCATATGCATAGATCTTGGTCATGGCCATTGCATGGTGCTGTTATAACATTCATTCATTCATTATCTTCCGCTTTATCCTCTATTAGTGTCGCGGTGGGGTTCCCCATGCCCATCCAGGGGAGAACGTTTCGAGCACTGGGCAGATAGACCCAGGACAGGGTGCCAATCCATCGCTGGGCACACACTCACTTACACAGACACACTCTATATAGGGCAATTTGGAGAACTCAATTGACTTGATCCATGTTTTTGGACTGTGGGAGGAAACCGGAGAACCCGGAGGAAACCCACGCGGACACGCGGAGAACATGGAAACTCCACCCAGATGGGTATTTGAACAGGGAATCCCTAGCGCTGAGAGGCGAACGTGCTAACCACTAAGCCGCTGTTATAACAGTGTTTGCTAAATAAATAGAAGCATTGCAGAAATCAGACAATTTATTAATTTAAAAACGATTATCATCAAAAACATTGTCACATTTTCAGGTTTCATATCATTAATTATGTCAACAAGTTGTGGCAGCTTCAGAGTTGAAGCAGGTTTCCACAGACAGTTGCATTTCACTGATTCACCTATGAGCACTTTGTATCGTGGAAAAAAACAATAGGGAATATGCATATAGGCATGGAAAGAAAATACAGCTTGCACACAGAAAAGGATTTTTACCCCCTCCTCCCTCTTGTGTGCCACCCAGCAATCAGAAGCAGAATGTTATTTTGTTTACTGTTTTCTCCATAGAGCACCCTGTAGATAAATATCTCTGTGCTGTCAGACAGTTAACTTCAGCTATTTGGTTGTTTTGGTTGAGTCTTACGCAAACTCTTAATGTTGTTTTCTTACTGTTGTCTCAGTGCTTTTGCAGTATTTTTCTGAAAGCTTTGTGGATTTCGTCTGATTGAGCATATTTCAAATCAGTCCTAAAATCATTACTTACAAACCTTCTTGGGGTACATTTTACTGTGGACAGAAGTATTGGGATATCCACTACAGTTTTAGTGAAATTCCATTGTAAATTGGTTTCCACTTTGCAGCACAAACACATTTTTATTAATTTTGTTTATTTTTTCAAGTTGCCATGTGGGCAGTTCGGTAGTGCAGTGTGTATGTTTGTATGTTCTCCCTTTATCTGGGAGATCCAGGGTAAAGACATGCTAATGTAAATTGGAGATACTAAATTCCCCATTGACTATATTTCTTGTAACCATTCCTGTTGCAAGGTAGCTATTACTGCTGTTAGCTGTTGAACTATTCCCCATCAACAAATGATGAAAGGCTGCCATGCCAACTCTGTAATATTCATTTGAGTATTGTTTGCCAGATACTGCATGATCTTTAAAGCGTAACATTAATTTTCTAAGTTTAAATATTTTTTGTGCTGTTATCAGCACAAGTTCCATCAGTCAGTAATTAATTCCTGCTTTTGTTTTGCCCTGTTTTTATGAGGAAATGTTATTTTGTGTTGTAATTCTTTTCCCCTTATCAGGCCGTTGTTGTAGCTCCACATCACTTCTGCCCTGATTAACTCATGGTTTATCCCTCGGTTTAAAAATCCCTTTCAGTTTTTTTAAATTTTTTTATTTACTGTCATTTATTTAATTAAACTTTCAGAGTTTTTGTGTTGTGACATTTTGTACTTTTGAAAGGTATCAACAACACTCAGAGTTTCTATGGCACGTTGGTTTCAGACTCACTTCCCTACCACTAAGGTTACAGAGTTGTCCTGCTACAGTTGTACAGTGTTACTGAGATTTACTGAATAATTTACAGTAATTTCATTAAAATACCATCTGCAAAGTCTTTAAGAATCCTATCAGTACTCAACATCAGCAAGTATGTTAGTTCTTACACTTGTTTTGACAAAATTGTATTCAAATATTCCAAAATTGTCCATTCGGGCAGTTGTTTGTTTTCCAGTCCTGAAGATGTGTGCGCAATGTGGATGAACCTATATGTTTGTGTCTTTTTCAGAATTAAATAAAAACCCGGTGGAGGGTTTCTCTGCAGGATTAATAGATGACAACGACCTCTACAGATGGGAAGTGCTAATAATTGGTCCTCCTGACACACTGTAGTAAGTACAGTTACATCTTTTGGTTGTTGTTGCTAATTATAAAAGAGAGGTTCAGAACAAGATCTAGTTTAGTGACTTTAAAATTCTAGCCTGTCCTGTCTGTTGTACATCTAATGCCTTGATTTCTATAAAGCATGTTTAATTTTTTTTTTTTTTTTTTAAAGTGACCATGATTTCAAATTTGTCTTGTCTTTTTATTATTTTATCAGTTTTTAAGTAATCTGATGGTATGAAATATAAATAACAAAATGTCTTTGATTTGCCTCCTAGCCTTTCTGTTTATTGCTTTAAAAAATGTTTTTGAAAGGTTTTTGTCTTGTGTTTTGGTGCAGGATTGTCTTTTTTTATTTAGTGTTTGAATTTTAAAAAATCTCTTTCCGGACCCTGTTAGGTGTGAGGTAGTGTGGCACAGGTTGAAAACCCCCGATTTGATGTCTTTCCTCTTTAATGCAGTGTTACATCCACAAACAAGTCTTAAACAGTGTGTTCATGTATTTTATTTTGTTTTGTGTCTGCAGCGAAGGTGGAGTGTTTAAAGCCCATCTCACATTTCCCAAAGACTATCCTCTCAGGCCTCCCAAAATGAAATTCATCACAGAAATTTGGCACCCAAATGGTAAGATTACTTTTACTTTAAATAGTAAGATTACTCTTACGAGTTACTAAGTAGTTCGACTGGTCAGAGTTCATGGGATTTTGGGGATATTGTAGAATTCTAATTCGTTTTTTGAATGGGTCAGTTCACAACTTGTCCTTCTAAGTAGTGTCCTGTGATCATTGATAAAGGATTAGAGGAATATCAACCCAAACTGCAGCAACATATGTGCTTAGCCTTAGATTTCTTATCTACAAGGTGGTGCAATATGGTGTTTACTAGAGTACAGTAAATGGATAGTGTTTAAAAACTTCAGTGGAGCAAGCGTGTGTGCATGTATGTGATCACACTGTTAAACAAAAAGTAAAGGGTCTAAAAATTTCTCTTGCAATAATATTCGAAAACTTGCGCACCTGCTAATTTAGTCTTAATCCAGTAATATTAGTTTTCTTAAAATAAAATGCTTAGTAAGTGTGGCCTCATTCAAGCCATAGTTGCATGTTGCATTTAGACTGTAAACAGCTGTATTTTGGCTGTTCCCCTTGGGGATGCTGTTCTCTGCCCTAATGTGGCACCTACTAGGTTTTCCTTCTTCTTTAAACATGAATAAAGGTAAAATGTGTATGACACTAAAATGTAACTTCTTTTGTTTCTAATATCTTGTCCTTGTTTTTGTTTTCAGTTGACAAGAACGGTGATGTTTGTATTTCTATTTTGCACGAACCGGGGGAGGACAAGTACGGCTATGAAAAGCCAGAAGAGCGCTGGCTCCCTATCCACACTGTGGAAACAATCATGATTAGTGTCATTTCTATGCTAGCTGATCCCAACGGTGACTCCCCCGCCAACGTGGATGCAGCGGTGAGTGCTGTTCTGAAAAATAAATGTAATCCTAGTACTATTAGACTAATTAAAACCTAAATATTTCAGAAAGAATGGAGGGAAGACAGACACGGTGAATTCAAGAGAAAAGTTGCCCGATGTGTACGGAAGAGTCAAGAGACTGCCTTTGACTGATAATCACCCAGCAGCTTGTAGCATCACTATTTTCAGGGTATGTTGGACTTTGCCCAGATTTTTACAGGAACAGTCTCGTGATCTATTGATTCTGAGAGCATGTTGTGTTGCATCAGCAGGTGTTGTCCATGTGATTTTTATAATAAATTCCAAAGCATTTTATTAATATTGATTTACAAAGATACTTTATTGTCAGTTCCCGCATATTTAGGACATACAGAGAATCGATAGATCATTCCTCCTCTCCATAGACAGAGGGAGCCGCTGCAATAATTCGCACCACTCCCATGAGTTAGAGGTGGGTAGAAATATGTGATGCCTTAGGACAGGGGTGCCCACACTTTTCTGGCCTGAGATCTACTTTTCCATTGGACAGGTCATCGAGAGCTACCAGGGTTAACCTTTTTTTTTTAAGGCTTTTATATTGAAACCTGTTTACACACATCATGTTTGTATTGTCGAGTCTGTTAGAATTGCTCTTTTATTAAACACATTCCAGCAAATAGCACGGAGAAAACCTGATTTTAGTTACACCCAAACACACAGTATACAGCACAAATGTAAAACAATCACTATAACCCACATTTCCCTAAACAGCACATGAACATTAATAAAAGCAAATGCTTGAGTTTGACAATGTAAAAAAAAAAAAAAATCATCCTGCAGACTATGTAAAGGTTAATTTACATGTACTTGGTCACTTCTTGAAACTGTATTTAACTAACTGTACCGTTGAAATAGCATTCCAGTAACGTTTGATCTAATAAGTTCATTCTCATCTCTCCCAGGTATCCAGTCAAGAAACAACATGGCACTGTTTTCCTGCACTCTACCACCCTATTGCTGGACTCTTCTTGATCGAAAGTTGGCAAAAAAAAACTGGCTGACATTGATAGGCTGCAATAGAACATTAATGGCTCGTACGGAAATGGACGGAACTCGCCGCGCACGTGCCAACATCCAAAAAAAGGAAAAAAAAAAAAAAGCATAAGATGATTACACATTTTTACGCAAGTTTATGGACCGCTATGACTTTCAGGAAAGAAATTGTAAAGACCTGTAAATAGCACAGACAAACCGGATAATATATAAATCTCCTGTCCATCCAGCGACAAACTTAGCTTCAAATAATTAGTGCTTTCTGTAGTTAGAGGTCAAGTCCTGTAACAGCATTCAAGAGAATTCATCCTTGCCCCTCTGACAGCTTCTCATATCTCAGAGCGCATCACTTCTTTTTACAGGTCATGCTAATGGACACGATCAGTAGCAATGATCCTTTTCTTCTGAGAGCGTCATATTTACAAATGTACTAGGAACAAAAAGCCAGAATCTGGCAAGGGGGGGGGGTCGGTGGGTGGGGGCAGATTGGAGGTACTTGTTATGGATTCAGCATGTCTCATGTCGGGTTCCTTTTTGGTTAAATGGTGAAAAAAGAAAAATTCGGCCATATGAGCTCATTTCTGTGGATTGGTTTTAAACTGGGGCTTGGGGTGAGTGTGTCCTTGCTTTGGGCCCTAGGGGCATTATGCTAAACAGGACTGCACTTGTGCTTAGCCCCACGGTGCTGAAAGATCTCGCAAGGAAACCCATCAGATGTGATAAACCTGCATGTTTAAACACATTTTTTTAAAAATCGTCTTTCCTTTTTTTTTTTTTTTCTTTTCCTTTCAAAAGTGCCTCCAATCGAAATTGCTTGGCTTGTTGCACCTCCTGCATTGAACTGAGAGCCGACTCTAGAGAATGACGTTAAGACGTGCTCTCCTTCGGGTTCCTGATTCTTCGATTTCATTTTTTAAAGCTTTGTACCAGCATATTGGATTATTAAAGATTGGTAATTTGGTGTAGCAATAATGCCCCCTTTGCCCATGTGTGTAGTGTATACTGTTCCGTCGACATGAATTTGCAGTATTCAGATCGATTTTTAAAACATGAAATTATTTTGTCTTCACCCAACATGCGAGCAAAACTCATTGGCTGGGCGTTTAGGTTTTTGTGTTCTTGTTGTATCCATTTGTGTGAGTGTGTTTGCCTTTGCGCACCTGCACAACCAAATGTTACAGAGGGTGAAAGAACTTATTTATCGATCCCTCTTCCACACTGTTCTTAGGTCTTCGTTTCATTTAACTCTGGCTCTGACAGACTACTGCAGATCTCTTGCCTAAATGTACAAAGACAGAATTCTGATGTATATTTTTCATGTTATGAAAGTTGTCTTCTCTAGTGAATTCTTCTAAAATATAAGTTTTTTTCAATACTCACTGTCTTCCGGAAGTTGTCTTTTTAAAATGCATCCATACAGTATGTGAGCAACCATCTTGGTTTACAGTATTTGGTCTGCCCCCTTTCGGTTCGAGTAGAGGTTAAAATTATCGCTGCAGCTGATAACTTTTCAAAAAGGTTTTGTTCTTAACATGTAAAGAAAAATTTAATTGCAATGGTGTGATTCATGTGAAGCCTATGCCCTATTGCAGATAATACAAAAAAAACCTGTCAAATATTAAAATTTTGAATTATTTATATTTGTGTCGTTTGAATTTGATGCAGTTAACATGTTCTCCATGGGAGCTGAAATGGGTCGTCCACTGGAAAAGAGGGTTAATGCTACAAGCATCTGGTGGAACAGCTAGCAACCAACGTAAGATATCCAAACCCCATTTCCCAATTACAAAAGTTACGTCTCCTATTAAAAAACTACATATTAAATATTACTTAAAATAACTGCTGGAAGTCCAAAGATAAACATTTTCATTGTTTTCACTGACAAGCCTAACTGTTCTGTGAAGCAACATGTTTTTATGGAAATATTTAAAAGATTTCACTGTTGGCTGTTACCTGTGGTATATAGACAACTTTTTCTCTTACAAACGTTTTACATTACTTACCATCTACAGTTGTACATGATATGAAATGCTTTAAAACGTTAAAAGAGATCTCTGTAAATAACAGCCAACTTTGTAAACCACTACCTGATCCACAGAATCAGTCAAAAGTTTGGACGCACCTTTTTACCCCATAGTCTAATTTCTCTACTTACCATATGGTACAGCTGTGGTTGCTGCTGCTGCACAAAAAGCTAATCATCAACAAACTAACATTTAATGGAAGGCTTTTCATTTTTTTTGGTCACATTTCTCTTTGTGTTTTGGAGATGTTTATTGGAAGATTTTAAGTTGTTTTATAATTTTCACTTGAACATGTGTAAATGATAAATGTGTTTTTCATTCAGCTGTGTAATAATTCTACACAGTAATAGTTTCCCAATAAGTGTAAACATATAAAGCCAAAACCTTAGACGTGTGAGGTTTGTTAACATTGTGGATTAACCGAGACCACTGTACTCAGTAGTGCTGTTTTTTTATTATTATTTTTTATTTATTGCTTTCTTTCTTCTTTTTCTAACTCCAATTTACAATGGATTCACTGTTGACATGTTTGTGCTCTTTTAGTAATTTATTTGAAAGTGAAACATTAGTTGTAGTGGGCTTTTAAAAACTTTTAAATGCTCTGTCAAATTTGATTTCTCCTGTCTGTCTTTGTCTGACCTCACTGGTTCAGTAATATTGGTTTATACTCCACTAAAACGGGTGAACAGAGGAATCAGACTGTTGCCTCATCAGTATATGATTTTATGATATTTAACTCCACCTTATTCTTCACTTGCACCTAATGTTAAGAGGTTTGTGCATTTTACCCACCTCATGTTTTTCCTGCTCTGTTAGAAATTAAAGACCATCATTGTATCTTCAGAGGAACAAAGGCCATCAATGAGGCAGACCCTTGGAGTACTTTTATATAACTTATGAACATGAATATAGCTTTTGGTCCTTGAAAACTACATATTATCTTAAGGTTCAGTGAAGCTCTGGGGGGTTCAGTGATATCGATTGTACTTTGGGTAACAACATCCTGTTCTACTTTTTGTAGTGAAGGTGTGCTGATGCAGTCTAAACATAATTAAATGTGTTTTGTTGTTTATTTAATATCTGTAATAATTTTATAAGAATAGATATGGTGACGTGTTTATTAAAGCCATCATAGGCTGACATGTAAAACATGTCCATGAAGGTTCTCCTCCTGCCTGACTGTTTGCTTTTGTTCAGAACTTCTCACCTCTCACCCCGTTTCCTTCACTGTCTTTTTTCGCTACAGGGATTCGTGGCCATTCCGGCCCTCACTTAAACTGCACCCCTCATTAAGGTAACCGTTTGACCTGATTGATTGATTGATCCTGGTCACCTTTAAGTTTTTACATAGTTCTGGTAAAACTACATGCACAAACTCTGCAGTGAACTGTACGTTATAGTTCTTATCTATCAGATCAACATCTGAAAAAACGTAAAAGTGTGTTCTGGTTTTATTCTGTACATTTTTCACTATTTAAAACTTTCATTTATTCATTCATTATCTTTTATCCTATATTAGGGTCGCGGTGGGGTTCCCCATGCCCATCCAGGGAAGAACGTTTCGGGCGCTGGGCAAATACACCCAGGACAGGGCGCCAACCTATCGCTGGGCACACACTCACACACACACGCTACATGGGGCAATTTGGAGAACTTAATTGAGTTGATCCATGTTTTTGGACTGTGGGAGGAAACCGGAGAACCCGGAGGAAACCCACGCAGACACGGGGAGAACTTATAACACTTATTACATAAATGCTGTGTTTTATATTAGCTCTAACTGCTTTTCTTGTTTGTTTCTTTTGAGGTGTTCCCTCAATTTTCAGGACATGTCTTCAGCTGGCGGCACGGTGGCTTAGTGGTTAGCACGTTCGCCTCTCAGCACTAGGGATTCCCGTTTCGAATCCCCATCTGGGTGGATTTTCCTTGTTCTCCCCGTGTCCGCGTGGGTTTGCTCCGGGTTCTCCGGTTTCCTCCCACAGTCCAAAAACATGGATCAAGTCAATTGAGTACTCCAAATTTTCCCATATAGAGTGTGTACAGTGCATCCGGAAAGTATTCACAGCGCTTCACTTTTTCCACATTTTCTTACGTTACAGCCTTATTTCAAATTGTATTAAATTAATCTCTTTCCTCTATTTATTAAATTTTTTTTATTAAAAAACAAAGAAATCATATTTACATAAGTATTCACAGCCTTTGCTTAATACTTTGTAGAACCACCTTTGGCAGCAACTACAGCCTCAAGTCTTTTTGAATATGATGCCACAAGCTTAGCACACCTATATTTAGGCAGTTTTGCCCATTCTTCTTTGCAATACCTTTGAAGCTCCATCAGGTTGGATGGGAGACGTCTGTGCACAGCCATTTTCAGATCTCTCCAGAGATGTTCAATCGGATTCAAGTCTGAGCTCTGGCTGGGCCACTCCAGAACATTCACAGAGTGGTCCTGAAGCCACTCCTTTGAGATCATGGCTGTGTGCTTCGGGTCGTTGTCCTGCTGAAAAATGAACCGTCGCCCCAGCCTGAGGTCAAGAGCGCTCTGGAGCAAGTTTTCATCCAGGATGTCTCTGTACATTGCTGCATTCATTTTTCCCTCTATCCTGACTAGTCTGCCAGTTCCTGCTGCTGAAAAACATCCCCATAGCATGATGCTGCCACAACCATGCTTGACTGTAGGGATGGTATTGGCCTCGTGATGAGCAGTGCCTGGTTTCCTCCAAACATGACGCCTGGCATTCACACCAAATAGTTCAATCTTTGTCTCATCAGACCAGATCAGAGTTTCTCATGGTCTGAGAGTCCTTCAGGTGCCTTTTGGCAAATTCCAAACGGGCTGCCTTGTGCCATTTACTAAGCAGTGGCTTTTGCCTGGCCACTCTGCTATACAGGCCTGATTGGTGGATTGCTGCAGAGATGGTTGTCCCTCTGCAAGGTTCTCCTCTCTCCACAGAGGAACGCTGAAGCTCTGACAGAGTAATCATCGGGTTCTTGGTCACCTCCCTGACCAAGGCTCTTCTCCCCCGATCGCTCAATTTAGATGGCCGGCCAGCTCTAGGAAGAGTCCTGGTGGTTCCAAACTTCCAGTGTGCTCATTGGGACCTTCAAAGCAGCAGAAATTTTTCTGTATCCTTCCCCAGATTTGTGCCTCGAGACAATTTTGTCTCGGAGGTCTACAGACAATTCCTTTGACTTCATGCTTGATGTTTGCCCTCTGACATGCAGTCAACTGTGGGACCTTCTATAGACAGGTGCCTTTCCAAATCATGTCCAATCAACTGGATTTACTACAGGTGGACTCCATTTAAGCTGTAGAAACATCTCAAGGATGATCAGTGGAAACAGGATGCACCTGAGCTCAATTTTGAGCTTCATGGCGAAGGCTGTGAATACTTGTGTAAATGTGATTTTAATAAATTTTCAAAACTCTGAAGAAAACTTTTTTCACATGGTCATAATGGGGTATTTTGTGTAGAATTTTGAGGAAAGAGATTAATGTAATACAATTTGGAATAAGGCTGTAACGTAAGAAAATGTGGAAAAAGTGAAGCGCTGTGAATACTTTCCAGATACACTGTATGTGTCTGTGTGAGTGAGTGTGTGCCCAGCGATAGATTGGTGCCCTGTCCTGGGTGTATTTGCTCAGCGCCTAAAACATTCTCCCCTGGATGGGCATGGGGATCCCCCCCGCCACCCTAATATAGGATAAAGCGGAAGATAATGGATGGATGTCTTCAGCTCTTCATCCATGGCTCTGCTGAATTAATGCGGCTACAATAAATTCCTGAATGATCACTACACAATCTGTACATGGCTGTTCTACACTGTTGATGCTGCCCCTGCTCAAGGAGGATGAGTCCCCCACAGAACTTTTGTCCTCCCAAGGTTTTTTCCTTAAGATAATAACAGAACAGGGGGTTTAAAGGCTTATAACACTGTAAGGCTGCTTTGTGACAATTTACTATTGTAAAAAGTGCTCTATAAATAAACAGTTACAGATAAACAGACTTATTGTTATAGAACTTCATTATGGAATTTGTTATTTGGCATTTCAATTCGGATAAATCTGACAATTATAATTTATGTAGTTTAATCGTTTTAAAAGTGTATTAGTCAATGACAAGATTAAAGAAGCTGGGATGTTGGCAGTATATCAAAGGTTATCATGTAAATATATTAGTATTGTTTTTCTGTGTAACCTATAAATGTATATTTTGCACTAATTCATGCATTTAATATTATCTTTATTTGTATATTCCAGGTAAGCTGGTGTTGTGTGGAATACATCGGTATGTGGTGACCTGGTGTGACCAGCTGCCTTTATACAGCCTTTAGGTTGTCTGAATAGAATAAGTATATAGAGTATAGTATTAGTATATACAGTGTGTATAAAGCTCTAGAATAAAGGAACATTGTGGGAGAGAAACAACTTTGGAACATTGAGAGTAGTGGTTGTCATGGTGAAAAAACTAAAAGAACGGCACTTAGCATGTCAGACTGAGTTACGGAACACTTCCAAATTGTCAGAAGATTTAAAATTCTACAAATACGTTCAGGTGAGAGATGTCTTTACATTGAATTATTAGATATTTTACAAAGACCTCATGGCCTAATGGAAAAGGTGTCTGATTACGGATCAGAAGATTGCAGGTTCAAGTCCTGCTGAGGTCGAGCTTTTAACCACAATCAGAATGTTCTGAATCATTTATGGGGCAGTCATGGGCTTGTGGTTAAGGAACCAGCCTTATGACCTGAAGGTATCTGGTTCGATTCCGACCAAGTACTATGGCTGAAGTGCCCTTGGGCAAGGCATCTAACCCCAATTGCTCCTCGGGCGCCGTATTCAAGGCTACCCACCATTCCGGGCATGTGTGCTTACTTCACCTGTGTGTGTGTGTGTGTGTGTTTCATTGCACGGATGGGTTAAATGTGGAGGACAGATTACTCTGTGTATGAGTACAGTAAGAGTACAGCAACATAAGTCACTTATAAATCATTTAAGATATAATGTTGGTTTAAATAGGGCGGCACGGTGGCTTAGTGGTTAGCACGTTCGCCTCTCAGCGCTAGGGATTCCCGGTTTGAATCCCCATCTGGGTGGAGTTTCCATGTTCTCCCCGTGTCCGCGTGGGTTTCCTCCGGGTTCTCCGGTTTCCTCCCACAGTCCAAAAACATGGATCAAGTTAATTGAGTTCTCTAAATTGCCCCATATAGAGTGTGGCTGTGTGACTGAGTGTGTGCCCAGTGATAGATTGGCGCCCTTTCCTGGGTCTATCTGCCCAGCGCCCCAGACGTTCTCCCCTGGATGGGCATGGGGAACCCCACCGCGACCCTAATAGAGGATAAAGTGGGAGATAATGAATTAATGAATGTTGGTTTAAATATGGATACAGTTAGGCAAACTACGGTACGTAAAATGTAATGAGATAAGCTATTAGTTACTCGACAATAAATAAAGCTTCACTACACCAAATCTACCACCCATAGAAAATTCAACAGAGCATACCCTTCAATATTTATCAAAAAAGTTGGACTTCTCCATTCAATCAGGCTGTTATATGCAAATTAATTCATACATCATCCATTATCCATACATCATAATTCTAATAATTCATCATTTATGGAAGAATCAGCACTATATAGAAATAACAGTAACAAGATATTTTGTTTACATACATCAGCACCAGCATGTTCAGATTATTCATTAAGTCATTTCCTGAAAATCTTTTCTTTTTTTCACTTATGTTTCAGGATTTGCTGATTTATATAACACTTTATAAACTGTATATAAGACTTTATAAACAATATAGGAGTAAAGCAACCAGAATGCATACTGTCATAGACAGCAGTCTCCATGGAGATGAGTTAAGAAGCTATTTAAACATTCCAGAACATCCCAAAATCCTCTTTCAAAGAATTTTGAAATTTTGGATTTTTAACACCAACACACACACACATTGCATTGAGTTGCCAGTTTTTAAACTTTTACCCATTCGGGGGAACTATTCCAAAAAGTCATGAATTGACTGCTAATAACTTGCACAAATTTTCATATAATTTATCTGATGCACTACTACATCATACACAACTTTGTCAATATATATTGACAAAGATATTTTAAAAAGTAAAGAATCTGTACTATTTTTAACAAGTTTCTGGATTGTTTTCAAATATTTAAATGATTACCCTTTACCCAGGAGACTGTTTTTTTTACTCCTTTTTACTTTACAGTGTCATTTAATCAATAGCATGATTTGCAAAACTAAGGTAATAAAGCAATAAGGCACGAGTGGGCATGCATTATTGTAAATAAATCTCGGGAAAGAGGTATTATTAGGCATGACTCGTAGGGGAGTACATTTACTCCTCTTTCTCATGATTTATTCACAATAATACACACTCTCAAGTGCCTTATTAGTTTTATTAAATGGTTACAAACACACTATAATAAAAATAGTTTGATTTAATTCATAAATATGTTAGTAAAAGGCAAAATTGTTGATAATCTGGTCTTCTACAACGTAATCTGATCCAGTTTTTAAAGTGAACACTGATTGCCAAGTAACAGGATTCCATTATTATAGAATTATAGAACACGAGTTTGTAAAAACCGCCACAACAGACTTAGTGCTTATCAAGAATTAGCTCACTGTTCATATCAATCTATAGCTAAATGATATAAAATAATATACTGTATATCACACATTGATACGAAAGCACTCAGAGGTGTGCATTATTGTGAATCATGTCACGGCTGGACAAACAGCTCAGACAATAAGTTTTACAGATTTATATATTTTTATAAATTACTATAACATATTAGCAGTTAATCAAGTCCAAATTTCAGTCCTACACCACAATCCCTGCAATGACTCACCTCAATTTCGGGTAACATAGACCTTAAGGGGACACTGTGATGCTCAAAAACATGTCAAATCACTATAAATCTTATTATTGCACTATTATAAAGTCTACAAATTTTGTATTTTATTTTTTTATGATTTTATTTTCAATGTTAATAACTTTGTGTGGCATGGTGGCTTAGTGGTTAGCACATTCGCCTCTCAGCGCTAGGGATTCCTGGTTCGAATCCCAATCTGGGTGGAGTTGTTGGGGGAGATGTTCTCCCCGTGTCCGCGTGGGTTTCCTCCGGGTTCTCCGGTTTCCTCCCACAGTCCAAAAACATGGATCAAGTCAAGTGAATTCTCCAAATTGCCCCATATAGTTTGTGTACGTCTGTGTGAGTGAGAGTGTGCCCAGCGATAGCTTGGCGCCCTATCCTGGGTGTATCTGCCCAGCGCCCGAAACGTTCTCCCCTGGATGGACATGGGGATCACCACCCCTCCCCCCGTGCAACCCTAATAGAGTATAAAGTGGAAGATAATGAATGGATGGATGAATAACTTGCATTTTTTTATGATTTTCTTTCTTGATAAATGGTTAAAAATGCTGATGTATAGCTCTTCAAAAAACAAGTTCTGAGGCCTATTCCTCGAAGCGAGCTAAAAAAATGTTGCACTTATTTCAGTAAGCCTCGCTTGATTTAGCCAAACAGTTGACTTCCGTCTAGTTCCGTTCCTCTAACTAAATCCAGATGCGAGCTGCCGCTTATTCGAGACAAACTTTTGTAATCGAAAATCCTGTGCATCCATGCAATATTTAAACAGCATCATGTTTAAAGAAGGGCGGCACGGTGGCTTAGTGGTTAGCACGTTCGCCTCTCAGCGCTAGGGATTCCTGGTTCGAATCCCTATCTGGGTGGAGTTTCCATGTTCTCCCCGTGTCTGCGTGGGTTTCCTCCGGGTTCTCCGGTTTCCTCCCACAGTCCAAAAACATGGATCAAGTTAATTGAATTCTCAAAATTGCCCCATATAGAGTGTGTTTGTGTGAGTGAGTGAGTGTGTGCCCAGCGATGGATTGGCGACCTGTCCTGGGTCTATCTGCCCAGCGCCCGAGACGTTCTCCCCTGGATGGGCATGGGGAACCCCACCGCGACCCTAATAGAGGATAAAGCGGGAGATAATGAATGAATGAATGAATGTTTAAAGAACCAAAAAGCGAGCTTCTTTATTTTCTTCCACTGAACAGGAGTTAAATATATATAAAGACATAAATATATAAAATATATATATATATATATATATATATATATATATATATATATATATATATATATATATATATACACACACTCACCGGCACCATTAGGTACACCATTCTAGTAACGGGTTGGACCCCCTTTTGCCTTCCGAACTGCCTCAATTCTTCGTGGCATAGATTCAACAAGGTGCTGGAAGCATTCCTCAGAGAGTTTGGTCCATATTGACATGATGGCATCACACAGTTGCCGTAAATTTGTCGGCTGCACATCCATGATGCGAATCCCCCGTTCCATCACATCCCAAAGATGCTCTATTGGATTGAGATCTGGTGACTGTGGAGGCCATTTGAGTACAGTGAACTCATTGTCATGTTCAAGAAACCAGTCTGAGATGATTCCAGCTTTATGATATGGCGCATTATCCTGCTGAAAGTAGCCATCAGATGTTGGGTACATTGTGGTCATAAAGGGATGGACATGGTCAGCAACAATACTCAGGTAGGCTATGGCGTTGCAAAGATGCTCAATTGGTACCAAGAGGCCCAAAGAGTGCCAAGAAAATATTCCCCACACCATGACACCACCACCACCAGCCTGAACCGTTGGTACAAGGCAGGATGGATTCATGCTTTCATGTTGTTGACGCCAAATTCTGACCCTACCATCCGAATGTCGCAGCAGAAATCGAGACTCATCAGACCAGGCAACGTTTTCCAATCTTCTATTGTCCGATGAGCTTGTGCAAATTGTAGCCTCAGTTTCCTGTTCTTAGCTGAAAGGAGTGGCACCCGGTGAGGTCTTCTGCTGCTGTAGCCCATCTGCCTCAAAGGTCGACGTACTGTGCATTCAGAGATGCTCTTCTGCCTACCTTGGTTGTAACGGGTGGCTATTTGAGTCACTGTTGCCTTTCTATCAGCTCGAACCAGTCTGGCCATTCTCCAGGCAAAAGGCATTTCCACCCACAGAACTGCCGCTCACTGGATGTTTTTTCTTTTTCGGACCATTCTCTGTAAACCCTAGAGATGGTTGTGCGTGAAAATCCCAGTAGATCAGCAGTTTCTGAAATACTCAGACAAGCCCTTCTGGCACCAACAACCATGCCCCGTTCAAAGGCACTCAAATCACCTTTCTTCCCCATACTGATGCTCGGTTTGAACTGCAGGAGATTGTCTTGACCATGTCTACATGCCTAAATGCACTGAGTTGCCGCCATGTGATTGGCTGATTAGAAATTAAGTGTTAACGAGCAGTTGGACAGGTGTACCTAATAAAGTGGCCGGTGAGTGTATATTAAATATATATCAAGACATAATTATAAGGACAAGCAACATGCTTTTCCAGAAGCTCCCTGGCAGAATATTACAGACAGATTTATGCAGGAAAAGTTTAGAAGTCATGGATTATAAATCTAATCCATTCTTTAGCATGTTAAAAGTTTTATAGTAAAACTAATTTTATTAATAATAAAGTAACATGAGTGGAGTAAAAAAGAACATGGTAGCAGATCAAGGTTAAATAAAAATATATATACTCCAGAATGATAGGTGCAGTTTCAGGTGATTATTACTCTTTATTAGTTCTCTCTACTCCTGTAATTATGAACCTGTACGCCAAAAGGAAAGTAATAATTTTAATTTTAAGCCTTTCTCTCATTTAAACCCATTATAAGGAATTGAACTAACGTGATAATTATTACTTTCCTTTTTGGAGTTTCCTTCTTGTTTTTTTGCCTCACGGTGTATTTCCTTTAAACTTATTTTGAGGGTTAAATTCTAAAAGATTATTGGCTGGGTGTAGACAGATGATTGTCAAGTGTCCCATTATTTCAATTATAAATTGAGTTCTATTCATTTTTATTATTAATAATATGGGTTTGCATTTCTCAACCCTGAGATCCTGATTACAATCCCATTCAATGAAAACCCCTATCACTCCACTGCACAGAGATTTTTTTGTCTACTAAATAAGCTGAAAATGAATTAGTTACAGAATTCAGTTTGAATTTAATTTCATTAATTATCTTCTGCTTAATCCTCTACTTTGGCAGAGGGGGTGGGGGAGGGCAGATAAACCCAAGATAGGGCGCAAATCTATCGCTTGGCACACTCACACAGACACGCACTATATGGAGCAATTTAGATAATTCAATTTACCTTGAATCCATGTTTTTGGACTGTGGGATGAAACTGGAGAACCCAGAGGAAACCCACGTGGACACAGGGAGAAGATGGAAACTCAGCTTAAACAGATTGGAATTCAAACCTGGAATCCTTAGCGCTGAGAGGCAAACATGCTAACCAATAAGCCACAATTTCACCCTGAATTTAATTTGTAAATTAAATCATCATTTTTAATGCATCCCATTTTTTGGGGGAATTGGGGTTTAAAATGAATGAATGACTTGTGAATATAATAGTTTGCAGTTCAACTGCTTTTCCTCAAAAGTGGCTAGTTCTGCCACAAGTCTGTTTGAAACAAATTCTAGTGTTTGGTTAAATTGTATAAGCACATAAAATCCTAAATCATTACGTTTTGTGGAAAAGTTTAGAAGTCATAATGGTTTAAAGGGCTTGTTTCCTCTGTCTGAGGTCTCAGGCTTCAACTAGCAAATCTTGTGCCCAAATGTAAGATGAAATGTTAGTTAGGAACTGAGTTTGCAAGCTACAACAAATCACTCCTTGAAATTTATACCAATATTTAGCAACCGTTAACTTCTCTAATCAACAGTTCAGTAACTGGAAAAGTAATTAATGTACAGTCATGGACAAAAGTTTTGAGAATTACATTATATTTTCACATGATCTGCTGCCCTCTGGTTTTTATGTGTGTTTGTCAGATGTTTTTATCACATACAGAAATATAATTGCAATCATATTATGAGTAACAAAAGCTTTTATTGACAGTTAGAATGAGTTAATGCAGCAAGTCAATATTTGCAGTGTTGACCCTTCTTCTTCAGGAACTCTGCAATTCTCTCTGGCATGCTCTCAATCAACTTCTGGACCAAATGCTGGCTGATAGCAGTCCATTCTTGCACAATCAATGCTTGCATTTTGTCAGAATGTGTAGGTTTTTGTTTGTCCACCTGTCTATTGATGATTGACCACAAGATCTCAATGGGATTAAGATCTGGGGAGTTTCCAGGCCATGGACCCAAAATCTCTGTTTTGTTCCCTGAGCCATGTAGTTATCACCTTTGCTTTATGGCAAGGTGCTCAATCATGCTGGAACAGGCATTGTTGATCACCAAACTGCTCTTGGATGGTTGGGAGAAGTTGCTCTCGGAGGACATTCTGGTACCTTTCTTTATTCATGGCTGTGTTTTTAGGCAAGACTGTGAGAGAGCTGATTCCCTTAGCTGAGAAGCAACCCCACACATGAATGGTTTCAGGATGCTTTACAGTTGGCATGAGACAAGACTGGTGGTAGCACTCACCTCGTCTTCTCTGAATAAGCTGTTTTCCAGATGTCCCAAACAATCGGAAAGGGGATTCATCAGAGAAAATGACTTTACCCCAGTCCTCAGCAGTCCACTCCCTGTACCTTTTGCAGAATATCAATATCATGTTTTTTCTGGAGAGAAGTGGCTTCTTTGCTGCCCTCCTTGAGACCAGGCCTTGCTCCAAGAGTCTCCGGCTCACAGTGCGTGCAGATGCACTCATACCTGCCTGCTGCCATTCCTGAGCAAGATCTGCACTGCTGGTAGCCCGATCCTGCAGCTGAAACACTTTTAAGAGACGGTCCTAGCGTTTGCTGGTCTTTCTTGGGCGCCCTGGAGCCTTTTTGACAAAAATGGAACCTCTCTCCTTGAAGTTCTTGATGATGCGATAGATTGTTGACTGAGGTGCAATCTTTCTAGCTGCAATACTCTTCCCTGTTAGGCCATTTTTGTGCAGTGCAATGATGACTGCACGTGTTTCTTTAGAGATAACCATGGTTAACAGAAGAGAAACAATGATGCCAAGCAGCAGCCTCCTTTTAAAGTGTCCAGTGGTGTCATTCTTACTTAATCATGACAGATTGATCTCCAGCCCTGTCCTCATCAACACCCACACCTGTGTTAATGGAGCAATCACTGAAACGATGTTAGCTGGTCCTTTTAAGGCAGGGCTGCAATGAAGTTGAAATGTGTTTTGGGGGATAAAGTTAATTTTCTAGGCAAATATTGACTTTGCAATTAATTGCTGTTAATCTGATCACTCTTTATAACATTCTGGAGTATATGCAAATTGCCATTATAAAAACTGCAGCAGTAGACGTTGTAAAAATTAATATTTGGATCATTCTCAAAACGTTTGGCCATGACTGTACACTCACATGTAAGTGAAAAAATATTATAAAATGCTACTAAAAATAGCGGTTCAAGAAATTTTTGGAGGTGATGTAAAAACCGAAATCTAAAATATAAACCTCACAACCTTGACCTACAGATCATAAATTATTATTGGTCATATTTTAAAACAGCTGCACATGCAGAAGGATGAGTCAAGAATATCCAAGAACTCCTGGTTTTAAATAAAGTCATATAGGGTACTCATTTATTTTATAAAACATTTCTCTGTACATTCCCGGTTTGAATCCCAATCTGGGTTTCCACGTTCTCCCCGTGTCCATGTGGGTTTCCTCCGGATTCTCTGATTTTCTCCCACAGTCTAAAAACATGGATCAAGGTCAATTGAATTCTCCAAATTACCCCAAATAAAGTGTTTTTATGTGAGTGTGTCTGTGTGAGTGAGTGTGTGCCCAGAGATGGATTAGCGCCCTGTCCTGGGTGTATCTGTCCAGCGGCCAAAACATTCACCCCTAGATGGGCATGAGGAAGCCCCCTTCGACCCTAGTGGATGGATGGATGGATTTCTTTGCCCCTGAGTAGTTTATCCTATTTCCACAGCTGAGGAAAGAAATGAATAATTAGGTAACACATTGTCAATGCGTTTATTAGCTAAGAAAAGTTATCCCATGTTGGTTCTTTGTTCTCTATTGGTCAGGAGCATCACAGAACAGGTATCATTTGGGTGGTGTATTGTTTATTGTCAGTTTTGCAGTGACACTGATGCAGTGAGGGGGTTTTAGTGCAGCAGTGCTGCTGTAGTTTCATTTAAACACCTCAGTGACACTGCTGGGATAGGAATAATGCACAAGCCAAATAATACCTGCTCTGTTGTGCTATTATTGGGGTCCTGACCATTAGAGAACAGAGTAAAGGGGACATCCACAGAATGTACTGTAGTCCACAAACAGATGGACTACAGTCTGGAATTGTAGAACTACAAAGTGGAACTGAGAACATGGACAGGTACTGTATGTTCACTGAGCCCATAGACAGTTTCAGTAAGTCATGCAGTGATTAAACACAGACAAAGGGACACAGGAGTACATAAGAGAATAATTGTAATCTTACATGGTCTGCAGCTGTATCTTGAAGTGCAACCTAAAACTAAAACTATGTAAAGAGGAAGCAGATTTTTGGGCAGAACTGCAAATGAGTTTTTAGATGCAAAGTCATCTGGATTGAAACAAGTTCTGTGGTCAGAGGCCACATTTCTGCTTGTATTGTTAAAAAATGGAAGTAGATTTCTAGGTACAAAGGAAATAAAGTGTAGACTGATAATGAAAATTGCAACACCCATCATTTTCAATGTAATAAAAATGCTCAAAGCATAAGTAATCTGTATATGTAAAGCGTTAAATGCTGTGATCAATAAGATTTTTAGACCATGTCTAATCAGTATAGATATGGAGGGTTCAACCATTATTAAAAGGTTGTACTATAAAAACTTTCTTTGATGTGAGTCTTGTGAGATTTAAAGAGGATTTATCCATCCATCTATCCATTAACTTCCATTTAAACCTCTACTGGGGGTTGGGGGGAGTGGAGAACGTTTCAGGCGCTGGGCAGATACACCCAGGACAGGGTGCCAATCCATCCCTGTGTACACACACTCTATATGGGGCAATTTGGAGCATTCAATTTACCTCGTTCCATGTTTTGGACTGTGGAAGAAAACCAGAGAACCCGGAGGAAACTCACGGGGAGAACATGGAAACTTCACTCAGATGAGAGGTGAACGTGCTAACTACTCTGTAAGCCTCTGTACCATCTGGAGGATTTTTCATTTCTCATTTATACAGTTTCTTCCACTTAATCCTCTGCCGGGGGGTTCCTCATGCCCATCCAAGTAAGAATGTTTCGGCGCTGGGTAGATACACCCAGGACAGGGCGCCAATCTATTATTGGGCACACACTCACTCACACATACACACAAACACACACTATATGGGGTGATTTAGAGCATTCAATTGACCTTGAATCCATGTTTTTATACTTGTGGTGCTAACCAGTAAGACACTGTGCCACCCATTACATTATATTAAAATCTAAATAAATACTGTATGTAGTGGTTGATATGCTGTATGACCTTAATCTTCAACTGCATCAAATGGAAATCATCTGGAAATGTGAACCCAACTGCATTGTAAAGCTGTAATACTAAATTAAATGAATCCTGAATTGCTCCCACTTTCTGTGGGCCCAATTATTCGTAACTCAGGTGAAGTGCAATAATCCCCAGTGATATGTCAAATCCAAGATAAAGGTGTTATAATCATGCACAGAGCAGTCAGAAGAAAAAATATAATGGTCCAGATCATTAGAGAGCTAGACACTGCCACACTACACATTCGTGCCGCAACATGAATTCCAGCAGTGCCTCATAAGTTTCCCCGTGGTCCTTGCTTGCCGTTGTAGCTTGGAAGTCAAAACTGCCTTGTCGAAACCACCGGCTCGACGTCTACCAGGAGAAGCCGGCCTGCTCCATCTGCTTTAGGCTCGTGCTTCTCCGTCTTCCTTTCACTTTTTTCGCCTCAGGGTTCTCGCTCGAGGAAATAGATTTTTCTGCCAGTCACCTCCATTGTCTTTGAAAAAACGACTCTCCCCCATTTCTGACCCCAATGTAGTGGTGGCAAGAAAGAGACAATGAGTTGGGTAACCATTTTAGCAGAACATATACTTTTATCACACACAGACTTAAAACCACTCCAGCTTTCTCCCACACTTAACCTGAACACAGCCAGCGCTCCCCATTATATTCCCTAGCCACAGGGCATGCTGGGAAAACCCGCTAAACCCTGCCCCACACACAACATGGTTGTCACAGTATTAAGACACAGTATTATATCAATAGGGTTGCCACTCGTCCTGTAAAATACAGAATTGTCCTGTATTTGGCAAATAAATGTTGCATCCCGGCACGGTGGCTTAGTGGTTGGCACATTCGTCTCTCAGTGCTAGGGATTCCCAGTTCGAATCCCAATCTGGGTGGAGTTTCCATGTTTTCCCCGTATCCGCATGGGTTTCCTCTGTGTTCTCCGGGTTTTTTTCCACAGTCCAAAAACATGGATCAAGGTCAACTGAGTTCTCCAAATTGCCCCATATAGAGTGTGTTTGTGTGAGTGGGTGTGTGCCCAGTGATAGATTGGCGCCCTGTCCTGGGTGTATCTGCCCAGTGCCCGAAACTTTCCCCCCTGGATGGGCATGGGGAACCCCCCGCGACCCTAATAGAGGATTAAGCGGGAGATAATGAATGGATTGATGTTGCATTAAATACAGGATGTGATTTGTTCTGTATTTCTATAAATGTGCCATAAACAGTTCATTGTAGCACACTCCACACAAACAGATGTTCCTTATTTTAATTTTTATTTCTAAAAGGTAGGAACCTTAAAAATAAGTTATTTGTTTAAATTTTGTGCCATTTTGATAGATGTGTATAAAATTTGCACCTAGCAATGTATTTTGGTTAACTGTTTATTTCCAACTTCCAGCACACTTTTATTTTTATTGCTTTTTCTGTGCTGTTTATCACCCGATGCTGTGGGTTTGTGTGTGCAAAACAGCTGCATTGTTAAAGTTTTCAGAGGTAACGACGGGAAATAGATTACAAAGCTTGAGAAGAACAGCTGAGCGGCACGGTGGCTTAGTGGTTAGCTCGTTCGCCTCTCAGCACTAAGGATTCCCAGTTCGAATCCCCATCTGGGTGGAGTTTCCATGTTCTCCCCGTGCCCGCGTGGGTTTCCTCTGGGTTCTCCGGTTTCCTCCCACAGTCCAAAAACATGGATCAAGTCAATTGAGTTCTCCAAATTGCCCCATATAGAGTGTGTCTGTGTGAGTGTGTGCCCAGTGATAGATTGGCGCCCTGTCCTGGGTGTATCTGCCCAGCGCCCGAGACGTTCTCCCCTGGATGGCCATGGGGAACCCTAGTATAGTGATAAAGCGGAAGATAATGGATGGATGGAGAAGAACAGCTAGCTAGAGTTTGTGCTCTGTTCAGAATGCTCCGAGCAGATTCCGAGAGTCGGTCGGAATCGATACCGTAAGACCGATTCCTCGCGTATGAGGTTTAAAAAATGGCGAAATATGCTCGTTTTGGCACAGATGTTTTCGTGTATGTTGTGACTTTTACAAAACGTCTTCTTCTGTGATATTTTTCAGCAACTAATTGTGATATTTTGCTGACTTTTCGCCCGTTTGCTGTAAAGTCTTGGAATTGGAAATGGAACCGACTCAATGTCGGGAATAGCAGCCCTACCCAAACCAACCCGACATCTCGCGATACTCACCTCTAGGCTGTTGTGTTTTCTCGCGAGATCACAAGCCCAGCCGCGGATCCAACATGGCTGAAGGTATGAACATAATTTGTCTCCGTTTATTTTCTTTTAACCTAACGCGAATGTTGTATTCACTAAACTGACAGCAGTTTGCCTACACACTGTTTCAAATGATTGCAACTGTTTGGGGGCATGCGTTTTGGCTTGTGTGAGCTGGCTTTGGCATACGTCCGTTTTTTTTTTATAAATTGCTAAGCAGCTGTAGAAGGATCCTGTGTGAGGAAGGAGGTGGGCAGGGTGCGGGGGACTCCCGTCCCTCAGATAAGCACAACTGTTCTAAATGTGCTAATAGGATAGACGTATGTATTTTCAAAATACTGTCAACGTTATTAGGTCGATAACGAACTCTTTATAGCGTTTTGTTCAGAGGCCAGGATCAACAATTGGCATCAACGATTGTAACGGAATTGGTGCTCTGGCTTTTTCTGGATGTGAAGTGTACTAACTCTACACGCATCAGTGCTCTATGAACAAGCTAGTGCACTTGTGCACGTCTTTAATAGCCGGTTGGCTTCACTATATGTCTGATCATTCATCACTTTTCATTCATACTTTAAAGCATAAAATGTCTCATATCTTGGCCCTGCTGGGTGTGATGTATTCCATCCTTCCATCAATCCATTATCTTCCGCTTTATCCTCTAGTAGGATCGCGGTCCCAACCAGGGGAAAACGCCTGGGCGCTGGGCAAATACACTCAGAAGAACTCAGTTGACCTGTTTTTGGACTGTGGGAGGAAACCGGAGAACCCGGAGGAAACCCACGCGAACACAGGGAGAACATGGAAACTCCACCCAGATTGGGATTCGAACCAGGAATCCCTAGTGCTGAGAGGCGAACGTGCTAACCACTAAGCCACCGTGCCGCCCTTGTGTGATGTAATCATGATGTTAAAATGTTCTGAGTACTATCTCTATCTGGACAGACAGTTTTGTTTTATTCCTCTTATCTGGAGAAGCATGCTCCTCTAGTTTACTTAATCAGGTTGTTGTTTTACTACATATTATCAGACAGTAGTTGCCAATGTCTTGTTTTACACCGTGGTGTGCAGCATATCCCAGAAGGACACAAACACAGGTTGGACAAACTTATCAGGCGGGCTGGTTCTGTGGTTGGAATGAAGCTGGACTCTCTGGTGACAGTGGCAGAGAAAAGGACTATGGACAAACTACTAGACATTATAGACGATGCCAGTCACCCTCTGCACACTGTCATCACCAACCAGAGGAGTGTGTTTAGTGACAGACTGCTTCTCCCTAAATGCAGGACTAACAGACTTAAAAATTATTTTGTCCCTCATGCCATCAAACTCTACAACTTCTCTCTAGGGGGGAGAAGGGGTAACAGAACACATGGGATGGGGCAGTAGCCTGACCAACACAACTATAACATAAACTGGACTATGTGCAATAACTTTTTTTTTGGTGAAATAACATATATTTTATATTATAATGTTTACTACATATACTTGTTATTTATCTTCCTTCTGTATCTCTATTCCTTTACTACTAATTCCTTAATTCCCCTAAGGGAATCCTCTTTTCTATCTTATTGTGACACTTTATTAAAGTTCTAGTGTTTCACATTTTTAATTTTAATAAATATAATCTTTCTATGATATATGATAAATATTATCGTTCTATTACATAACAGATCTTCACATGCAGTCCATTTATTCATTATATAAATAATTTACATTACAGGGTGTCTGAACAGGTTACTGTACAGTGACACTGTATTCATACTGTATATCTTTGATGCCATTAAAATTTTGTCCCAGTACCTTTCTGACACCCCAAGTGTGTGTGGACACATTCGGGATTGTAATTAGTGATAACCCATGATCTTGCTCTTGAAGTATTGCCTGAAAATCCAACTTATGAAAAATGGAAGTGTGATATTTTAGAATCCTGCTAATAATTATTTAACACATTGAACTTGTTTTGGTTTCTTAACTGGTAACATTGTGAAAAAAGCTTTGGTGACTGATATTAAGTTCTAAGGTGTTTTATAAAAAAAAAGTGTTGTAATATGCACATCAATCATTTATCATTCATTATAGGGAAGATTACTTAAGTAAATAAAGATACATTATTGTTTTTGATAACGTAACTAATGTTAAATTTAGTTATTTAAGAAAGCAGACGTGCAAATTAAATATTTGCTGAAAGATGATTTGACATACTTGGTAATTAAACCCTTTAAACTTTAGTTTAATTTGGTCAGAGCTCTGTGTGGTCCCGGATTTGTCCTTTTACATCAAATTCTCCCGCTCGTGCCTGAGCTTGCTGTGTGCACCGTGGCACTACTAACAGAAAACTACCTGCCCAAAAAATTTACCAAAAAGTTAGTAACATACCATTGTCCAAAAAACCTGGCTGCATGCCTGGTTTTATTTACCTGTGGCAGTGGGGCTGAATGAAACACCTGAATTCAGTGAGTAAGATGTCTGTCTAAATACTTTTGTACATGCAGTATAGTTCTTTCCATTTTATATGAAACATTGAATTTACAGAAAATGTGCTATTTTGTGATATGATTTGTATCAGAAGATAAAATAGTCTTCTGATGAACAATTCTAACGGCTCTTTGCAGCATAACATTTGTATTCATATTCCTAACAATAAAAGTTAAAAAAAACACAATGGCATTGCATTGATTTTTATGTCCCACAGGTCAATTAAACCATTTTATAATGCTTATTGAATTCTAAGGGTACAACACCCATGTTTCTACAACTTATAATGAAAAGTAAGATGTTTGAAACATTCACAGTGGCTTATGGATTTTCTATCACTTGGCTATTGTCTGAAGGAGCTCATAAAGTGTAGTTAGGTAATGTTTTCTTTGCTCCGTTTCTGTGATGCCAAGGTCCAGGTTTTGTAGCTTTGAATATTCCTGTAGTCCCTGTCATGTGCTTAGGGGAAGCTTTCTTTGCAGACCAGAGGCAAAGTGCTTCCTCAGCATTTAGTCAAGTGACAGTCCTAGATGCATAAATGGCTAACCAGTCAGTAAAGAGGAAGGAAGCAGCAGGGGCCAGAGGCAAGTTGACAAATTCCTGTAAATTAAATGTTGCACCATAAGGCCAGCAATTGAGTGAAATAATAAAATATAAGACCTAAACATAAAATTTATTTAAGATTTAGTCATGGGAGGCGATTATTAATTCATACATATTGCTCTTGGGTCCTGTGGGATGATCCAGTGTATAACTATTGCAAATTTGTGAAAATTGTATTGTCAGCAGTTTTACATCCTACTTCAGTGTTTTATTGGTTTGTGCCTCGTATTTCTGACATCTACCAGTTCTCTTAAGTACAATATGTTTGTGTTTTGTTTATTCAATTCACTCCTTGTGTTTTATTTAACTGTTCTCTTGATGTTAAACCATTTTACTTCCTTTTATCTCTGCAGAGGAGGTGCAGAAGCTGCAGAAGCACCTGTCTTTGCTGCGGCAGGAGTATGTTAAAATGCAGCAAAAGCTTGTGGAGACGGAGAGGAAGTGCTCCATGCTGGCAGCGCAGGCCTCCAGCCACGGCTCTGCCTCCGTCCAGCCCAGCGACACGTTCATCAGTCGTCTGCTAGTGATCGTGGCTGACCTCTACCGACAAGACCAGTACAGGTCTGGACTGTTTTTTCGAGAGTGGGGGAGATTTGGCCCCCATCTTTGAATGAATTGAAAATAAGATGTCAGCGAGCACGAAAGTGTGGGAAAATGAAGGGGACACAAAGCCACAAAATAACTGTTGGAATAATCCCCATAATTATCTGGGATTAAAGTGTAAAAGGGGCCTAAACTGCTCTTGTGGCTATAAATATGGTTTAGGTTAACTCGGTGATTCTCAATTATTTTCTGTTAAGCCCCCCCTAAGAAGAAAACTTTTTGCGCCCCCCCCCCCCATATGACAAAATGGGATGATATAAGTATTTTTACACGACCACTGTAGTATGATTTGTCTATAAATTTGTTATAAGTACCCCTCTTTTATAACAATGTCTCCTTATTAACAATAAAGAAAACAAAAAAGAAAGAAATATAGATCAACTTAGAACAAAGAATAATTTTATTAACTTTGTTTTTTAGTTTGTAACAGAAACGAATGAAATCCTTATTTAAACTAGAAACATTTTTGAACTGACTGGCATTTGATACTGAAAAATTTAATTAAATAAAATGAATAAATAATATGCCCAGCGATAGGTTGGCGCCCTGTCCTGGGTCTATCTGCCCAGCGCCCGAGACGTTCTCCCCTGGATGGGCATGGGGAATCCCACCGCGACCCTAATAGAGGATAAAGCGGGAGATAATGAATGAATGAATAAATAATAATAAATTAAAATTCATCAACATTCATTCAGGAGCACAATTTATTAACACTTTAACCTACAAAACTAAAATATTAACACTTATATTATATTATATTATACTATATTATACTTTATTATATTATTATATTATATTATATTATATTATATTATATTATATTATATTATATTATTATATATTATTATATATTATTATATATTATATTATATTATATATTAACACTTAAAATTTTTGGGTCATTTAGCAGACGCTTTTATCCAAAGCGACTTACAAGGTGAGAACAGGGTTAATCACAACATCCGTGGAGCAATGAGGGTTAAGGGTCTTGCTCAAGGACCCACACTGGTAACTTCAGTGGACCTGGGATTTGAACCCCCAACCTTCAGATTGCTAGCCCAACACCCTGACCACTGAGCTAACCCGCCCCATACTTTAACCTACAAAACAACCTACAAAACAAAAATGAATACAACAATTTGTGCTGTTTTTTTAATTTATTTTTTTATCAAAATAAGGAAGTCAGAACTAATGTCTCCAACGCGTTCTTTTTGCAGCACAGCTTTTCTGCAGTAGTTTTCATAAAGCGTTATAATTGCTTGCTGTACGCGTCACGTTTTCGATTAAAAACTCAAGCGTTTATAAGCTTGATTGGGGTGTAATGTCTTTAAGTGACGCCTTCATTTATTTCACGCTGTCCGCTGCCAACATTTAAAGAAGAAGATACGCTGGTCTTTCTTCGTCTCCCACCTCAGTTACCGTGAAACCAAGCGCTACATACACTTTCCTCGTTTTAACTTTCGGTTTGTTCAATGCACTTAATATCACTTGCTCTGTGATTTCTTGTTATGTGCCCCCCCATGCGGCCCCACTATTTGAGAAGCACTGGGTTAACTAGAAAAGAATTTGTCTCAAGCAGTGTATTAGGACAAATTTAATAGTACAAATGCATTAGGACACACCTCAGAATCACTAAATGCAGGGTTTTTATTCAGTAATATTACCACAGGTTTATATAATCAACCAGGTAGCCACGTTTTTTAGACAATTTAGGGAAGGCTCATAATGTTCCATAATAACTGTACTGTAGTGCACAAGATTGCAATGGCATGTCTGAGTTTTGTGTGATATACATCAACCCCCTTAAACAATTATGGGTTTAAATATTTGTAAGTAGCTTTAGATAAAAGCTTCTGCTAAATGACTAAATGTAAATTAATATGATGTTATGGGGGGCGGCACGGTGTCTTACTGGTTAGCACGTTCGCCTCTCAGCACTAGGGTTCGAATACCCATCTGAGAAACGTTCTCCCCTGGATGGGCATGGGGAACCCCCCCCCCCGCGACCCTAATATAGGATAAAGACGATGGATGGATGATGTTATGGGGTTTATGGAAATAGTTTTGGGAAGGCCCTGTTTTGTTACAGTGTGCACATTGCAAGGTTCATAAAGGCACGCCTGGGTGAGCTTGTGGTGGAAACACTGGCTCACAGAACACTGATCTTAACCACATCAAACACTTTTGGAGAGGCTCTCTAATACAATATCAGTGTCAGATCACAATGGTCTTCTAGATCAGTAGGCTGAAATTCCTATAGACACACTTTCAAATCTTGTAGAAATCCTTCACAGAACAATGGAAGGTGGAAAGATAAAGATAATAAAAGCCCCCATAGGTATAATGTGTAGATGTCCCAATACTTTTGCCCATATGTTGTGTATTATATTTAGGGTGGACTACAAGAGATTGTTTTACTTTGGCAACATTTGCTCAGACTGTTCTGTTTTAAAAACATAATTCTTTGTTGCTATTGCTCTATTATTCTTTACTGTTTGCTGTAAACACACCTGATATTTGTAGGATTATTTAATCCTGTGACTCAACCCTCTCATCACAGGTGGTTTCATGAGCGCCACTGATCTTATAAGTATAGTACCAGTAAAAATTTTGAACATGTCTCCTTATTGCTCCACTTATTGTCTGTCCATGTTCTAATTTCACTTACTGTGAAGTTGGACTTTGTAGTTCTACAATTCCAAACTGTAGTCTATATGTTTGTGGACTAGAGTACATACTGTGTATTAGGGCTGTCTTCCACTAAGGATTTTCATAGTCAAATCTGATTCGTCAGATTTTCCCTATAGTCGACTGATAGTCGAATCAGTTAAAATTTTACCACAAGATGGCGCTATAAGCGTGGTTTAAATTATTTTTTTTTATATATTTTACTTGTTTTTCTAGAGCACCGTAAATGGGATCCCCGTCCTGGACTTTTTTCCACTTCAAAGGAAAAACCTAAAACACTCAGATCAATGAGTTTTATTTGACAAAAGGCTATATATATAACGAAAACAAAGACATTTCATGTAAAAACTAATGCTTAGCAGCATCCATGGGCACCCCCATGTGGTCAAAATGGTACATTCGACTATGAGGTTCATAGTCGACTACGGTTCTCCGAATCGAATCGTCAAATCAGCGAATATTGCAGCTCACCCCTACTGTGTACATCCCCTTCACTATTCTCTAATGGTCAGGACCCCAGTAGTAGCACCACAGAGCAGGTATTATTTGGTTGGTGCATTATTCCTATCCCAGCAGTGTCACTGAGGTGTTTAAATGAAACTACAGCAGCACTGCTGCACTAAAACCACCTCACTGCATCAGTGTCACTGTCAATAAACAATACACCACCCAAATGATACCTATTCCGTTATGCTCCTGACCAATAGAGAACAGAGAACCGAAACAAACATACAAAGAAATCAGATGTAGTACAGTCTATAATTGTAAAACTACAAAGTCCGTCTATATAGTAAGTGGAGAAAATAGAGAATGGAGCAAGGGGTGTGACTGGTACTGTATGGAGCGTTTTGGTTGGGAAGTTTTTTTTTTTTTTTTTTTTTTTTTTTTTTCCTGTTGCTCTTACAAGATTTCTTTTAGATAGATTTCATTAACTATCACATGTTTTAATGTATTCATTAAGTGATTGTGGTGGTCACTGAAGAACATTAAAGATGTTAAGTGTCTTCCCACCTCAGGAACCCCGTAATACTTAGAACTGTGTGAGTTTACACCTATTTTGGTACACTGCAGGGCTTAAACTATAAGGCAAAAGTATTAGGACCTCTTAAACATGCACTTTGACATGCTATTTGGACAGCTTAATGCTTTCATCTTTGTAGTGAAGAGTATAGGAAAGGCTTTTTCTGTTGTAGCATGAATGTTCCTAATGCACAAAACAAGATCCGTAAGGCATGTTTGGCGTAATGATGTGAATGGGTGGAGCTTGTAAGTGAGAAGGCAGATCAGGTAAATGGAAACTTCTCTGTATGTGTTCTGCCCCTGCCTCTTATTTGAAGGTTCCACTCCTTCACCACAAGATGATTGGGTGAGTTTGCCTGATTGACCTCAAGCCTATCAAACACATTTAAAATGATGCAAAATGGAGATTCTGAGCCAAGTCCTCACATCCGACATCAGTGTCTAACCACAAACGCTGTTCTGGACAAAAGGCAATGATTCTATCAGACATACATCAAAATGGTGTGTAAAGCCTTTCAGAAAATTAAAAGAATGTGATGTTAACAATGGCTCCTGCATGTGTAATGTGAAGGTGTCTCAATACTACATTGTGGATTTTCTTTGAACCTGCCCTGCTGGTTGTAATTAATGTTGCCTATGATAGTTTATGATGCTCCACACTGTATTAATGTATAAGTGTCTGACTGGGAACTCTGCCACCATGTTGCAGTGATCTGAAGGTGAAGATCGGACAGGAGCGACTGAGCGCTCACAAATTCGTGCTGGCAGCTCGCAGTGACATCTGGAGCCTGGCCAACCTGACTAACACTACCGAGCTGGATCTATCAGGTGAAAACCGACACTGTTAGATAAGAAACTCATTCGGGAACAATGAGATCTGAAGTTTTGAGGGTGTTTTGCATGATGTATAGTGTTTATATTGTCTAGGGGTTTATATTGTCTTGGGGTTTTAATTAGGACTAACATCAACATAACACAAGCATGTAGCTTCATTGTAAGATGAACAAGTCTATGTATTCAGTAAACTTGCTATACATTTAAACATTCCGGACTCCACATATAGCATTGTATCTGTCTAAAAAATGCCTTAAGGGCTTGTACTGTCTATTAAACATTTTTTTAAAACTTTTTTGCTAATTGCGGTCACCTAACTAATATGGGGGATTTTTAGAGGCCAAGCCGGAGGTTGCCACAGCAATGCTACGCTGGGCATACACAGATGAACTTGAGCTGAGTGAAGATGACGCCTTTCTTATTGACCTGATGAAACTGGCTAACCGCTTCCAGCTCCAGCTGCTGCGAGAAAGGTGGGATAATAGAGGCACCTTAGACATACAGCCAGATATATTATTAGTCTCAGGTTTAATTTGTGGGACTTTTTATTTGATGATTGAAGTTTATACACTGGTCTTCAGAACACACACTGTATGGACATAAACTTTGTATTTACTGCAGCCTTTTAATTTTGTCTCATTATCACTTATATATATATATAAATATATATATATATATATATATATATATATATATATATATATATATATATATATATATATATATATATATATATATATATATATATATATATATATATATATATATATATATATATATATATATATATATATATATATATATATATATATATATATATATATATATATATATATATACTTATATATATAAGTATATATATATATAAATATATATATAAATAAATAAAGGCTTATATATATAAATAAAGCCCCAATCTACGTAGTTTGAATTGTATGATTCCAGCTTTATGAAAACAGATTTGGGAAGGCCCTGGTCTGTTCCAGCATGCATGCAAGGCGTGGCTGGTTGAGCTTGGGGTTGAAACACTTGACTGGCTTTCTTAAAACACCTCAGCCCATCAAACACCATTACAATTTAGAGGCACTTTCATACAATATCAGTGTTGGACATATGCACTCTTCTAATTAAATATGCAAAAAAAAAAAAGGACACACTTACAGAAAAAGGCTACGGGAGAGGGGGGTATGGTAGTCATATTGGGATGTCATTAAAGTGTCTCTTCTACATGTAGCTTATGTATAAAGCATTTTTAGATTTTTCACAACTTGTTTTGTCTTCAAAACTGTAGATGTGAGAAAGGAGTGATGTCCTCGGTGAACGTCCGAAACTGTATCAGGTTTTATCAGACAGCTGAGGAACTGGACGCCGCCACGCTGATGAACTACTGCGGTGAGATCATCGCCAGCCACTGGGTGAGTCATTATTACCCCATCACAAGATTCATGGGTGCATTGCTGGATAGAAGGATGGATGGATGAATGGATAGAAGGGATGGATGGGGTGAATAGATGGATCCCCTGTTCGCTGTTGGTCAGGAGCATCATAGAACAGGTATAATTTGGGTGCTGTATTGTTTATTGTCAGCTCTGCAGTGACACTGATGCAGTGAGGGTGTTTTAGTGCAGCATTGCTGCTGTAATTTAATTTAAACACCTCAGTGGCACTGCTGGGATAGGAATAATGCACCAAGCAAACAATACCTGTTCTGTGGTGCTACTATTGGGGTCCTGACCATTAGAGGACAGAGTAAAAGGGACATACACAGTATGTACTGTAGTCCACAAACAGATAGACTACAGTCTGGAATTGTAGAACTTTACAGATTTGTAGAACTTTGTAGATCTATACAGAAAGTGGAACTGAGAACATGGACAATAAGTAGAAGAAAAAGGGAGTTTGTCCAAACATTTCACTGGTACTGTACATAAATATATATGTCAAGATAATTAAATTCTGTGTTTCAGTTGTGCTGCAGTGCAGTAGTCATTTAGTTACCGGAGTGATGTCACTGTTTTAGTTCACATTTCGACCCTGTATCACATTGGTAGTATTGAATGTAGCTCTCTTGCTTCCTCATGGGAAATGATCACATAGCAGACTTTATAGGCGCCTGTTAGACTGCATTCATTTTTCACACTGCTGAGATTTAAGGAGCTTTCTATCAGCTTGGGCTCTCATCAGTGCAAAAGCTCACATAGAGATTGGGTTGTGATCGAGCATGACACTGATTCTGGAGACAACAACTAACCTAATGAATTCCTAAAATAATTCGGCACGTTGTCTTAGTCGTTAGCACGTCCGGTTTTCAACGCTGGGGATTCAGGTTTGAATTTAGGATCTGGGTGGAGTTTTCATGTTCTTCATTTGTCCGTGTGGATTGTCTCCGGGTTCTCCGATTTCCCTCACAGGAAAAAAATTTAAGCCAAAATACTCATAACAGAATATTTTTGGTTACTGAATATTGGTGTATTTGCAGTTCATCCATCACCCTGACATTTGTTTTTATCTCTGTTCTTTCACAGGATGATCTGAGGAAAGAGGACTTCAGCACAATGAGCGCGCAGCTACTATACAAAATGATCAAATCCAAGACAGAGTTTCCTCTTCATAAAGCTATTAAAGTGGAGAGAGAAGATGTGGTTTTCCTTTACCTCATAGAGATGGATGCACAGGTAATTCAGCCAGGCTTTGTGCCGCAGTTGTTTACAGTTTGTAGTCTCAACTCAACTCAACTGAATTTTATTCAAAAAGCACTTAAAAAACAACAACAGCGCAATGTGCTGTACGTAGTTGAATCTTAAAATTCATTCATTCATTATCTCCCGCTTCATCCTCTATTAGGGTCGCGGTGGGGTTCCCCATGCCCATCCAGGGGAGAACATCTCGGGCTCTGGGCAGATAGACCCAGGACAGGGCGCCAATCCATCGCTGGGCACACAATCACTCATACATACACACTCTATATGGGGCAATTTTGGAGAATTCAACTGACTTGATCCATGTTTTAGGACTGTGTGAGGAAACCGAAGAACCCGGAGGAAACCCACACGGACACGGGGAGAACATGGAAACTTCACCCAGATGGGGATTCAAACCGGGAATCCCTAGCGCTGAGAGGCGAACGTGCTAACCACTAAGCCACCATGCCGTCATAACTTAAAATTATATATATAAAAAAAACAAGAATACAATATAAACAATAAAACAATACATCAAGTAAAACACTAAAAGGTTATTAAAACCAATGTAAAATCATGGTGTGGTAACAGTACAAACACAAACCAAAAATTTCAAAGAATGATTGTACCTTTAGTCGTAAAGCACTTTATTAGTAACTCTGAATTAGTTCTGGTTAGTTCTACATCATTTTAAACTCTACAAAATCTATGCCAACATCCAAGTACAACAAAAACCATTGACTGGAAGGAGATGCGAACACATGCCGCATCGGACATACTTTACACATTCACACCAGGTTAGAGAACAGCCACCAATATGTGACATTTGCAATACCCAAAGAAATACTGAGCATATATCATACAAAATGCACAAAATATCACATAGAGTGACAAAGCCAGCCTCAGCTGCGGACATTTTTAACAAAATCAAAGCAGGAACCCCAGCGATGGATTGGCACCCTGTCCTGGGTCTATCTGCCCAGCGCCCGAATCGTTCTCCCCTGGATGGGCATGGGGAACCCCACCGCGACCCTAATAGAGGATAAAGCGGGAGATAATGAATGAATGAATGAAAAGCAGGAACCTCAAATTTCTAAAAAAAAAAAAAAAAAAAAAAAAAAAAACCCAAAACTGTTAACTCACATTTAAAATGAACTGCCATTAAACAAAGAACATAAACTCATAGTACAAATACTACTATTTAATAATTTATGTGAATACTTTTTGGAATCAATATACCTATCCTGCCATGAAAACGACCAATGTATAAACATGACATTAAATAACTAATCAACCAACTGTCATGAAAACAATTTTCATGATGCACAAAACCTTAGGAAGTAGACTCAGGTTGCTTTGTTTTTGTGCCGTTCAGTGTGTTCTTATAAAAAATAAATCTTACCCGCGCATTTACCTCATACACTGAAAACACCCACAATTAATGAATAAATTATAACAATAAACAAACTGCAGTATGCTGAGTATGTTTGCTATGTTGGGCAGCCCTACATAATTGTGTGCGATGCATTGTAATTGCTAGTTTAGCTGTGAGCTAACAGCTGCAATTGCTTTTGATTATTTGCTGGAAGTTCAAATTGGTGTTGTGGAGCAGCCAGTGACAGCAGAATCATGTTTGTATTTAAATGATTAAATATGTTCCTGTGCTTTTACAGTTGCCAGGCAAACTGAATGAGTTGGATAATAATGGAGACCTGGCTCTGGACCTGACTTTGTCAAGAAAGCTTGAGAGCATTGCCACCACGCTGGTCAACAACAAAGCAGATGTGGACATGGTGGATCAGAGTGGCTGGAGCCTCCTGCACAAAGCAATCCAGCGAGGTACAGTGCTAATGCCTTTATCTGTGGCCAGATTTAGGCCTTTTTATCAAAACCAAGAAAAAAAAAATCTTAAATCCTGGCTATTCTTATAGAAGGGACCTTTTTCATGCACCGTATGAACATGGTTATTTGGGTACATTATATGGACAGACATATTGGTGCACATTGTATACCACAGGTATTTAAAATACCCAGTAATGTGTTTTTGGACAATCGTTTGCCTCCATCTTTGTAAGAGCAGCTTGGTTAAGTGCACAAAGCAGGGTTCATAGAGAGTTCATGAGTTTTGTATGGAAAAACTGGCCTTAACCACATCGAAAAACTTAGGAATAATCTAGAACAGAGATTTTGAGCCAGGCAATTTTATCAAACATCAGTGTCTGAACTCACAAATACACAAATACTTATGGATGAATAAGCAGAAGTATCCACAGACAATTCAATCACTCCATTCTCTTCTGGAAAGCCTTCCCAGAAGACTGACCTCTGCTGCTAAGGTGGAAACCACTTGGAAACAAATGTCACATAACTCTTCCCCATGCACATCCAGGGGAGAACGTTCTGAGCATTGGGCACACATGCGCTCTCAAAGACACCTTAAATAGGGCAATATAGATAGAGCAGCCAATTCACATTGAATCCCAGAGAGCAGACACGGGGAGAACATGGAAACTCATGTTTCCCCAGCACTGAGAGTTAGATGTGCTAACCACTATGACACTGTGATGCCCCTGTCCATAAATAATTGTTGTACATGCTTTAAGAATTAAAAATGCACAGACTGATAGGATTAAATGTGATTTATTTATTTATCATTTTATGGGGTGAGAGTCTGATCCTTTTGTATTCTTCTGTGTCTGTCATCTCAGGTGATGAGTTTGCCTCCACCTTTCTGATCCGCCACTCTGCTCAAGTGAATGCAGCAACAGTGGGGGCAGTAGAGACGCCGTTACACCTTGTTTGCTCCTTTAGCTCAAAAAAGCACACAGCTGAAATGATGAGCGGGATGGCCCGCATCGCAGCAGCCCTGCTCAAAACCGGAGCCAACCCCAACATGCAGAACAGCAGAGGACGGTGGGAAATATGAAATGAATTAGTTTGTAAACTGTATTTTCATTAAGTCATATTTTCACAGTAAGGCTCTTCTTACAAGTTTAGTGTTTCACTGTAACAGGAAAAGGGTGTGATCAGAAGGGGGCAGTAGAGAACTTGATACTATTTTCTTTAAGAAACACACAAAATGGCCACTTTATTGGTTTCACCTTCTTGTTTTAATACTCATTGTCCATTATATTAGTTAGACCTATCATATAGATGAACTTTGTAGTTTCACAGTGTGGTTGCAGGTTGTGGATTTAAATCCCAAGTTTACGGACATTGCCATTGTTGGTCCTTGAGCAAGGTTTACTTCACATTACTTATCCCTCATTACTCCAGGGGTGCTTTATCGACCCTGTGTTTTGACCCCAACTATCAAGTTGGGATACTTGTAATTCTCTTTGTATAAAAGCGTCTGCTAAATCAGCCTTTCTAAATGGTGGGTCGTAACCCAAATGTGGATCGCGGACACGTTCTGGGTCGATTTTCACGTTCTGGGTCTCTGTTTTCACCAGTTGATTTGGATTTAATCTGCGTGATCAAGTTTTCCTTGCAGAGTAAAAGTAAAGTAAATGCTTTTTTATTTAGCTCCATCATGGGACATAGTTTTCAGAGCCAGCAGCCCATGAAAGCAAAAGAGCAGAAACATGATCGAGTTAAAAAAGAAAATCAATTCCACAACGATAAATTCCATTGTGAGGAAAAATAAAGCAATAAAGAGGGTTAATGTAGCGAAAGGCATTAATGCACTTACAAATCAGAGATTGAAGATGTTGAAATTTATACTATCCATCCATCCATTATCTTCCGCTTTATCCTCTATTAGGATCGCGGGGGGTTCCCCATGCGTCTCGGGCACTGGGCAGATACACCCAGGACAGGACGCCAATCTATCGCTGGGCACACTCTCATTCACACAGACATACATACTCTATATGGGGCAATTTGGAGAATTCAATTGACTTTGATCCATGTTTTTGGACTGTGGGAGGAAACCGGAGAACCCAGAGGAAACCCACGCGGACACGGGGAGAACATGGAAACTCCACCCAGATTGGGATTCGAACCGGGAATCCCTAGCGCTGAAAGGCAAACGTGCTAACCACTAAGCCACTGTGCCGCCCATTTTCAAGTCACCACAGTAATCTTTTTTTAATCTGGCTATAATCCAAAGTAAGGACATCCAGCCTAACATTTGACACACAATGACTTCTTAAAAAAAATTTTTTATAACGAGCCCCTTCTCGGGTCGGGTATGACATTTTCTTGCAAACAGTGTCAATGTTAATTTACGTGTAATTGACCATTTTTGGTGTTACTGAGTGATACTAACTAACTGGGAGAAAAACATAAAACCACCAAACAAAACAATTTCCACATCATCTAAATATAAGTCCTGCACACAATAGCACTAATCACTCTCTCCACCAATCACTGGTGTTGCTGCTGGAACCACATAGAGGTGGTGACATAGCTCATGCTTCTTCTTTGAGTTTGTACAGAGTACATAAACCTCCACAAGTACCTAAAGCGTAAGTATGTCACATGTGGTGTGCAAAGCAACAGAGTGGATTTGGTAGGGGCTTTTTTTTTATAATAAGAGGCCTTTTAAAAGCTTATATTTGTGATTTTGATGTCTTACAGAACTCCCCTACATGAAGCGGTGCTGTCAGGAAATGAGCCAGTGTTCAATCAGCTTCTGCAGTGCAAACAGTAAATATCCCGCTTTCTAACGGGATGACACATGGTCATACTCTTATTTAAACAGCTTTTTAATCCTCATATTAAAAGCTACTTGTGTCCAATTTTTTCATAGACTAGACCTGGATCTAAAGGACTATGAGGGGAACACAGCCCTGTGGCTCGCTCTTCAGTACATCACTGTTTCATCTGATCCATCTGTTAACCCTTTCGAGGACGACATGCCAGTTGTTAATGGCACCTCGTTTGACGAGAACAGCTTTGCATCAAGACTTATAAAAAGAGGAAGTGACCCTAATGCCCCAGATGCTACAGGTAACGTGAGGACCTGTAATTATTTATGCATATATATTGCAATTATTATGCAATATATATGCTGATTTTTCTGAATATTAACACAGTATATTAATTTGTTTTTTGAAAATCAAAGTACAGAAAAAGTACATATCTTTCACATCTATTTTAAAGAAAACTGCATTTTTCCAAAAAGGACAAAGTAAACAGTCATGTCTGCTGCAAGTGTAAATACATTTTTTTTGGTCCGTGTGATTTGAGCCAGTTGGTCTAAACCTGTTTTTCTTATGAATGTCATCATGATGATTTTAAATTGCTCTTATGATAATTTAATTGTAACATTATTCCTCACGATTAATTGCAAAAACGATTAATCGCCGCATCTCTTTTCAGAAACATTCAGTTTTGCGACTTGCATGCTTGATTTTATAAACCTGGGCTAATAGGACTAAACGACACAACTAAATTCAGTGATTAAAACCTTTAGCCTTTTATTTATTTAACCTTTAACCTTGAAATCAAAACTCATACATGATGGTTGGACGTTTGTTTCCAGGATTTGCTGGTGTTTTGTGGAAATATATTTTTCCTATTAACTTCAGCAATATTTCTAAAACTCAGTATAGCCCCTCTGTCTTTGTAGTTAGCAAGGTGTTATTGTAAGTAAATGCTGCTTTCTTTTTTACTTTTACTTTTTTTCAGGACTAATGATCACAGCACTTGTTTGAAAATTCGTATCTGTTTTTTAAAGATGTTTTATTTTCACACCAAACACTAAGAAGTAAAGGTCATAAAAAGTGTTTTCTTATAAAGCAATGCTACACAGGGGCATAGTCACTTTCAGCTACCTGGACCTAATGTGCTGGTCCATGAGGTTCTCCATTTCAGTGTGAATGGAGAACACACGGTATAGTGGAGACTATTTATATGCATTCTCTGTGAAAATGCAGTTATATTCAATAGCGTTCAGTTCTTTTCAGCATTCAGAGGCGTTGGTTGCAGGTTGTGGATTTAAATCCCAAGTTTACTGACATTGCCATTGTTGGTCCTTGAGCAAGGTTTACTTCACATTACTTATCCCTCACATTACTTATCAAAAGATGATTCACCACAGAGAAAGTAATGAACGTCTGGTTGTTGATGTCTGTCTGGGTTGTTTTCTGTCAGTGGTGCACCTGTGTTTCTGTCGCTAAGATTGCAATACACCAGAAATGTACCTGAACACACCACATTTCAAAACCACCATGCCCATCGAGGTAGATATAGTCACAAGTGGTAGCTTAGAGTGTTGGGCTATTAATATGACGATTGTGGGTTTAAATCCCAGGTCCACTGACGTTACCAATGTGGGTCCATGAGCAAGGCCCTTAACCCCCATGCTTTATCAACCCTGTGATCTGACCCCCCCTGTTGGATAAAATAATCTGTTAAATAACCAAACATCTATTGTCTAAAATGCCTAATGAGTACTGTTGTTTAATTGACCCAGGCGGAAAATGAAAAAATGGACTGAGCATTATGATATGCATCTTGCGCAGAGTGTAACATCGAGCCCAGAGAATCTCTGCATCATGTCTGCAGTCTGCTTTTCAGTGACAACCCTTTTAACTAAACTTAGCTCTTTGCATATAAGACTAACTTGTACAAATTGATTGATCTCTCTCTTTCTTTCTTTCGTTCTCTTTCTCTTTTAGAAAATTGCCTCATGCAAAGAGCAGCTATAGCAGGCAATGAGGCAGCTGCTACCTTTCTGGCGACGCATGGTGCAAAAGTCAATCACACCAACAAATGGGTGAGCACTTCTTTGAGAAACCCATTTCTCATTAATCATCCACTATTTGAAATGATTATTGCTACCAGGAAACTGCATCCAGAATGTGCATGGTGGTATATTTTTGGTTGGTGGATTATCCTCAGTGTAATTTTGACACTGTGGAGTTTAAAAGTTCTAGCAGCACTGCACTGCTGAGAATCATCAGCCAAAATTGAATGTGATGGTCCTAAGAATAATTTTATCATCAGAGAATTAAAATAACTAATTGTGTCATTTAAAGGAGTCATTGTTTACAAAGTAAACTTATTCATTCAGTTGTTATTAAGACAGCACTCCTTACCAGGTTTGCAGGGGTGTCAAAGCCTATTCCAGTTTCTTGATGGCAGGCTCACAATGATTGCTCTGACGATTTAGGAATAGCAAGTTTATTTATAAAACACCTGTTATACAGAAGCAATTAAAAGTGCTTTACAGAGTAGTAAAAATCATAAAAGGCATTTTAAAATAGAGGTAGAAATAAAAACATGGATACGTTTCTCCAGGTCTTGTTTAGTCTTGAAATCTATAATCTGAATGATATTCTTAGGATGATAAAAAGCTGATAAAAAAGCTAGTAACTTGGGTTGATTTAGGTCATTACTGAGATAGAAGGAGATGCACTATTTAGAAAAAAATTATTGAGTCAACTACTTATTAAATTTACAGGAGCATTTATGACATATAATGACATTCTCATAATGTTAAACACTGATGTTGGACTGGAGGACCTGGCTCTCTGGACCTTGTTTTTGTGTTTTTGTTTCTTAAACTCTTCCCACAAAGTTTTACAAAATATATGTCTCTGTACTTACACCTCTGGCAATGAAACTAAATACAACGCCAGAGGACAGTGAGTTTAAAATATGTCCCAATACATTTGTCCATATAGTGTATTTTCTATAGCACATTGTCTCAGAGCAGCCTACTGCGTGACATGCATAAACACTAAGCTATATATATACCCCCACCACCCGGTATTTGCAGGGACAACCCATAAATAGCTGAAATCCTTGAATACTTGAGACCCCTCCCTCTAAAAATGTGAATAACAGCCCATTTTAATAGTTCAAACAACATTTAGTCAAGAAAATGAATTTCAAATAATTAGTGAATATTTTTGATATGCTCAGACAGTCAGTCAGTGGGTGCTGGAAAATCACTTGCAGGAGTGTTGGCAGCATGATATTAAATATTTGCCTAGGAATCATTGATCTAGTATTTTAAAAAAGGTAAAGCAAGGTAAAGAAAGACGTACATAAAGTTATTTAATGTAAAAATTACAATTTAATTAATAAGGCATGATGGGCTGTATGTGTGTGTGTGTGTGTGTGTGTGTGTATATATATATATATATATATATATATATATATATATATATATATATATATATATATATATATATATATATATATATATTATAAAAAATAAATCACTATAAATCACTATAAAAAGGTGTTGTTGGGCACAACGCAAAGTGGAGTTCCGTTACACATCTTTCCTGTAATTTATTAACAATAATTCAGAACATCTGTTTGTGACATCACAATATTGCTTTTATAAAACAGGTACAAACACACTTTAATAAAAAAAAAACAAGGCTTGATCCATAAATGTGTTTATTGAAAACAAAATCATTAATAATTTGGTCTTCTGCGATCTAGTCCTTGAATCCTTGGCTTGAATTTTATGATTTATGATAATGTATTGTATATCACACGTTGATATGAATGTTTGAATATTGTCAGTAATGTCACGGCTGGAAAAACTGCTCAGCTAATCAGATTTAAGGAATGGAAATACCTGTTTTATAATACACATTAATCAACTTTTTTTTTTCTTCATAATGTAAATGTTCTCGATTTAGCCTATTCTTTTGCACCTTCCTCTTGCTATTTTCTGCTTTATGATCTGATTCTTTCCTTCTTTTTTTTCCAGGGGGAGACTCCTTTGCACACAGCATGTCGATGTGGCTTGGCGGCTTTAACTGCTGAGCTGCTGCAGCAAGGGGCCAACCCCAACCTCCAGACCCAGACTGCCATTCCAGATGCCACGGGCCAGAGTCACGGTGTGTCATTACAAAGCCCCCTGCACATGGCCATCGTTTACAACCATCCAGATGTGGTTTCTGTCATACTGGAACAAAAAGGTAGCTCTGGAGTATATATATGATACAGCTTATATTACCATGATCATCTACTCATTTACATATGAGCCTAACTGTTCTGTCTTTCACAGCCAATGCTCTCCATGCTACCAACAACCTTCAGATCATCCCAGATTTCAGTCTTAAGGATTCTCTGGATCAGACTGTGCTTGGACTTGCTCTCTGGACAGGTGATTTAAAAGTCTAATAGTATTCAGAAGGTTTCTTTCATAAAATATACCACTTACCACTGTTGCTTCGACTTGCTCTTTGGGGTTTAAAGGCTTATAACACTGTAAAGCTGCTCTATAAATAAATTACTTGAACTGGAACTTAAAGGAACTACAGTTGAATTGTATATGGTGCATATGTCAACTACAGTTGCTTAATTAAACAGTTATAGAAATATAGCTAGAATCAGTTTTTTATATTTATGTGGTACTAAGAAAGGCTGTGAAAGGTTTTTGAGATTCACTATCGTCTACGCTTATCACTCACCCCCATATTGTCCATAGTCTTGTTACCACCTGTATTGACTACTGCAATTCTCTCCTCTTTGGCCTTCCTCAAAAATCCCTCCATAAGCTTCAGCTGGTTCAAATTGCAGCTGCTCGTTTTATTTCCAAAACTCCTTCATCCCATCATATCACCCCTGTCCTTCAACAACTCCATTGGCTTCCTGTTAAATATAGAATACATTTCAAAATCCTTCTCTACACATTCAAGGTCATCCATAATCTTGCCCCGTCAAATCTTCTCAATATCGCATCTTCCTCCCGTTCGCTCAGATCCTCCTCTTCCACTCATCTCTCAGTACCTCCTGCTCATCTGAATACTATGAGGAGCAGAGATTCCCAGTTGCTCTGCTCCCAAACTCTAGAACTCCCTCCCACCAGACATCCGTAACATTGATTCTCTTCCTCTTTTTATATCTAGTTTTTCAATATCAGTTTTTAAAACATCTTCCACATAATGCGCTATTGATACTCCTTAATAGTATAAATGACATCTGTACAACAGGCAAAATACCCGAACAATGGAAAGAAGCAATTATTATTCCTATCCCTAAACCCGGAAAGGACCACCAGGACCCAAATAATTACCGACCCATAGCCTTCACAAGCTGCTTATGCAAAACCATGGAACGAATGGTAAATCGCAGACTAGTATGGTTCCTAGAAAAGAACCAATTGATTAACAAGGTTCAAAGCGGCTTTAGAAGAGGAAGAAGCACAATAGACCACCTAATCCGGATGGAAACCTACATTAGAGACAGTTTCCTTAATAAACAACATGTAGTAGCAGTCTTCTTTGACCTTGAGAAAGCATACGACACCACATGGAAATATGGTATTCTAAAGGATATGTTTCAAATGGGCCTACGTGGGAGACTGCCCATATTCATCGAAAACTTCTTAAAGGACAGGAAGTTTAAAGTCAAGGTAAACAACACATTTTCCGAACCTCACACACAAGAACTAGGTGTGCCTCAAGGGAGTATACTGTCAGTAACCCTCTTTAGCATAAAAATTAACAATATCACACAATCCATAGATCCGAATATTTTGTGCTCTTTGTATGTAGATGATCTTTGTATCTGCAGAAGCAGCAGATACATGCCAACTCTCGAAAGAAGATTACAACAGACCATAAACAACATACATAAATGGACAATAAAAAACGGATTTAAACTCTCCAAATCAAAAACAGTATGCAATCATTTTTGCCAGATAGGATCACTTCATCATGAACCAAATCTATTTCTGGATGGAGAAGGCATCAAAGTAGAGAAGGAAACTAGGTTTCTTGGCTTAATAATGGATAACAAACTCTCCTTCATTCCCCACATTCAACAACTAAAAAAGAAATGTCAAAGGTCACTCAATATAATAAAAATACTAGCCAAAACAAGATGGGGAGCTGAATATTCATTGTTAAAACAATTATTCAAAACAATCATACAATCATGGTTGGACTATGGCAGCTTCATCTATGGAGAAACAAGGAAATCATATATAACATCCCTATACTCTATAATCCACCAAGGCCTTAGATTAGCCTTGGGAGCCTTCAGAACATCACCGGTTAACAGCTTGTACGTAGAGGCAGACGAACCACCACCCCACCTCAGAAGATTACAGTCAGCACTTAAATAGACAATTAAACTCCAAGGAAACGACCTAAATCTAGCTCATCCCAAATAAATTTCTAAGCCTGTATGAAAATAGACCAAACGTGATCAAGCCATTAGGACTTCAGATCCAGCAGGACCTGAAAACGCTGGCCATTGATGTGACCACCCTCAGGGAAGTGGACAACCCAATAGCTCCCTGGGAAATTAAAAAACCAACAGTCATGTTAACACTAACTAAAAAACAGAAACTAAACACCCATCCAAATGACTACCTAGACCAGTTCTTTGACATCCAAAAAATGCACCCAACCCACAAAACAATCTACACAGATGGCTCAAAAACGGAAAGTCATGTAGCAGTAGCATTCTCGACCTCAAACTATCACCACAGCATCCGTCTACCAAATCAAAGCACCATCTTTCACAGCCGAGGCATCTGCACTACTCCTGACAATAGAATACATAGAAAACTGCTCACATCCCAATTACCTCGTCTGCACAGACTCGAAATCCTGCTTTCAAGCCTTGGAATCACTAAAGACGGACCACCCCATCATTTCCGAAATACTCACAAAAGTTAACCGATTACATAAACAGAGATACCAAATAGTTTTCTGCTGGATCCCAGGACACTGGTTTCACAGGAAACGAAAGGGCCGATGCCCTTGCAAAGAAAGCATCAACAAAAGAAATCACCAGACTACCTATCCCAATTTCTGACACTTACTACACTATAAAGCTCTTCATCAAAACCAAATGGCAAGAAGAGTGGGACCAAGAAACTAACAACAAACTGCATGAAATCAAACCATTGTTAAAACGGACAATCCACAAACACAACTCAAGATCAGATCAGACAGTTTACACAAGATGCCGCATAGGTCATTCCAAACTAACTCATAGACACCTGATGACAAGAGACGAAATACCATCCTGTCAACCATGTAATGTCTCAATAACACTGAAACACATTCTCATTGACTGCCCTGCTTATAACCATGTACGCCAATGTTACTAATACGAAAATAACATAAAAGACCTTTTTGATAAAACCCCACCAAAGCAGATACTAAAGTTTCTAACCCATCTTAACCTCTATTATCAAATCTGATACTTGTACAGCCAATCAAAATCTCCTCATCATGCAGCAATCTATAGAAATGTAGCTTCACTGAATATAATAAAAACAATTGTATGCTACAAATAGCCAAATATGGGCTGAAGTGGCAATAAAACCCCAACAAACAAACAAACAAATATATCTAGACTTAAAACTCAAAACCTTTTCAAAATGGCCTATTCCTCATGATCACCACTCTACTGTCTCACTGTTGTATGCTTTGTGTCCTTTAGTTAAATCCATCCATCCATTATCTTCCTCTTTATCCTCTACTTGGGTTGCAAGGGGGTTCCCCATGCCCATCCAGGGGAGAACATTTTGTGCGCTGGGCAGATACACCCAGGACAGGGTGTCAACCTATCACTGGTCTCATACTCACTCACACAGACACACAAAAACGCACTATATATGGAATAATTTGGAGCATTCACTTCACCTTGATCCATGTTTTTGGACTATGGGAGGAAACCCACGCAGACATGGGGAGAACATGGAAACTCCACCCACTGGGAACTCCACCCACCGGGAATCCCTAGCACTGACAAAGGGAACGTGCTAACCATTAAGCCACCGTGCCGCCCGTGTGCTTTAGTATGTTTTTTTATTTATTCTTATTTTGTAAAGTGACCTTGAGTGTTGTGAAGGGCGCTTATAAATAAAATGTATTATCATTATTATTATTATTATTATTATTATTAACATTGTGAATGTTCTCTTTACTCTGATGTTTTGTCAGGTATGCACAACATCGCTGCTCAGCTCCTGGGGTCCGGTGCAGCCATTAATGACACCATGTCAGATGGCCAGACTCTTCTCCATATGGCCATCAAGAGGCAGGACAGCAAGAGTGCTCTTTTCTTGCTAGAGCATCAGGCAGACATCAATGTTAGGTACAGTGTTCTGATTATATAAGCACTCGGTTGTTTCCATCTTCATTCTACACACCTATTTTTCAGAAATGTTAGATAATTTTAAGCCAAGGTTCGGAACTGTTGCATAAAAAAATGTAAGCTGTTCATAATACAGTTCTTTTAGTTTGGCTTTAAAGTAACTTTTCTTTCTCAGAACTCGCGAGGGTCAAACGGCTCTGCAGCTGGCTATAAGTAACCAGCTCCCCCTAGTGGTGGATGCCATCTGCACACGTGGAGCAGACATGTCTGTGGTGGACGAGAAAGGAAACCCTCCACTGTGGCTGGCTTTAGAAAATGTCCTGGAGGATATCGCCTCTACGTTGGTAAGGTCAAGATGCTAGTGAAATGGTTATAGGCTTTTTTGGTGGTAGCTCTGACTGTTTGCCTCTTTAGGCTCAATGTCACTACATTTACATACATACATGGGCATTTAGCAGGTGCTTTTATCCAAAGCGACATACACATATCCCAACTTGATGGTTGGGGTCGGAACACAGGGTTGATACAGCACCCTTGAGCAATGAGGGTTAAGGGCCTTACTCAATGAGATTTGAACCCACAACTTTCAGATTGATAGCCCAACACCCTAACCATTGAGCTACCACATCCTATGTCAATAGATCACTTCCACAATTTGTCAGCCCTCCTTAATCTGTTCTCTACTGATCAGAAACACAGAACTACCACAGATCAAGTATTATTTGAGTATTGGATGATTCTTTGCACTTCAGTTACCTTGACATGTGATGTGATGTAATATGGTCCACTCATTTGTAGACGTCAAATCAGAGACAGTAGCTTATCTATAGATACCCTATGTCAATGTCACTATACTCAGTGTTCATGTTATTAGCTTCATTTATATAGATGCAGTTTTTAGTTCTACAATTATAGACAGTAATCAAGACTGTTTCTCTACATACTTTGTTAGTTCTCCAATCATCAGGACCACCTGATTTTTGTGTTGGGCGATTCCTGTGGTCATGTGTTTTTGTTAAGTTTGTGTTATGCTGGTATGAATAGATCAGACAAAGCCGTCCTTCTGGATTTTAAAAACACTTGTATAGTAATACCGCCGGCTTGAGAATAGTCCATCGATAATAATGCCTAGCCACCAGTTCTGTGAGAAAGGATTGGTGGATGACAGTCATATGCCTGTGCTTAAAGAACCAGCCTTGTGACCCAAAGGTTCCAGGTACCGCTCTCAACAAATACTATGACTGAAGTGCCCTTTGGTAATGCAGCTAACACCAATTGCTTTGTGAGCGTGATGTACAAGTCTGCCCAATGCAGTACAGGTGTGTGTTTGTGGGTGTTTCACAGCATGGAAATGTGGAGGGTCCATCACATGGATTAAATGTGGAGGTTAAATTCTTCTGTGTACTGTAGACAAAAATGGAGCACTATTACTTAACACTGATGAGCTACTGTCATTGATTTGACATCTACATGATAAAGCCATGAGGTTGATGTGTAAATGAGTGAACAGTGAGTGGATACAGTGTTTAAAAACTTCATCAGCACTGATGTGTCTGATCCACTTATACCAGAGCAACATGTTATGGTAAATGCAGTGCAAGGAATCACCTGACACTCAAATAATACTTTATCTGTGGTGGTTATATTTTGCCTTCAGAGGAATTTGTCCTCCACATTTAACTCATTTGTGCAGAAAAAACACACATAAACATACTGAGTGAAGTGAAAACATGTGCCCACAGCGGTGGGCAGCTTTGCCCAAGGGCACTTCAGCTATAGTAATTGGTGGGATGGCGAATCAACCCGGGGACCTTCAGGTGGCGAGAGTAGGTTTTTAAACCTACTGCTGCCTAAAACTACAAATGTAGAGAACTACACTCTGCTACTGTAGAACTACACATTTCATCTATATTTGAAGAATGATGAGTGGAACTGACAAAATGAACAATGTGCGCAGAAACAAGTTTTTGATGTTTGTGTCATAAATATAATCGTTTGTAAATGTTGCACTTGCTGATAGGTCAGACATGGCTGTGATTCAACATGCTGGAGTCCAGGGCCGGGTGGCTGTCAGCAGACACTGCTGCACAGAGCCATTGATGAAAACAACGAGGTTTCTGCCTGCTTCCTCATACGCAGGTCCATACACATACAGCACTACTCAGTTATTTAACTTCTGCTGTCTTTTAGTGGTTAGACAACAGACTACACCTAAAACTGCTGAGGTTTTTAAACAGTACATAAACTAGAAAGTTCAGCCTCAGATTTTAAAGATTCATTCATTCATAATCTCCCGCTTTATCCTCTATTAGGGTCGCGGTGGGTTTCCCCATGTCCATCCAGGGGAGAACGACTCGGGCGCCGGGCAGATACACCCAGGACAGGGCGCCAACCTATCGCTGGGCACACACTCACTCACACAAACACACTCTATATGGGGCAATTTGGAGAACTTGATCCATGTTTTTGGACTGTGGGAGGAAACCGGAGAACCCAGACGAAACCCACACAGACATGGGGAGAACATGGAAACTCCACCCAGATGGGGATTTGAACCGGGAATCCCTAGCGCTGAGAGGCGAACGTGCTAACCACTAAGCCACCATGCCGCCAGATTTTAAACAGATCCTGCAAAAACCACCATGTTATAATATAGACTGGTTTAAATGTCTAAAATTAAGAGTTTTTCTTATGTGTGGAGTTTCATATTTAAAAAGGTGGTAAGACTAATAAAGCAATAAGGCACGAGGTAGTTTGTTATTGTAAATAAATCCTGGTAAAAAGGCGTTATTAGGCACGATGCATGGAGAAATACAGTTACACCCCTTATATTTATATATGAAGTTTTTTTAAAACCGTTAAACAAACACATTATAATAAAAAGACAAGCTATGATTCATAATTGCGTTTATTGAAAACAAAATGGTTAATAAACTGGTCTTCCATGACTTAATCTAGTCTGGTATTTTTAAACACATAAAATACTGCCGTCTAGTATTAAATTACAGAACACCCTTTATAAAAAACAATAGCAAAAGACTTAATAATAAATAATGAGTTGTATATCATGCATTGATATGAATGTTTAGCGATCAGAGGTGTGCATTATTGTTAATAATGTCACGGCTGAACAAACAGCTCAGCCAATCAGATTTAAGAACCAGATCTACTTGTTTTATAACACTGCTTAACACAATGAATAACACCCACCACAACCTTTTTCTGATGCTTCTGACACAGTTTATTGAGAGGACCTCTATCAGTTAAAACCACACACCAAGTGTAATTCGCATGACTGGAGAAAAATAGAAATTGTTTAAGGCCAGAACACAGCAAATCACCATCAGAACCAGCAGCAGTGAAGAGTGTAAAGAAGTTGAACTTAAACACATAAATTATTTTCAACATTTAATTACAAATCTTTAAAAAAATACTTTTTAGAGTAGCATCAGCAGTAGTGTGGATAAGCAAACTGACGGCGCTCCAGTGAAAAAGCAAGGTGTAGTTGGGTGAGTTTGGTGTGGAACAATCTCAGTCCTATCAGACATCTTTAAGATGAACTGAAACAGATATTGTGAGCCACTCTCTCTCGTCCAACCTCACAAATGATGTTCTGGGTAAATGAGCATACAGTCCCACAGTCTGTAACTACATAATATATAGAAGGCATTATATAGAAATAATGTGGGAAGGTCCCAATTCTTTTATCCACATGTAGCTAAATAATGCTGATCTAAAGGTGCTGTAATGTAAACATTGTATCAGGTCATTTATTTGTGTTCGAATACTGTAAGACACAAAATAAAAAGAAATTACATACACATATTCATGCACACTAATTGAAACTGAACTGGTAATCAGATTGATCACATTAACTGGCTTTGTGTCTGATTTAACAAGCTTGACTGGCTGAAAGAATTAAACACATCTGTTAAATTAAAAAATAGATCATCAGATTCAGGTTAGTTAAAGCACAAGCACAAATTTTACCCACGAATAATTAAGAGAATTGGTACATGCTCTTGTATAAGTCGTTCCATTGTTATGATAGCAGTGACACACTGATGCACCCTGAATGATGCTGCACGGTTGATGGCTCGCTAAAGATGGAAGGAGTTGAAAAAGCCTCTGCTTTACAAAACCATCTTTAAAGATTCTGGACTCCATCAGTCCTTTCAGACATGTTATGTACAAATGCACACCATTTTCTGACACGTTAATTCAGAATTTGCTGTATAAATAAGAACTCAATGTTCCATTAATGTAGCTTGTGGCAACCAGGGCCAAAACCATGCAGATGCGCTTATTATGCTGGAAAACAATTTTTCTTTTTCTAAATTTTCTTTTTCCATCTCTTTTCTCATTTGAAATAAGGGTATAACAGTTTATCCTAACATGAAATTTGTAGATTATGGGAAATAAATATTTTATCCACAATGCTGAACCTCAAAATTTTTATATATTTTTCTCCTCACAAACACTTTAAACTTACCCTTGATCTGTATGTCTGCAGTGGCTGTGACGTGAACAGTCCCCGAAAGCCTGGTCCTAATGGGGAAGGTGATGAGGAGGCACGGGACGGTCAGAGCCCCCTGCACTTGGCTTCTTGCTGGGGCCTTGAAGAGGTGGTGCAGTGCTTATTGGAGTTTGGAGCCAACGTTAATGCACAGGTCTACATTTTCTCTAAACACATTAATATCATATTCATTAGTAATGAATTAATGAATTCACATTTCCTAAACTGCAAACGTCTTCTTCTACAACCCTGATCCCAAACAAATTTTTTATGTGAACATCAAAGCAGAATTTCATGATGTGCAAATGATGTTAACCCTTTCTACACTCCTGGACACTTTATTAGATACAATAAACAGTGTATCTAATGACAAGAAGATGTATCAGTCCCATGTACCACATAGATGTGAACTTTGTGGTTCTATAATTATAGACTATTCTCAGTAATGCAGGCTCTTTAAGGGGCTTAATATCTCCAGTAGCCCTGCTTCGTCTGATTCGCTTGTGCACAAACTCACACTAAGATGGCACCACTACATTAATGTCACTGAAGTGCCGAGAATTATCCATCACCCAAATAATACGTGCTCTGTGGTACTTCTGGAGTGGTCCTGATAATAATTAGAAAGAGTAAATTGGATTTAGAAAGTACGTAGAGAAACAGATGGACTACAGAATGTTATTGTAGAACTACAAACTTTACTGTATATACAGTAGCAGTCAAAAGTTTGGCCCCCTTCTTACTCCATTGTCTATTTTACTTACCATATAGATGGACTTTGTAGTAGGGCTACAACTAACGATTATTTTGATAATCAATTAATCGGTCGATAATTTTTTCGATTAATCGATTAATCGGATTAATAATTTCCCCCAATGTCTTTACATGTACATTTAGTCATTTAGCAGACACTTTTATATAAAGCAACTTTATCTAAATGAGAACATCACGTCAGTAGTTATGAAGAAAAACAGCTACACTGTAGATTTATTAAGCAGGTCAATAAATGTCTGTTTTTATTTACAGTATGAGTTTAAGGCATCCAATTAGCCCACAGAGCAATTAAACACAAATCTCAAACACACTGGCACAATATGTAGCATAGTGTGAACAAAATACTAAATTACACAAATTTGTGTAGCTGTAATATGTTACCTAATCCCCATCACTCCCTTAGAGTGCAGTGTCTTCACTCATATTTTGTCAGAAACGTGAAGCTTGATCATTAATTACCACCATTGTGTACAAGTTGTATGTATTTATGAAGCACATTTAAATACTGCTTAAGATAATTAAACGAAAATATAATGTAGCACACATTCTCTATCATCTTATTGTCCAGTTAACAACCAAAAACAGCAGGAGGCATGCTCTGCATTCTCATAGTGTTACGTTGCACCGTTACGTTGATTCACTTCAAAACTAAAGAAACTCGGGATGTTGTAATGATTTATCTGCTGTTAAGCTTCGTCCTCATCGGTGACTCCAACATGTTTAGTTTCAGGTGGTGGATCATCATCGTGGTGCTCCGTGCAGGTCAATTCATTTTGTGAAGGACTTATTTACAAGTTCGTGTACTTCAATATGTGTATAAACCACTAGGGGGCACTCCACGCATATGAACCACGCATTCATCTTGAGGACAGTAAAAAAAAGCTTGACTAAAAGCACTGTACCTGCAACATCCCCAGGTTTAAATTTATTGTCAGTGGTTAATCATTCTGTTTTCTTAAACCTTGTGCATACACATGACATAACACAGTACAACCAGCGTACGAATCCTGAGGGATATAATTATAAGATTTTGAGATCATTTGGCTGTGAAGTGAACATCAGCTCACACCTGATGCGTTACTTTCCTGCTGCATCTCTACAGCAGTTTTTATCTCTTCACTTTAATGTCTGTTAGGATGCAGAGGGTCGAGCTCCCATTCATGTGGCCATCAGTAACCAACACAGTGTGATCATCCAGTTGCTCATCTCTCACCCGGAAATCCGCCTGAACCTGAGAGACAGACAAGGAACTACACCGTTTGCCTGCGCTATGACTCACAAGAACAATAAAGCGGCAGAGGCCATCCTCAAAAGAGAGCCTGGAGCGGCGGAGCAGGTGAGACAGCAGCTCATGGGACAGAATTTACCAGGATGCAATGCTTTCAGTTACGTACCTCCTTCCTAAGAGTCAAGGAAAAGTCAACATGGAAACCAGACACATGACTGGAATTTTAGTCTCAGGGTTAGTTTCTGATGATGCTTTATAGCAGTGTGTAATCTGCCTGGTGACCTTGTTTACTACCGGGTCTATGGAAGGAAATGAAAATGACAAACTAGTTTTATTTTCATCGTTTAACTTCATTAAAAGATGTGTATATTTTACAGGGATGAGTTCATATCATAAATGCTTCTCAGCTGCTACTATTAATCGCTTTTCTCCTATTAGGTTGACAACAAAGGGCGGAACTTCCTCCACATAGCTGTGCAGAACTCTGATATTGAGAGCGTGCTTTTCCTCATCAGCGTGCAGGCCAACGTGAACTCCAGAGTGCAGGATGCAGCCAAACTCACACCACTGCACCTCGCTGTACAGGCCGGCTCAGAGATCATCGTACGTAACCTGGTGAGCTCCTCGCACAAATCACTACATAAACACAGGGTCTAATCTCAACATGGCACATACAGAGTCTAATCACAACATGGCAAAGACAGAGTCTAATCACAACATGGCAAAGACAGAGTCTAATCACAACATGGCAAAGACAGAGTCTAATCACAACATGGCAAAGACAGAGTCTAATCACAACATGGCAAAGACAGAGTCTAATCACAACATGGCAAAGACAGAGTCTAATCGCAACATGGCAAAGACAGAGTCTAATCACAACATGGCAAAGACAGAGTCTAATCACAACATGGCAAAGACAGAGTCTAATCACAACATGGCAAAGACAGAGTCTAATCACAACATGGCAAAGACAGAGTCTAATCACAACATGGCAAAGACAGAGTCTAATCTCAACATGGCACATACAGAGTCCAATCCCATCATAGCACATACAGTGTCTAATCTCAACATGGCAAAGACAGAGTCTAATCACAACATGGCAAAGACAGAGTCTAATCGCAACATGGCAAAGACAGAGTCTAATCGCAACATGGCAAAGACAGAGTCTAATCGCAACATGGCAAAGACAGAGTCTAATCGCAACATGGCAAAGACAGAGTCTAATCGCAACATGGCAAAGACAGAGTCTAATCGCAACATGGCAAAGACAGAGTCTAATCGCAACATGGCAAAGACAGAGTCTAATCTCAACATGGCAAAGACAGAATCTAATCACAACATGGTAAAGACAGAGTCTAATCACAACATGGCAAAGACAGAGTCTAATCACAACATGGCAAAGACAGAGTCTATTCACAACATGGCAAAGACAGAGTCTATTCACAACATGGCAAAGACAGAGTCTATTCACAACATGGCAAAGACAGAATCTAATCACAACATGGTAATGACAGAGTCTAATCACAACATGGCAAAGACAGAGTCTAATCACAACATGGCAAAGACAGAGTCTAATCACAACATGGCAAAGACAGAGTCTAATCGCAACATGGCAAAGACAGAGTCTAATCGCAACATGGCAAAGACAGAGTCTAATCGCAACATGGCAAAGACAGAGTCTAATCGCAACATGGCAAAGACAGAGTCTAATCGCAACATGGCAAAGACAGAGTCTAATCTCAACATGGCGAAGACAGAGTCTCAACAACATGGCAAAGACAGAGTCTAATCACAACATGGCAAAGACAGAGTCTAATCTCAACATGGCAAAGACAGAGTCTAATCTCAACATGGCAAAGACAGAGTCTAATCGCAACATGGCAAAGACAGAGTCTAATCGCAACATGGCAAAGACAGAGTCTAATCGCAACATGGCAAAGACAAGACAGAGTCTAATCGCAACATGGCAAAGACAGAGTCTAATCGCAACATGGCAAAGACAGAGTCTAATCGCAACATGGCAAAGACAGAGTCTAATCGCAACATGGCAAAGACAGAGTCTAATCGCAACATGGCAAAGACAGAGTCTAATCGCAACATGGCAAAGACAGAGTCTAATCTCAACACATGGCAAACATGGACAGAGTCTAATCATGGCAAAGACAGAAATCATGGCAAAACATGGCAAAGACAGAGTCTAATCTCAACATGGCGAAGACAGAGTCTAATCTCAACATGGCGAAGACAGAGTCTAATCTCAACATGGCGAAGACAGAGTCTATTCACAACATGGCGAAGACAGAGTCTAATCTTAACATGGCAAAGACAGAGTCTAATCGCAACATGGCAAAGACAGAGTCTAATCTCAACATGGCAAAGACAGAGTCTATTCACAACATGGCAAAGACAGAGTCTAATCTCAACATGGCAAAGACAGAGTCTAATCTCAACATGGCAAAGACAGAGGCTTGTAATTAATAAAGACATAATATAATCACACCTTAATAAAAACAGTCTAATCACAACTTGATAGACAGAGTCTAGTCAAAACGTAATAAAGACAGAGTCTGATCATGGTACGGTAAGGACAGGGACAGAGTCCAAATAAATAAACAACACTATAAATTCCGAGTCTAATCACATTCTGGTATAGTTAAAGAGTTAAAGACAGAGTCTAATCACAACTTAATGAAAACATGTTCTGATCATGGCACTGTAAAGTCCGAGTCTAATTACCACATTAGCACCGTAGCAAGTAAAAAGTATTTGTCAACATGACAAAGAAATAAAAAGTACCATAATTATTATCATAAATTGAAGATTCCACACTATAAAGGCATCATAACAAGAATTCTTGGTGAAAAATAAATGTTTTTAGGATAATATCTTGTTAGAACTAATATTCATATGTGTATGCTGCAAGAATAATGTAAACATCGTGGCACATCTCTTTATTATTGAATTTGAAGGTTTTATTCATTCTTATAAGCACACGTGTATGAAATCAAGCACAGAGACAGCATTTCCAGAGAAATAAGTGCTTCTGACTTTGTGATAGTAGTTTGGGGAAGGCCCTGTTCTGTTCCAGCTTGTGCACAGAGCAAATTACATGAATTGCATGGTTGGGTGAGTTTGGTGTAGATGAACGTGACTGGCCCACTCAGAGAAACCTGAACCCCTTCAATATTTTTGGAATGGACTAGAATAGCGCTTGTGGGTTCTTATTCGTCCAACATCAGTGTCTGACCTCACAGTTGCTCTTCTCAAGAAATATTCAGTCCATGTCTTGTCATGTCTTGTGTCTGATTAAAAGTGTGTCTCCCGGTTGAATCTGTTTTTACTTTAAAAATAGATTCCACATCGGTTGTCCAGATACGGTTAATCTGATTTATATCTTGTCTCATATTTACATTAGCAGCAGGTTTATTTGTTTTAGTTACTGCTCTGTGCGTATGATGTAAGAATGTCATTCTGACCTCCGCTCTGTGTCTGCAGCTTTTAGCAGGTGCCAAAGTGAACGAGCTGACAAAACATCGACAGACAGCTCTTCACCTGGCAGCGCAGCAGGACCTGGCCACCATCTGCTCCGTGCTGCTTGAAAACGGCGTCGACTTCACTGCCATCGACGAAAATGGCAACAATGGTACATTATAGTACTGATATAAATACAGACCATTAAAAGCTCATGTGTGGAGTTAAGAAAAGTACATTTCCAGTCTTAATTTGTTGGTGGTACCAGCATTAGGAAAATGTTACTGACTGTTACTAGTTAAATATGGATAGAGATGACATTGCAGAGAGTACATTAGTTTGTGTGTCCCTGCATATTTTTGCCCATGTCATATTTATTATCCTGAAGTGATGACTTGATGAAATGATACTGGTTTCTGGATCTTGTTTCAGCTTTGCATCTGGCAGTGATGCAAGGTCGTCTCAATAACGTGCGAGTTCTTCTGACAGAGTCCAATATTGATGCAGAGGCGTATAATCTCAGGTAGCACTCAAATACTGCACAGTCACACTGTAATGTTTGACCACAATGAACAGTACTAGTCAAGAGTTTGAAAGTTTTTCTAGTTCAGCAGGTAAAATTTGGGTGGTGGATTGTTTATTGTCAGTTTTTCAGTGACACTGATGTAGTGAGGGGGTTTTAGTGCAGCAGTGTTGCTGTAGTTTCATTTAAACACCTCAGTGACACTGCTGGGATAGGAATAATGCACCAACCAAATAATACCTGCTCTGTGGTGCTACTACTGGGGTCCTGACCATTAAAGAACAGAGTAAAGGGGATGTACACAGTATGTACCATCCGTTTGTGGACTACAGTCTGGAATTGTAGAACTACAAAGTGGAACTGAGAACATGGACAATAAGTGGAGTAAAATTTGTGCACTCATCAGCCACTTTATCGGTCACACCTCCTTTTTTTTTACGTTTATTGAGCATTATATCAATTTCACTTATAATAGATTACCTTTGTAGTTCTACAATTACAGACTGTAGTACATCAGTAGCTGTACATACTTTGTAAGTCCTCTTTCCTCTGTTTTCTAATGATCAGGACCACCACAGAGCAGGTATTATTTGTATGGCAGATGATGTTCAGCACTGTAGAGACACTGGCATGGTGGTGTGTTAGTATGTTTTGCACATGTATGCGTGAATCAGACGCAACAGTTAGCTAGAATTTTTACCTCAGAGTCACTGCTGAACAGAATCATCCACCTACCAAAAATGTTCACCCACCAGCATCCTGTATGTAGCGTCCTGTGAGCCTTGATGAAGGAACAGAAGATGACTAACACAAACTGTACACCACCAGATGTAAGGTGGATGTGTCTAACGGAGTGTGCAGTGTTAAAAACCTGTCATCCATTTGTATTAGCAAAACACACGTTAAATATGTAACTACAGATGTAGTCAGGTCCCACAGGCTGGAAATACTGATGCTGTAGTCCTGACTGTTGTCACATTTAGGGGCCAGTCTCCAATGCACGTCCTCGGACACTATGGGAAAGAAAATGCAGCCGCCATTTTCGAGCTGTTTTTGGAATGCATGCCCGAGTACCCACTAGATAAACCAGATAATGAAGGGAACACAGGTAAGAGTGAACTAGCTGACATGTTACTCTATATGCATTTGATTACAATACACAAATAACTTACTCTCGACCTTTTCCCCTGCCCTTTAGTTCTTCTTTTGGCGTATATGAAAGGAAATGCCAATCTCTGTCGTGCTGTTGTTCGAGCTGGAGCTCGTCTGGGCATCAACAATAATCAGGGCATAAACATTTTCAACTACCAAGTGGCCACCAAGCAGCTTCTCTTCCGCCTGTTAGGTACATTTACAGCTTTACTCATGGTGTCTTATGGTGTCTGTTAAAAATATATAATTTTTTATATATCAGTTTATGGATTCAACAGTATGGGCAAGTGTTGGGCCTTACATCAGGTGATTCGTTTAGTCCTGTCTGCACAGGTGCATGAATTAAGATGATATATCTATGCATTTTGCAATTCCACCGTATGCTTCCAGCTTTGTGGGAACAGTTTGGGGAAGGCCATTTCCAGTTCCAACTTGATTGGTTGTGTACGTTTGGTGTGGCCCACACAGATCTCTGAACTCAAATCCACCTAACAGCATTGGGATGAACTGGAATGGAGAATATTTGTCTGGTCCTTTTTCCAAAATCATTGTCTGAGATCAAATGCTCTTTTAGATCAACAATTCACACAGAAACACATAAATATCTTGTGAAAAGCCTTCCAGAAGCGTGGAGGTTGTTGTATGTACAAAGAATGACGCATCTTTCAATTGTACTCTATTTAGTACACTATACTAGTACACTTTAGTACACTGTACTAGCCCCTTTTTGCCCTGGCTTTGCCTTGGCTTGTGATGATGTTTTCTGCAAACTGTGTAAACGTTCGTTTTTTGTGAAAAAAAACAACAACTTTATTTAACTAACTGAGAGAAAGAGAATATAAAAGCCCAAGCTAAACAACTTTAACATCACCTAAATTTAAGTTTCCCCTGCACACCATCCATCCATCCGTTACCTGGGTTCGTGTCGCGGTGGCAGCACCCTAAGCAAAAAAGCCCAGATGTCCAACTCCTGAGAAGGCTGAGGCGTTCCAAGGCCAACCAAGAGACATAATTGCTCCATCTTGTCTTGGGTCTTCTCTCGGTTAAACCTCCCACAAGGGAGGTGTCCAGGAAACATCCGGATCCGATTCCCGAACGACCTCAACACCTTACCCAATCTTACCCTTATCTCTAAGGCAGTGATTCTCAATTATTTTCTGCCCCCCCTAGGAAGAAGAAAACATTTTGCCCCCCCCATTTGAAACATTTTTGAAATGACTGGCATTTGATACTGAAAATGAAATTAAATAAAATCAAAAAATAATAATAAATTCAAATTGATTATCAACATTAATTTAGGAGCACAATTTATTAACACTTTAACCTACAAAACAAGAATGGATACAACAATTTGTGCTTTTTTTTATTTTTATTTTTATTTTTTTTGAGGAAGTCAGAACTAATGTCTCCAACGTGCCCGTTTTGCAGCGCATAGCTTTTCTGAAGTAGTTTTCATAAAGCGTTATGATTGCTGGTTATACGCGTCACGTTTACGATTAAAAAAACTCAAGCGGTTATCAGCGTGATTGTGGTGTAATGTCTTTAAGTGACGCCTTCATCTATTTGGCTTCACGCTGTCCGCTGCCAACATTTTAAGACACAGCAGACACACCGGTCTTTCTTCGTCTCCACCTTAGTTACAGTGACGTTACAGTTACAGTGAAGCCAGGCGCTACATAAGCTTCGACATTTAGCTTTCGGTTGACTTTTGTTGGTCTCATTATCTTCGTCTCTCTCCGCCTTTCTCTCCTCATCCCTGTTAAATATTTCTCCATGTTGTATCTTGAGGGTTTGTTCAGTACACTTAATATCACTTGCTCTGTGATATCTTGTTATGCACCCCCCCCCCCACTATTTGAGAAGCACTGCTCTAAGGGAAAGTCCAGCCACTCTGCGGAGAATACTCATTCAATACCTCATTCTTTCAGTTACTACCCAGAGTTCGTGGCCATAGGTGAGAGTAAGAACATAGATTGGCCAGTAAATTGAGAGCTTTACCTTCTGCGTCAGCTCCTGCTTCACCAGAGTCCTCCTCATCACTGCCTGCGCTGCACCAATTCGTCTGTCAACCTCCGACTCCATCTTTCCCTCATTCGTGAACAAGATCCTAAGATACATAAACTGCTCCACTTGAGGCAAGAACTCATCTCCAATGGGGAGAGAGCTATCCACCCTTTTCCGACTGAGGACCATGGACTTCCCTGCACACAATAATTCTAACCACTCTTGGTGACCAATCACTGGTGTTGCTGCTCAAACCATGTAGAGGGGGTGAGATATCTTGAGCTGCTTCTTGGTGGTTTGTACAGAGTATACAGTGGTGTGAAAAAGTGTTTGCCCCCTTTCTCATTTCCTGTTTTTTTGCATGTTTGTCACACTTAAGTGTTTCAGAACATCAAACCAATTTAAACAATAGTCAAGGACAACACAAGTAAACACAAAATGCAATTTGTAAATGAAGGTGTTTATTATTAAAGGAGAAAAAAATCCAAACCATCATGGCCCTGTGTGAAAAAGTGATTGCCCCCCTAAACCTAATAACTGGTTGGGCCACCCTTAGCAGCAACAACTGCAAACAAGCATTTGCGATAACTTGCAATGAGTCTTTTACAGCGTTCTGGAGGAATTTTGGCCCACTCATCTTTGCAGAATTGTTCTAATTCAGTTACATTAAAGGGTTTTCGAGCATGAACGGCCTTTTAAAGGTCATCCACAACATCTCAATAGGATTCAGGTCAGGACTTTGGCTAGGCCACTCCAAAGTCTTCATTTTGTTTTTCTTCAGCCATTCAGTGGTGGACTTGCTGGTGTGTTTAGGATCATTGTCCTGCTGCAGAACCCAAGTTCGTTTCAGCTTGAGTTCATGAACAGATGGTCGGACATTCTCCTTCAGGATCTTTTGGTAGACAGCAGAATTCATAGTTCCATTTATCACAGCAAGTCTTCCAGGTCCTGCCGCAGCAAAACAGCCCCAGACCATCACACTACCACCACCATATTTTACTGTTGGTATAATGTTCTTTTTCTGAAATGCAGTGTTCCATTTACGCCAGATGTAATGGGACACACACCTTCCAAAAAGTTCCACTTTTGTCTCATCGGTCGACAGAATGTTTTCCCAAAAGTGTTGGGGATCATCAAGATGTGTTTTGGAAAAATTGAGACGAGCTTTAATGTTCTTTTTGCTCAGCAGTGGTTTTCTTCTTGGAACTCTGCCATGCAGGCCATTTTTGCCCAGTCTTTTTCTGATGGTGGAGGCATGAACGCTGACCTTAACTGAGGCAAGTGAGGCTTGCAGTTCTTTGGACGTTGTTGTGGGGTCTTTTGTGAACTTTTGGATGAGTCGTCGCTGCGCTCTTGGGGTAATTTTGGGCGGCCGGCCACTCCTGGGAAGGTTCACCACTGTTCCATGTCTTCGCCATTTGTGGATAATGGCTCTCACTGTGTTTCGCTGGATTCCCAAAGCTTTGGAAATGGCTTTATAACCCTTTCCAGACTGATAGATCCCAATTACTTTATTTCTCAATTGTTCCTGAATTTCTTTGGATCTCGGCATGATGTGTAGCTTTTAAGAATCTTTTGGTGGACTTTACTGTGTCAGGCAACTCCTATTTAAGTGATGTCTTGATTGAGAACAGGTGTGCAAATAATCAGGCCTGGGTGTGGCTAGAGAAATTGAACTCAGGTGTTAAAAACCACAGTTATAGTATGTTTTAACAAGGGGGCAATCACTTTTTCACACAGGGCCATTATGGTTTGGATTTTTTTCTCTCCTTTAATAATAAAAACCTTCATTTACAAATTGCATTTTGTGTTTACTTGTGTTGTCCTTGACTATTGTTTAAATTGGTTTGATGTTCTGAAACACTTAAGTGTGACAAACATGCAAAAAAACAGGAAATGAGGAAGGGGCAAACACTTTTTCACACTTTTTTTACACACCACTGTATAAACCTCTGCAGGGTCCTAAAGAGTAAGTATGTTAGTATGTAAGTATGGGTAATCAAGGCAACTTTGTGGATTTGTATAGGATATAGACAGACTTTCGCTCTTAGAAAGCAGTTAGTTAGTAGTTAGTTCTCAGAAAGCTGTGACGCTGACCTGTTTTATGTTTCCTGTATGTTAGACATGCTGTCTAAAGAGCCCCCATGGTGTGACGGTTCCAACTGTTACGAATGCACTGCCAAGTTTGGAGTCACCACCAGGAAGCACCACTGGTACGTAATTGTCTTTCATGTCTTTTCACATAACGCTAACGCTGCTCCAAAGTGACCCTCACCTTGTATCCTCTCCTCCCACTAGCCGTCACTGTGGCCGCCTGCTGTGCCACAAATGCTCCATCAAAGAGATCCCCATAATCAAGTTTGACCTGAACAAGCCAGTCCGCGTGTGCGATATCTGCTTCGACGTGCTAACTCTGGGTGGAGTATCCTAACGCTGGAAAATGGGAGCGCGGGAGATATGCACAGTAAACAGTGGAATAAAATGAATCGAGTTAATGAACTTAATGTACGGACCACCACGATTTCAGTCAACCTGATCAAACCAAGTATAGAAATGTATGTATATTGTAGTACAGACATGTACCAAGGATCAAAGTAGTGGAATGCTAATGAAGTGGAATTGTAGACCAAGTAGGTGTAAGTGCCATGCCAATGAACCAAGGAAACGGGGTGCCGCCACTGAGCAACTCCAGGATTGTAGATCGTGTCCATCGTCTCAGTCTTAAAACATAGATGTTTGTTGCTACTGACTTTTGCTGACTATAAAGGGATTGAAATCAAGCATCAAGCACTAGTAGATAGTGGACCAGCCCTTTGGGAAGGGTTTATGCCTTAATCATTTTGGCCTGGTGATACTTGTTGGGTTTCATATCAAATACAGAAACGTATAGGGATCAACACACATTTGTCTCCTCCCATGTGTTTCTATCATCCTATGATCATTCACTGAGGGATGCACATAGTCTTTGTAGTGGGATGCCCCGATTGAGGCGTTCTCTACTATTTTGTTTGCTCCTTGGCCACATCTGAGCACTTAACACTAATCATTGACCAATACGATTTGATGCGCTGGTATTTTGCATGGTGCAGTACTAAATTCTATTCAAATAACTGGAATAAATACATTTTAGCTTATAATTTCCACTTTTTGGATCTGGACATCCCTAACATTCCTCCACTTATACTCACTGACAACTTTATTAGCTACCCCTCCTTGTTTCAACCCTCAGTTATATCATCAGTTCCATTTACCATAGAGATGGACCTGGTAGTGTTATTATTACAGCCTGTCTGTATACATTATTAGTCCCATCAGTGACACCACAGGACAGGGATTGTGCTGGCGTGTGAGATACAGCAGTGCTGCTTGAGTATTTAAAGCTGTTTATTTGTTACACAGTTTGTTAGTAATCTAATCCTCCATCAGTGCTCATAGGACTTTATCTACTGGATGCTGGTGGTATTTTTGATTAGTGGATTTTTTTTTTGGTACCATTGAGGTATTTAATATCTCCAATAGCCCTGCTGTGTCTGATTCATTTGTACCAGTGCAATATTGGTGTCACTTACTCTTTGGTGGTCTTAATCATCAAAGAACAAAGTAAAGAGGACGAACAATCTATGTAGAGACACAAATGAACTCTAGTCTGTAATTGTAGAACTACAAAGTTCATCTCTATCATCAGTGGAACTGATGACACAAACTTTCAGGAATAAAAGCAAGGGGGTGGACATTTTTATTACACGTTTATAAAGTCATTTTTCAGCTCGAGCTGAAGAAATAAACTCATTTCCGGCTGTCTGAAATGCTGAGGCTTGTATGATCAATAACCTGCTATGCATTTAATCACCGTCACACTCATCATCACCAAAGTCTACATTCCACTGAAGTTTTGACCTTCAGACCAGTTTTCATCGTTTTGTTTTCCTCGCCTCGTTTTTAAAATCCTTTCCGATGCTAAACAGCTGCACTTTATCATATTGCATCTCTTCTGAACGCCCCAACTGGAGTGTGATGTGCTCGGCTTTAGAGAGTCCACAGTCCGTTCTAGGTCACGTTCAGTTGTACAGCTACTTGTATAATACTTTTGACCACTACAACTGTTTTGTACTTTGATGCAGGTTGTGCTTTTTGTGGGCGTGACAAACTTTGCCTCTGTTGGATCTCTTATGCACAATGTATCGTATCTGTAAGCTCAGATATCTAGCCTGTCACTTCCTCTAGTATCCTTTTCATGAAAGGGAGGACAACTTTGCATTAAGCTCATTGGACAATTAAAGAAAGTCAATTCAAGTGTGTTTCATTCAGTCGTATTAATGTGTGTATATAAATGATCTCTTTTGCCTACTGTACTTACACACAGGAATACATCCTCCACATTTTAACCATCATTGCAGTGAAACACACATATACAATCACCAAGTGAAGTGAGCACACAGGCCCGGAGCGGTGGGCAGTCTTGTACACAGCAACCAGGGTGCAACTGGGGTTAGGTGCTAAGGGCACTTAGTCATAGTACTTGGTGGGCCCAGGACCTTCAGATCACAAGCCTATGACAATGCAAGCCTGCTTTTAGTCAGTTGTGCAGTGACAGTGATGCAGTGAGGGGGTTTTAGTGCAGCAGTGCTGCTGTAGTTTCATTTAAACACCTCAGTGACACTACTGGGATAGGAATAATGCACCAACCAAATAATACCTGCTCTGTGGTGCTACTATTGGGGTCCTGACTATTAGAGAACAGAGTAAAGGGGATGTACACAGTATGTACTGTAGTCCACAAACAGATGGACTACAGTCTGGAATTGTAGAACTACAAAGTCCATCTTTACAGTAAGTGGAACTGAGAACATGGAAACACAAAGGGGGTGTGTCCAATATTTTCACTGCCATTGTGTGTAAACTCTTATAGAAGCTGGACTAAGTTTAGAAATGATTTTTATTAATAACGGACAGATAAAAAGTCATACAGTTATCAACGGCCTGACAGTCATATACAGTACAAGCATGTTCAGTTATGGTACCATCACTTAACAGAGATGTCATTGTCAATGATCAGAATTCAGCACATTTATAGATGATGGAGGTGATTTTACTGATAGGGACGCTGCACGCAGCTGATTTTAAGACCTTAGTCCTGGTGAAGGAGGCATGATTCTGCATCAGGAGGACAGTTGGTATACTCTCTCAGATTCGGGTTGGTTGAGTGCGAGTGATCGTGGAGTTGGACACACACACAGCGAGTGCTGCCTGAGCCGGGAGAGAAAAGCAGTCTGGGAACTCCGGTCCAATCCCTTAGGACACCACCACTGAACAGATTTAACCGTAGTCAGAATCAGGGACGATAATCATTTGTAAACAGAAAATTTCTTAACAGTGGATTCCAGAACAGGTCATAAATCTATAGATAGTAGGGGTGAGTTGCAATATTCGCTGATTCGACGATTCGATTCGGAGAACCGTAGTCGACTATGAACCTCATAGTCGAATGTACCATTTTGACCACATGGGGGTGCCCATGGCTGCTGCTAAGCATTAGTTTTTACATGAAATGTCTTTGTTTTCGTTTATATATATATAGCCTTTTGTCAAATAAAATCATCCTAATTTTTAGGTTTTTAGTTTTTTTTAGGTTTTTCCTTTGAAGTGGAAAAAAGTCCAGAACGGGGATCCCATTAACGGTGCTCTAGAAAAACAAGTAAAATATAAAAAAAAATCTTTTTTAAAAATCACGCTTATAGTGCCATCTTGTGGTGAAATTTTAACTGCTTCGACTATCAGTCTTCGACTATGAAAATCCTTAGTTGAATACACCTCTAATAGATAGTATTGGGACACACCTCTAATCACTAAATTCAAGTGTTTTACAGGTAAATAACGTTAAGATCCATGCTTATATGGCCCACACAGTCCGGAGACCCTTAACCCCATCAAGCACCTTTAAAATAAACCAGAACAGAGAAAGAGCCAGGATCTCTCTCCTCACAGATCTCACTAATGTTCTGAATAAATGACCAAAGGTTTCCACAGACACTCCAAAGGAGAAACCAACGTAAAAATGGATGTCAAATGTTCCTGTAGGTGTCCTAATTCCTATGTCTATTCATTCATTCATTCTCTCCTGCTTTATCCTCTATGAGGGTGGTGGTGGGGTTCCCCATGCCCATCCAGGGGAGAACGTCTTGGGCGCTAGGCAGATAGACCCAGGACAGGGCACCAATCCATCGCTGGGCACACACTCACTCACACAGACACACTCTATATGGGGCAACTTTGAGAATTCAATTGACTTGATCCATGTTTTTGGACTGTGGGAGGAAACTGGAGAAACCTACGCAGACACGGGGAGAACATGGAAACTCCACCCAGATGGGGATTCGAACCGGGAATCCCTAGCGCTGAGAGGCGAACGTGCTAACCACTAAGCCACCGTGCCGCCTCTTATGTCTATGTAGTTATTAAATTAATATGTGAGAGGGTGTGTGTTATTAGACCATAACACCTCTTTCTCATGATTTATTCACACTACTGCACACCCTCTCGCACCTTATTGTGTTTATAAAAATGGTTACAAACACACTATAATAAAAAACAAGGTTTGATTAATAATAGTGTTTATTTGAAAATAAATTATTAATAAAATGTTCTAATAAAATGGCAATGTGATCCACTCTATTTTTTAAAGTGAATGTTGATCACTGAGTACCTGGATACAGGTTTGGTGATCATCAGCTCACTCATTATATTAATCCATATTCCATGATTTAAAATAATGTATTGTAGATCACACATTGATATGAATGTAAAGCGCTCAGAGGTGTGCACTATTGTCAATAATAGACAAACTGCTTAGCCAAACAGATTTAGGGACCGGAACTACCCGTTTTATTAACAGCCTTGATTTTTAACTTCCTGCTGGTTAATTCCACCTGGTTGCTTGATGGCTTACCTTTTCCTGGAGCACCATACACGTCCGCCTGTTGTAGAGCTCCACTCTGAGTTGCAGGCAGGATACAGCTGATTTTCCTTCTCTGTTTGAGCTTTCTCTTTGAGCCCCTGAGCAAGAGAGGCCTCCACCTGCAGCAGGAGCTCTGTGGGCTTCCCGCTCTCGCTGTAGAACCGGCCAATCAACCTGCCTGTGGTACAAAGAATTTAACTAAGCAAACTGATTACAGGAAAGGCTCTGGAGATCAATGGGCTCTGTGTGCAGAAACACAATGCTCTCTGCTAAACAACCAAAATAAACATGTGAGCCACCTCCCAGCACGACAACCCTAAACATTAGCAACAAACACTGCAGTCGGTTAAACTCTGGAACTGTTGTCATCTTCATGTGGCCCTTATTTAAATGAGACATCTGCTCGTGGATTCTGATTGAAACCTGAACAATTCTCTGAAAAATATAAGCGAAACCCCAACCCCCACCCTGAATTTGAGCTGAATTTTCAGCACTGCTTCGTTCTTGTTTCAGCAGCTACCTGATAAGGACAAAAGTATAAGGACACACCTCTTATCCATTAACATCAGATGCTTTATTCATATTTATATCTAACCAGAGGTGTATGAAAACAAGCACATAGCCATTCATTAATTCATTATCTCCCGCTTTATCCTCTATTAGGGTCGCAGTGGGGTTCCCCATGCCCATCCAGGGGAGAACGTCTCGGGCGCTGGGCAGATAGACCCAGGACAGGGCGCCAATCCATCGCTGGGCACACACTCACTCATACATACACACTCTATATGGGGCAATTTTGGAGAATTCAATTGACTTGATCCATGTTTTTGGACTGTGGGAGGAAACCGGAGAACCCGGAGGAAACCCACACGGACACGGGGAGAACATGGAAACTCCACCCAGATGGGGATTCGAACCGAGAATCCCTAGTGCTGAAAGGCGAACGTGCTAACCACTAAGCCACCATGCTGCCCTGCACATAGCCATGTTTTTGAAAAAATGTATGCTCCCCAACTTTGTGGAAATTCCAGTATCACTGCACAAAGGTATAAAGACATGGTTGGGTGAATTTAGTGTGAAAGAACTTGGCTCCTCAAACACAGACAGTCCCCATGTCCTCTCATCCAACAGCAGTATCCGACCTCACCAATGCTTTTCTGGATGAATGGACAAAAATTCCCATGGATAGACTCCAAAACCATGTAGAAAGCCTTTTTCAGAAGAGTGGAAGCTCTGCTATGGTGCCATAGCTAAAACTTTAAATGCCAAGTCAATGCTTTTTTCTGTACATGAGCATCCTGCACTGCTGAAGCTACTGGATGCTCAGAGGGAATAAGCCACAGGGTTTTTTTCCAATGACATTTGGTGTTTGTCTTGCCTCTGTCGCGTTGGCTTTCTCTTTGAGGCATTAGGTTTAGAACACATTAAAGCTGCTTTGTAAAATGGAAATCCAGTTGATATGTTCTAGAAACTCCAAAATACATAAAACTAATTTTAAACAGAATAAATGTAGAGTTTGATACTGAAAACAGAACAAAGAAATTATATATACAGTATTGTATAGTCTTTTATATAAAAAAAACTTATATAAAAGACTAATGTAAATAGTAAATGAATGAATATGAATAAATAACTTTTCAACATTTCAATCTCTGTTTTACAAGCACATTAACGCCTTTTGATATACAAGATTCTTTATTGCTTTCTTTTTCTCCACAACGGAACTTATCATGGACTGTGACATTCCGCACATGTGGCCAATTTCAGCTATCTTAATTTTTGTATTTTTTAATGATTTGCTTCTAAAATTCAATTGTGTTTCTGCACTTTTTTTTTTGATGGGCTGCTGGCTCTGGAAACTTTTTGGTCCTGTATCGCAACTGCCGAAACAAAACAGACATAATTTTGATAGAGATAATTTATGAACACCAAAAAAAAACAGGTTCCACTGTATTAATAAATAAACTTGAAATTTGTAAATGTTCTGATACTTTAGTCCATTTAGTGGATTGTATTTAGTGTAAGCAACAGCTCACAATAAAATGTTATTTTTAGCTACAAAAAGGAGACCTACTTAGAATGGGATGTCATACAAGCCTTTGTAGGTTGTACTGATATTTTTGTTGATTTTCATGAAAGACAGACTACATTGTGTCACTAAAAATGGTTTATCCTTAATTTATTTTATTCATTCTTTTACTTTTTCTAATTCGTTTAGGAAGTGCCGAGTCTATTCCAGCACTTATTATGGTGAAACTTATATTTAGATGATGTGTAAGTTGTTTTTTTTCTTTTAGTTATTTAAATAAAGTTCTTTAAAAAAAAAAAAAAAAAAAAAAAAAAAAAAAAAAAAACAGAGACGCGATCAATTACACATAAATTAATGGTTACTACATTTGCAGGAAATGTCATCGAAAGCCCGGGCTGAGAAGTGGATATTAAATTTATACATTAAAAGTGATTATTGAGGCAGTATTTAGGCCACAGATCCTAACCAAAACCAAACAGTTTATAACTTGCTGCTTTTAACTGACTTTGTTTTTTAACAGTGTGGTAAATAAAATGTAAAAAAAAATACTCTTAATAAAATAAGAAAATGATTGAAGTTTTCACATAAACAAAGATCTTGCCTACTGGTGTGTAGTCCTTTTGATAGAATGCCAGCCAGTCATAGAGTGCAACTATCTGAGCTGGAGAAAGAGTTGAGACATCATCAGTCAGTCCTGCCTCTGAGAAATCCCCCGTCACAAAAGCCGTGGATGCATCTCTGCCTGTAAATAAGGCACATTTGATCCATTACTGCTGGACTAATCACACTGGACCTAAAAACAAAAGTAAATTGATTGAAAATGATGATATGTGCAAGTCTGAGCATTTAAATTTGAGTTTCATCTCACTATATTTCACTTTCTCATCTACTAAGATCGCGTGGGGCAGTTTCCCATGGTCAGTCAGGGGAGAACGTTTCGGGCACTGGGCAGATACACCCAGGACAGGGCGCCAATCCATTGCTCTGCACACACTCACTTACACACACTAAATGGGGCAATTTAAATCCATGTTTTTGGACTGACTGTGGGAAGAACCCAAAGAACCCAAAGGAAACCCATGAAAGAACATTGAAACTCCACCCAGATCAGGATTCAAACCTGGAACCCCAGCACTGAGAAGAGGACGTGCTAACCACTACCTGCCACCCCAAATTGAGTTGTGTTTTTAATAAAGACAAACATGTGCAAAAAATACATTCTCATGAAACCCTGTGCTGTATCCTCAATAATCAAAATCATCATCATGACCTTTGTGGGAAAAAACATGCTATTGCACAAATTGCACAAATTGTCAGAACAACCAGAGCAAGCCTGAGCAGAGTAAAATCTTTTTGTGGACATCTTATATGGACAAGTATTATAGGGCACACGAGCCCTGATCTTGACTGCATCAGACACTGTGGGGCTGAAGTAGAAGAGACTGTGTGCCAGGTCCTTTTTGACGAACATCAGTGTGTGACCTCACAAATGTTCTATATAATCCCAGACACACTCCACAATAAAATAAAGCGGAAGATAATAATAAAATAAAGCGGAAGATATTTAAAAAAATAATAATAATAAATAAAATAAAAAAAAGGTACAGGTGACCTACTTAGTATGGGATGGGATGTCCTAATAAGACGAGCGAGGTGGTAGGGTGTCATTTGGTAGGGTGTTCATAGTTTTACATCTGTGTGTGAAAAAGTATAAAGAATGGTGTGACTCTGCTTGCAAGGTGCTTCCAGCTGTATGCAAAATTAAAGCATAAGAAAACAAGTCTCTTCTAACAGGCTGCCATAGCATCAGCTCGACCGAATTTCCATATGCTGGCTGTTGCTGTTCATGCGAATATTGTCTTCTCCGAGAATTGGAACTGCGAGGCTGATGCATTCATTCATTCATTCATTATCACCCGCTTTATCCTCTATTAAGGTCGCGGTGGGGTTCCCCATGCCCATCCAGGGGAGAACTTTTCGGGCGCTGGGCAGATACACCCAGGACAGGGCGCCAATCCATCGCTGGGCACATACTCACTCACACACACACTCTATATGGGGCAATTTTTGGAGAATTCAATTGACTTGATCCATGTTTTTGGACTGTTGGAGGAAACCGGAGAACCTGGAGGAGAACGTGCTAACCACCAAGCCACCGTGCCACCACAAGGCTGATGCAGTTGGGTTAAAATGAAAAGATTATAAGAGTTTGGGAAGTCAGATTTTCTGTAAATCTAAATGTCTATCTGCAGATCCATGTATACAGAACTATACCAGAAATCACAATTTATGATTTTTTAATCATTTATTTGTGTTTAACTGCTGTAAATAAGTGTTTGAACACCTGCCAATCAAAAAAATTCTGGTCCACAAAGACCCGCCTCTAAAAACTTAACCTCCATTCCACTCATTATTCTAAATTGGAAGCACCTGTGTGAGGTCGTTAGCTACATAAAGACACCTGTCCACTGCACACAATCAGACTCCCAACTACTAACATAGCTAAGACTTAAGAGCTGTCAAAAGCTACCAGAGACAAACTTGGTAAACTCCACAAGGCTGGAAGGGGCTACGGGGCAATTGCCAAGCAGCTTGGTGAAAAAAAATCAACTGTTGGAGCAATTATTAGAAAATGGAAAAAGCTAAACTGTCTGTCAATCCACGCAAGTTCTCACCTCCTGGTGTATCAATGATCTATATATTTACATTAATGCTAACAAGTACTCTATACAGGATGTGATAGCCACTTGTTTTGTTGTTTTTTGTGCTGTTTTGTGAGTTTCTATTTTCAATAGTAACTGTACACAACTTGCTTTATATTTTAAAGTCAGAGTACTAGTCAAAAGTTTGTGGACTACAGAACACACGGTGTACATCCCCTTTTTTTCTCTAATGGTCAGGACCCCAAAAGAACCACCCCAGAGCAGGAATTATTTGGTTGGTGCATTATTCCTATCCCAGCAGTGTCACTGAGGTGTTTAAATGAAACTACAGCAGCACTGCTGCACTAAAACCCCCTCACTGCATCAGTGTCACTGCACAACTGACAATAAACAATACACCACCCAAATAATACCGGTTCTGTGATGCTCCTGACCAATAGAGAACAGAGAACCAACAAGGGACTAACAAAAAAAGATAACAGATGTACCACAGTAGACAGAAGGGGGCTTGTCAAAACTTTTGACTGGTACTGTATCTAGCTGAAGTTGGGTTCATCTCAAAATAAACATGCTTAAAACATAGCACATCATCCATGGCTCTGCTGGAGCACTGTGGCTACAACACTTACTGGATAGAACCTGGATTTCTATTGGACTGGCAGTCTTGCAGGATGCCCTCAATGGACTTATATGGTTTTTGAACTGTTATAGTTTTTCCAGTTGTTATATATGGTGACCTATGGTGACTACACTATACTATGGTCACTACACAATCTGTACATGGCTGTCCTACACTGTTGATGATACCCGGCCGCTCGAGGAGGATGAGTCCCCCAGTGAGCCTTGGTCCTCCTAAGATTTCTTCCTTAAAATAACTTTAAACAGTGAGTTAAAGTTTGCAAGACTGAAACTGCTTTGTGAAAATGTACAATTGTGAAAAATGCAATATAAATAAATAACTTAAACATGAAAACACTGTGGTGGTGATGGTTTGTAAAAACCACGAGAGAGACATGACTTTCTGAATAGATTGTCAAACAACAAAAAGCGTTACTCATACAAATCCATCAACAGGTCTTGTGTATTAAGTAGACTTTGTTTTTGCTGGTTATGTCTTAAAACTGGGCGGCATGGTGGCTTAGTGATTAGCACGTTCGCCTCTCAGCGCTAGGGATTCCCGGTTCGAATCCCCATCTGGGTGGAGTTTCCATGTTCTCCCCATGTCCGCGTGGGTTTCCTCTGGGTTCTCCGGTTTCCTCCCACAGTCCAAAAACATGGATCAAGTCAATTGAGTTCTCTAAATTGCCCCATATAGAGTGTGCTTGAGTGTGTGAGTGTGTACCCAGCGATGGATTGGCGCTCTGTCCTGGGTGTATCTGCCCAGCGCCCGAGACGTTCTCCCCTGGATAGGCATGGGGAACCCCACCGCGACCCTAATAGAGGATAAAGCGGGAGATTATGAATGAATAAATGAATGTCTTAAAACTCAAATCGTTTTCGACCATTTTATTACTAACCTCTCATCATGGACATATTAGAAGAATGTTACGTGGTTTCAGTGTGTGGTTTAATAATTGGTTTTCCTGAAATCACATTCCTGCTCTCTTTCCACTAAAAACCAACATCTGTGTTGAACAGCAACATCAGTCTGTGGTGGATCCCTTATGATGCTGCACTCCATCCATCCATTATCTTCCGCTTTATCCTATATTAGGATCGCAGGGGGGGGGGACGTTGCCCATCCAGAGGAGAACGTTTCGGGCGCTGGGCAGATACACTCAGGACAAGGCGCCAATGTATCGCTGGGCACACACACACACACACACAATATGGAAACTCCACCCAGATGGGGATTCGAACCGGGAATCCCTATCGCTGAGAGGAGAACATGCTAACCACTAAGCTACTGTTAGGTTTTTATAATACTTTTAAGTAATTTAGTAAAAGTAATAATGTAAAGTAAAACTCATGATAGTTGAATAGTTCAGGGAACAGAGAAAATGACTATTTGATGAATGAGCATGGGAAAGAGTATGAATGTCCTGTTGCAGGGGTCAGCGGAGAGATTTGAATAATGGGACTGTCAACAAGACCCTGTCATAAATTCATACCCCTGAGGGGGGCAGAAAGCAGGGCCAGATGGGTTAGAAGATAGAGATGTTTTGGTCAATGTACACATGAGAAAAAAGACTGTTGTCTGGAGGGGGCTCACACACGCCCTCCTGAAGGACTTAAATGGACGAACTAGAGAACTTCGAGCAGAGCTCTCTCATCAATCGTTATTGCCTGCCATTGATGATTTTTCTGTACACTTGGTTGTTTATTCAGTAACTTGCATTAAAATCTGTTTGGAACAACCTGCATCTCCGAGGCCGTTTATTGAACATCTAACACTACCGTGCCGCCCCTGATGCTGCACTCATTCTGTACTAATGGCTGCGACTAGAAGTTTACCTGTAAAGAAATGATAGCTTCCACCAGGCCCGTAATGTCTCCTCCCTTTTTCAACATCAAACACCTGTCCTAAAACAGCGAGGTACAGTCCCTCGCTGGTCTGGGAGCCGGTGTAGAGGGCCAGCTGCTCTCGGGTCAGCAGTCTGGAGGAGGTGGACTGACCAGCGAGCCAGCTCACAGGACACGTTCTCAACCAGTCAGGCAGCGTCCACACCGCAAAACCAACGGAGATAATCACTACTATATATCTAAACATCGTAATGTCGCCGGTGCTGCATCACAGCTGCTCTGTGTAGGTGACAGAAGTTTCTCCGAGCTCTCTGAACGCCGAACGCCTTACATACGTCATACCCTGCTCAGTTCGCCTGCTCCAGAGGGTGTCGCACCTAGTGCGCATGCGTATTATGGCGAGCCCTCCGATTTATGAATCTTTCTAAACGACACAGTTCGTTGCGAATCGATTTCGGTTGAATCGAATCTTTTTCTTGTGATTCAAGTTGAAATAAAACTTTAATTTATAAAAATATGTGTATGTGTGTATAAATACAAATAATATATGTATGTGTGTATAAATACAGTATATATATATATATATATATATATATATATATATATATATATATATATATATATATATATATATATATATATGTATATATATATATTAATTCATTCATTCATTATCTTCCGCTTTATCCTATATTAGGGTCGCGGGGGGGTTCCCCATGCCCATCCAGGGGAGAACGTTTCGGGCGCTGGGCAGACACACCCAGGACAGGGCGCCAATCCATCGCTGGGCACACACTCACTCACACAGGCACACATACACACACTATATGGGGGAATTTTGGAGAACTCAATTGACTTGATCCATGTTTTTGGACTGTGGGAGGAAACCGGAGAACCCGGAGGAAACCCACGCGGACACGGGGAGAACATGGAAACTCCACCCAGATGGGGATTCGAACCGGGAATCCCTAGTGCTGAGAGGCGAACGTGCTAACCACTAAGCCACGTGCCGCCCTATATATATATATATATATATATATATATATATATATATATATATATATATATATATATATATATTTTCATTCATTATCTCCCGCTTTATCCTCTATTAGGGTCAAAGTGGGGTTCCCCATGCCCATCCAGGGGAGAACATCTCGGGTGCTGGGCAGATACACCCAGGACAGGGCGCCAATCCATAGCTGGGCACACACTCACTCACACAGACACAGCCACCGTGCCGCCCTACATATATGTGGTGTGTGTGTGTGTGTGTGTGTGTGTGTGTATATCTGCCCAGCGCCTGAAACGTTCTTCCCTGGATGAGCATGGGGAACCCTTGTATATATGTATATATGCTGCTCCCTCCCATTACTCAAATGTTTCTTTTCCTGTATATTGTTTTATGTTGGGTTGTTTCGTTCCCCTGTGTACTGCACACCACTTTATATTGATGGAATGACAAAGAAAGTACTTAAATACTTGAATACCGGTGGCTGTAATGCTGGAGGGCACCTGAAGGGGCAGAATGTAAACCCTCGCTGCTGCATTCAGAAGTTTTGCTGACAGCCAAACGTCAGCGGGCGGTGACGTCACGCGCATTAAAGCGGTAGTGAGAGCGCGGTGGAGCGCTGTGGATTCGCGGAACCTGAGCCCGCGGTTCTGAAGCTCGGTTTCGGGTCCAGGCGGAGCTCGCGGCAGCAGCCATGGGCAATGCGGAGAGCGCCGGCGAGGAGGACGTGGAGGCGGAGAGCCCCAACTTGCCGGATGGCGGAGCGACCTCTGCGGCTGCGGGAACCGAGGCGGACAGTCCGGGCGGCGGGGCAACGACAGGCTCCGGGTCGGGCCGCAGCGGCCGGGGCTCGGCTCGCACCGCCGCCCCGAGCTGCGGGCTGCCCTCCCCGGAGGCGCTGATGGAGCAGGTGCGGCTCCGGGAAGCGGCGGGCCGCGCGGGTGACGTCACGCCGCTGACGGTGACCGAGTCTGCGGTCGCGCGGAACGAAAGCGCGCTGGTGCGCTGGCTGGAGGAGAGACTGTCCCGCGGGGAGGAGACGCTCACCCTGGAGCAGTTCTGCGACATGATGGAGAGCAGAGACGTTCAGAGAGACGAGTGTGAGGAGGTACTCACAGCTGCTTCACGTAAACATGCAGTTCCCCAACTCAGCCCTGTACCGAGAAAAGAGCCACGAACCCCATTAGAACCCCATTAGAACCTCCCTCAGGCCACGGTCCAGAGAAACTTATGAACTGATATTAAATACCCATTTCATCCATCTATCCATCCATTATCTTCCGCTTTTATCCTATATTAGGGTCGCGGGGGGGGGGGGGGAACGGGGCGCTGGGCAGATACACCCAGGACAGGGCGCCAATCTATCACTGGTCACACACTCACTCACACAGACACGCACACATACACACTCTTTATGGGGCAATTTGGAGAACTCAATTGACTTGATCCATGTTTTTGGACTGTGGGAGGAAACCGGAGACCCCGGAGGAAACCCATGCGGACACGGGGCGAACTTGGAAACTCCACCCAGATGGGGATTCGAACCGGGAATCCCTAGTGCTGAGAGGCGAATGTGCTAACCACTAAGCCACCCATTTCATTTTCTATTAAATTGGAGAGTAATCTGTTCATTATCTTCCGCTTTATTCTCTACTAGGGTCACAGGGGAGATATGGTTCCCCATGCCCAGCCAGGGGAGAACGTTTTGGGTACTGGGTAGATACACACAGGACAGGGTGCCAATCCACTTTGCACACACACACACACACACACACACACACACACACACACACAAACACACAGTGTTTTGGACAAGGAGAGAACATGCAAACTCCACCCATATCAGGATATGAATCTGGATCCCCATTTTGGGTGCTGGGCAGATGCACCAGGACAGGGCACGAATCTATTGCTGAGCACACACAGACAGGTAGACAAATGAATATGGGCAATTTAGAGCATCTAGTTCACTTTGAATCATTGTTCTTGGACAAGGGGAGAACATACAAACACCACCCAGATCAGGATTTGAATCTGGATCCCCATTTTTGGTGCTGGGCAGAAACACCCAGGACAGGGTGCCATTCTATTGATTGGCACAATCACACACACACACACACACACACACACAAACACAGATTATATAGGTACAATTTAGAGCAGCCAATTCACTGTGTGTTTTTGGACACGGCGAGAACATGCAAACCACCCAGATTGGGGTTTTTACCTTTATGATTCTCATTTTGGGTGCTAGGCAGATACACCCATACAGTGTGCCATTAAATCACTGAGCAATCACAGACAGGCACACAGACAGACAATATAGGGGCATTCACTTTACTTTGAATCCATGTTTTTGGTCTTTGGTAGGACATGGACACCACGCCCAGTTTGGGGTTCAAACATGCTAACCATCTTTAAAAATAAGGGATTTACACTTACTGCCCAATTTATTATGTATACCTCATTGTTTCTACACTCATTGTCTATTTAATGAACTTCATCTACAATACACTCCAAGTCTCTTTTCATTTCTAATTTCACTGTCATATAGATGGACTTTGTAGTTCTAAAATCGCAGACTGTAGTTCACCTGTATCTCTTTACTCTGTACTTTAGTAACTTAAATTAGTTAGGTGGTGGGTGAGTATCAACATGGTCAGTGTACAAACATCTTTTCAGTGTACAAACGTCCAATTAAAGTACAGTAAGTCTTATTCATTGCTTCACATTGTGGATGTAAATTCAAAGACAGTAGGTTATCTTTTGCTGTACAGATTGTGTTAGTCGTCCTCTAATCCTTCATCAGTTTCCACAGGACTCTGACTACAGGATGCTGTTTTATTGTTTTGGTTGGTAGATTTTTCTTTGTCCAACAGTGACCCCGAGTTGTTTAAAAACAGCAGCACTGTGTCTGATCCACGTGTGTACACAACACCACTGTAACTGCACTGCCACCTCTCAATTCTCTGTGGTGGTCTTGATCATTGGAAAACAGAATTAAGAGGTGTAACAAAGTATGTAGTGAAACAGACGAACTCCAGTCTGTAATTATAGAACTACAAAGTTCATCTATTTGATCAGTGAAATTGGTGCTAGTATATCCTTGACAGTACTTTGACCTTTACTCCACCAAACTCTTCCTTTGTAATGAGTCAGCTGGAAAAGAAATCTTCCAGGGATAATCCAGTGTGGACGTAGTTTTGCATTATTTGTGTAGCTCACGATTTGCATGCTGTTTCTATTACATAGCTGCTTTGAGTCAGTGGCAGTCTGTTTTCCTGTTCTGTGCTTATTAAAGACTTTCATTTTCATTTCGTCTTCTGTGGAAGCGTGAGTGTTGTGAGCTCTGTGTTAGTTGAGAAACAGGAGATAGAGGGAGACTGTGTGATCGTGTGGGGCAAACTCCTGATTATTTTAGTATACTGTCAGAAAACCTGGACACACCCTCCTCAGCCACTCTAAAGCTGCCCAGTCATGCTTGTCATGTAAATCAAGGAAAGGATTTGTGGCCTGGCGAGTGTGAGTTCAGTCACCAACTGAATAAAGCTTAAGATTTATTATTAAGGACCTATGAACTAGGTTTAATTGTACCCCAGTGCAGTAAAAGGAATCCTATATTAACATCATTATGTTCAAAACTGGCGGCGCAGTAGTGATTAGCATGTTCGCTTCTCAGTACTGGGGATCCAGGTTCGAATCTCGATCTGGGTGGAGTTTCTATGTTCTCCCTGTGTCCACATGGATTCCCTTTGGGTTGCCCCTGTATAATTGTTATGTCTGTCTGTCTGTGTGTAATAGATTGGCGCCCTGTCCTGGGTGTATCTGCCCAGCGCCTGAAACTTTCTCCCCTGGATGGGCATTGGGAACCCTTCCCCCTCCCCCCCTTAGTTCCTAGAACAGAATTAAGCAGAAGGGAATGAAATAAGATGAGATGTGTAAAATTGATACTGTACTCGTAATATTAATCACTTTGCTTAATGCAGTGGTTCTTAAACATTTCAGACCAAGTACCACTCATTATCAAACTGAAGTACTAACTATGTTTTCGTCACGGAACATATGACAAACATCAATTAGCTGTGAGGGTATATTAAAACAATAAGGTACGAAAGGCCGTGCATTATTCTGAAAAAGTTGCATCTCTTTCCCGAGATTCATTCACAATAATACACAACCTGGATGACAAGGTGACTTGGTGGTTAGCATGTTCTCTCAGCACTGGGGATCCAGGTTCGATCTGGGTGGAGTCCCAATCTGGGTATTTTCATTTGAGTTTCCATGTTCTCCCTGTGTACACATGAGGCCCCTGCTGGTTCACCGGTTTTCTCCCCCAGGACAAAAACATGGATTCAAGGTAAATTGATTGCTCTTCAATTTACAAATCCCCCCCCACACCCACGTGACCCTAGTAGAGGATTAAGAGGAAGATAATTAATGAATGAATACACAACCTCGAGTGCCTTATTGCTTTAATAAAGCGGTTACAAACACACTATAATAAAATACAAAATTTATAATTTGAATTTTTTTGTTTATTAAATGTGTTTATTGAAAGCAATAACACTAATAAACTGTACTTTTGTGACATAATCTAGTCCGATTTTAAAATAAACACTGATCATGTTTTTTTTGGTTTGTCTAACAATCAAATACTTTATTACAGAACGCAGTTTGTAAAATATATCAGAAAATGTAATGTATTGTATATCCATACCATTATCTAGCGTACCACATGATTCTTTGCGTACCACCAGTGGTACATGTACCACCGCAGTTTAAGAACCATGCATTAGTCTGCACAGAAACACAATGTGGGGTGTATTTTCTGTGATGTGTTTCTGTCATTAACAGCAGAAACGTGCACTTAACTCCTCAGCCAGGAGATCTTACAGCAGAGACTGCTCACTTTCACTTTCTGATTCAGTATGTCATTTCTCTATGTAGTACAGATATCTTTTTTGTGGGATCTGTATGTCCCCATGCTCCTGTTTCCACCTGAGTCTCTGGTTACCTCCCTCATTCCCAAGAAATGCCAGTAGATCATTTCTAGACCGTTCCCATCTGGTAATAGCTATCTTTGCTGTCCAGATGTTAAACTCCTTATTGATTTATGCAATAGTAATCTAGTATATTGAAATAACCCATTGTTCCAGGGGTTTGTTTTAAATAGAGTTTACATCCGCTTATGGATCACTCGATCTGCTGCAGTTACCATGCAGTGTTGTTCTCTAAACACTGATGCCTGCAGCTGTTATTGGTAAAACTTGTGTTGTTTATATTTCACCACTGACATGTTTCGGGCTCAGCACACATCTCAAGTTGCGAGACTCCTGTTGGAGACCCACTTTTCTTAAATGACCTAGGTGTGCTGGGTGAAAATGTAGAGTTATTCATTAAAAAAAAAAAAAAAAAAGTTTAGAAATAAATATGATGATGGTGATAATGGTAATAACCAGACTGTTTAAAAAAAGTGCAAATAAATCAGGTTCAAGTTTTATCTTTATTTATTTTCTACATGTTTCATTGATTTAAGTTTATGCTTTATACCATATGGACTAAAATACTGAGAAGCATTGCATGATCAATTTATTAGGTATATCCACCTGTTTTTACTCTCATTGTCAATTATATCAATTACTCCTATAATATAAATGAACTTTGTAGTTCTAATATTACAGATTGTAGTCCATTTGTTTCTCTACATATTTTGTTAGTCCTCTTTACTCTGGGCTCTGATGATCAGGGCCCTCACAGCACATGGTGATGGATTCTCAGCATTGCGGTGACACTGAATTTGTGTTAAAGTGTTCGTACATGTTGTGTTCGTTAAAGTGGATCAGACACAGCAGTGAGCACTGATGAAGGAAGAGCGGATGACCAACCCAAATGGTATAGCAACAGGTGAAAAACTGTTATTTTACATTTGCTAGATGGAGTGTCAGTGTCACTGCAGTGCTGAGAACCATCCACCACCCATATAATAACTGCTCTGTGATGGTTCTATTAGGGTCCTGACCATTAGAGAACAGAGTAAACGGGAGGTACATGTACTGTAGTACACAAACAAATACCCTACAGTCTGGAATTGTAGAACTCCATCTTTACAGTAAGTGGAACTGAATAAATTGACAGTGAAAGTAGAAATAAATAGGTGTTAATAAAATAAGTGTATTTTGTTAATCTGTAAGCCACTGTAGGTGGGGAAATGGGTCTCCTCTTTATATAAGGTAGAAGTCTAAGTGCTCATATGGCCCTGCTCCTGATGGATGCATTATGAAGTGGTTAGTGCTTTTAAGTCATGTGTTGGCATTAATGACTGTAGAAGATACAACATAAAAGCAATAAGTCATGAGAGGGTGTGCATTATTGTGAATGAATCACGGGAAAGAGGGATAACTGTACTCTGCTTTACATCATGTCTAATAACACCTCATAACACCTCTTTATGCCATAATTTATTTCCAGTAAAGCACAATCTCGAGTGTCTTATTGCTTTTATATTTGTTATATAACAGTTACGAATACACTATGATTAAAAAAAAAAGTTTGATTCATAAATGTGGTTGTAAAAAACAAATTATGTTTCGTGACATAATCTAGTTGGTTTTTTTAACGTAAATGCTGATCGCTGAGTAAAAGGATACAGACATGCTTAGTGGGAATTGGCTCACTATCTATATTAATTTGTATTTCCATTTATGGTACATGATTTAAAATAATGTGTTGTATTAATATGACTGTGAAGCGCTCAAAGGTGTGCATTATTGTAAATGATGTCACGGGTGCACAAACTGCTCAATCGGGTTTAAGGGTCAGAACTACCTGTTTAATAGAAGTAATTAATACATTTAATTAGAACACACAGCTGTGTTTTGTTCTGTGTCTGATATGCAACTTTATGTAGAGAGTTAAACTACAGTTATATGTTGCATTAATCATCTGTTATCACCTACTATGTCCCAGATCCCTCCCATAAATGTTGAGTTGAACCGTGGTCCGGAGCACAGAGTAGACTTTGTTCGTGTACACAACAGCCTTTACTTGATGCCTTCTGGAGCAACCCAGTCATTGTGGCTATGAGATCTGATTTTTTTATCTGGTTTACCTTAATAAAATTTGTAATATAAATAGTTTAATCATACGGCTACTGGCAGAGACCTTCTAAAATGAAACCATAGGTAGTGGCCTTGTGGTTAATTTTGCTATATTGTGGTTGGTATTTTGTTTTAGCCATCTAAGGAATTAAGATGTGATGTACAGTTGTGATCAAATTTATTCAACCCCCAATGCTGCGAAGGGTTTTATGGAATTCAGTGCACATTTGTAATTGTGTTCATAATGAAATCTTACAAGGACTTGTTAAAGAACTAAATGCAACTAAGATAGCATCAATTGTTTTTGTCATAAAGTATTAAATGGCCTTTTTGTGATTTCTTCATTGACACAATTATTCAACCCCTTTACAACTACCACTCATAAGAACAGAGGTTCATTCCAGTGTTTTCAATCAGGTATTAAAAACACCTGTGGATGTCAACGAGCAGCAATCAAGCATGATAAGCACCAATTAGGCAGATTTAAAAGGACTGTGATACTCAGCTCCTTCTAGACATCTACTGGTGTGTTTACAAGCATGGTGAAGGCAAGAGAATGGTCCCAGAAGACAAGAGAAAAGGTTATTGCTCTTCACAAGAATGGCAATGGATATAAAAAGATTGCGAAGTTGTTAAATATTCCAAGAGACACTATCGGAAGTATCATTCGCAAGTTCAAGTTAAAGGGCACAGTGGAAACGTTACCTGGTCGTGGCAGAAAGAAGATCCTGACCGCGACTGCTGTGCGCTACCTGAAGCGTAATGTGGAGAAAAATCCCCGCGTGACTGCTAAGGAACTGAAAAAAGACCTGTCAGATGTGGGCACTGAAGTTTCAGCTCAGACAATAAGGCGCGCACTGCATAACGAAGACCTCCATGCCAGAACTCCCAGGCGCACCCCCTTGCTGACTCCAAAGAACAAGAAAAGTCGACTGCAGTATGCCAAAAGTCATGTGGACAAGCCACAAAGGTTTTGGGACAGTGTACTGTGGTCAGATGAAACTAAATTAGAACTGTTTGGGACAATGGACCAGCGCTATGTTTGGAGGAGGAAGAACCAGGCTTATGAACAAAAGAACACCTTGCCTACTGTGAAGCATGGCGGGGGGTCAATTATGCTTTGGGGCTGTTTTGCTTCTAATGGTACAGGAAAGCTTCAACGTGTGCAGGGTACCATGAATTCCCTTCAGTACCAGGAGATCTTGGAGGAAAATGTGATGGAGTCAGTCACAAACCTGCGGCTTGGGAGACGTTGGACCTTCCAACAGGACAATGATCCGAAGCACACATCCAAGTCCACTAGAGCATGGTTGAACATGAAAGGCTGGAACATTCTAGAGTGGCCATCGCAATCACCAGACTTAAATCCAATTGAGAACCTCTGGTGGGACCTAAAGAAGGCAGTTGCAGTGCGCAAGCCTAAGAATGTGACTGAACTGGAGGCTTTTGCCCATGAAGAATGGGCTAAGATACCCATAGGTCGCTGCAAGACACTTGTGTCAAGCTATTCTTCACGCTTGAAAGCTGTCATAACTGGAAAAGGATGTTGTACTAAGTACTAAAAAATAATGTCACTAGGGGGTTGAATAAAACTGATAATGATGTGAGCACAGTAAAGACATTTGTGGTTATTCCATCATAAATATTATGTTATATTTGTCTAATTTATAAGTGCCTCTTTGATATAATTGTAAATAAGATGACTGAAATGATCCAAATCAATGTCAAACTGGCCAAAACACTTTATTTCAGTGGGGGTTGAATAAATTTGATCACAACTGTAAATGTTTCTGAATACAGCCTTGTATGTGAAAGTACTGAGTTTTTGACTAAACATCATTGTCAATGCATATCATTCAATAGTGGAGTAGAACTGTAGTAGTGATAATGAAGATCAGTTGAGAGGACTATAGAGCAGTGTCAGTTCCATGTATCCCTTTGTTTGACTCCTAGTTCTGAGCACTGTCTTTATGGAGATTTAATTCTGTTCCTCTCTGTGTGGGTTTCTTCTGGGTTGGTGGGATGAATTGATATCATACAGACTTCATGTCCAAATTGACGTTGTCAAAATGCAACAAAAATAGAGACGTGTAATTCATTAATATAGATGCTGTTAGATGCTGCTGAAACTGACAATGTTCTAGTAACTCGGTTCAAAGGCATCCTGCACAAGGTGCAACATGATGCTCATTGCTATCTCATGGCTACACCTCACCTACAGTCTATTTTAATGCCTTCCGCCTGCGTTGTTTAAATAGCAACGCTGCTTGTGAATGTCTATGCTGATGAGCATGGCCATCTCGAAATGAGGTGTGTAGTTACATTTCAGGTGTATTGCTGTCATAGCAACAGAAACACAGGGGCACCACTGACTAAAACCAATCTAGACAGACATGAACAGTCAGGCGTTCATTACAGACATGTGTGCAACACCACTGAATGCTGAATAGAAATAAATAAATATCACTTTACATTTGCATTTGTGCAGAGTATGCATAACATAAGTCTACACCAGGGGACAGCAATCTTCGTAAAACTGTTAGTTAATTCAAGGGTTCTAAGTAATATGAATTGAAGTTCATATAATTTATTTCTTCTGCACTTTTTGCAGTAGTACTTTGTAACTTCACAGTTTTATAAGCCTTTAAACCCCTTAAATCAAGCCGACAAGTGACAAGAAAAAAACTAAATTATGTTGTTGTTATATGTTGTTAGGAGGAACTTGTTTGTGTACACATTTGAAAAAGCATCTTTACAATGTGAATATCTTGAGAATGTGGAATATCGAACTTTACTAATTAATAAATGAAAAAATTATATACAGTGGATATATAAAGTCTACACATTTGTTCAAATGCCATGTTTTTGTGATGTAAAAAAATTACAGTAAGACAAATAATTTCACAACTTTTTGCACCTTTAATGTGACCTATAACCTGTACAATGCAATTGAAAAACAAACAGAAACCTTTCAGGGAGGTGATGTAAAAATAAACAACTGAGATAATGTGGTTGCATAAGTGTGCACACCCTTTTATAACTGGGGGTGTGGCTGTGTTCAGATATAACCAATTACATTCAAAATGTTAAATTGGAGTCAGCACACACCTGTCACCAATTAAAGTGCCTCTGATCAACCCCAAATAAAGTTTAGCTGTTCTAGTAGGCTTGTCCTGACATTTTTGTAGCCATATCTTCCAGCACAAGCCATGGTCCGCAAAGAACTGCCAGAGCATCAGAGGGATCTCATTATTCAAAGATATCAGTCAGGTGAAGGCTACAAAAGAATTTCCAAGTCATTAAATATACCATGGAACACAGTAAATACTTGTCATTATTAAGTGGAGAAAACATGGCACAACAGTGACATTACCAAGAACAGGACGTCCATCAAAAATAGATGATAAGACAAGAAGAAAACTGGTCAGGGAGGCTGCCAAGAGGCCGACAGCAACACTGAAGGAGCTGCAAGAATTTTTGGCAAGTACTGGCTGTGCAGTGCATGTGACAACAATCTCCCGTCTTCTTCATATGTCTGGGCTATGGGGTAGGGTGGCAAGACTGAAGCCTTATCTTTCAAAGAAAAACATCCAAGCCCAGCTTTACTTTGCAAAAAGACATCTGAAATCTCCGAAACGCATGTGGGGAAAATGTGTTATGGTCTGATGAAACCAAGGTTGAACTTTTTGGACATAATTCCAAAAGGTATATTTGGCGCAAAAACAACACTGCTCATCACCAAAAGAACTCCATACCTACAGTGAAGCATGGTGGTGGCAGCTTCATGCTTTGGGGCAGCATCATGCTTTTTCTTCAGCTGGAACTGGGGCCTTAGTCAGGGTGGACGGAATTATGAACAGTCAGTCAGTGTTGGCACAAAACCTTCGGCCTTCTGTTAGAAAGCTGAAGATGAAGAGGAACTTCATCTTTCAGCATGACAATGACCCAAAGCACACATCTAAATCAACAAAAGAATGGCTTCACCAGAATAAGATTAAGGCTTTGGAATGGCCCAGCCAGAGTCCAGACCTGAATCCCATCGAACATCTGTGGGGTGATCTGAAGAGGGCTGTGCACAGGAGATGCCCTCGCAATCTGTCAGATTTGGAGCGGTTTTGCAAAGAAGAGTGGGCAAATATTGCCACATCAAGATGTGCCACACTGATAGGCTCCTACCCAAAAAGACTGAGTGCCGTAATAAAAGCCAAAGGTGCTGCAACAAAGTATTAGTTTAAGGGTGTGCATATTTATGCAACCAGGTTATTTTAAGTTTTTTATTTTATATTTTTCCGCTGTAAAGGTTTCTGTTTGTTTTTCAATTGCATTGTACAGGTTATAGATCACATTAAATGTGGAAAAAGTTGTGAAATTATTTGTCTTGCTGTCATTCTTTTACATCACGAAAACATGGCATTTGAACAGGGGTGTGTAGACTTTTTATTTCCACTGTATATCCATCCATTATCTTCCGCTTTATCCTCTATTAGGGTCGCGGTGGGGTTCCCCATGCCCATCCAGGGGAGAACGTCTCGGGCACTGATATTGGTGGAATTTGCATGTTCTCCCCTTGTCCAAAACACTGTGTGTGTGAGTGAGTGAGTAAGTTTCAGGCACTGGGCAGATACACCCAGGACAGGGCGCCAACCCATCGCTGGGCACACACTCACTCACACAGATACACTTTATATGGGGCAATTTGAAGAATTCAATTGACCTTGATCCATGTTTTTGGACTGTGGGAGGAAACCGGAGAACCCGGAGGAAACCCACACGGACACGGGGAGAACATGGAAACCACCCAGATTGGGTTTCAAACCAGGAATCCCTAGCGCTGAGAGGCAAACGTGCTAACCACTAAGCCACCGTGCCGCCCCAAAATGATCTATAATAATATCAATTCTCTAAATTACATTACATTACATTTAGTCATTTAGCAGATGCTTTTATCCAAAGTGAGAACACCACAGTCAGTAGTTAAGGAAAAAACAGCTACACTGTACAAACAAGATTCCAAAAAAGTTGGGACACTAAAGAAATTGTGAATAAAAACTGAATGCAACGATGTGGAGATGGCAAATGTCAAGATTTTATTCAGAATAGAACACAAATCACAGTTCAAAAGTTTAAACTGAGAGAATGCATCAATGTAAGGGAAAAATATGTTGTTTCAAAATTTCATGGCATTAACAAATCCCAGTGGTGAAAGCCATTTTCACCACTGTGTGGCATCCCCTCCTTCTTCTTACAACACTCAACAGACGTCTGGGGACAGAGGAGACCAGTTTCTCAAGTTTAGAAATAGGAATGCTCTCCCATTCATGTCTAATACAGGCCTCTAACTGTTCAATCGTCTTGGGCCTTCTTTGTCGCACCGTCCTCTTTATGATGCGCCAAATATTCTCTATAGGTGAAAGATCTGGACTGCAGGCTGGCCATTTCAGTACCCAGATCCTTCCCCTACATTGCCATGTTGTTGTGTTTGCTGCAGAATGTGGTCTGACATCATCTTGTTGAAAAAGGCAGGGTCTTCCCTGAAAGAGGTGACGTCTAGATGGGAGCATATGTTGTTCTATGTTGCCTTTGTTGCCTTTCCAGCAAGCCGGCCTTGTCACAAGCACTCATACAACCCCATACTATCAGTTTTTATTCACAATTAGTGTTCCAACTTTTTTGGAATCCGGTTTGTAGAATTATCAAAATCTGATCATTATCCGATCCCGCCTTTTTTTTATTATTATTTTTTTATATGAAGTGTTTGTGGTTGCATTTTGAGTTGCTTTTTATGCGCATTCTGTACAAACACATCTGTGTCACTGCTGGACTGAACGTAATTCAACAACTAACAATGTCCAGCATCCTGTGAGCCCTGATGAAGGATTAGAGGATATTAACACACACTGTGTAACAATAGATGACCTACTGTGATTTTTACATTTGTACGGTGGAGCAATAATGAAATAATGTGTTTAATACCTACTGTGTGGAGACCTCTTGTGTTCCTTAAACATTACTCATGTTAACTGGGACTTTTTGTTTGTTTCCTCGTGTGTGTGTGTGTGTGTTAGTCCTTCGGTCAGTTTGATGCGGAGGGTGATGGCGTTGTTGATGTTGAGAGCATGCTGTTGGCATTAAAGAACAGCAATGGAGCCAATCTGCAAGGAGAACTCAGTCACGTGATCAGACAACTACAGGCCTGCTCACTGACACCAGGTAAGACTTGAGACTATAACGTGTGTGTTAATTCTGCTCAAAGTATTTTCATTTTGAAATAAAGTGTAAGGAAATTCAGCATCATGTCATTCACTTATTAAGCAGAAGTCCATCCATCCATTATCTTCCACTTTATCCTCTAGGGTCGCGGTGGGGTTCCCCATGCCCATCCAGGGGAGAACTTCTCGTGCCCTGGGCAGATGCACCCAGGACAGGGCGCCAATCTATCGCTGGGCACACACTCACTCACACAGACACACTCTATATGTGGTAATTTTTTTGGAGAATTCAATTGACCTTATTCCATGTTTTTGGACTGTGGGAGGAAACTCGAGAACCCGGAGGAAACCCACGTGGACACTGGGAGAACATGGAAACTCCACCCAGATTGGGATTTGAACCGGGAATCCCTAGCGATGCGAGGCGAACGTGCTAACCACTAAGTCACCGTGCCACCCATTAAGCAGAAGTCTTGTAAAAAATTATATTAGGGATTAGAACAATGTGGAAACAAGACGTCCACCTCTCAGCACTGGGGATCCAAGTTCGAATCCCAATTTGGGTGGAGTTTCCATGTTTTCTCCAAGTCTTCGTGGTTTTTCCTTGGGTTTTTCAGTTTCCTTCCACAGTCCAAAGTGTGAATTTAAGGTGAATTGGCTGCTCTTATTTGCCCCTATCTAAAGTGTTGTGTCTGTATGAGTGAGTGTGTACCCAGCGATGGATTTGCGCCTGAAACGTTCTCCCCTGTATGGGCATGGGGAACCCCCCTGCCACCCAAGTAGAGGATTAAGTTGAAAATAATGGGATGTGATGAGCTGTAACATTTCTGATTCTGTATGTGAAAGCTGCTCGAATGTCCATCAACAACCCCCTTCATCCAGGCAGCGATCATGGACCAGCTCCTATATTATTTAGAGAAAACCAGTGAACTTTGGAAAAACAAGACATTAGAGATGACAAATCTTTACTGAGAGTATAGATCAGTGCTGTTTATAAAAATATATTACAAAAATGCATGAGTTGCCAAATAGAACAAAAATATGCTAGGACATACAGGAGGAAATTAATCACCGGCCACTGTATTAGTTACACCTCCTTGTTTTTACACTCATTGTCCATTAACACATAGATAGACTTTGTAGTTCTACAATTACAGCCGGTAGTCCAGCTGTTTCTCTACATTAGGACCTTCATAGGACCGAGCAGCTATTTTTTGGGTGGTGGATGATTCTCAGGACTGCAGTGACATTGATATGGGGTGTCACTGCTGGACTGGGATTAATCCTGTTTCTATACCACACTTCTATTAACAGATGAAGACATTAATATTGCATTATTAATAGTATTAATACATTTTAGTTAATTGAATTGTGTCTGGGTTTGATAGTGAGTATGAGTATAATAAGAATACAGTGGTGTCAGTTTTGAATAGAGAAGTCAATTTTTTTGTAATGTTTTTTGTTTATATTTCATATGCAGAAGCATTTCTGTAGTAAGTGAAAATTCATGTAGCTGGTCCAAACTTTATCGACCCTTTATGGAGTTATCCGGGGTCTAATTTGGTCCCACTGGCGCATTTGTGTGGCATCAGTGCACTAAGCAAAATTTAATAAGGCAGTGTTGGGTAAGTTTTGTGTGAAAGAACTCTTTAGCCCCATAGTCCTGATAACAATGGCAATCCTCTTAATTTAGAATGGACATTGAGAGACACTCCCGTGTCTAAACCTACATAAGTTCTTCTGGATGAATAGTCAAAAATCCTCAGAGACACAAAAATCAAAGGAGGGGAAGCTATAAAAGCAAATGGATGTCATAAATGCTGTGTGCCATTACGTCTAATTATTATTTTTTAATCTGTTCTCATTTATATATCAGTAAATTGTAGCAGGAAATTTTTATCTGTGATCCTGAAACCGGTTATCCTTTTAACAGATTGTCTACTGCATCAGTATGATTTAGGTCTCCATTGTTTATTTCTGTCACTCTTTTACAGGATTTGTAGATATCTTTTCAAAGTCAAAGGACAGAACAGGATCACATGCCTCAAAGATCCTTAAGTTCCTGCACAGGAACCGTATCCCCAGCAGTGCCATTCCCTTCCCCTCACTGGACAGCTACAACAGCATCAGTGCTATGAGGTCAGCCGTGCTGCAGGATGGATTGGATTACCTACTGCAGAAAGAAAAAGGTACACATGTAAACGGTAAAGCATTGGAACTCCATGTAAGATTTGCTGTGTAACTTATGCCCAGCTCTATGTCTGTTTTGTAGCAATGATATAATAACAATAACTGTAACTTATAACTGCTTCTGATTTATTCATTCATTATTTCCCGCTTTATCCTCTATTAGGGTCGTGGTGGGGTTCCCCATGCCCATCCAGGGGAGAATGTTTCGGGCGCTGGGTAGATACACCCAGGACAGGGCGCCAATCCATCACTGGGCACACACTCACACACACATACACACTCTATATATGGGGCAATTTTTGGAGAATTCAATTGACTTGATCCATGTTTTTGGACTGTGGGAGGAAACCGGAGAAAACCCACGCAGACACAGGGAGAACATGGAAACTCCAGCCAGATGGGGATTCGAACTGGGAATCCCTAGCGCTGAGAGGCGAACGTGCTAACCACTAAGCCACCGTGCCGCTCCTGCTTCTGATTAAGGTTTTAAAAAATATTTAGTTTCATACAGCAATGATTTCGGGGTGGCATGGTGGCATAGTGGTTAGCACATCTGCCTCTTATGTTCTCCCTGTGTTGGTGTGGGTATTCTCCGGGTTCTCCAGTTTTTCTACATAGTCCAAAAACAAAGGATTTAACTTGAATTGGTTTCTCTGAATTTCCCCTCTCTAAATTGCTTCATTATTGTGTGTGTGTGTGTGTGTGTGTGAGTTTGTGTTCTCAATTGGATTGGAATGGGCATGGGGAACCCCTTGTGACCCTAGTAGAGGGTCTCCCCACTAAAAGTAAAATGTCAATTTGAATTACATAAAATTTTAGAACAAACATTTTACCCACCTCCCCCTCAAAAAAAAAATGAGTTGACCATATTACATACATCAGTATGTTATTTACCCCTTGATTAATCCTGTAACTGACAGATAAGGGAATGTACCATGCATATTTAAACATCCACACAGACCACATCTCCACCGCATTTACCAACAGACCCATTTCACAATGGTTTTACATTTAGTACATTTCGCAGACACTTTTATCCAAAGCGACTTACAAGTATCTCTAGTTAGTTCAGGTCTTAACACAGGGTTGGCCATACATCCATAGAGCATCCCTAGAGCAATCAGGCTGAGGTTCTTGCTCACTCACACTGGTAAATTCAGTGGATTTGAACTCACAAACTTCCAATTGATAGCTCTACACAAAGCTAGCATGCCCACATTTTATTGCATTATAAAATTTGGATTTGTGTTTTCATTTATAGAGAATGTGAGCCAAGAGAAATAAATAAATTCTTAAGATAGAGATAAAAAAAGTGAAAAAGATAAATTATGCATCTATTCATATATCCATTCATTCATTCATTTCCGCTTAATCCTCTACTATGCTTGTGGGGGAGGGGAGAGTTCCCCATGTCTATCCAGGGGAAAATGTTTTGGGTACACCCAGGACGGGCATCAATCCATCACTGGGGACACATTCACGCAGACACACACATGGGGCAATTTGGAGCATTCACTTTACCTTGATCCATGTTTTTGGACTGTGAGAGGAAACCAGAGAACCTGGAGGAAACACACGTGGACATGTGGAGAACATGAAAACTCCACCCAGATTGGGATTTGATCCCTAGCGCTGAGAATCCACTAACTATTAAACCATCTTGGTACACTAATGGTAATAACGATAATGCTAATATGGCTAATTAAACACCTGTCATATCCAACTTGCACTATATTGTTGGCATGGTGATGCCTCGTTGAATACAGTCACCACACAGAATCTCGTTAATTCTTCACAACTACCACTGATGTAGTGTGTTTTTGTTCCTGGGAAACAGACTAGAGTCACCAGGGAACTATTCATGCTTATGGAACAAGAATATAATTAAATTAACTAAACAATCTTCATATACAGTGGTTTCTGTTAGTTATTTTTTGTTGATCCTTTATAAAAAAAAAAAAGCAATGGAACACTTGAAGGTGTGTTATCATGAATACCATCTTCGCTGTAGATCTGATCATTTCTGACTGAGCAGCAACTCACCTGCTACTCTTAATCTAGTAGACTAGCACCCTCCCAAATTCAAGTTAATTGATCTATATAGTTCTTTTCTCCACTTATCCGGGCCCGGGTTGTGGGGGCAGCAAATTAAACAAAGAAGCCCGGATGTCTCTATCTCCAGCCACCTCTTCCAGTTCTTTAGGAGGCACACCGAGGTGGTCCCAGGCCAACCGAGAGACATAAACTCTCCATCCAGTCCTGGGTCTTCCCCAGGGTCTTATCCTGGTTAAACATTCCTCTCTAGGAAGCATTACATTGCTACAAAGCAGCTTTACAGTGTTCCCAGCATGAACCCACAAAGAACAAGCTGAAGGAACAGTGGCAATTCCCTGGTGGTGTTGGTTTTTAAGGAAGAAACCTTGTGAGGACCAAGTCTCAGTGGGGTACTGATTGTGTAATTATTAAGTTACCATTTTTCCAAAAATTAACATCCTGAAACCAACTTTTCAGCCACTAGTTCAATAGAATTCCAGTTCTGTCCCCTAAATAAAAGTGTGATGTCAAATTTATGTTAATGAGTTAATCATTTTAATCCTTTAATTTTCTGTGAAGATTAAGGTTGTAGATTAAGTTCTTTAAGGTTGTTGCTGTAGTGCTCTTATAGTGTTCTGTATGAAGAGCCGGTGATGCCTCAAGGGAAAATGATATGAAAAGCAGAAAATAAAGTAATCTATTTAACTAAATGCTCTCACACAGAGGAATTTGTCCTCCAAATTTAACCCATCCGTGCAGTGAAACACACATATACACACACTGAGTGAAGTAAGCACACATGCCCGGTGCAGAAGGCAGCCTTGTACATGGCACTCAGGGAGCAATTGGGGTTAGGTGCCTTACCCAAGGGGACTTTAGCCATTGTTCTTGGTGAGACCGGGAAACAAAATGGGGACCTTCAGGCCGTAAGGCTACCTTAGCCACAAGCCTACAACTGCAAAGTAATTGAGTAGTAGACACAGTAACCTACTTATACTACTTATAAACACTTAAATCAATACTTAATACATGTATGTGCAAGTCTCTCCAGCCGATCCAGAAACTTTACCCAGCTTACACGAATGCGTCTATTTGCCTCTTCACTGGCTTTCCTTTAGTCTTAAGCCATTATGAAGCAGTAAGGAACGAGAGGGCATGCATTATTGTGAACAAATCAGTGTTATTTGTCTCGTGCTGTTACACCTTTTTTCCGTGTTTCATTCACTTTCTGAAATGTTACAAACATGTTATAAAAAAAACCTAAGTGTATTTATTGAAATCTAATTTGTTAAGGATCTCGTCTTCCACCATGTAATCTAGGCTTGATCCATTGATAGTTGGGAAACCAGTATCCTGTTTCTCAGCGATCAAAAGAAATTACAGAACATAACAGGGCGGCACGGTGGCTTAGTGGTTAGCATGTTCTCCTCTCAGCACTAGGGATTCCCAGTTCGAATCCCCATCTGGGTGGAGTTTCCATGTTCTCCCCGTGTCCGTGCGTGGGTTTCCTCCAGGTTCTCCGGTTTCCTCCCACAGTCCAAAAACATGGATCAAGTAAATTGAGTTCTCCAAATTGCCCCATATAAAGTTTGTCTGTGTGAATGAGTGTGTGCCCAGCGATAGATTGGCGCCCTGTCCGGGATGTATCTGCCCAGTGCCAGAGACGTTCTCCCCTGGATGGGCATGGGGAACCCCCCCGCGACCCTGATATAGGATAAAGCGGAAGATAATGAATGAATGAATTTATAAACAACAGCTGCACCGCCCTTTGGTGCCTTATTGCTTTAATAAATAAAAACTTTATTATGTTATTAGTAGTTAATGTCTTGTCTGACGTGTTCCTATGTTCCATCTCTGTAACAGATTTGGACATTCAGTACGGAGCAGAGTTGACCCAGGACCCTGAAGTGGACCGGGTAAAGATCGTCTCTCAGTGCTACAGCTCGTTAGAGGCCTCATCCAATGCTGCTGATGTCCACAAGATGACCAATGGAGAGACAGTGTCCTACTGGCAGTCTGATGGCAGTGCACGCTCCCACTGGATCAGGCATGAACAAAAACAATTATATAAACCTGGATTCAGTTTTCAATAAGAATGCTATGTTGTTACGTTACATTACGTCATGCTATGTTACATTACATTAGGCTATGCTACTCTTAATTTACGTAACCACACTTCGTTAACCACATATGAAATGCCCAGTATTATAAAGAAGAAGACATATAATGAAGACGAAATATTCTTGGAGGAAAACATGGCCTCAAAGCCATTTGAAATATTACCGGAGAAAATCCTGAACTTTCTACATCACATTAATCTAAAACATCTTGTATAACCTAATTAACACATTAAATGACATAACCCATGTATGGCCATTAAATAGCCTAAATGTGCTGAAATCTATTGGTCAGGAACATCACAGAACAGGTAATATTCGGTGGTGTATTGTTTATTGTCAGTTGTGCAGTGACACTGATGCAGTGAGGGGGTTTTAGTGCAGCAATGCTGCTGTAGTTTCATTTAAACACCTCAGTGACACTGCTGGGATAGGAATAATGCACCAACCAAATAACCCCTGCTCTGTGGTGCTACTATTGGGGTCCTGACCATTAGAGAACAGAGTAAAGGGGATGTACACAGTATGTACTGTAGTCCACAAACAGATGATCTACAGTCTGGAATTGTAGAACTACAAAGTCCATCTTTACAGTAAGTGGAACTGAGAACATGGACAATAAGTAGAGCAAAAAAAGGCATGTCTAAACATTTGATTGGTGCTGTATGTATAGTAGGTGAGAACCAGACCTTTAATATCAATGCATTTTTGCCGCAGGTTGAAGCTGAAGCCGGATGTTGTGATGAGACGACTTGCTATTGCAGTGGCCTCCACTGATCACAGCTACATGCCTCAGCTGGTGTCTGTCTCAGTGGGGAAGAGCCGACACTCACTGCAGGAAATCCGAGACATTCGCATCCCCAGCAATGTCACAGGCTTCGTAGCTCTGCTGGACAATGCTAACATCACTCAGCCATGTGAGATTCTCTTCCTTTTTTCATTATCAATAAATGTTAAGCTTTTAGGTATGTTTGATATACAGTTTGATCAGCTTCAGCCAATTGTTTAACTGTGGAAAAAATCTATCCAGTTTTCACCAAGGAAAATACACTCTTTATCTGTTTTATCCACGTTTATATCTACACTTACTGGCCACTGTAATTACATCTCCTTGTAGGGGTGAGCTGCAATATTCGCTGATTCGATGATTCGATTCGGAGAACCGTAGTTGACTATGAACCTCATAGTCGAATGTACCATTTTGACCACATGGGGGTGCCCATGGCTGCTGCTAAGCATTAGTTTTTACATGAAATGTTTTTGTTTTCGTTATATATATAGCCTTTTGTCAAATAAAATCATCCTAATTTCTGTTAATATTTTTTTTTAATTTTAACTGATTCGACTATCAGTCGACTATAGGGAAAATCTGACGAATCAGATTTGACTATGAAAATCCTTAGTTGAAGACACCCCTATCTCCTTGTTTCTACACTCATTGTCCATTCAATCAGTTCCACTTGTATACAGTGAGGAAAATAAGTATTTGAACACCCTGCGACTTTACAAGTTCTCCCATTTAGAAATCATGGAGGGGTCTGAAATTTTCATCTTAGCCTGCACCTGCACGTCCACTATGAGAGACATACTCTAAATTGGGCACGGTAGCTCAGTGATTAGGGCATTGGGCTATCAATCTAGGGTGACCATATTCCAATTCACCAGATGTGGGACAAAGACTATGTTTGTGTGGGATAATGTGGGACACCAATGCATTGTCAAAAATAACAAAAAAAAAATGAAACATCTCTATTCTGCCCCTTTAGCACACACACACACATACACACATATATATATATATATATATATATATATTATATATATATATATATATATATATATATATATATATATATATATACACTACCGTTCAAAAGTTTAGGGTCACATTGAAATGTCCTTATTTTTGAAGGAAAAGCACTGTACTTTTCAATAAAGATAACTTTAAACTAGTCCTAACTTTAAACAAATACACTCTACACATTGTTAATGTGGTAAATGACTATTCTAGCTGCAAATGTCTGGTTTTTGGTGCAATCTACATAGGTGTATAGAGGCCCATTTCCAGCAACTAACACTCCAGTGTTCTAATGGTACAATGTGTTTGCTCATTGGCTCAGAAGGCTTATTGATGATTAGAAAACCCTTGTGCAATCATGTTCACACACCTGAAAACAGTCTAGCTCATTACAGAAGCTACAAAACTGACCTTCCTTTGAGCAGATTGAGTTTCTGGAGCATCACATTTGTGGGGTCAATTAAACACTCAAAATGGCCAGAAAAAGAGAACTTTCATCTGAAACTCGACAGTCTATTCTTGTTCTTAGAAATGAAGGCTATTCCATGCGAGAAATTGCTAAGAAATTTAAGATTTCCTACAATGGTGTGTACTACTCCCTTCAGAGGACAGCACAAACAGGCTCTAACCAGAGTAGAAAAAGAAGTGGGAGGCCGCGTTGCACAACTAAGCAAGAAGATAAGTACATTAGAGTCTCTAGTTTGAGAAACAGACACCTCACAGGTCCCCAACTGGCATCTTCATTAAATAGTACCCGCAAAACACCAGTGTCAACATCTACAGTGAAGAGGCAGCTGCGGGATTTTGGGCTTCAGGGCAGAGTGGCAAAGAAAAATCCATACCTGAGACTGGCCAATAAAAGAAAAAGATTAAGATGGGCAAAAGAACATAGACATTGGACAGAGGAAGACTGGAAAAAAGTGTTGTGGATGAATGAATCCAAGTTTGAGGTGTTTGGATCACAGAGAAGAACGTTTGTGAGATGCAGAACAAATGAAAAGATGCTGGAAGAATGCCTGACGCCATCTGTTAAGCATGGTGGAGGTAATGTGATGGTCTGGGGTTGCTTTGGTGCTGGTAAGGTGGGAGATTTGTACAGGGTAAAAGGGATTTTGAATAAGGAAGGCTATCACTCCATTTTGCAACGCCATGCCATACCCAGTGGACAGCGCTTGATTGGAGCCAATTTCGTCCTACAACAGGACAATGACCCTAAACACACCTCCAAATTGTGCAAGAACTATTTACAGCAGAAGCAGGCAGCTGGTATTCTATCGGTAATGGAGTGGCCAGCATTGAGCTGTTGTGGGAGCAGCTTGACCGTATGGTACGCCAGAAGTGCCCATCCAACCAATCCAACTTGTGGGAGCTGCTTCTAGAAGCGTGGGGTGCAATTTCTCCAGCTTACCTCAACAAATTAACAGCTAGAATGCCAAAGGTGTGCAATGCTGTAATTACTGCAAATGGAGGATTCTTTGACGAAAGCAAAGTTTGATGTAAAAACAATGTTATTTCAAATACAAATCATTATTTCTAACCTTGTCAATGTCTTGACTCTATTTTCTATTCATTTCACAACGTATGGTGGTGAATAAGCGTGACTTTTCTTGGAAAACATAAAATTGTTCGGGTGACCCTAAACTTTTGAACGGTAGTGTATATATATATATATATATATATATATATATATATATATATATACATGTACAATTAAACAGAACAGACAGTTCTTTAATGTGCTAAAGGGTATGACTTTTCTGTATTTCTCCAAACAGTATATGTATATATATAATTTGTAAATCTTATTTAAATGTACCTTTCTCTAACGTAAGAAAACATAGTAAGCATGGAGCTTTCATACTGTTTCTCAAAGTAAAACACGTTTGAATCTTGTTTGGGTTTTAGCAGGAGCGCATGCACAGACTGCATTCCAACATGTCAAATCTCTTTTTGAGCAACATGTATATTCCTTCAGATCTCGTGCTGCATGCCGCTGTAGTTCTCACCTGATTTGCATTGTTAGTGTTGGTGGGCGCGCACTTAACATGCGCCTGCATTCCCGATTGGTTGACATTCCAACAGCCCGCCTCTCCCCTGATAAGACAACACAGCAACTAATGGCAGATTATAAAACACATATTTCAAAACTGGAGTCTGACTTTCAATAACAATGCGGGACCACGTCTCAATCTGCGGGACGCGTGAAAAGTAACGAAATTGCATGACTTTCCCGCACAAAGCGGGACATCTGGTCACCCTATATCTATCTGAAGGTTGGGGGTTCAAATCCCAGGTCCATTAAAGTTGCCAGTGTGGGTCCTTGAGCAAGGCCCTTAACCCTCATTGCTTCAAGGATGTTGTGATTAACCCGGTACTCACCTTGTAAGTCGCTTTGGATAAAAGCATCTGCTAAATGACCAAATGGAAATGTAATGTAATGTAAAATATTTCCGGAAATCACAATTTATGATTTTTGAATCATTTATTTGTGTGTTACTGATGCAAATAAATGTTTGAACACCTGCCAATAAGCAAAGATTCTGGCCCTCAAAGACATGTTAGTCCGCCTCGAAAAACTCCACCTCCATTCCACTCATTATTCTAAATTAGAAACACCTGTTTACGGTCGTTAGCTGCATAAAGACACCTGTCCATTTTCCTCACTGTATATGTAAATAAGTGCCCTCGCTCATCCAGCCATACCCATTTTTTGTCCCATTTATTTGCAGATTTTTTTTTAAATAGTTTGCGATATTAATACCATTTCAATTCTAAACTGTGCCGACTATTGATGTGACCAGGGCTTATTGACACCCTATCACCCGGCCCATTTTTTTTTACCTTATTCACTGTATTGCTTTCATATATGTCTGCACGGTGTTTCCTATAACAATGCGCATTTCCTTCAGGAAATGTACCTCTCAAGTTTATAAAACAACTGTTCATGATGTTATGTTCTTTGTCTGTTTAGTTGTTCAAATAAACATAAAGCGGTGCTTAAGCGATGGCTGTGACACACGCATTCATGGCCTGAAGACTATGGGCTACCAGGTCACTAAGAGCAGAGAAGTGTCCGTGACTGATGCTTCAGCCATCTGGTACCTCTCTCTCCTCACCTCGCTGGTCACTGCCTCGATGGAGACCAACCCTGCTCTCGCCAGCACTGTTCTGCTCAACACACAGTGAGTCTGGTTGTCTTATAGAATAAATGGATTTAATTATCCATATTGCCTTCTGTTGCTATAAAATGTTTTTGTGTGTGTGTGTTTTATTGTGTCTTTCTGACTGTCCCTCAGAAAAGCCTTACAGCACATGCCACCCCTGTCCTTAACGCCGTCCTCCACGGAGTTCCCCAAGTTCTTCTCTGCCAATATTCTGGAGGAAGTGGACTCCTTCCTGCTCCGTATAGCAGAGTAAGCAGAGCCATCTTACTGTCATCTTTTTTTGGATTATTGCTGACATGTACAGACTAAGTGCCTATGTATCAAACACAGGAGCCGTTCATTCATTCATTACTGTGATTACAGTTCACTTACACACTGTCAGTATCCTGTTACTCTCGAACACCATCACCCTCTGTTTTCACTGCAGTGTCTTCTAATGCTGTGATCTCTCGCTTTCTCTCACTCAATTTAATTCAAGTTGATTTATTGACTTGACAAATATACAAATTCATATTGGCAAAGCATAGTACATATACCTAATTATATAAATATATTAATTGATCATCCATCCATCATTTATCTTCTGCTTTATCCTCTACTAGGGTCATGGGGGGGTTCCACATGCCCATCCAGGGGAGAACATTTCGGACGCTGGGCATATACACCCAGAAAAGGGACACCCAGTCTATCGCTGGGCACACTTACTTACACACACACAGACACACACACACTTACTTGTTTTTGTACTGTGGGAGGAAACCGGGGAACCCAGGGGAACCCCACGCGGACACTCCACCCAGATTGGGATTCGAACTGGGAATCCCCAGCGCTGAGAGGTGGACATGCTAACCAATAAGCCACCGTGCCGCCCTATTAATAGGTCAATTAATTTTAAAGAAATAATAATAATAGTTTTGTCCTACATTGCCGGGATCATGGACCTACATCCCATATATATATATATATATATATATATATATATATATATATATATATATATATATATATATATATATATATATATATATATATATCTCCACTTGCTTTTACTCTTTATTCTTTTTTTTTTCCTGTTATTGCTTACTTTACTTTTTTTTCTTTGATATGGTTTTAATTTTTTTTCTTTATTCAACTTTGTTTCTTTCAAAGTTGCTGTGTAAATGCGGATGCAGAGTTGACACTCCTGGCGTTTGCTCTGGCTCGGGGCAGTGTGGTGAAGGTGCTGCAGTCTCTGGCAGGGATGTGTGAGCATCTGGACTCACAATATTGCGCTTCCTCGCTGTTGACATCCATGGCCTCAGTGCGTCTCCGTCTGCTGTATCGTAATGGTAAGGAACACTGTCCATGATCTAAACGTTTCTTTTTATTTTCTGCAGTTATGTCTTCCACCCAGCCTCAGTCCTCACAAAGTATATTCCTTTTAAACAAAAAAATAATTCCAAATAGTTTTCCTTGCCACGGACACCGCAGCTTGATCTAAGGCTGGTGTGTCCACACTTTTCTGGCCCAAGATCTACTTTTTCCAGTGGACAGGTCATTGTGAACTACCAGGATTCATCTTTATTTTTAAGTTTTAATGTTGAAACATTACACACATCATGTTGATATTGAGGACTTCGGGTTGCCATTTCCACAGAAATTGCTGTTTTATGAAACACGCTCCAGTAAGTAGCATGAGGAGAACTTGGTTTTCGTACAGCCTCTGGCTCAAAAACATGACCCACATTTCTCCTAAATGCCCCCCCCCCCCCCCCCCCCCCCCCCACACACACACACACCCGAACGAGCAAACACACACAGCATACAGCACAAATGCACAACAATCCCTCTGACTTGCATTCCCCCAAACATAACATGAACATCAATAAAAGCATAAAACATAGAACACATATAATCCCGGATGCAAGGCATGCTGGGAAGTGGTAATAATAATAATTATTGTTGTGGTTATGGTAACAGTCCGCCAGTCATTTACGTTGACCTGCCCACTTTTATATAACTGTTGACTTACAGTTAAATGTAACGTACATTTAAATGAGACGTGATCGAGGCACGGGGGCGTGGACACCAGTTTTGGGAATAGAGAGAGAGATGGGGGAGAGCAGAGGTCATTCAAACAGGGATAGAGATTGCAATTCAGAATGGCACGCAGTATGTGTAAATGTGTGTGTATAAGTGCTTCCAATACTGTGCATAAAAGCTCTCAAACCTGTGGAGTGATCCATGGCGATCTACCAACATGCACCAGTCAATTGCGATCCACAAATTTGGCACGCCTAATTTAGGGTGTGTTTGCTATGCGGATGACATCATTCATCTGGAATATTTTTGATGTCACATGAAAAAAACAAAACACAATTGGTGTATCACAACGTGGCTTTTAAACCTTTAATGCAAACTTTGAATCTCTGAACGCAACCTTTAATGGTCAGGTGCTGTCTAAATATGGCAGCTTTCTAGTTCAACAGTGCAGTTAGTTAAATTATGCATAAAGCAGTGTATTTCATCACAAGCTTGGACCGAGAAGGAGCTAGTATCCCGCCATCCATCTATTATCTTCCGCTTGTCCGGAGTTCTGGTCATGGGGGCAGCAATTTAAGTAGAGAGGCCCAGACCTCCCTCTCTTCAGCCACCTTTACCAGCTTAACTGGGGAATTCTGAGGCGTTCTCAGACCAGCTGGGAGATATAATCCCTCCAGCATTTCTGGGGTCATCCCCTGGGTCTACTCCCAGTTGGACTTGCCTGAAACACCTAGTGAGGCGCCCAGGAGGCATCCTTACCAGATGCCCGAACCACCTCAACTGGCTCCTTTCGACGCGGAGGAGTAGTAGCTCTACTCCGAGTATCTCTAAGGAATAGCCCAGACACCCTGCGGAGAAAACCCATTTTGGCCACTTGTATTTGCAATATTGTTCTTACGGTTACCCAAAGATCAAGCCATAGGTGAGGGTAGGAACATAGATCAACTAGTAAATCGAGAGCCTTGCCTAATGGCTTAGCTCCTATTTCACCACCATGTTTTTGGACTGTGGGAGGAAACCGGAGAACCCGGAGGAAACCCACGCGGACACGGTGAGAAAATGGAAACTCCACCCAGATTGGGATTCAAACCTGGAATCTCTAGTGCTGAGCGGCGAACGTGCTAACCACTACGTCACCATGCCACCCTAGTAAAAAATTATAATAAATAATAATAATAAATTTCTGGAAGTGAAAGTCACAAATGTTCTGGTTGGTCTCAGAATTGTTTCATTAATGGCACATTTTTTTTAAAGTGACAGTTTACAGTAAAATGTCTTTTTTTTCTGTAGGTAAACCACTACAGTTGCATCTACAAGCTTGTGATGTGAAGAGCCGTGATGAAAAATGTGGTCCAGAGAGCATGTTAACAGAACCCTCTACAGGAGACGGTACTTTTACTTATGCTTTTTTTTTCATTGCTGCTCTACAGTAAATAGAACTCTTAGATAAAACTCATCTAAGCATCTTCTATACACTGCTTTCCAAATTATTATGCAAGTGATTTTTTTCTAAATGGTCTATGCAAATGTCAGTCATTATAATACAAGTCATCAATTATTGGAGTATTAATCAATTTTTTTTATTAATCAACACCTGTAATATTTCCATGTTAACATAGGACCCCTACTTTAAATCTTCTTCACAATTTTTCATCCTTTGAACTTGCTTGAGAATACCCAAAGGTTCTCAATAGGCTTCAGGTCAGGGTGGACCTGACCTCTCCTTTTATATCCATAGCAGCCAATGAGACAGAACATATACTTTGCAGCATGATATGATTTTGCTCCAGATGGCACAGTTCTGATTTTTGTACCATAGAAGAAAGTGGTCAGTCAAATTTACAGACCCATTCCAAAAAATTGGAATATCATGGAAAAGTTGAGTACGTTCCACAATTCCATTCAAAAACTTAAACTTTCATAGATTATAGATTCAGGGTCCACAATTTAAACAATTTAAGTATTTATTTGTTTATTTTTACATAATTTATGCTTCCATCTCATAAAACCCACAAAAACAGGACTTCAAAAAATTAGACCACTGTGGACAAATCAGCCCAAAATTGCAGGGCATGAATATTTTAAACAGAGTGTGATACACTAATCATCTACTAAACAGTAGAGGTGAGGAATCCACTGTGAAATCTCCACAGTCAGTCATGATTTGGGGTGAATGTCCGGTGCAGGTGTTACTAAACTCTGCTTTCTTAAATCCAAGGTCACCACAACAGTCTAGCATAATGTTTTAGAAGACTTTATGATTCCTTCTTTGTTGTTGGGTCTGGTGCCCCTCATTTTCCACTTAAGAATACCTCTTATAGATTCTCAATGGGGTCCAGCGAGTTGACTGGCCAGTCAAGCACTGTGATGGCATGGGCATCAAACCAGGTTTGGGTGCTTCTGTTAGCATCTCCGTACAGATCCTCAGCATGAGGAATCATAAAGTCCTCTAAAACATTCTGCTAGACTGTTGCGGTGACCTTGGATTTAAGAAAGCAGAGTTTAGCAACACCTGCACCAGACATTTACCCCAAATCATGACTGACTGAAGATTTCACACTGGACCTAAAGCAGTTTGGATTCTGTTCCTCACCTCTACTGTTTAGTAGATGATTAGTGTCTCACACTTTGTTTAAAACATTCATGCCCTGCTAAATTTGGGCTGATTTCTCCACAGTATTCAAAAATTGTTTTGAATTCCTGTTTTCTTGAATGCTGGAAGCCCAAATTATGTAAAAATAAACAAATAAATACTTTAAATAATTTAAATTGTGGACCCTGAATCTATAATGTATGAAAGTTTAACTTTTTAAATGGAATTATGGAACTTAATTAACTTTTCCATGATATTCAAATATTTTGGAACGCTTCTGAATATATCATTTTTACACCTTTGGGCTTTTGGAAATAGGCCTACCACCTCTCACCCCATGATTCGACCTAAAACATGACTCCACCACCTCCTTGCTAGCATTGTTGCAACCATCCACTACTCAATCAAGTCTGTTTAGTCCAGTATGTCTGGGACCGCTACAACCAGTTCTGCTTGAGCGCTGGTGGGGCTGGGGGGGAGGGGGAGATAGTAGGTTTATGCTTCATTTCAATTCTTTAAAGGATCCTACACCTTGAGGTTCGTGGAACTCCAGAGGCACCAGCAACTTCAGATGCCCATTTGTTGGTTTATAATGGCATTTTTGCCACTGCGCTCTCAATCTGATGAATTTTTCTGGCGGAAACCTTCCTTATTATGTCTTTATCCGCATGAACCTGTCTGTGCTCTAAATTAGCCAGAAATCTTCTCACACTACTGTGATCTCGCCTTAGTTTTCATGTAATATCTAATGTTTTAATATTTTGTCCAATACATAGCATTATTTGATGCATTTCAGCAGCAGAGGGATCCTTTTTCTTTCAGTTTAATTATGAAACAAACTTGGACGGCATGGTGGCTTAGTGGTTAGCACGTTGGGGATCCAGGTTCGAATCCCAATCTGGGTGGAGTTTCCATGTTCTCCCCATGTCCGCATGGGTTTCCTCCCACAGTCCAAAAACATTGATTCAAGGTAAATTGAATGCTGTAAAATTGCGAGTGTCCCCAGCGATAGATTGGTGCCCTGTCCTCTGTGTATCTTCCCAGTGCCTGAAACGTTCTCCCCTAGATGGGCATGGGAGCCCCCCCCCCCAACCCTAGTAGAGGATTAAGTGGAAGGTTATGAATGAATGACAAATCTTTGACCCTTAAATCCAGTTTGCATAACAATTTGGAATGCAGTGTAGAGAAGCGTTCACGTACTTTTGGCCAGATAAACAGTGTAATATGAGGTGGTTTGCTCACTTTGTTTTTATTTCTATTTCAGGTTTTCTAACTGAGACTGGAAAAAGGAAAGCCTGTGTGATTTTGTCCACCGAGGATCAGACGTGCTTTCAGGTCACGCAGATCAGAATTAAAGTAAGATGAATGTTTGCTTTAATGTGCTGCGCACACCAAAGACCATTGTCAGGCGTATTTTACTTGATCATTGTGGCAGGAGCATAGTAAAGCAATAAGGCACAAGAGGGCATGATTCATTGTTAATAAATCATGGGAAATAGATGCTGTTGGACCGTTACACCTCTTTCCCATGATTTATTCACTATAATTCATAAACTCGACATTCATAATACACTCACAAACACAATATAATGAAAATAAACTGAGATTGTTTCATAAATGTGTTTTAAAACAATTCAAAAATAAGTTAATAAAATAGTCTTCTCTTGAGCGGCACGGTGGCTTAGTGGTTAGCACGTTCGCCTCTCAGCTCTAGGGATTCCCAGTTCGAATCCCAATCTGGGTGGAGTTTCCATGTTCTCCCCGTGTCTGCGTGGGTTTCCTCCGGGTTCTCCGGTTTCCTCCCACAGTCCAAAAACATGAATCAAGTCAATTGAATTCTCCAAATTGCCCCATATAGAGTGTGTCTGTGTGAGTGAGTGAGTGTGTACCCAGCGATAGATTGGCGCCCTGTCCTGGGTGTATCTGCCCAGCGCCCGAGACATTCTCCCCTGGATGTGCATGGGGAACCCCACCGCGACCCTAATAGAGGATAAAGCGGAAGATAATGAATGAATGAGTCTTCTCTAGTCCTGTTTTTAAAGTGAACACTGATAACGGAGTAACAGGATTCCGGTTTCTCTAACAACTTAAAACTGCCATCAGGTGGCCATATTACAGAATACAACAAAACAAAAGAAAAAAAACAGCTGTAACAGGCTTGCTGCTCATCAGGAATTGTCTTTTTGTTTATATTGATCTGTATTTCCATTTATGGTAGATGATTTAAAACAATATATTGCATATCACACACTAATATGAATGTGAAGCGCTTAGTGGTGTGTATTATAATCAATATTGTCATCCAATCAGATTTAGGTGAAGTAACAGGTGAACTACCTGTTTTATAAAGATAGTAAAAAAAGCCCCTGCCGGAGGCTCCGCTAATGACAGTTGTGTTGCTTTTATATGCTGTGACAGTGCATGAAAGCAGGGAAATTCATTACAGAAGTAACAGGAACACAGCACTACTGTAGATCCACCAGCCGTCAGCTGTATTTATATGTTTATTTAACGCAGTCTGTGAATGAAGTGCGTTCCTGTGCTCAGGGAATCTTCTTTCCAGTCATTTTTCATCTTACCATCTCATAATCACGTATTCAATATTTCTTTTTTTATATTTTGCAAATATTTACCCCAATGCTTTTAACTCCACTTTTTCTTTCACAATGTGTAGTGTAGTAAGACTTTATCAGTTTCATTGTTATCAACACCATCCATGTACTTTGTTGCCCTTTGCACTATTGGAGCCTCTGTCAAGAATCATCCATCATAATAGCATTTTATACTTATTATAAAACGGTAGTTCTGGTCCTAAAATGTGATTGACTGAGCCGTTTGTCTAGCCATGACATTATTGACAATAATGCACACCTCTAACTGCTTCACATTCATATCATTACATTATTATTACATTATTTTATTTAGTTATTTATTTTGTTAGAGAAACCGGAATCCTATTAATCAGCAATGTCTTCAATGAACACATTTATGAATCAAACCTTCTTTTTTATTATAGTCTGTTTGTAATCATTTTATAACAGCGATAAGGCACTTAAGGTCGTGTATTATTGTGAGTAAATCAGGAAAGAGGTGTAACTGTATTCTGCTAGACCTTGTGTCAAACACCACCTCTTTCCCGTGATTTATTCACAATAATGCAGAACGTTTCCTTCCTTAATGCTTAATTACACCAGTGTAGTGAGTCTGCTAATGTTGCAAACCCAGCAGTGCTGCTTTTATCTGCTGCTGAGTCACAGAACCTGCTGTCAGACTCAATGCTCAATATCGGCTTTTTAGGTTCTTAATACATTAAGGCTCATCACTATCTTACAACCCAACAGTTTATTTTCTTGCCAAATAGCAATCTGCCAGTCAGACCGCACCTGACTCTTAAAGGGAACGGCGCGTGACATACTGAAAGGTTGTAGTACATGATGTCCAAAACACATCCATGAATAAATTTACCATCGGTAAAACAGCAAAGACACACTGACACGCCCTGAATCAAACTGTACGGTTGACGGCTCGCTAAAAATCGCTAATATAATTGTGACCTGATGATGTTAGTCATTTCTAATTCTTCAATTTGTCTTTATTTAATTTGCCTTTACCTCAGAATTGAATTCTTGAACTTTACAGCGCTGCATTCATTGTTTTTCCTCAGGTTCGGAAAGGAGCCATTGGGGCTAAATGTGGCTTGGTGTTTGCTTATAATGATTCTGAAACCTTCGACGCGGACAGACATTTTAAAAAGTTCCGGAAGTTTGACTCGTGGGACTTCAAAGACTATAAAGAGTTTGTCCAAGACAAGTGAGTCATATGGTTACAGATGTGTGAAAAGCACTTATGTAACATTAAAGCTTGTGTGATGTGGGTCGTAACTTTTCTGTTGAAATAATTGTATGTAGAGTATGTGAGGTGAACGTTTATAAACTGTTGTTTACAGTACAGTCACAGAACATGAGCGTTTATGACAGCACACTAACTACAAAAGATGGGGTCTTCTACAAATATACATAGACACAGATATAAAATAATAAAAATCCATCCATCCATTATCTTCCGAGGGTTCCCCATGCCCATCCAGGGGAGAACGTTTCAGGCGCTGGGCAGATACACCCAGGACAGGGCGCCAATCTATTGCTGGGCACACACTCACTCACACAGACGCACACACACAAACACACTCTATGGGGCAATTTGGAGAATTAATTAGTGCTGAGAGGTGCCGCCCAAAATAATAAAAATAGTAATTACAAAAATGTAAATGTGAGTATATATATATATATATATATATATATATATATATATATATATATATATATATATATATATATATATATATATATATATATATATATTAGGGGTGTCTTCAACTAAGGATTTTCATAGTCGAATCTGATTCGTCAGATTTTCCCTATAGTCGACTGATTTCACCACAAGATGGCGCTATAAGCGTGGTTTTTAAAAAATGTTTTTTTTTATATTTTACTTCTTTTTCTAGAGCTTTTGGAAGGTGCAACTAACTGCAGGGGGAGCTTTATTAATGTGTAGCCTGTTGTTAAAGCGCACACATCATTTAAAAAATATATTAACAGAAATTAGGATGATTTTATTTGACAAAAGGCTATATATATAACGAAAACAAAGACATTTCATGTAAAAACTAATGCTTAGCAGCAGCCATGGGCGCCCCCATGTGGTCAAAATGGTACATTCGCCTATGAGGTTCATAGTCGACTACGGTTCTCCGAATCGAATCGTCGAATCAGCGAATATTGCAGCTCACCCCTTATATATATATATATATATATTAGGGGGAGGGCTGTATGATGGCTGACCCTGAGCTCTGACACCATCCATCAAGTTGGGTTACTTGTAAGTCACTTTGGATAAAATCATCTGCTAAATGACCTCATGTGTGTGCTTTGTGCACTTTTTGGATCTAATTGTTATTTAGATATCCAACCTACATTTGTTTAATAAGAATACACATGATTGCATCCATGTATCCCTTGTTTTTATTGCTGTTTAGACACTCCAGAACAGCAGTATCACAGCTGAAAGAGGAGGATCCAGTTGGGTGGTTTGAGCTGGAGGATGACTGGAATGATGTAGAGATCAAACTGCCGCAATGCCGTGTATCAAACGTATGAAGCCTTGTTTCTTGCATCTTTTTTGGTCTTAATGAATAAACTTGCCTTTTTATAAACACATAATCCACCCACACTTGCTCTATTATTAGTTACACCGCCTGATTTCTACTCTCATTGTATATCATATTAGTTCCACTGATCATATAGTTGAACTTTGCAGTTCTACAATTACTGACTGTAGCCCATGTTTCTTTACATACTTTTAGTCCTCTTTACTCTTCTTTTTAATAATCATTGCTAACATTTTCAGCTGCTTTTACTTAAACAATGTACAAACACCAGTCACTGTGATGTCCAAGGTGTAGGACTACTTAAATGAAATGTTCTCCGTGTGTCTTTGTGTAGTTCCTGATGGTGAAGTTCGTGTGCGTAAGGCAGGACTCGGCCGAGCGGCTGGGTGTGCAGCAGCTGACCTTCAGCGGATATCTGTGTCCGGACTTTGAGAGGCTGGAGGAGGAGGAACTGAACATGAAAGTACAGGGTGCAGACTCCGGACCGGTCACTGGCCTCACCCTCATCAAAAAGACCCTTTACTTCATCCAGCAGCTTACTCGAGACTTGGTAACCTACACACAGACATGCTTAGGCTGTAATTAGGTAACTTCACATCTTAATACTATGTGCAGGAAAGTTAAACTCCCTTCCCTTATTTTTGCAATGCTGTTGATGGTTGGCAAAAAGTAGTCAGGTTTTAAACATCCTTCGATAACTATCCATTAAGAGTAAGAGGATGCAAGTACAGCCAGCTGATTTAGGGGGCCATTAAATAACATATTTTACGGCCGATCTTAAAACAGTATCTATCTAAAAATCATAATCGAAAAATCTAAATGCACTAAGCAGCTGTCTGTCTAATATTAGAGCTTCACCTTGTGTCCATTTTCCATTTAATGGAAGTTACACTGCAGAAAATCTATGTAAAAAAATAAAATAAATAAACACAAAGTAAAATTATCTGCCAATATAGTGAGTATTTTTTGTTGTTAAGATTTCTTAACATTATTTATCTTGCCAAAAACAAGATTTGTTACACTTAAACTGTAAAGAACAAAATCTTAACAAGTTAGAATACATTTTTTTTATGTGGGGGCTGTGAAATACAAAGAAATTACGAATTAATATTTTTTGCTTTAATGCTTTTTTCTGAAAATATTTATCACCTGGGCGGCACGGTAATTTAGTGGTTAGCATGCTGCAGGTTCGAATCCCAATCCGGATGGACTTGCCATGTTCTCCCCGTGTGTGCGTGGGTTTTCCCCGGGTTCTCCGGTTTCCTCCCACAGTCCAAAATCATGGATCAAGGTCAATTGAATTCTTAAAATTTCCCCATATAGAGTGTCTGTGAGTGTGTGCCCAACTATAGATTGGCGCCCTGTCCTGGGTGTATCTGCCCGGCGCCTGAAATGTTCTCCCTTGGATGGGCATGGGGAAGCTTAGTGGTTAGGATGTGGGCTATCAATTTAAAGGTTGTGGGTTTAAATTCCAGGTCCATTGAAGTTATAAGTGTACATTAGCAAGAACCTCATTGTTCGAATGGTGCTGTATCAACCCTGTGTTCTGACCCCAACCATGTTGGGGCACTTATAAGCTGCTTTGGATAAATGCGCTGCTAAAATGATCTCATGTAATGTAATGTAAATGTATTTGAACAAACAGTACAAACTCAGATGCAGACTATGTACCATGCATAGCTTAAAGATGTGTTTTATATATGAATCATTAATCAAATAGACCACTAAAACACCACGTTTGTCATGTTATAATCCTTATTATACCCGTATTCTGAGTCCCCTAGTTTATTGTCCATCCATCAATCCATTATCCTCTGCTATATCCTCTACTAGGGTCCCTACTAGGGTATCCTCTACTAGGGGTTCCCCATACCCATCCAGGGGAGAATGTTTCAGGCGCTGGGCAGATACACCCAGGACAGGGTGCCAATCTATCGCTGGTCACACACTCACTTACACAGACACACTCTATATGGGACAATTTTGAGAGTTCAATTAACCTTGAATCCAATGTTTTTGGACTGTGGGAGGAAACCGGAGAACCCAGAGAAAACCCATGCAGACACGGGGAGAACATGGAAACTCCATCCAGATTGGGATTCGAACTGGGAATCCCTAGTAGTTTATTATTATTTTATTTATATTCATATATTTTTGCCAAATATGGGACTTACTAACACAGCTTAAATGATTGATAACTGATTAATAAATGATTTTTAAATATGTGCATCAGCTTTTAAAAACCCATGCAGTCGACTGAAAGCCTCAGCATTCTCCACGTGTGTTGCTGGTGTGAAATTCAGATTGTACATTTTGTCTTTTACCTCATCTCATCTAATTATTTTCCACTTAATTCTGTAACCCCTGCCCATCCAGTTTCGGATGCGGGGCAGGACAGTGTGCCAATCCATCGCTGGGCACATGCTCAGGCACACAGAGACACACACTACATAGGGGCGCTTTACAGCAGCCAATTCACCTTGAATCCATGTTTTTGGACTGTGGGAGGAAACTGGGGAACTCGGATAAACCCCTCATGGACACAGGGAAAACATGGAAACTAGATCGGGATTAGAACCTGGATCCCTAGCTAACAACTAAGCCGCAATGGTTCCCTTTTATTATTATTTGTTTTATTATTTTATGTACTCTATATTGTTTTTGGTTTTTCAACCTGACGATGCTTCAGGTCATTTATGTAGAAATGTAAGACTATTTAAAGGTGTTTTACAACTATTAAGCACCACTGTGTCTGTGTTAATTGTATTTTAGGAAACACTGCTGCACAAACAGAAGGCTCTATTGGACTTCTCTGGGTTAAATCTGCCACTATTCTGGGACTTTTACAGAAAACTCAGGTGTATGTAAGTAGATGCCGCTGACCGATGTAATTAACCTTTATTTTATGGTCCATTGACTGTTAATAATATATCAATAAATCTAGTGTTATTTATCATAGTTATTATTTAGCGACAGTTTGTTGTTTACTGTTGGGAACAGAGATTATTTTTTTTAATTGTATATGGTTGTGAAATCAATCATTTTGTGTGACTCTGGCATTAGAATCTGCAGTTGTAGCCCATCCGCCCCATGGGCGCCTCATGTGACAGTGTTTTACAGCCTGATTAAGCACCATAGTGCTTAATCAGGCTTGAATTTGGTCCCCTCCTTATGGTATTATTTTCTACTCTCCTCAGATGATTTTCTACAGGATTTTGCAGTGGGTTTAAGTAAAATGCATGTGTAAGGACAGACACTGATATTAGTGAGAACACCTGCTGGCCTGACTCTTGTTAAATACAAAGCTGTTAAATAGGCTTAAGATTTAATCACGTGCAAAACTTCCACTTGACTTCCACTTCCACATAAGTGCTGTTGCTTAGTAACCAGGTCATCTGAAACCATGATCATACCTCACAGTGTGTCATATCTTTATTGCTGAACAAACATTTAAGTACTTTAGAATGTACTTCCATTTAATCCTCTGTTGGGGTCACGGGTGGGGAGCGCCAATCTCTGATCACTCATTCACTCACTATATAGAGGCAAATCAGAGCAGCCAATTCACCTTGAATGAAACAAGAGAACCCAGAGAAAACCCACACAAGTGTGGGGAAAACATGGAAACTCATGAAAACTCCACCCAGATCGAGATTCGAACCTGGATCTCCTGGAGCTCTGAGAGGCGAACATGCTAACCACGATGCCAATCATGCCGTCATTGTTTCATTCCATTTGTAGTAAAAATTAACGACTCTATCCACCACAGACAACTGGCATCTACATTCCCAATACACCATACACAAAAGCAACTGGCTGCAATAAATCAAAAGCTTAAAGCATGCCAGCAAAGTCAACTTGGATTTTGCGTGATCTTTAAAGCGCCAAAATACAAATACATTGTGAAATGAATTATGTTCCTGGTTTTGTCTCCCACAGAGATGGAGAGGAGCCAGTGAAGGCTCGAATTCTCCTGCTTCAGCTTCTTCAGAACTGTTTCCCAGCTCTTCCTCCTTTACCAGACTCCCAGGGGTCAACAGCATCATCATCATCATCATCGCCATCGCCGTCCTCTTCAGCATCTGCGAGCACTGCTGTGCATTCAGCTGAAGCTGTAGGGGAGCTGTATAGTCACCTGTGTCAGGGTATGTTTGTGCTCACCCAGCCAAATAATCATAATTAGGAGTTCCAATCACTTCCATGGTCACATGTGTATAAAATCAAGCACCTAGACATGCAGACTTTTACAAACATTTGTGAAAGAATTGGTCGCTTTCAGGAGCTCAATGGATTCTAGTTTGGAACTGTAATAGGATGCCACCTGTGCAACAAACCAGTCATGAAGTTTCTCCGCTCCCAAATAACCACAGGCAACTGTCAGCTGTATTATAATGAAGTGGAAGTGTTTAGGAACAACACTGTTGGATGCAGTGGTGGAAAGCAGACCTCGACTGAACTCTAAAGCAGTGTAGACACGTTCTCTGACGTGACAAATTGCGCTTCTCTATCTGGCAATCTGATGGAAGAGTCTGGGTTTGGCGGTTGCCAGGAGAATGGTACTTGTCTGACTGCATTGTGCCAAGTGTAAAGTTTGGTGGAGGGGGTGATTATGGTGTGGGGTTGTTTTTCAGGAGCTGGGCTTGGCCTCTTAGTTCCAGTGAAAGGAACTCTGAATGCTTCAGCATACCAAGACATTTTAAACAATTCCATGCTCCCAAATTTGTGGAACAGTTTGGAGCTGATCCCTTCCTCTTCCAACATGACTGTGCACTAGTGCTCCATAAAGACATGGAGGACAGAGTCTGGTGTGGATGAACTTGACTGGCCTGCACACGAGTCTGACCTTAAACCATCTTTAGGATGAATTAGAGCAGAGACTGAGAGCCAGGCCTTCTCATCCAACCACAAATGGTTCCCCATGCCCATCCAGAGTAGATCGTTTCTGGCAGAAACATCCAGGACACAAATGCCAATCTATCCCTGGACACACTCAAGTCTCACACACACACACACTTTATAGGGGCAATTTAGAGCATCCAATTTACATGAAATCCAAGCTTTTTGACTGTGGGGAAAAATGGAGAACCTGGAGGAACCCCACATGGACACGGGGAGAACATGAAAACTCCAGCCAGACCAGGTGTGGTCAGCTCGTCATTCATGGCTTTGCCGAAGCAGTGTGGCTACGCCAATCACTGGATGAAACCTGGATTTCAATTGGATTTGCAGTCTTGCAGGATGCCCTCCATGGACTTCTATAGTTTTTGAACTGTTATAGTTTTTCCAGTTGTTGAATACGGGTCACATGATTACTACACAATCTGTACATGTCTGTCCTGCACTGTTGATGCTGCCCGGCCGCTCAAGGAGGATGAGTCCCCCACTGAGCCTTGGTCCTCCCAAGGTTTATTCCTTGAAATAACAACATAACGGGGAATTTTTACTTGCCACTGTCGCGTTGGCTTGCTCTTTGGTGGTATAAAGGCCTATAACACTGAAGCTGCTTTGTGACAATGTACTATTGTAAAAAGTGCTCTAAAAATAAATTACTTGAAATTGAAACAAAATTCTACCCTAGATCCCCAGCACTGAGAGGCAACCATGCTCACCACTAAGTCACCATGCCTCCCTGTTTTTATTAATTTTTTTATATATATATATATATGAGTTAAATGTATTTATTAAATGTCTTTACAGCTCACCTATTATTACATTAAACTTCATGATCTCACATACCTGCTACATGAAAAAGGAATGGCATTTTGATTTATGTTCCAGTGGTGGATGGGCCGGAAGGAACGGCAACTGTAGAGAAATCTCTGAGAAAAGAAGCAGTGAAGGCTATCCTTAAAGGCGCAGCCATCTTTTACCCGGACAAACAGAGCCGTCGGAACAAACTTTTTGACATATTGGTCAGTATTTTAATGCGTGAGCGAAAAAGGGAAAGATTTAAGAGACGTGAACGTAAAGCAGTATATTAAATCTGCCCTGTATATTTCTATTTGTAGAAGAACATATTGGAGGAATATCAGCCTGAATCAGTTAAACTGACATTTCAGTCGCTCTGCAATTATTTCAGGTAATACCAACCAAATGCTTACAAAGTTACATTACTGATATAAGTACTGAGACAAAATCAGCTTCAGATACAGTACCAGTTAAAAGTTTGGACACACCCCTTTCTTGCTTCATTGTCTATTTTCTTCACTTACCTTATAGATGGACTTTATTGTTTTACAATTACAGACTGTAGTACATTTTCTGTTAGTCCCCTGTTGGTTCTCTGTTCTCTATTGGTCAGGAGCATCACAGAACAGGTATCATTTGGGTGGTGTATTGTTTATTATTAGATCTGCAGTGACACTGATGCAGTGAGGGGGTCTTAGTGCAGCAGTGCTGCTCTAGTTTCATTTAAACACCTCAGTGACACTGCTGGGATAGGAATAATGCACCAACCAAATAATACTTGCTCTGTATTATGTACACTGTATGTATTGTAGTCCACAAACGGATGGACTACTAGTTTACAGAACTACAAATTCCATCTTTACGGTAAGTGGAACTGATAACATTGACAATAAGTGGAGCAAAAAGGAGGCGTATTCAAATGTTTGATGGGTACTGTACACTCATTGTTCAGGTTATACATATTGCTCATTATATCAGCTTTATTTATCATCCAGATAAACGTTGAACTACAGTTACAGATTGTACTCCATTTGTTTTGTTAATCTCCTTTACTCAGCTCTCTAAATATCAGCAGCTACAGAACCAGAGCAGGTGTTATTTGGGTGGTGTTATTTTCACCACTGCGGTAAAACTAATGTGGTGTGTTAGTTTGGTGTGCTGGTGTGAGTAAATAAGACACCCACACAGGTAATTAACATAGAATAAACCTGATTACTCCCATTCCACCAAAATTCAGAAACTTGCACTATTTGTTTCTGCTCTCATCGTGACCCTAAAACATACTAAAACCCAGTGAAAGTCAACTTCTTAGGTAAGGTTTACATATGTGATGGTTTATTTATTCATCACTTTTATGTCATTTATGTTCCAGTTTTACTTTGAGCTCTCTCACCTGCTTGTCACTGTTTTTGCAGTGATAAAGACCCAAGCGGGCTGCTGCTCCTACCTCCTAAAGGAGCACCTGCAGACTTTGAGATCTCCCCCATCCTCACTGTTATGGACACCCTGCTTCTCGTAGCCACCAAAGAGGTACCATGCTTGTAGTCACTTACATGCTATAATCCAGTGGTGCTTGTGTTTTTTATGTAAAGAACCAACTATAATGAGAAAAAACAAGTATCTCTGGTAAGACAGACATTTCAGTGAGAGGGCTGTGATGTTTAAGCCTCAGATGGTTTTAAAAGACCTATTTTAATGACAAATTCATAATTAATGCAAATTACATTGCATCCAAAAATTTGTGTTCATGCCATTGTTTTTTGAATTTATTTATTTTTAATACCTGTTGTTGTGAGTGTTGCTTTTGTCCCGCTTTGCATCTCATCTTCCACACAGTCACAAGTCCTGGCCAAGCGTAATGTCTTGTAATGTTTAAAGCTTTAGATTTCTTACAGAACAGTGACTGACCGGCTCATTTTTTCTCTGCTTGTCTTTTTTATAAGTGTGAGCTGATGATGTTGGATGGCAAAGGAGGTCCCAATCTGAAGGACTTGCTGTCTCTGTTCTGGGCACTGCAGGGCAGCTTGCTGTCCTGGTGCTACCTGCAGCTCAAAGGAGGGACGACCACAGCCGGCAATCTGGCCAGAGACATTCTTATTAAATGTAGGTGAACTTTAGATTGGCCACTGTATTTGACCATATAAACATAGGTCATAGGTGCCGTGCCCCTGTCTTTTTACTCTTTTAAGCCGTAAACACCTGACTTTCAACTTGTTCTTTTACTTTGTATGTTCACCAGAGAAAATCCTTAACTTTCTATATCAAATTAACCTGAAACATCTTATATAACCTAAATAAAATGAAGTAAACGACCCAAACCATGTACCGCCATTAAATAGCCTGAATGGGATGAAATGGTGCAAAATTTATTTTCCTCACTGAATCCATATAAAAGTCTGAAAACATGCTGGTTCAAGATTTCTGGTTAAGATGAAAGCTAAGATTGAATACATGGGCCCTATTTTAATGATCTTTAGGGAGACATCAACCACAAAAGTGAAAGCAAAAGGCATGTACTAATTCTCTGTATTTCTCATGGGTTTGTTTTAATTGTAACGTGTAATTAACCAATCAGCATGTCTCTTGCCGTTGCCTTTGAGAGTAGGGCTGCACCTAATGATAAATTGTCTATCAATTAATCTAATGATTCTTCTTTTCGATTAGTCGATTACTCTAAAAATGTGTACTCTAATGTGATTGTGTTTAGAATTAAAATAACTTCTCCAAACTAATGAAGAATTAAATCCTTTAATGTTGAAATATGTTTAAATATTTCAGTTCTCCATAAAAATGTTCCTGTCAAAATCTTACAAATTTAAAATATGAGCATGGCCCATTTCGCCAGACCCGATAATAAAAATTATTATAGTTCAATTATCGTTAAACAGTAAGGGTGTAACGGTATTTGGTGTGAACTGTTCGGTACGGGCCTAACGGTTCGGTATGTGCTTTCCCGCGCAGAATATAAAGTTAGGAAATTAACGGAGACCAAAAAACAAGATTAAAATTAAGAGACGAGCTCTGTACCCGAGTGTAGCTCAGTTTAGAGGCGGAGCATGGAGGGCGAGTGGAAACCATATATGCAAATGACACACACTCTTCATTCAAATCAACTGTGTGGGAGGAGTTTGGGTTCCTGGGATTGACAGCAGCACTGGAGAGGCACAAGGGCAGGGGGTTGATCCAACATGATCGGTTTGTGGAAACATTTAGAACATGCCAATGCTTACTCAGCAGAATCGTCCACATTGATAACCAGAGCTCATAAAAACTCTGCCACTTTTTACACTGACTTAACTAAACCAATGTTATGTATGAGTGAATGTGTGGACGCTTAATCCTCCGCTCCTGAGATTTCAAATCAGATCCATTACTAATCCATTACTAAAGAACTAATCCATTACTAAAGCAATGAGCATGTACAGTAAGTCCTGTCATGGAGTTTACATTCCAGAGACACCACAATGTAGCAGCTTTAATTTTTTATTTATATATTTAAGGTTTCATAAACCCCTCCCACACTTGTATAAACACTTCATATGCTAGCAAACACTTTTAAACCTACAGAAATTTAGTAACAAGTATACCGCAAAATGCCGCAATTGTAACTCCAGTCCAGCCGGCAAAAGAGAACTTTGAAAGAGACTCTCGGCTCAATGTGTTTCTCACGTTTGGTTTTATTTACAACATGCCGAACAAAAGCTTGGTCTCATAAATGGTTGGTCTGTTAAAACTGGAATTAACTAATGGAATTAGTGTTCAAACTCTACTAAAGCATTACTGCAAAGAAAAGTTGTTATTAAGAGATTGCCATACAGAGGCGAAGAATAGTGATCTGCTTATATGTATGTATGTTTATACGGCATATATATACTTCATATGCTGAAGTGGAGGACCCTGGTTTCAAGCATTTAATAAAAGTGCTCGACAATTAAAAAACATTGATGTTCCCGATCCCCACCCCATGCCATATTATTATTATTTTTTTCTTTTTTCAGGTAATGTAACAGTAATGTGTTCCTGTGCTTGTTCTTGTAGATGTGTCACTGTTTGTGGGAGGCATCAGAAGCACCCTAAGCACCTTACTGGAGACCTACTCTGCTGCTGACATTACAGCCAAACTCAGTGGCTCCATCCTCGCCATGGGAACCAGACAGCTGGTACTGACATGTAGCTTTTTACTGGTCTTCTCTTCAACCTGTATTTGTATTTTATATAATTTAATTTGTTATGTGACATAAAATTAGAATTAATAAGGGATCCACGAGTCAATAACCTCTGAGCAGGTGATGCCTGCAGCTTCTGTCTTCTGACAGTATTACAAAAACAATAGACATCCAGCGGAGAACATTTAAGGAACTGGGCAGATACACCCAGGACAGGGCGCCAATCCATCACAAAGCACACTCACAATATACAGGCAATTTTGAGCCAACAATTCCACTTGGATAAACCAACATGGATATATAGCACCTGGGTCTAAGCAGGAATTTTGATAGCAAAAATTAATTATCTTGAATGCCTCCTACTTTTAAGTTGTTCAAAAATGTTTTGTATGAAACTTTACTTTTAGAAAAATGCACCTATTACTTAAAACAGGATACATTTAAAAAAAAAAATTCAAATCTCTCATAATTTTGAGCTCTTCAACTGTATTCCAATGCCATTGACCTTGTCTCTGTACATTTATGTCTGTATGGTTCAACTTTTATTACTTCTATTGCCAATACCTTAATTCATTATTAATTAATGTATTCATTTACTTATCACCTGCTGATGATGATATATTATAATAATTATTAATATAATATTATATTAATAATATTATAATATATAAAAAAATATATATTTTTTTTATTTTCTCTTTCCCTCCGATTTTTGTTTTTTGTAATGTTAGTGAATATGTTATAAAAATGAAAAATAAACTATTAAAAAAAAAAAAAAGAATTGCCTTGATCACAGAAAATTTAGAACCCTATGTGTACATTTCCCTCCTGTCAATTCTCTAAATTATGGGGTTGTTTATTAGTCATAATAGGTTATTATTATTATTATTATTATTATTATTATTATTATTATTATGTTATTATATAATTAGGTTTTAAATATATTTATTTACCACAGAATGTGATCAAGGCAATTAATAATAAAAACTTATTTTAATTTTTTTTATTTACTACCCATTTTTTCTATTGAAAATCCTGCGAGGACTCATAGTGCTAAATATGAGCAAAACGATGCTCGCCTTCTGTGGTCTCTCTAATTGCCGCATCAGCGTGTCTCTGAAACAAGGGAGGAAACCTGAGATCCAGGCAGGAACAGGAGGAACTCCGTTCACCTGACCCAGGATTCGAACTCACAACCATTTTGTTTTGAGGTGGTAGCGCTAACCGCTGCTTCACTGTGCTGCAGACCCCTATAAAACCAAACGCATCCGATATGATGTCCATGACATTGTACCTTTAACAGCCAGTGTGTTTATGCTCCTGACTCTGATACTGGTCTTATTCAGGTGATCTTTCTACTGGAGCTCTGTGCACTGGATATTCCTCACTGTATGCTCCTTAGAAGTTTCTTCAGTCTGCTTGAGCTACTCAAAAATCTCTGCTGTAATAATGAAGGCGACTCCGGGGTTGGTATTGGACTGTCCTTCAATTAAATATGTATATAACAAATGAAAGTAAGGATGCATATTAAAGGACACTGCGCATTTGCTTTGTAGCAGGAAGAGATGGAAGCCAGTCCACATCCTCAGCAGCCAGTGGTATTAAGGACATGGACTATGGAGTCCCCACATGACTACGAAGACAGCAAACACGAGAGCACGGTCTTCCTGTGTCCTGGAGCTACCTACTTTGAAGTGGAGTTTGATGAGCGCTGTGAGACAGAGAAGAGGTAAGGCTGTCCACGCCACAGTACGCCAAGATCTATCAAATTTGGGGTGAGAATATTCATACCATGAATGAAACCATGTCAGGACAAGTGCTTTTTATTGTCATTTGTGACACATTTTATTTAACGTATTGATTCATCTTGTAGATGTAAATCAGAGACAGTGTTAGTCAACTTCTAATCTTTCTTGAGTGTTTACAGCCTGCAGGATACTGGTACTGGTAGGATACTATTCTCACTCTAGCATTGTTGGGTCTGATCCATTTGTACCAGCACAACACACTAACATCACCAACATATCAGTGTCACTGCAATGTTAAGAATCATCCACCACTGAAATAATACCTTCCTGTGAGGGTTCTGCTCATTAAAGTACAGAGTAATGAGGATTAACATAGTATGTGGAGAAATAGACTATAGTTGTGATTGTAGAACTACAGGTGTTCTGGGCATTAGTGAACAGAGTAAAGATGACTAACAAATTAATTAGAGAAACCGATGGACTACAGTCTGTAATTGTAGAACTTATACATGTTTATACTTATAACTGTAGAACTCACTATAAGTGAAACCAGACTGTTAAAATAGACTGTTGGTATAAAAACAAGGAGTTGTATCCAATATAATATCAGGTAAATGCATATATACCCATTATATGAACAAAAGTATTGGGACACATCTCTCTAACAGTTAGTTTTGTTTTACTCAGACCTGTTAGTGAAGTCAAGCACCAAGCCATGAGTTTTGCATTGTAACACAATAGTCATCATTATATTCTAAAATTAATTATCTTTCAATTCCAAAATAAAAATGTCAAATAAAATGTACAGGTCATGTGAGCAAGTTGAGTGTGAGCGTGTGTTGCAGCATCAAGTTCTATATTTGTGTATATTTAGCCAACAGGAATAAGTTTATCATTGAAAATCTTGTCTGTTTCACTGTTACATAATGGGTCAGATGAATTAACTTATTACAGATTTCAGTTGGTCTTTTAATTGAAAGAAAAACTTTTCTGAAAATGTTTTATATAATTCAATATTTATCGAGTTTTAACATTACACATTTTTTAATTATTTTTTTTAACCATACCAATAAAATGTGATTTAATAAAATCAATGTGCATTAAGGCACTAGTACGATATTTATTGAAGTAATTATCTTTTTGAACCCACTCTTATGGTATATATCCGAAATACATGGTTCTGCATTTCAAATGTTTTATAATGTTAAATGATAAGTAAATTATACACTATATTGCCTAAAGTATTGGCTTACTTGCCTTGATTCACGTCTGAGCTTTAGTGACATCCCATTCCTAATCCATAGGGTTGAGTATGATGTCGGTCCACCCTTTGCAACTAGAACAGCTTCAACTCTTCTGGGAAGGCTGTCCACAAGGTTTAGGAGTGTGTTGATGGGAATTTTTGACCATTCTTCCAGAAGGTCACATACTGATGTTGGAGAAGTCCTGGCTCTCAGTCTCTGTTCTAATTCATTCCAAAGATGTTCTATCAGGTTAAGGTCAGGACTCTGTGCAGGCCAGTCAAGTTCATCCACACCATAACCCCCCTTCCACCAAAATTTACCCTTACACAATGCAGTCAGACAAGTACCGTTCGCCTGGTAACCGCCAAACCCAGACCCGTCCATCAGATTGCCAGATGGAGAAGTGTGATGCGTCACTTCAGAGAACGCGTCTCCACTGCTCTACAGTCCAGTGGCGCGTGCTTTCCACCACTGCATCCGATGCTTTGCATTGTACTTGATGATGTATGATTTTGATGCAGCTGCTCACCCATGGAAACTCATTCCATGAAGCTCTCTGGAGTTTGGAGTTCTGTAGTGATTGACTACAGAAAGTTGGCAACCTCTTCGTCCTATGCATCTGCTGAACTCCCCTCAGTCAATTTACCTGGCCTACCACTTTGTGGCTGAGTTGCTGTTGTTCCTAAACACTTCCAGTTCCTTATAATACAGGAATATTGGGAGCGAGGAAACCTCATGACTGGATTTGTAGCACAGGTGACATTCTATTACAGTTCCACACTGGAATTCCTGAGAGCGACCCATTCTTTCACCAATGTTTGTAAAAACAGTCGGCATGCCTAGGTTCTTGATTTTATACACATGTAACCATGGAAGTGATTGGAATTCCTGATTCTGATCATTTGGATGGGTGAGCAAATACTTTTGGCAGTATAGTGTATATTTTGCCTACTGTTCATACACACAGAGGAATTAGACCTCCACATTTAACCCATCCCTGTAGTAAAACACATATACACACTCTTGAGTGAAGTGAGCACACATGCCTGGAGCAGTGGGCAGCCTTGTACACAGCTCCTGAGGAACAATTGGGGTTAGGTGCCTTGCCCAAGGGCCTCAGCCATAGTACTTGGAGAGATTGTGAATCGGTGTAACCACAAGCCTATGACAGTTACTGTAGAAATAAGGATGTAAATCTGGATAATGTCTTCAGGTGTGATCTATAATGTTAAGTGCTGTGTGGTATTTCTGATAACCTGCAGGTATGACTATTTGGAGTTCACCGACTCCAGAGGAGGGAAAGTACGATATGATATGAAGGTCGGCACTGAGAAATGGCCGAAGGTAAGCTTCAGTCTTCTCTCATTCTGTCGGTCTTTGTGAACGACTTCTGTTTTAATTACCTAAAGATTTCATTGTATGTTTAATAAGTTATTTTCTTATATGCAGAAAGTGACATTCAAAGCGGGTCAGCAGCTGCAGTTTCTCTTCCACTCGGACAGCAGTAACACTGAATGGGGCTATAAATTCACAGTCACTGCATACGGCCTCCCTGATATCAGAGTCTCCTGGATCTCTGACCTGCAGCTCCTGGTGTCTAGGCTGATGGGTCGCCTTGCCTCCCGTACCATGGCCCTTAAATCTTCACAGGGTATGCTATTTCTCAGTTTTGCTGTATGATTAAAAAAAAGGTGTCTGTGTATGGGTGCTTCTAATTATTAGTCAGGAGTGCCTTATGTTAAAGGATCTATTAGGACACTTACACATTTTCAGGAGCTTCCATAACGTTCCATGTTAAGTTGCCGTTATGTGAAATACATTGCTGGGTGCTTGATTTTATATACCCGTCTTATTCGGGGTTAAGTACAGGGTGTACCAGTACTTTGTCTATATAGTATACTGTTGGCTGTGTAGTATATACAGTGGGTTGCAAAAGTATTCATACCCCTTGAACTTTTCCATATTTTGTCACATTACAACCACAAACATAAATATATTTCACTGGAATTTAATGTGAAAGACCAACACAAAGTGGTATACAATTGTGAAGTGGAAGGAAAATTATACATGAATCAACATTTTTTTTACAAATAAAAAACTGAAAAGTGCGACGTGCAAAAGTATTCAGCCCCCTTTTCCCTGAGTGCAACCAATTGCATTCAGAAGTTGCCTGATGAGTGCTAATGACTCAAAAGGGTCCACCTGTGTGTAATCTAATCTCAGTACAAATACAGCTGCTCCGTGACGGCCTCAGATGTTGGTTAAGAGAATATTGGGGAGCAAACAGCATCATGAAGTCCAAAGAACACACCAGACAGGTTAGGAATATGGTTTTGGAGAAGTTTAAAGCAGGCTTAGGTTATAAAAAGATTTCCAAAGCTTTGAACATCTCACGGAGCACTGTTCAATCCATCATCCGGAAATGGAAAGAGTATGGCACCACAGTAAACCTGCCAAGACAAGGTCGTCCACCTAAACTTACAGGCCGAACAAGGAGATCACTGATCAGAGAGGCAGCCAAGAGGCCCATGGTGACTCTGGATGAAATGCAGAGAGCCACAGCTCAGGTGGGGGAAACTGTCCACAGGACAACAATTAGTCGTGCACTACACAAATGTGGTCTTTATGGAAGAGTGGCAAGGAGAAAGCCATTGTTAAAAGAAAACCATAAGAAGTCCCGTTTGCAGTTTGCCAGAAGCCATGTTGAGGACACAGCAAACATGTGGAAGAAGGTGCTTTGGTTAGACGAGACCAAAATTGAACTTTTTGGCCACAATGCAAAACGCTATGTGTGGCGGAGAAATAACACTGCACATCACTCTGAAAACACCATCCCCACTGTCAAATATGGTGGTGGCAGCATCATGCTCTGGGGGTGCTTCTCTTCAGCAGGGACCGGGAAGTTGGTCAAAGTTGATGGGAAGATGGATGGAGCCAAATACAGGGCAATCTTGGAAGAAAACCTGTTGGAGTCAGCAAAAGATTTGAGACTGGGGCGGAGGTTCACCTTCCAGCAGGACAACGACCCTAAACATAAAGCCAGAGCTACAATGGAGTGGTTTAAAAAAAAGAATATTCATGTGTTAGAATGGCCCAGTCAAAGTCCAGACCTAAACCCAATTGAGAATTTGTGGCAAGATCTCAAAACTGCTGTTCACAAACGCTCTCCATCCAATCTGACTGAGCTTGAGCTGTTTTGCAAGGAGGAATGGGCAAGAATTTCAGTCACTAGATGTGCAAAGCTGGTGGAGACATACCCTAAAAGACTTGCAGCTGTAATTGCAGCAAAAGGTGGCTCCACAAAGTATTGATTCAGGGGGGCTGAATACTTTTGCACGTCGCACTTTTCAGTTTTTTATTTGTAAAAAAAATGTTGATTCATGTATAATTTTCCTTCCACTTCACAATTGTATACCACTTTGTGTTGGTCTTTCACATTAAATTCCAGTGAAATATATTTATGTTTGTGGTTGTAATGTGACAAAATATGGAAAAGTTCAAGGGGTATGAATACTTTTGCAACCCACTGTATGTGTAAATGAGGAGTAAATAGAACCTCTCTACTGTGCTGGAAATGGGATTTCTTTATTGTGCATGTCAGAATGCTCTGTTCATGTCTTGTTTCTGAATTTTTCAGAGTGTGGTGGTGGGAAGGAGCTCCGTGCCAGTGTGATGGCCCACGTTCTGTCGTCTCCACTGTGGAAGCCGTTGTTTAGACATGGCCTGAATGGACCAGGAGATGGTGACGTTGATCCAAATAAGGTAGAAGGTCCAGTGGCGTGAGGCTCTCTGTTACTCTGTTCATTGCTTAAAGATGAAAAATGAATCAGCCTTCCTGATTTATTTGATAAGTTAAAACATAATTTACATTACATACGTAACATTTGGTTATTTTGCTGACGCTTTTATCCCAAGTTTCTTGGGTCTTGGGTATTTGGGTCTTGCTCAAGGCCCTACACTGGTAACATCAGTGGACTTAGGATTTGAACCCACAATCATCAGATTGCCAGCCCAAATTCTAAACCACTGAGCTACCACACCGAAGTTGGGCCTAGTGGCTGGCATTAGTGTAAGGACCATCTATACTTTCACGTTGGCATAGAAGAGACCACGACACGGGTGCTCTTTAATTTAAACATACCACAGCAAAGGTCTGGAGGAGTGGCTACATGAATGGCCACCCAAGCGACTGGACAAACAAATCAAAGCAGTACTTAACAATAAAGAGGACTGATTTGATTGATCACTTCTTTCTGTACTCAGTTATATGATATGACACAGTTGAGTGGTTAAATTGAATAACTGTAGGACATTTGATTAAATGCTGGAAAAGTGAGAATTTTCAGATATTTATTTATTTATTTTTAATGTTAACAAAATCATAGTAAATCATAAGACGAGTCATATGTTCCATTTTGTAGATAAAGAGCTGTTCTTTGGGCGATGACTTGGTGGAGTTCCTAGTGGATTTCGCTTGCTGGGATCCATCTCAGGATTGTAGTGATGGGAGGTCGGAGCTTATGAGAGACCTCATGCTGAGCTGCAAGAAACACCTGATAAGAGGGGAGATTGCCGCAGGGCCGAAGGTGGACCAGGCAGTGAATGCAATCTGGGCAGCCATGGTTTATCATTCATCTGCTCTCCATGGTGCTCTCAGAAGCTTTGGTATGTATTTATTTATTAGTGTTGTGTTGGTCAGGGAATCTTCTATAGTCCTGTTTATTTACATCTACATTTACATTTGGTAATTTAGCAGACGCTTTTATCCAAAACGACTTACAAGGGGAGCACAGGGTCAATCACAACATCCCTGAAGCAATGAGGGTTAAGGGCCTTGCTCAAGGACCCACATTGGTAACTTCAGCGGACCTGGGCTTTGAACCCCCAACCTTCAGATTGATATCCCAATGCCCTAACCACGGACCTATCTTGCCCTCATTTCTCATCACTGCTTGAACAATATAACAATATATAGCAATATAAGTCATGGAAACTGACCTACCACATTTTTGGAAAGACTTTCATCTGTTTGTCTGTGTATCTGGTAAAAAGTTTGCAAATGCTATTTCACCCACTTCCCGTTATCTGATTAAGCTGAAACAATTGTTCATCTTCGACAGCACATGAATCAATTACAAAATTACCAATTAATTAACTAATTAGTGGTAATTAATTTTGTATTTTATGGATAAACTTCACAAGCAGAATTAATTTAGGATAAAGTCTTTTAACACGATCTAAATATCGGCATCGGCCATTAAAAAACCCATATCGGTCGATCACTAATCTAGTGGCCATTGTCATGAAAATTGGAGAAACTACTCAGGAGGCAGATGTGTTTAAAATAATAAAAGGTAATTTATTGAGAGCTGATCTCATTCAAATGCAACTGAAGAAAGAGAACTTCAAACTTTGTCTGATAAGACCCCCAATAGCAGAACCATCAGCTAGAACATTCTACTACCTTATAAGGATCTATAGACACACTGGAGACACACCCTGGTATTTTTAACCATAAGTATGATCTTATAAGTAAGATATATATATATTATAAGTAAGAAATAACAGCCGCAACAGGCTTAGTGCTCATCTGGGAATCGGGTCGCTGTTAATATTAATCTATATTTCCATTTTATGGTACCTGATTTAAAATAATGTATTGTATATGACACATTGTTAGGAATGTGAAGCGCTCAGAGAGGTGTGCATTATTATCTATAATGTCATGGACACACTTCTCAGCCAATCAGATTTAAGGTTTTATAAGAGGTAACAAATGCTGGTTGCACAGTAGAGTTGAATTGTGCTGTCCTTTTTGTTGTAGCCAAGCATGGACAGGCCTCATTGAGTGAAGACTTGGTGCAGGTCTACATGCAAGCTGACAGCATCAGGACATGGATGGTAGGCTCCTGTCTGAATTCAGTTTAGTTTAGAACCGAGTGCAGCATCAGCTTATATCTGTCACCTGTGTTTCAGTTGGAGATGAAGCAGCGCTCCCAACACAACAAAATAAATGGGCCGGATGAGCAACCAGACGGCCTCAAGGAGTTAACCACGGAGTCTTTAGGTAAGTAGAACCTTAATGAAATAACATACACTCACTTTATTCGTTACAACCCCTTGTATATACTCTCATTGTCATCAGTTCCACTTATCAAACAGACGGACTATATATTTCTACAATTAGAGAGTTGTCCATCTGGTTCTCTACATGCTCTATTAGTCCTCTTTACTTTAATGATCAGAACCACAGAGCTGGTTTTATTTGGGTGGTGGATGATTCTCAGCACTGCAGTAATGCTTAAGATAGTACAATATAAGATATGCCTTTTTTCACACTTTTCAGATCAAGTAACATTCATTATCGAACCAAAACCTTTAAGTACCACCTATGCTTTCGTCATGGAACAACATATGACAAACATCAATTAGCTGTGAGTGTATATTAAAGCAATAAGTGTGCATAAGTCTGAATAAATCACAAAAAGAGGAGTACAGTTATACCTCTTTCCCGTGATTTATTCACAATAATACACAATCTGGACAGCAAGGTGGCTTAGTGGTGAGCATCTTTGCCTCTTAGCGCTGGGGATTCAGGTTCGAATCCCGATCTGGGTGGAGTTTCAATGTTCTCCCTGTGTTCACGTGGGTTTCCTCCCACAGTCCAAAAACATGGACTCGAGGTAAATTGCCCCATATAGTGTGTTTGTATGTGAGTGAGTGTGCTCAGTGATGAATTTGCGCCCTTTCCTTGGTGTAACATGGATTGAAGGTGAATTAAATGCTCTAAATTGCCCTTTATAGTGTGTGTGTGTGTGTGTGTGTGATTATGCCTGTGTGACTGAAGATAAAGCGGAAGAGAACGAATACACAACCTCGAGTGCCTTATTGTTTTTATAAAACAGTTACAAACACACTATAATAAAAAACAAAGTTTCATTTATAAATGCGTTTATTGAAAACAAAAATGCTGGAAACTGGACTTTTGCAACATAATCTAGTCCAGTTTTTGAAATCTGAATCTTTTGAAAAAAAAAAAAAAAAAAAAAAATTATGTATATATATATATAATATATATGTATATGTGTATATATATATATATATATATATATGTATATATATATATATATATATATATATGTATATATATATATATATATATATATATATATATATATATATATATATATATATATATATATATATATGTATGTATATGTATATATATATATATATATATATATATATATGTATGTATATATATATATATATGTATATATATATATATATATATATATATATATATATATATATGTATGTATATACACACACAGTATGAACATTAGAGATAGGTTAATTGAAGTAGTTATTGCAACTAACTCAGAAGATTGCCTAGCAATAATGTATATCACAGGTGTGCCCAATACATCAATCGTGTGCATGTTGGTAGATCGCCATTGATCCCTCCACAGGTTTGAAAAAAACAAGCTTAACTGTGCTTATCAGCACCTTTATGCTAAGTATCGGAAGCACTTATACACACATACCAACACACACACATTAATACACAATGTGTGTTGTTATGAATTGTGATCTCTATCCCTGTCCTAAGTCCTGGTAGATCAAGATGACCTGTCCACTGAAAAAAGTAGATCTTGGGTCTCGGGTGTGGACACACCTGGTATAAGACATACAGTGATTGGATAGTTATTACAATTATGCAGTCATGTGGAGGTGGGGTGTGTGTGTTTTGCTGATCTTAGTGAAGTGCTGCTGGAATTTTGAAACCCCATGTCCACTATTGTTTAGATAAGATTGTATAGATAAGTGCATATGTGATGTATATAATATATTAATGCATAATTTAAACACCTGACCCTGGTTTCAATATCTTTCTCCAGCTGAGATGTGCATTAGTAAGAGCTTGCTGCTCTTCAGCTTCACCCCTGATGGAGGTGCTGCCCCTGCATCCTCTTCGGACCAAGAGGCAACTAAGCCAGCTGAGAGCCAAGGCATCCACTCGTTGTTTCACTCTGTCTCCATATCAGAAGATAGTTTTCAGCCCTGCCCCCCTCAGAGCCCCACAATGGCCGAACCGCCACCCTGTGTAGGAGCAAGCCACCCAATCCGTGTCCAGAGCCAGATCTCTTCTGCCTCTGATCCCGGGGCTTCCAGCAGTGCCAGTGCTCAGGGCTCCAGAGGCTCCACCGAGAGTCTTCACTCTCAGAGCGGCGAGCCCGTATCTCCACTCAGTTTCCCGCGAAAAGTGCCCTTCAGCCGGGGACGCCTCAGACTGCTCTCTCACCGCTCGATTGAGGACGCTCGCACTGTGCTGTCAGTCAAAGAGAGATTTCCAATTCTCAAACATATATTCAACTTCATGAAAGACCTGTGGGTTTGTGAGAAAAGGTGAGTTCAACTAATTTAATAGTACATTGTCACAAAGCAGCTTCACGATGTTATAAGCCTTTAAACCTCCAAAGAGCAAGCCGATGCGACAGTGGCAAGAAAAAAACTCCCTGTCACGTTATTATTTTTAGGAAGAAACCATGGGAGGATCAAGGCTCAGTGGGGGACTCATCCTCCTTGAGCAGCCGGGCACAATCAACAGTGTAGTACAGCCATGTACATATTGTGTGGTGATCATGTGACCATATTTAACAATTGGAAAAACTATTTTAGTCCATTGAGGGCTTCCTGCAGGACTGCCAGTCCAATAGAAATCCAGGTTCCATTCAGTAATTTTTGTAGCTGCAGTAATTCAGCAGAGCCATGGATGAAGAGCTGAAGACACCTCCAGGAAATTAGCAACACCTCAAAAGAAACAAACATGAAAAGCAGTTAGAGCTAATAAAACACAGTATTTATGTAATAACCAGAGTTTGATTGACACAGTGCAGCATGTGACTCTGGCATCACTGACTAGAGCAGCAGAACTAAAAGAGGCAGATACTGCAGACTCTACTAAGTTGAGAGGGCTCCCTGGAACAGCATCACTTCAGTGCCACACCCTCTACTAATGATGAGCTGTGTGAAGAGGTGAAATACCAGCACAGACTGATCCCAAATCACCAACCCAACACCGCCTAGTCTGAGATCTACACCTTTATCTACAGGAAGTTAATTAAATAATTACAAATTACATAAAAATGTTTTTAAGGTACATTTGCAAAGGTTCTCAGACGGCTTGTAAACACGCATTTCCATATACACAAAAAGTATTCAGTCACCCATCTCAATTCAGATTCCACTGATTAATTTCATGACCACATGTGTATAAAACCAAGCACCTAAATGTACAGACTGCTTTTACAAATATTAATTAAGGAAAGGGTCTCTCGGGAACTCACTGAATCTCAGTGTGCTAACGGGTTTAATGTATTTGTGTTGCAATACTGTTGTCCATAATGTTTGACAAAGTGGAACCTTGAGTCATGCATCCGTGTTTGTGTCTGCAGTGTTCTCAGGACTCTCGCTTTGAAGAAATCTCAGGTTCTGAGTGTGTGTGAAGTTCTAGAGATGGTGCAGCAGTGTTTACTGTCTCTGGGGAAGCCGCACCTCTTTCAGGCACCGTGCATCCTGTTCCTCCAGGAGCTGCTGGCCTGCCAGAAGGATTTCAACAAGTAGGATGACATGCTTTACATTTCTGTGACTTTGATGTCTTGTCTGTAACGATTTGGACATTGGTTTATTTATTCATACACCAGTCTTGCCATTTGCATTTCTGTAAACATTTTTTACAGAAAAAGATGGTACGGTGGCTTAGTGGTTAGCACGTTTGCCTCTCAGCGCTAGGGATTCCCGGTTCGAATCCCAATCTGGGTGGAGTTTCCATGTTCTCCCTGTGTCCGCGTGGGTTTCCTCTGGGTTCCTCAGTTTCTTCCAACAGTCCAAAAATATGGATTCAAGTTCAATTAAATGCTTTAAATTGCCCCATAAAGAGTGTGTTTGTTTGAGTAAGTGTGCTTAGAGATAGATTGGCGCCCTGTCCTGGGTGTATCTGCCCAGCGCCCAAAAGATTCTCCCCTAGATGGGCATGGGGAACCCCCCGAAGATAATGAATGAATAAATGAAAGATAAGATAAGCCTTTATTGGTCCCACGATGGGCGGCACGGAGCTTATGTTAGCATATTCACCTCTTAGCACTGGGAACCGGGTTCGAATCTCAATCAGGGTGGTGTTTTCATATCCTCCCCATGTCTATGTGGGTTTCTTATGGGTTTTCCAGTTTCCTTCCACATTCCAAAAATATGGATTCAAAGTAAATTGAATGCTCTTAATTGCCCCATATAGTTTGTGTGTGTTTCTGTGTAAGTGAATGAGCGTGTGCCCATCAATGGATTGACGCTCTCTCCTGGGTGTACCTGCCCAGTGCCCGAAAAGTTCTCAGGATAGGCATGGGGTACCTAGAAATGTTTTATCCAGAAAGCCTTGATTTAGAAAAATAGAATGAATAAATATATAGTTTAGTTCAGTACTAGCCTCTTCTGACGTTTCCTGTGAACGGTGTAAACATTAATTTATGTGTAATTGGTTGATTCTTGTTGTTTATTTATTTATTTTTATTGGAAAAAATAACTATTTAACTATATATTAAAAAACAACATCCACATCAGCTAAATATAAGTTTCCTCTGTACACAATGCTCTGCTCAAATCATGTAGAGGTGATGAGACATGTTGAGCTGCTTCTTGTGGTTTATACAGAGTATTTATGAAACGGATCATTCTGGTCCTTAAATCTGATTGGCCAAGCTATTCGTCCAGCTATGACATTATTGACTATAACCTTTTCATAAATGGAAATACAGATTAATATAAACGGAGACGATTCCCGATCAGCACTAAGCATCTTGCAGAATCCTGTTACTCAGCAAAACTGGAATCCTGTTATTCAGCGATCAATGTTCACTTTAAAAATCATTTTAGCTCACACCGCAGAATACCAGATTAGTAATAATTTAGTTTTAAATAAACACATTTATGAATCAAACCTTGTTTTTTATTATAGTGTATTTATAACTGTTTTATAAAAGCAATTCACGGGAAAGAAATGTAACTACTGGGGATTTGTATAGGGAATACACACATACACACACACACCTTCACTTTTATTTTTCGGGTTCGGTTTGATGATGTCACAGATGCTCAGCCTACATCATCATTTAGCTAGTCATTTGGTGTGTGTTATCTTCACTCCCTATCTTCATTTACTTGTTTTTTTTAATTATAGTAATGGTAATCATAGGAATATGTCCAGCAACTTGGACACCAACTAAAACAATAAATCAGTGATCACATGGTGTACAGGAATTGTTTATCACTATTTTATAGGAGCTCAGTGGTTGAGTTCCTCTATTTTACCTAGCTAAAGTTTAAAAAGTGTTGTACTGCTAAAAAGGGAACTGAAGCACCAATATTTCTACAAAAATTATCATACCCTAAAATATTTAATTGCAAAAGCCTCTGAGTAAGAAATGGGCAATTCTACTTATTAAACCAATAAGCATTATTGTGAATAAATCACAGGAAAGAGGTGTTATTAGGCACAATGCAAAGTGGAGTGAAGTTACAGATCTTTCTCGTGATTTATTGTCTTATTTATCTCGTGAATAATACACAACGAGTAACAAACACACTAATAAAAAAAACAACGCATTAATGCGTTTATTAAAAGCAAAATTATTAATATACTGGTCTTCAACGACTTAATCTAGTCCATTTTTTAAAGTGAACACTTTTCGCTGAGTAACAGGTTTCCGGTTTCTCTATCAACCAAATACTGCCATCTAGACGCCAAATTACAGAACACAGTTTATAAAAAAAACATTGAGAAAATAAAATATTATATATCAGAAGTCTGTCTTATCAATAATGTCACTGCTGGACAAAAGGCTCAGCCAATCAGATTTAAGGACTTATAATAAGATTTATTTTTATAATAAGGTTTGTATAACTGGGGCAGCTACAGCTAATTATTCAGAAGACACTGGTCATTTTATTAGTATATGGCTTAATAACCACTGTAATTCCAGAAGGTATTGACTGAGGGAATGAAGTTTTATTAAATGTTTGCATGTGTACACAAATGTTTTTAATTATGTTGTTGTCATCTGTTTCTCAGTTATTTTGCACAGTTGTCTGGCTGTGGACCAGGACTTAAGGAACAGGTCAGGAGTTCCTACCATCAGCTGATTCTGATGCTGGTAGAGGCAGTAAAAGGCTTTAATGACCTCAATGACAAGTAAGTTAACACCACTGAAAATGATTTGGAATGTATCCATGTAGGAACTAATTTACTCTATAAAAAGAGACAACTGCAAATATTTATATAGAGTCCTAAAATATAAAATATGAATGAATCATGCTAGAGATGGTTTGTTCAGCTAATGATTTAAATCACAAAATTATATACAGTTCCGATCAAAGTTTGGACACACCACCTTCTTGCTACATTCTCTATTCTTCATTCTCCACTTACCATATAGATGGACTTTGTAGTTTTATAATTACAGACTGTAGTTCATCTGTTTTGTTAGTTGGTCCCCTGTTGGTTCTCTGTTCTCTATTGGTCAGGAGCATCACAGAAAAGGTATCATTTGGGTGATGCATTGTTTATTGTCAGTTGTGCAGTGACACTGATGTGGTGAGGTGCTTTAGTGCAGCAGTGCTGCTGTAGTTTCATTTAAAATGCATCAACCAAATAATAGCTGCTCTGTGGTGCTACTATTGGGGTCCTGACCATTAGAGAACAGAGTAAAGGGGACGTACACAGTATGTACTGTAGTCCACAAACGGATGGACTACACTCTGGAATTGTAGAACTACAAAGTCCATCTTTACAGTAAGTAGAACTTAGAACATGAACAATAGGTGGAGCAAAAAAATTTTTTTGACTCGTACTGTATATGTAAATGCAATAAAAAGGCTCCTGTAGGAAAGTGCGTCTGTGCTCTTATATCAGGGCCGAACCATGTTCTCTGTCTTTGTGTGTGTGCGTGTGTTTGTGTACATGTCCTTCTGGATTGTGTTTCCTTATGCAAATTGAATAACCTCCGATCAAATTGATGGGTTGCATACATTTCCATACAATAAAAGCGACGTGTGTCACGTCACGTCTCCACTTCAGGGACCTCGTGTCTAGGATTTTTTTTTGTTTGTTTTTCAACAGAATGCTGCTGCCAGCTTTATCCTGTGTGCAAACGTGTCTCCTCCATCTGCTGGACATGAGCTGGGAGGTCCAGGATCTGCCTCTGTTCCAAGACATCATGCTGGCTGATTTGCTGCTTACCATGTCGCAAGAAAACATCAGTGTGCATGACATCGCCATCAGGTCTGTAGTACAGATCTTTGTTTAATGCACAGTCTACTCTATAAAATCTAATCACAGAACATAACGAATTTGTCTCAAAGGAGGTTTTCTTAAATGTTCTGCACACTGAATCTGTGAAGGCACAGGAATTTCAACGTCCAGCCTTTCGAACTTAAGGTCTCCAGTTGGATTTCTGGTCCCACAAAGTACTATGACTGAAGTGCCCTTGGGCAAGGCACCTAACCCCAATTGCTCCACGGGAGCTGTATACACTCAGTGTGTGTATATATGTGTGTTTCACTACATGGATGGGTTAAATATGGAGGATAAAATCCTCTGTGTGTAAGTACAGAAGGCAAAATAGAATACTCACTTATAATCAGCTCCCCTTATCATTTATATGCATTTTGTGGGTCCATTCCATTACATACCATGGTCCAGCTGTTTGGTGATGAAGGGGTAGTGGATGACCATCACAAACTATACAGTATCAGATCAGATCTTCAAGGTGGAGCAGTTGGGTAGATGTGTAAAATGGAGAGTACATTTACAAAAGAACTACAGTCTCCAACTGCAGAACTACATAAGGTTCTAAGGTTCATCTATATGGATAGTGGAACCATGTGACTGTATGTGTTTGAATCTCCTGCATATATATTGTAACGGGGGTGAAAGGAATGAGGACCGGAGACAGAAGATCCCTCTCCTATAACGTCTGTGGTCTAACGTCCCACCAGTCCTGACGGTCGATGGAATCTCTCTCCTTGCGTCATGCGCTGTTACTGGTTAAAAGGCGCATGAGTTGATTAGGCGGAGCTGCGTTAATCGTAATTAAGTGTAATCAAAGTTCATTACAGATGGCTCTGCTATCCCCCTACCCACATACAGTATGTTTTCTTATATAGTACTGACAAACATTATTTTTATTTATTTAATTTTTTTTAGAGTTAGGGCTTCACATCACGGATAGAAGGTTCTTGGTTCTATTCATTGGCAGGAACAAAGATTATTTCTGTGTGACATCATGTCCTCCCTGAGTGTTTATTTATATTATATATATATATATATATATATTATATATATATATATATATTATTTTTTTCAGGGGGAGGACATGATGTCACACAGAATCTTTGTGTATATATATATATATATATATATTCTTTTTATAATTTTTTATTTTTTTTACTGTGGGTACTTCACATTCCAAAGACATGCTGATTATTACCCCCCCACCCCCAATTGTGACCACTCCTTTTGGGAAATAGCCTGTAAAGATATGTCAACGTTCAAATCCTAAATAACCCAATCCTTCTCTTATGATGTACAGCCAGTGGACTGAGGAAGACGAAATCGCTGACTATGAGAGAAACATGGAGTGGATGGACGAGTGTATGGACGGCATGTTTGAGAAATGGTTTGACAAGATCGCTCAGGCCTCTCCAGAGGAGAAAAGAAAGGTGAGCACACCGCAAGAGCAGCCGAATATGTAATGAAATGCTAATGTCAACGGCAGCACTGCTTATTTTGACATGCAAAAGTGCACCATTTTTGCATGTCCTGTCCTTAAAAGTAAAAGTTGCTCACTGAAGGGAGCTCCGCGGCTCCATCGCAGTGGTTGTCCTCTTAAGGAATAAAAGTTCTACGACTGTTTATTCCCAAATCTTAAGATCCCATTATGTTTGGCAACCCTAATGTTGGGATACCCAAGACTTCTTACTCCATTTAACTGTGTAATTGCTGTTGTGCTTAGGATCGTTGCCATGTTGCGTTACTCATGTTTGACCAAGCAAAGCTGCCTAGCAGGCTTCTGTTTGTCTTAAAAACATTCTGTTCTTACAGTAAAGTGTATTGTTATGATTAACTGCTAGTGTTTATAATGTGTCTTGCAGGCTTTGTAGGTTTTAAGAATCATTTAATTAAGGTGTATAATGCATGAATTTTTGCCATCAGTATACTCTCATCTCTGTGGAAACAGTTTGCAAAAAAGGCTCTTTTCTGTCGAACATAAATGTCTCACCTCACAAATGCTCTTGAGTAGGCAAAAAAATTCTACAAATCAAAGTTTTGGAGAAAAGCCAAGGAAAAGCTAATATAGAGTATAAACACACATTTACAGACACTTTGAAAGACACCTGTTAAAATCTTACTTTGAGAATGAGCTCATTTGTTGTAATGTAACTGTTAATAGTGTCGCATTAAGAATATAAGCAAAGAGAATGAAGAGCGTCCCAACAGCGATCGTGTAAACTACCAAGGCTCTTTGTCTTGGCTCTGTAATCCCATGAAAATGTCAACAGCTGATGGGATTCCAGCGTTTGAGCCAGCCAGTCAGATCGCTGAATAAATATTTAAAATGAACCCAACCTCTGGTGCAAAGCTGCCATCTCACTTGATCTCCTTTTGTTTGAAAAATGACTAAAGTTTAGTTGGAAAACATTGCTGCTCCGAGGGTCCATTTATGCCTATTTTCCTTATGTAGACTATATTTGCTTTTCATCCCTTCGATTTAGAAATTCCAAAAGAAAACAAGGCAATTTTCTGAATAAATAAACTGTGAATTCAGAGTTTTGAAAACGGGTCCCAGCTGGTGGAACTGCTCTGTAATTATTGAAGGCTGAATTAGAACTCCTTCATTCATTATCTTCTGCTTTATCCTATGTGAAGGGGTGGTCCCAGAACAGACAGGGTGCCGATCTATTGCTGGACACACACAATGACACACTATATGGGGCAATTTAGAGCATTCAATTGACCTTAAATTCATGTTTTTGGCCGGAAACCTGAGAACCTGGAGAAAGCCCACACAGACATGGGGAGAACATGGAAACTCCACTCAGATTGGGATTCAAACCCGGATGCCCAGCACTGAACGGTGAACGTGCTAATCACTAAGCCACCAATATGTGTATTTAGTTTTTTAAATATGAATATATTTAGAAGATGAGATGAGATGAACTGTAACACACTTAGTGTGTGGATGTGTGAGTGACGCACTGCGGCGCTGGGGAGGATATCAGATTTAAGGACCGGATCTACCCTTTCCGTAATGTATTTGTGACGGGAGCGCAGTGGCGATGGGGAGTGAAGGCGGAGCTGACGGTTTTGTTCATGTAAAGTGATTAATGCACCTGACGCGATTCTGACTGATGAACGTTGGCAGCCAGGACAATGAATCCCACCACATGTACGAGACTCTAGCCGCACTGGCTGCATCATCTGAAGTGTGTTAAAGAGCGTTATCACAGGTCCTTCATTCCTGCTGCAGTTAGACTGTACACTCAGTAACCACTCACCACCAAACTGCCAAAACACTGTGCAATAAACATTCTATTGTTATATGTGCAATAGGTTATTGCTGTGCAATCTGTTATTCATATCGTCTCCCCTCTGTTTATATGCCATGTACATAAGTGGATTTTTATTCTCTTTCTATTACATTTTTTTCTTTTAAAAGTACTTCTTTTAATAGATGTATTAAATGTATCTTTAACTTTCCCAGTTACAGTCACTTCTGCTGCTAAGAAATGTGAATTTCACCCATTGTGGGACTAATGAAGGATTATCTTATATTATCTTTATAAGCTGCATCATGGAATGCCACTGAGAAAGAGCCTGCACACGTGCATCAGGCCAAGACAAGTGCATTAATTTCATTTCATGAACAAGGCCATCGGCTCCGCCTTTCCTTCCCCAATGCCACTGCACTCCTGTCACAGTATTTTATACAGTTATTTGAATTCTTATTTTTTAGCACCACTTTTTTTCATTTTTTTTATTTTTGAGACCTTTTCTTTCATACTATACTTTTTAATGGTTTTGGAATGAAGGATACTACCTTGTTTTCATGGACAGGTTCTCGATTTGATTTAGTCCCTCTGCCTATGGGGCTGAATATTAATTTATTCATTCATTGTCCTCAGCTTATTTCTCTATTAGCGTCGCCGGGGAGGTTCCCAATGCACACCCAGGGGAAAACATTTCGTAAATTGGGCAGATAGCCCCAAGACAGGGTGCCAGTCTATTGCTGGGCACACACTTACTCACACAGACACAAAATTATACACTATATGGGGCAATTTAGAGTATTAATTTTACCTTGAATCCATGTTTTTGGCCTCTGGGAGGGAACCCCGGCACAGGGAAAACATGGAAACTCCACCCAGATTGGCATTTGAATTTAGCTCCCCGGCGCTGAGAGGTGTACATGTTAACCATTGAGCCACTGTGCCACTCGGGGCTGAATAAAACATCTGAATTTGATGATTACACTTGACACATGCTGATGCACCTCCATGCTATTTTTTGCACTTGTTTTTGCACTTACAGTCGTTTATCTTTGGCACGTCTTTTTTTCGTCCAAAACAAGCTAAATTGTGGTCGTTCGTTTCTCCCCGTGGATCCTGGGTTCAAAACACTTGCAGGTATTTATGCACAGATATGGTTTTCTTTTGCTTAATACAGTTTTTTCCTGATACGGTGATGGACTGTAATATGTGACAATGATTTTTTTTTAAAGTACTCTTCAAAGTAGCATGATGGCTTCTCAAACAATTGTCACCTTACAGATTGATGGGCCTCAACATCCAGCAACCTTGACCTTTGTGTTTCAGGATTTACAAATCTTTTCATTCCAAATAATTGATAGTAAAAGAGTGACTTTCTTTGTAATCTTGCGCTGCGAAACATTGTCTGTGAACTGACTTAACGATTCCCTTGGTGCACTGTTGTGAATGATGAATAAACTTTTCTTTGTCCTTTTTTTTAATAATAGGTTTAAGCATTTAGTCTGAAAGTGAGTTCTTATACACAGAGGCACCAGCTAAATTTGTGCATCACATTGTCTTTTGTGTACTTTTTAAGAAACAAACATATTTGTCCTGTTTTTTTTGCAGATGCACATGTTCATAGCTCGCTACTGTGATCTGTTAAACGTGGAGATCTCATGTGATGGCTGTGAGAGAATCGCTCCAGGTCACCGATACCGCTGTCTTCAGTGCACCGACATGGACCTTTGCAAGACCTGCTTCCTTAGTGAGTCATTTACCTCAAAAAACTTTTACTTAATGGGTTTGTGCTTTTCATTGTAGTTGAAACACTTTTTTTTGTTAATTAGTGCAGTATAATAATATTAATAATAATACATTTTATTTCATAGGCGCCTTTCTGAAACTCAAGGACACCTTACAGTTTACAATAGTTTTAAAAGATAAATTATGACAACATTAAGATAACAAAAGAAGACAGAATAAAACAATCATAGGGCATATGCAATTTTAAAAAGATGGGTTTTTAGTGAGGACATGAATAGTGACGGTGAGTCTATGTTCCGAATGTGTGGTGGTAGAGAATTCCAAAGATGGGGGGGCTGAATGGCTAAAGGCTCTACCCCCCATGGTGGAGAGACGAGCAACGGGAACAGTCAGGTGGATAGAAGAGGAGGATCTGAGAGAGCGGGAGGGAGTGGCGATATTAATGAGGTCTGAGAGATATGGAGGAGAGAGATTGTGAATAGCCTTAAAAGTGAGCATCAGGATTTTGTAGTCAATGCGGTATTTTATAGGAAGCCAGTAAAGCTGTTGCAGGACAGGGGAGATATGGTTAGTAAACGGGGTTCTTGTGATGATGCGGGCAGCTGAATTCTGGACCAGTTGAAGCTTATGAAGGGATTTTTGGGGAAGACCAGAGAGTTTATCTAAAATAGTTGCATAACTGAATTACGTCATGGGACACATTAAAGCAGGTGTGTCCACACTTTTCAAACCTGAGATCTACTTTTTTCAGTGAACAGGTCATCATGATCTACCATAATTCGTCATTTATTTTTAAGTTTTAATGTTTAAACATTACACATCATGTTAATATTGTGGAATCAGCATAAAAAAGACTCAGCTTCGGGTTGCCATTTTAACAGAAATTACTCTATTATTAAACACGTTCTAGCAAATAGTATGGTTGGTTTTGGTACAGCTTCTGGCTCAAGGACATGACACACGTTACCCCCCAGGGGAGAACGTTTCGGGCGCTGGGAAGATAGACCCAGGACAGGGCGCCAATCCATCGCTGCAAATAGAACATGAACATTAATAAAAGCATAAAACATAGAACACTTATAACACAACTGCAAGGCATGCTGGGAGGTGGTAATTATAATAATAATTGGTTGTAGTTACATTGACCCACTCATCTTTATAAGCAGTTTGAATGTAACATGATTGAGGCACGGCCCGTGACCACGCCCCGGGTTTGGGAATAGAGAGACGGGGAAAAGCAGAGGTCGCTCGCATGGGGATAGAGATTTAGAAAATGCACGCGATTCAGAACGTCGCACAGTGTGTGTGAATGTGTGCATTTGATAGTTTTCTTTAATAAAATCCCCGACCACCAATGTTTTTCATCACAGAGCCACATATGACACATCAATTAGATGAGTGTATATTAAAGCAATAAGGTATTAGGGCATGACATTTTTGTGAATAAATCACAGAAAAGAGGTGTTGTTAATTGTGAAGCGGATAACAAATACACATCTTTCCCGTAAATTATTTACCATAATACACAACCTTGAGTACTTTTTAAAATTAGTCCGTTTTTTTAAATTAGCACTGCGCTTGCATCCCGTTTCTCTAACAAATAAAATACTGCCATCTAATGGTCAAATTACAGAGTGCAGTTCTGTACATCGTGGATAATATTGTCTTATAAATCCATACCATTTATCTGGCGTATCACCTCGTGCTACTTGCATACCACAGTTTGAGAACCACTGATTTAAAATAATGTATTGTATATCACACATCGATACTAATGTGAAGTGCTCAGAGGTGTGCATTATTGTTAATAATATCAAATAATATCAATGGACAAATGGCTCAGCCAAACCGATTGGACCAGAACTTCCCTTATTATAGCATTGTTTTGCTCCTTTTAATTGTTGTATTTCGGTATAACTTTCAGTCCATGTTGCCACACAATTTTCATAAAGCAAACTCCAGAAAGTCATTACTGGGTAAGTTTGGTGTGGAGGAACTGGACTGATCCACTCAGAGCTCTGATCCAACACCTTTGGGATGAGTTTGAACAGAGATTGTAAGCCTCTCATTAGTGGAATGTTCTAATGTGCAGGTGTTGTAATACTTTAGACTTTAGTTTATGTTAGTTCTATTAAGTGAATGTTCAGGGCAGCGAACAATATTCATATTGTTTTGTTTTTAACTCTGCTCCTCTTTTGCTTTACAGGTGGTGCCAAGCCAGAAGGACACGAAGATGATCACGAGATGGTAAACATGGAGTATGCCTGTGATCACTGTCAGGGCCTCATTGTGGGCAGCAGGATCAACTGCAACGTCTGCGAGGACTTTGACCTCTGCTTTGGTTGCTACAATGCCAAGAAGTACCCGGACAGGTACGCCATTTAACTTTGCTTTGTGATGTTTTGCATAGTACACCTGCTTATAAACCCATCAACAGTGCTCGGTTTCAATTTGGTAAGACTTATGCCTTGTCTTTGTGTTGTCGCAGTCATCTCCCAACCCACCGCATCACCGTATTCCCCATGGTGACCATTCGTATCAGTGATCGCCACAGGCTCATCCAGCCATATATCCATAACTACTCCTGGCTCCTGTTTGCCAGCCTGGCCCTGTTCACATCCGAGCTAGTGAACGAGCCGCTCGAGGACAGAGCTCAGAGTCACGCCGTAGCGCTTCAGAGTCGCTGCTCGCAGCTCATCACTGAGTGTTTGATGAAGGGCCAAACAGGCAAAGGTAAAAAAAAATAAAACCTTACATGACCTCATGTGTACAGTAGAGAGAACGCTCTGCTGGAGGTTTTTTTTTTTTTTTTTCAAATTCATGAATATCAATTGTTTGAAATGTTCTCGTTTATCTTTTTTTTTTATTATTTTTTTTATAACATCTCTTTTTATTGAAAATATATGCATTACTGACAAACCTGTACATAATGATACTGTATTCACACACAGATAAAGACATCAGGCATAGGCTGTAATATAAGCCAAAACATAGTATACTAACATCGTTAAAGAAGCATGTAAAATTAGTGTGCATAAGTATTGTATAAAAAAAAAAACTGTATTAAATAAAAAACAGCTATAAATGTGAGTGGAAAGAAACAAAGAAAAGCATACATATATACATACACATAACATATATATACACATACATTTCATTTATACACCCAATACATATATATACACATATTACACACACACAAACGTATCATATGTCACACACATAAAATGGTTTTAAAATACTAAAAAAAAAAAAATTAATAATAATAAAAAAAAAAACAATAATAAGTAATTGAGTAAAAATAAATAAAAAAATAAAAATACATAAATAAATAAATTAGAAAAAAAATAAATAAATAATAATAATAATAAAGAAAAATTATTATAAAAAAAGGAAGTAGAAGTAGAGTAGTTCTATTTAACATTACTCTGGGGTAATATTACACCCATCAATGTAGTTGAGGACAGGCTGCCAGGTTCTACTAAACGTCTGTAAGAACCCAGTCCTGTATGACCGCAACCATTCTAGGTCTAATGTTGTCTAGTATGTCATGGAGCCACCGATTATGGCTAGGTGGGGAGGAGAGCTTCCAATTTAGAAGAATAGCCCTTCTAGCAAGTAGAGTACCAAAGGCAATCTCTCATTGTTTTGTCCTTGAAATTTGGAAATTTAGGGGTACCCCTAATAGTGCCGTAATCGGATTAAAATCCACTGGCATTTCCAGTGCCCGGTTTAGTGTCCCAAACACATCTGACTAAAAGGCCAATAGTTTACTGCAGTTCCAAAACTGCAGGATGATAAGAGGCAGAAGAAACTTGTGAGATTAGTGTATTATCTATTAGGAAAAAGTCAATTCTGGAATAGGTATGATGGACACCTGAAAAAAAGGAAAAAGCTTTGTCTAAGGGGTGAGTTGTTCTCCATGGGTCGGAAAGTCCAAGCTGAGAAGAACATTCTAAAATCCGATTAGCTGATTTGGATAAAGCTGTTTGTCTAAAAGAAGATCGATCTAAAACTATGTCCTGTACCTGATTAAAGTCGCCTCCAACAATAATACGGTGGGTATCCAAATTAGGAAAGCTCAGAAAGAATTTGTCGAAGAAGTCAACATCATCCCATGTGGGTGCATATAAACAGGCCAGAGTTACCGGAAGTCCCTGTAGCATTCCGGCAACTGCCACAAAGCGACCATTAGGATCGGAGATTACATTTGTTGGTTCAAAATGTATACCTTTTACGAATAATAATGGCTGCCCCTCTCGCCCTCACGGAGTATCTAGAGTGAAATAGATGACCTACCCATGGTTTTTTAATGCGGTTGATCTCTGTGGTTTAATGTGGGTTTCCTGTAAGAAAATTATGTCAGCATGTAGGTGGTGTAGATGGGAAAACACCTTACCCAATTTAAGAGCCCTGTTCAAACCATTTGTGTTCCATGAGACTACGTAAACTGTTATTTTTCGTGGTCATAACTTGGGTCTGCAGGAAAAGGTCCAACGATCCCCAGTACAGCCATATCCTTCATTAATAAATAGAACATATGGATGGGTTGAAAAGAAGATGAGAAAGAAAGTAAAAAATAAAATAAAAAAAAAAAATAAAGAAAAAAAAGGACATAATCGCACACACAATCGACACATTTCAGCCTTAAATCCCGCCCTCCTATGGTCCACTAGGCTCAACGCCGAGGCCCTAAACAAAATATCTACCACATAATCTCCTGAGAAAAGAGAAAGAAATAATTGAAAAATTAAAAACACAAAAAGGTAGAATAATAAGTTCCCCAAAACTAATCTAAAAAAAATGTAATAATAGGTCTACTGCAAGGTAGTATATTACAAAGGAATGTTCTCAACCTGGAGTAATAAGGCAGTTGTCAATTACTGCAACAAGAACTCACAAACAAATTAACTGGTGCAGTTTTCAGGCATTATGTTGTGAGCTGCCTGATTGTACGGGCTTAAGGAAATCTTCCGCGTCAGCGACGGAGTTCAATCTTTTTTTTACCACAGTTTGGTGTAGAAGTAAAGAGCCTGGCTGAAAATCGAAGCGCCGGCTTGTGGCCAGCATCATATAAACGTTTAAGCACGTCTCTGTATTTGGCTCGTTGTTCGAGAACCTCCGGTGCATAATCTTCATAAATAGCCACGGGATGGCCACGATACACCAAGCTACCTCTCCTGGAGCACGCTTCACGAATGATGCTTTCCTTGGTTTGGTAATAGTGCAGTCTGACGATCACTGGCCGTGGCCTGTCCCCCGGCTGCGGCCTGCTGGCCAGCAACCGATGCGCTCGGTCTATCTCCGGTGGTGAAGTAAGGGAATCACTGAAAACCTCCGATAAGAACTCGGTGGAAAAGGTGTTGGGACGCGGACCCTCTATAGACTCCGGTAAGCCAATAATACGGATGTTGTTACGCCTGCTACGTGACTCCAAATCAATTGTTTTGGCGTACAGCTTCGCGTTGGTCTCCTTGAGCTCCAAGCAGGCCGCTTCGAGCGTCCGAACTCGCTCGTCCAATGCGTCGGTATTGGCTACCAGTGACGTGATTTACTGCCCATGGTCGGTTACAGTAAGTTGTAGCCGATCCATTTTGACTTCCAAAGCAGCAAGGGCGAGTCGGTGGTTGGCACATATAGCGTTGCGTTTTTCCTCAAATAGAGTTGTGAGAAGTTCGACGCTCACCTGTTTCGCCGATCCGCCTGGAGATTTGGGCTTAGGAGGGTCTTTTTGCCCTGTTTGGCTGATTTTGATGCCATTTTAAATTTCAATAATGCCCAGATAGTGTAGATAGGCAGTTGTGATTGAGGCAATAGATATATTATTAATTTTAGGGGGAACTAAAGTGGTTGAAAAGTAAATGTGTCGGGAGATTATGCAAAGCACGTCTTACTCACTCGCCACCATCTTCCCGTCTCCTCGTTTATCTTTTTGCTTCTCCTTGTCTGTCTCTAGGTCTTCGAGCTTCAGCTCTGCTGTCCTTGCTGTCTTCTAATGAGCCAGAGAATGAGACAGAGAATGAGTCCAGCCAGGACATCAGCACGTCCGAAACATCCTCTCTGCCAGGAAGTACTACAGCACTCTGCTCTCCAACACCCACTAAAGACAGGGTAGGTTATTAAAAGCTGAGCATATACTATGAGTAATTGTGCCGTGCACATTGTGCTTGTTCTCAGTTCCACTTACTGTAAAGATGGACTTTTTAGTTCTACAATTCCAGACTGTAGACCATCTGTTTGTGGACTATAGTACATACTGTGTACATCCCCTTTACTTTGTTCTCTAATGGTCAGGACCCCAATGAGTGTACAGTACCCATCAAACATTTGAATACGCCTCCTTTTTGCTCCACTTATTGTCAATGTTATCAGTTCCACTTACCGTAAAGATGGAATTTGTAGTTCTGTAGACTAGTAGTCCATCCGTTTGTGGACTACAATACATACAGTGTACATAATACAGAGCTGGTATTATTTGGTTGGTGCATTATTCCTATTCCAGCAGTGTCACTGAGGTGTTTAAATGAAACTGCTGCTGCAATAAAACCCCCTCACTGCATCAGTGTCACTGCACAACTAAACAATCCACCTCCCAAATGATACCTGTTCTGTGATGCTCCTGATGAATAGAGAACAGAGAACCAACAGGGGAAGAAAACAGATGTATTACTGTAATTGTAAAACTGCAAAGTCCATCTATATGATAAGTGGAGGAAGTAGAGAATGGAGTAAAAATGCAAGAAGAGATCTCTTCTGTTTGGTGTGAATTCAAGTCCAGGACCAATCTTAAATTTATGGCAATGACTTTGAGCAAAATCCCCAATAAACTAGATATGTTGGTCAAGACTTTACATCCTTTGAGCCATTAATTTGAAAGAGTTTTATGCTGCTAAATTAAATTTGGTTTTGGATTGAGACCAAGCCTTTCAGTTAACCTTGAAGACCATTTATCTGTGACTCTAAACTGACTGATTAAATCATATTGCTGATCGTTTTCCTGCTCTGCTGTGGTTTCTGTGTGCAGCACCCCTCTCCTAATAAAACTCTGGATGTAGAGGAGAAAGAAATGCAGAACAAGCTGGTTTCCCAGGATACACTGGATTCTCCCAGTATGAGTGAGACACCTTCAGTGTCCAGCGATGATGCGCTTTCTTCTGAAATTAAAGGTGGAGTGTTGGCATTGTTAATGATTCACTTAACTTTTTGTGAAGATATTACAGTTATTTAAAGTGAGCAAAGTGATTTCAGTGTGATGATGTCTCGGTCATCTCCCCACCCAACGTATCACCGTATTTCCCATGGTGACCATTACACCATGTATTATATATATACACTGTGGTGTAAGGGCGTGATTGGGCGGAGCCTGTGAATGGGAGGCATGGGCAGAAGGCAGATAGGGTTAATGGAAACACCTGCTATTTATTCACTGGTTCCACCTAATCATGTCCTTACGCCACATATACATATGACCAACACCACTCAGGCAATGCCACAGTAAGCTCTCATCTTACACCCTGATCATTACTATCTTGCAATGATTAACAGTCCATTTTCACAACTTCTCTCTGCGTTGTTTAAATAGCAATATATGTTTGTGAATATATCTACCCTGATGTGTCTGTGTTGGTCTCTAAATGAGGTGTGTTCAGGTACATTTCTGGTGTATTACTATCTTGGCAACAGAAAACACAGGTGCACCACTGACTGAAAACAATCTAGACAGACATCAACAGTTAGACGTTCATTAATATTAATATGTCGGCTGAATACAACTGTACAATTTGTACGCAGAAGTGTACACTACAAATGGAGTTCTTCATTCACACTAAAATGGAGAACCTCATGGACCAGCGTAGCAATCCAGGTTTTTTAGCTGCACTGCTAAAATACCAATCCACCAAAGTCAGATTGCACCTGACTCTTAAAGGGAACGGCAAGTGACACGCCGGTTGGTTTTTTACACGTTACACCCAAAAACACACCCATGAATAATTAAGAGAATTTGTACATGCCTTTTGTGCATTTTGCACAGCAAAAAGCATACTTTTCCCTTACTAATGATGGCTAAAAACAACTTGTTCTCTTCACTCTAGTAATTAATGTCGCATATATGATTCCATATCACTATGGTGCTACTTATTTACAAACACCTATGATAGATATAGATATATAGATAGATAGATAGATAGATATATATATAGATAGATAGATAGATAGATAGATAGATAGATAGATATATAGATAGATATATAGATAGAAAGGGATAGATTAATGATCAGATTGATAATTCTAGGGTTTAATCTAGGATAATCAGGTTTGATAATTCTCAGTGAAGCTAGTTTTTCCTCTGTTCTCACTTGTGATGTTATCATTTTCGCTTTGGATAAAAGCATCTGCTAAATGACCTAAATATAAATGTTAAATGTGCGTTTTATATAAAGTTGAATTTTATATGCCAGTCCAGCCTTTGCAATTCAGCCAGTGGTGAGACAGAGGTCATGCCGTATGGTATGGTGTATATTTGGAAAACTTCTATTTTTCCCTAAATACACAGTGATGGCAATCTCTAAAATGGAAGATTGCTGCATTAAATCTAAAGATCCTTCATTATAAATGGTGCAGTAATAATTAGAACACATTTATTATTTGCTTGTCCTTCACAGCTAATGATTTGAGTGGGGATACCATCACCTCTTCTACCTCTGAAAATCCAGACATGATCAAACAACAGGACAGGACAGCCAAAGCACCTCTGCAGGAGCACGTCTTTGCTGAATGTTCAAGGGAGAGGATCCTGGGCCTGCTGGCGGCCATGCTGCCGGCGGCCAAAGTGGTAATATTGAACAGCTCTTCTTCTGACTCCCCCTCCCCCCTACCATTTTTAGGGATTAAATATACTGTATTCTGGTCCATCTGCCAGACACAACAGTCCAGAGCCTTTTAGGAATGGTTTTATTAAATGACCACAGAATGGAGCTGTTTACTCACAATGTCAGACTTTTTTTTTATTTTAATTTTGCAGGACTCCACAATATCCCTCTCTAGCCTGAGCTCCATCTTACCGCTGCTCTTTCGAGTGGTCATCTCCAACGCTGGCTGTCTGAATGAAGCCTACCACCTGACACTCGGACTCCTCGGACAGCTGCTACTGCGCATCTCGCCGGCCGAGGCCGACTTCGCAGTCACCGAGGCTCTGGCGGAGAAGTTTGAGCTGCTGACTCCAGCTGATATAGCGGCTAATGACGTCCAAGGGTGGAAGACTACACAGCTTCTCTTTAGCCTTGGGGCCGTGTGCTTGGACAGGTAACCTGATACAGTAGCAAAGGACGCTGGAACACTTGTTTATATAAGTCCTGTGAGTGGGATATTTAAAAAGTCTTCACAGGCTGTTTAAACATGAGCTCTGGGAAACTGGAGTAATGTTTCTTCATATGAAAATCTTCATATAAATAATCCACTTCTGCAGGGTTGTAAAATGTGTGTATGTCTCAGATGAAGGTACAGGAAGACTTGACTGGATTATTTTATGCTTATCTCATGCTCATAAATGCATTTAGGATGGTTTAGAAAGTCTATTGAAAGTCAGTTTTCCCCTTCAGAACCTTAACATTTTTAAGGAAAGAACTAACCCTTTTTCTACTTGGCCTGGCACGGGCTTGTGATTGAATTAATGTTAATTTATGTATTATTAGTCACTTCGGGCGACACGGTGGCTTAGTGGTTTTTTCTCAGCGTTAAATTCGAAACTTTAGTTTCCATGTTCTCCCCGTGTCTCGTGGGTTTCCTTCGGGTTTCCATTTCTCCCATGGATCAAGTTTCAAAATCCTCATATTAGAGGGTCTGCGGTGGTGGTGTCCCCATGCCCATCTGCCCAGGGGAGAACATCTCAGGATGGGCTGGGCAGGACCCTAATAGGAATAAACAGGAATTAGTCACTTCCTGGTGGGTTTTTTTCCAAAAAGCGCCAAACGAATCCATCGCTGGGCAACACACTCACTGGTGTTGCACACAGACACACTATATGGGGTATATAAACCTTTTGAGAATTCAATCGACTTGATCCATGTTTTTGGACTGTTGGAGGAAACCGGAGAACCCATGAGGAAAACCCCACGCAGACATGGGCCTAGTTAGAACATGGAAACTCCACCCAGTCATGGGGATTCGAACCGGGAATCCCTAGCGCTGAGAGGCGAACGTGCTAACCACTCAGCCACCGTGCCGCCCACTTTATAAACTAACAGAGATAAATAAACACCAAACGAAACAACAGCTACATCATTTAAATGGAAGTTTGTAATCAATCTTGGTCACCAATCACTGGTGTTGCTGTTTGAACCATGTAGAGGGGGTGAGATATCTTGAGCTGCTTCTTGGTGGTTTGTAAAGAGTATATAAACCTCTGCAGGGTCCTAAAGTGTGAGTAGAGTATGTCACTGTCATTCATGGTGTCAATCAAAGTGGTGGCAGTGTGATGTGTGATTATATATACACTGTGGTGAAGGGTGTGAGCTTGTGAACTGTAGGTGAGATCATGTTAATGGAAAACCTGCCATTGGGCTCCACCTCCACCAATTGGACTACCACCTAGTTATGTCCTAATGCCACAATACCTCTAAACACTCTTGGTCATCAGTCACTGGTGTTGCTGCTCGAACTATGTAGAAGGGGTGAGATTTCTTGAGCTGCTTGATGGTGGTTGGTAAAGATAATAACACAAATAATCATGTTTGCAAAAAGCATCGTCATGATGACATTCATTAGAAAAATATGTATTATGCCAGTAGTAGTATATATATATTTCCATTTTTAGTCATTTAGAAGACACTTTTATCCAAAGTGTCTTACAAGTCTTCCCAACTTGATGGTTGAGGCCATAATACAGGAGAATACAGCATCCCTTGAGTAATGAGGGTTAAGGGTCTTGCTTAAGGACCCACATTGGTAAGTGGACCTGTGAAATGAACCCCCAACCTTTAGATTGATAGCCCAACACACTGAGCTACCGCGCCCCATTTGGACATGGACGTGAATATATAGTTTAAGGGACACAGATTTTTTTTTTTACTTTGATTTTCACAGAAGAATTTTATATTTTGTGTTAATAAAATTCTTCTGTGAAAATCAAAGTAAAAAATAAAATAAAAAATTTGTGTCCCTTGGGGGTTCAAATCCCAGGTCCACTGAAGTCACCAGTGTGGGTCCTTGAGCAAGGCCCTTAACCCTCATTGCTCCAGGGATGTTGTGATTAACCCTGTGCTCACCTTGTAAATCGCTTTGGATAAAAGTGTCTGATAAATGACCAAATGTAATGTAAATGTAATATTCAAAATATCAAAATGTTTTGATTCAACAAAATATCACAAAATATCAAACAAAATATCAAAATATCAAAACTTTTTTTCGATAACAAAATGTTATTTCCTGTTTACATTAAATGAATAACAAACCTAAGAAACCATGGTGAAACCATGAAACCATCTGGTGACTTCTGGCACTTTTTGGTAAAGTTAATCATTACATAATAACCATATAATCATGATTAATTCTTGGACAATAATCGTCCCACATCAAAATCTGTAATCGTCTCATCCCTAGAACACGCACACTTTCACCTTTATTTGTAAAATTATCATAGTCACGCTTTGGGAACTTGTTAAAAAAGCTTACCGAGATGCAAAACAGTATTGGGGGTGTGAGTCTTTAGCCATCCAGGTCGTGTGACTTAGTTGTTGTGAGAAGCAGGTCAGCTCTATTTTAGTCAGGAACATCCACATGCAGGTGGTAAACTAACAGCAGATTCAGCTAAATCAGATTGATCGAGCAGTCACAGGCATCTAAAGCCTTTGTTCTGTTTGTTGCAGCCGTATCGGGTTGGACTGGGCATGCTCAGTGGCTGATATCCTGAGGAACCTGAATTCATGTTCTCAGTGGTCTGGTGTCATCGCAGCCTTCACTGACCACTGCATTCAACAGCTACCATACCAACTCAAACGTACAAACGTCTTCACTTTGCTTGTTCTTGTAGTCTTCCCTGAGGTATGAAAACACACAAATACATACTATACATACACACACACACACAAACACTCTCTTTATTAGTTATACCTTCTTGTTTCTACGCTCAATGTAGCATCTACAACATACAGTTTTGGTCAAAAGTTTGGACACACCTCCTTCTTGCTCCATTTTTTATTTTCACCACTTACCATATAGATGGACTTTATAGTTTTACAATTACAGACTGTTGTACAGCTGTTTTCTTTGTTTGTGAGTCCATTGTTGGTTCTCTGTTCTCTATTGGTCAGGACCATCACATGTATTGGGGTGATATCACTACAATAATGCTGAAATGGTGTGTTGGTGTGTGATGAGTGGATCAGACACAGCAGTCCTGCTGGAGTTTTTACAAACTGTACATTCACTGTTCACTTTCAGACACATCTACCATATTGCTTCCCCTTATAGAACGATAGATACAGTACATCAAATAAAAAGCTCATCTGTTGCTGCATCTTGTGTCAGTCATCTTCTAATCCCTTATTACTGCTGACAAAATGATGTTAGCTGGAGCTTTTTGCTTAATGAATTAGTCAGTTTCACAAAAGTGTTTTATAATTTCAGCATCACAATCCAAACACCCAATGTTGAAGCTTAAGTAATTTATTTAGAGAGTGATTTTTACACGCGAAAACTGTCAGCTTTACAGTGTTGTAAGCCTTTAAACCCAATATAGAGCAAGCAGAAGCAACAGTGGCAAGAAAATAAATTTTGTTATTTTAAGGAAGAAACCTTGTGAGGACCAAGGCTCAGTGGGGACTCATCCTCCTTGAGCGGAAAACTCTAAGGCCATTAAGACACAAATTAGCAACACCTCAAAAGAAACAGACAAGAAAAGTAGTTAGAGCTAATAAAACACAGTATTTATATAACAACTAGAGTTTGATTGACACAGTGCAGCATGTGACTCTGGCATCACTGACTAGAGCAGCAGTCATTTCAGGAACAGCATCATTTCAGTGCCACACCCTCTACTAATGATGAGCTGGGTGAAGAGTTGAAACAAAGCACAGACTGATCACCCACAACACCGCAACAAAAAGATTTCGCTTTAGTGCTGAGAATCATCCACCACCCAAATAACACATGCTGTGTAAAGCGATCTAAAAGAGTATGCTGAGATTATTGATATATGCAGAGTAAGAACACTTTTGACTAGTTGTGTTGTTTAATTAATGAATAGGTTGTATCATCCCAAGAGGTTGCCTACATTCAGTGATTTTAATGAATTCTATATAATGACATCATTCAGTAAGATGTAACTGTTTGATCTGAATGAGATTCAGGCATGGTTTTCATCTACTGCACAAGTATGTCATGTTGGAACAGATTATGAGCAATGAACTGTGTCCTTAACTGCCATTTTTTATTCAGACTCTGATAAAGGCTCAGCCATGAGCAGTCAGAATTCTTAGACATACTGTACCTGATGTATCAGAAGCTGTGTTTGTTTGTGTTGGTTCAGGTGCTGTGTATGGGCACTCAGTCTGTTTTCATAGACAACGCAAACGAGAAGCACAACATTATTCTGCTCAAACACTTTACTGAAAAGAACCGTGCTGCCGTCGTCGATGTGAAGACACGTAAACGAAGAACAGGTAAGCACTGAAACACAATTGATCTCATTGTATTGTCCATCCATCCATTATCTTCTGCTTTATCCTCTACTAGGGTCACGTGGGGGTTCCCCATACCCATCAAGGGGAGAACGTTTTGGGCGCAGGGCAGATACACCCAGGACAGGGCGCCAATCTATTGCTGGGCACACACACACTCACTCACACAGACACACACTCTATGTGGGGCAATTTGGATAATTCAATTGGCTTTGATTCATGTTTTTGGACTGTGGGAGGAAACCGGAGAAACCTGAGGAAACCCACGCGGACACGGGGAGAACATGGAAACTCCACCCAGACTGAGATTCGAACCGGGAATCCCTAGTGCTGAGAGGAGAACATGCTAACCACTAAGCCACCGTGCCGTCCTCATTTTATTATTATTATTATCATCATTATCATTAGTCTCGTCTTGTCTCATCATCTTTCTCTAAATCCTATATTAGAGATTTGGGTTGTGGGGGAGGTTCCCCTTGACCATACAGAGGATTGGTGATGGGCAGATTCAACCAGGACATGGCACCGATCTATTGCTCACTCACTCACACAGACACACGCTATATAGGGACAATTTAGTGCAGCTGACTCACATTTAATTTTGGTTTTGGACTGTGGAAACCGGAGAACCCAGAGAAAGCCCACATGGACATGAAGAAAACATGTAAAACTCTAATGCACCGAGACTTAGAATTGGCCAAAGTCATTTCCACCAACCAACATCTGTGTTTGAAATAAATTTTTTATTACAAGGCGGGTAGTTCTGGTCCTTAAATCCATAAGGCCATAAGTCCAGCTGTGACACAATAATGCACACCTCTCAGTGCTTCACATCCATATCAATGAGCCAGTTTATAAAAATAGTGGAAGCAAGAAATGCTGTCTGTAACTGGCCATCATACATACACAATCTTTATATATATACTGCATCCTAACTCAATTGAATGGAGATGCTACAGCAACTTTTTTGCAAGTGACGTACAACAAAAACGAAAAGGCTCTGAACCAAATTTTTTCAACTCACCAGCAAAGAAACATGTGAACGTGGTAGAACAGGGGTATCAAACTCTATTGCACCGGGGGCCAAAAATCAAAGCCCACTTTAGGTCACGGACCGAACAGGATAAACATTTATTAAACACACTAAAAGTAATTGTTTTCGGATCATGAAGAAGAATAAAAACAGACAGGAATATTATTCCACAATAAATAAACAGTTTACTCTTTTTAAAAATATCTATTGTCAAAATTATAAAAGTTACAACTATGAGCATGATGTAAAAATATGAAAAATGAAAAATTTAAATAAAAATTATGCTTTTCCAGAAAAGTAAAAATAAATCAAAACATTCTGTTTTCTTTGCTCCCGGGCCATTTTTAGAAAAATAAACTAAAACCGTAAATATCTTGAAATATTTTTGTTCTTCATAAAAATGTTCCTGTCAAAATCATACCAATTTCAAACATGAGCATGGCCCAAAAACCATATCACTGGGCCATTAATAACAACAATAATATTAATAGATAAATGTTAAATGATATCGCAGGGTGTATATAATTGTAAGGGCCTGGAGTTTGACCCTTAGTTTAGTAAAACATTATTTTAAACCATGTACCATGAATAGAAATACAGATTAATATAAACAGCGAGCTGATTCCTGAGCACTAAAAATGTATCCCATTGCTAAGCAATCACTGCTAGTTTTAAATAAACTCAGTTATGAGTAACGGTCTTAACAACACCTCTTTCCCATGATTAATTCACAATAATCAATGCCCTCAGGTACCTTATTGCTTTAATAATGTATGTTATAAAAAAGCCTGTTTCTGAGCTTATTGAATTTGGTCTCCAGCCCTCATTGGTTCTTACCCCAGTCTTTTGATATGAACATACATGTTCTCTCAGCAGCTCAGTTTATCAGCCTGGTGTAAAAAGAAGTTATATTTAATGTAGCCTGAGCACCAGATCAGCTTCAGAACCAGCACATTTCTGAAATCTCATTATTGTATGTATAAAATGTGTATAAAAATACCCAAATGTATACACAATGGTTTTATATGATTGCTATTTTAAGTGATTTATTCCTCACCATCCACAGTGAAAGACTACCAGTTGGTGCAGGCTGATGAGGGTTTAGCTCCGTCCAACTGCTACCTGAAGAACTTCATCTCCATCCTGAGCCAGCTACTACAGAGCGGGGTGGATAGCACTGCCTCTGATGCTGTAGAGGCAACCTGGGTTCTCTCACTTACCCTGAAAGGCCTGTACAGCATCCTCAAGGTAATCAGCACACTAAGCAGCACGAATACATGTCTAGAGGTAAACTAATGAACAAGAGGCTCGCTATTTGAGTTCATCTGAATTCTTCTAAGGGCAAGGTAGCTCAGTGGTTAGGGTGTTGGGCTGTCGATCTGAAGGTTGTGTGTTCAAATCCCAGGTCCACTGAAGTTACCAATATGGGTCCTTGAGCAAGTCTCTTAACCCTCATTGCTCCAGGGATGTTGTGATTAACCCTGTGCTCACCTTGTAAGTCGCTTTGGATAAAAGTGTTTGATAAATGACCAAAATGTTATAAACCCTCATCGGATCTCAGTACTTTCACTGTCTTGTTCTTTAGAAGTTCAAGTGTAAAACACTGTGAGGCTGTTTTGAGATGATGTACTATTGTAAAAAGTACAACATAATTTATAAAAATTCAATTATGAATCATTTTTGATTTACTTAATAGATTAAAGAACAAAGAAAAGACTTTCAGTGTTTTCAACTATAAACTTCATTCTATATGTTAAATATAAACAAACTTGACAATTACAGGAATATATATATAATATCTGGCTTTTATTGTCCTGCTGTGCTCTGCTCGCTGAGCTTTGGACCTCACAAGGTTTCTGCCTTTAAAACAAACACCACTTTTTTTTTCTTTCCACTGTATTAATGGCTTGTTATTTGAGGATTCAGGTTGTAAAGCTGTTTTGAGATGATGTAGTATAATAAAAGCAACTATACAAATGAATAAACTTTTGAGGGGCTTGCTCAAGGACCCCACATTGATAACTTCATTGAACTTGGGGTTTGAACCCACAGCCTTCTAATCGATAGCCTCACGCCCTGTTGTGTTATGCTTGTGGTAGAGGTGCTGAAAAAATCTATTCTTTAATGAATCGCGATTCGTAGGCCTGGCGATTCTGAATCGATTCAAAATTTCAACCTGAATCCCCAGCGCTAAGAGGCAAACGTGCTAACCACTAAGCCATCATGTTGCAGAATTAACTTCTAAGTAAAATTATATTTAATGAATGTAATAAAGTTCATCGGGTGGCACGTTGGCTTAGTGGTTAGCACGTGGTTAGCACCACTCAGCAATAGGGGTTTCCGGTTCAAATCCCCATCTGGGTGGAGTTTCCATGTTCTCCCCGTGTCCGCGTGGGTTTCATCTGGGTTCTCCGGTTTCGTCCCACAGTCCAAAAACATGGATCAAGTTGAATTATCCAAATTGCCCCATATAAAGTGTGTTTTTGTGAGTGAGTGTGTTCCCAGGGATAGATTGGCACCCTGTCCTGGGTGTATCTGCCCAGTGCCCGAAGTGTTCTCCCCTGGATGGGCATGGGGAACCCCACCGTGACCTTAATAGATGATAAAGCGGGAGATAATGGATGGATGGATGGAATAAAGTTCATCATTAAAAACACTTTAATTCTTTTCTTTATATGTTAATAAATTTGGAACCGGTTTTAGTTTTTTATTGTATTAATTGTCTTAACCTTTCTGAAAATAAAATGATACTTATATTTTAAAAGTTGTATTATTTTGTACTCAGTTCGTGTATCTTTCTAAGCTGTGCGTTCAGTTCTGATACTTCTGGCGTACTTGTTGGGAAGGGTAAACCTGTATGTGACTGTGTGCATGTTGTCTCATGATCCTGATCTCTGCTGTTCCAGACACATGGGAGCAAGCAGGCGCACCAGGCTGTGCACGCCGCAGGTCTCATACAACTGCTGGTGCGGAAATGCAGTAAAGGCACAGGCTTCAGTAAGACGTGGCTCCTGCGAGATTTGGAGATCCTTTCGGTCATGCTGTATTCGTCAAAACGCGAGATCCACAACATGGCTGAGGAGAGTGACGGAGGTGAACGGGAGGAGGACCGGGAGAAGGAGAAAGAGCACGACTCGGACAGGTCCAGCTGCTACACTGATGACGTGGACCCACTTGAGGGACTGGATGAGGAGACCAGGGCCTGCTTTCAGGTTTGAGAGCATGAAAGTCTCCATGCATGTCAGGATAGTTTTTTATTTCTATATATTTGAAATTGCCATTTGTTTGTGTTTGCAGCTTACCCATGATGCCCTAAATGCCCCACTACACATCCTAAGGGCCTTGTATGAGCTCCAAATGAAGAGGACCGACTCATTTTTTCGGGAGGTCCAAAAACGGTAAGAGGGTTTCGAGTGAATGAATTTCTTAATGAATTCCATAACAGACTTATATGCACTATATAGATGATGATATTGGAACACCTACACGTTACACATACTGTATGGGCACTAGTTTTTTTTTTTTCAAGAAAATGTCTATGGGAGAAGATTATTTGCCTATTTATTCAGAAGAGCAGTTGTGAGGACATACACTGATGTTTCTTGTTGATCCCCAAGGTGTTCATTCAATGGGGTTGAAAACAGCACAACCAGTTTCTTCCACACCAAAATGTGGTGGATCATGCAGACCACAGACCTTTCAAAAAGCTGAAAGCAGACTTTTACTAGGTTATTGATTTTGGACGGCACGATGGCATAGTGGTTAGCATGTTTGCCTTCCATCGCTGGGGATCCTGCTTCGAATCCCAACCTGGCTGGAGCTTCCATGTTCTCCTCATGTCCTCATCTGTTTCTCTTGTTTTTCACAATTCAAAAACATGGGTTCAAGGTGATATGGCTAATCTAAATTCCCCCTATATAGTGTGAGTGTGAGCCCAGCGCTGGATTGACGCCCTGTCCTGAGTGTATCTGCCCAGCACTTAAAATGCTCTCTTCTGGATGGGCATGGGAACAACACCCTTCCCCCCCCCATGACTTTAGTAGAGAATTAAATAGAAGGTGATGGATAGATGGGTTCTTTATTTCATACAATTGTCACAATGGGACTAAAATGTAATTGATGATCAAGATCAAAATTATTAAGAGGAGCATCCTAGTACTTTTATCCATATAGTGTATCTGCAAGCACATCCTTTGTAAGTAATATAAATCCATGTCACTCATCCATGAAAAAATGCTCATTACTATTCTACACCCCACATTCTATGTTTCCTTTCAGATTTGATGGAGATGTAATAAAGACAGATGAAGCCATCCAAACACTGGCACAGAAGTGGCAGCCTTCTAAGCGACCGCATTCTGCAGAACGCCTCGCCAAAGCAGTGGACACAGACATGATCATCGTTCCCTGCACTGTAAGTCTTATTGAGTCTAAAAAGATCTAAAATTAAATTATTTATTTTGCTAGTGTAATTATAATGAAAGTTTGTGCATTATTGTGAATCGGGAAAGGGGTGTTCGAGCGACGCGATGCGGAGTACGGTTACACCTCTTTCTTGTCATTTATTCAGGATAATATACATCCTTGAGTGTCTAATAACTGTAAGAAAATGGTTACAAACACACTATAATAATAAAAAACGGTTAATTTAAAAAGCAAGATTATTAACAATCTGGTCTTCCGCAAAATCATATCGTCTGATTTTTAAATAAAACATTGAATGCTGAGTAACAGGATACCAGTTTCTCTACCAACCACAATATGCCATCTAGTGGCCAAATTACAGAACACAATTTATTATAAACAGCCACAACAGGCTTAGTGCGCATCAGGAATCGGCTCTCTGTTTATATATGTTTTATGTTTATATACATAATCTGTATTTTATAATTGAAAATAATGTATTGTATATCAAGCGCTCAGAGTTATTGTCAATAATGTCATGGCTGGACAAACAGCTCAGCCAATCAGATTTAAGGACGGAAATCCATCCATATATTATCTTCCGCTTTATCCTATATTAGGGTCGCGGGTGGGGGAGAATCCAGGGGAGAACTTTTAGGGCGCTGGGCAGATACACCCAGGACAGGGCGCCAATCCATCACTGGGCACACTCACTCACACAGACACAATCTATTTGGGGCAATTTGGAGAACTCAATTGACTTGATCCATGTTTTTGGACTGTGGGAGGAAACCAGAGAGCCCGGAGGAAACCCACGCAGACACGGGGAGAACATGGAAACTCCACCCAGATGGGGATTCGAACTGGGTATCCCCAGCGCTGAGAGGTGTACGTGCTAACCACTAAGCCACCGTGCCACCCCGTTTTATAATACTCATCATAATTTGTAAAATGTTATCAATGAACCTAAATGAGCCTTTTGTGTCTTTGTGAAGGCAGGTCACCTTCTTGTGGGTGCACTGTCTTGTTTTTACATGTACCACAGTGGTCGCTGCACATTTTAGGGGTTGAATGGGATGAAGCCATTTTCTCAGATCTTCATTCACAGGTTTTCTCACTTTCTTTACTCAGTCTAAACCGAGCCGGTGTGAAAAGGCCACCGAGGAGACGAATGCAGTAACTCAGAAATTGATTACGGTCACTGAGAGCGAACTGCAGCTCAGCTACACCAAGCAGCGCCGCACCAAGAGTTCGGCATTGCTGCACAAAGAGCTGGACGCTCGCAGCAACAAAGCCGTGCGTCATTACCTGTTCCGGGTGAACGAGGCAATCAGCATCTTGTATGCACGCCATGTGCTCGCTTCGTTACTGGCTTTCTGGCCTGACGAAGTCCCCATCAGAGAGGAGGACCTGGAGCTGAGTGGAGCCTCTCACATGGCCTACATCCTGGACATGCTCATGCAATTGGAGGAAAAGCCAATGTGGGAGAGGGTGAGTGTGCTAGCATGAACGATTTGGTTCTATACATCTTCCTGTAACTAATAACTGGGTTCTTTCTCCTCTCACAGATCCTCAAGAAAGTTATAAAGAGCTGCAGTCAAAGCATGTTAGTTAGTCTCTCGCTGACGGCATGCCAGTTCATGGAGGAACTTGGAATGGCGGTGCAGGTCCGTGAATCCAAGCACCCGTATGACAACAACACAAATTTTGAGGTACGAAATCCATCTGTCTGACTCCTTCACCCTGCTTTTTAAATACTGTGTACATCCAGCTTTTGTATGATCAGATACTCACATTGTTTACACACACAGCTCGTCCACTGTATTCGTAATATGTACATCTAGCCCTTGTAGTGTTCATACTGCCCACCTACCACATTCATACTGCATACATACTACTCACCTACCACATTCATACTGCATACATACTACTCACCTACCTCATTCATACTGCCCACCTATCACATTCATACTGCATACATACTACTCACCTACCACATTCATACTGCATACATACTACTCACCTACCACATCCATACTGCCCACCTACCACATTCATGCTGCATACATACTACTCACCTACCACATTCATACTACTCACCTACCACATTCATACTGCCCACCTATCACATTTCTGACCCGCCACTCAAGGAGGATGAGTCCCCCACTGAGTCTTGGTCCTCTCAAGGTTTCTTCCTTAAAATAACAACATAACAGGGAGTTTTTTTCTTGCTACCACATTCATACTGCATATATACTGCCCACCTACCACATTCATACTGCATACATACTGCCCACCTACCACATTCATACTGCATACATACTACTCACCTACCTCATTCATACTGCCCATTTACCACATTCATACAACATACATACTGCTCACCTACAACATTCATACTGCCCACCTACCTCATTCATACTGCCCACCTACCACATTCATACTACTCACCTACCTCATTCATACTGCATACATACTACTCACCTACCTCATTCATACTGCTCACCTACCACATTCATAAAACATACATACTGCTCACCTACCACATTCATACTGCCCACCTACCACATTCATACTGCCCACCTACCACATTCATACTGCCCACCTACCACATTCATACTGCATACATACTACTCACCTACCTCATTCATACTGCCCACCTACCACATTCATACAACATTCATACTGCTCACCTACAACATTCATACTGCCCACCTACCACATTCATACTGCCCACCTACCACATTCATACTGCCCACCTACCACATTCATACTGCATACATACTACTCACCTACCTCATTCATACTGCCCACCTACCACATTCATACAACATACATACTGCTCACCTACAACATTCATACTGCCCACCTACCACATGCATACTGCCCACCTACCACATGCATACTGCATACATTCTACTCACCTACCTCATTCATACTGCCCACCTACCACATTCATACTACCCACCTACCTCATTCATACTGCCCACCTACCACATTCATACTGCATACGTACTGCCCACCTACCTCATTCATACTGCCCACCTACCACATTCATACTGCATACATACTGCCCACCTACCGCATTCATACTGCATACATACAGCATATCTACCGCATTCACTGCTGCATATATGTACTGCCCACCTAACCCATTCATGCTGCCCACATACTGCTCATTTACTACATTCATGCTCTCTGTACATACTGCCCACCTACCTGGTTCATACTGCCCAACTACTTGTGCATGTGTTTACAATCAGATGTTTCTTGCTCTGTTACAGGACAAGGTTCACATCCCTGGTGCTTTTTATCTGTCGGTAAAATTTGACTCCCGTTGCCACACCGAGGAGGGCTGTGATGAGCTCCAGCTGGCCAGCAGCGCTGATTTCCTGCAGGACCTGCACACGTTCAGTGGTTCTTTCCACAAATGGGCTGATGTGGAGATTCCAGGTGAGAGGAGAGCAACTCATTTCATGTTGCGGCGGTATGGCAGCTGCCGTGTGGTGTGACTATTCTGTATTTCATCTCTAGGGGACACTCTTCACTACAGGTTCATATCAGACATGAGTAATACGGAATGGGGCTACAAGTTCACAGTGACAGGAGGACATCGAGGACGCTTCCAAACTGGTCAGTGTCTTATCCCGTCTCTCCTGTATTTCCATTCTGTTCCAGTCTGTTGCCGTTAAACTCATCTGACCTGGGGTAAATTTACCATGGAGCTGTGGTGGTGCATCCCCCAGTGTGTGATCGATCACTGTAACCATCTCTGGAGCAGCAGTGGGTGCACGTCCTCAGCTGCACCTCTTTTGCATCTAATGACTAAATTAATAGCGTCACACAGCGTTCTGCCTGGTTTCTATTTGTGAATGTTAAATAGCTTCTTTCCACCTCATGGTGTAAATGCTGTGTTTATAGAGAACACCATAGTCATTTATCTCTGGCAAGGGTGGAATTAAGGTAAACTGTGTGACTGGGGCTTCTCTTAGTTTTTCAGTTGAACGTTGGCAAATGAGTGCAATGCCGCAGTTCAGGTTTCGGTGATGCTCTGCTGCACTGATGGAACCCGGCTCTTTCTGGCAGCCTCTTGTCGAAAATCACTGATGCAATAATAAAATGTCTCTTTAATTCACCCAGGATGTGATCATTATCAGTGATTTCATCTCAGATCCGAGTGCTGAGCAGTTTGGATTGTGAGTGCAGTCTGTCCTTATTTGGTCAACCTCTAAAGCGCTTCAACACCAGACGTGACGCAAACCACTCTGCATAGTTTTTAGGGCACTTGAAGTTAATTGTGTGGCTGATCTAGTCAGAGGGAAATTGATACAACTCAGCAAGCACATAATCCAGGACGTCTGTCCGCCTACTGATATGGGACTTTATTTAATCAGCCCATCGCATGTCAGTAGTGTATTGTGTGAAAGAATGCAGATACAGGTAGCCTTCTCTTTATTTATCAGAATGGGGGATGAGATGCCTCTCTCTTTAAACTCTTTTAGTTTCCTTTACGCCGACCTTCAGGTTTTAGAAGTTTTACAAGACCACCACAGAGCAGGTACTATTTGGGTGGTGGATTATTCTCACAAGAGTGACACTGATGTGGTGCAAGACCCATGACCTTCATTATTGGGAATGGTAAATTTCTCTATTGTGTAACCAATAAAGGATTATCTTATCTTATTCAGTCGTAGGAATCATCCTTCGATTCGATTCCCGATCCAACCATGTACTGTGGCTGAAGTGCCCTTAGGCAAGGCACCTAACCCCAATTGCTCCCCAGGCACTGTGTCACTCAGTGTGTTTATATGTGTGTGTGTTTCACTGCACGGATGGGTTAAATTCCTCTGTGTGTGAGCACAGTAGACAAAATAGATCACTTTCTCACTTTATTTCCAGGGTGCTGCTAAATGCTGTAAATTGCACTGATCTGGGTGGATCAGACACAGTAGTGCTGCTCAGTAACTCTGCTAGACTACGAATAATCCACCACCCAAAAACATCCAGCCACCAGCATCCAGTGAACACTAATGGTGGATTATATAACTTTTTACTGAACTGAATATGTCTTACTATATTTGGAAAAAGGACACCTGTTCATTACACAGTCTGTACGCTAGTGTCCTACACAAGGAGGACGAGTCCCCCACTGAACCGCGGTCCTCACAAGGTTTCTTCCTTCCTAAACAGCAGGGAGGTTTTCTTGCCACTGTCACTTCATTGTGCTCTTAGCACAAACTGTACAGCAACATAAGACTTACTGTCTCTGATATACCATCTGTAAGGTGGAGCAGTAAAGTCTACAGTAAGTGGGCACAGTGTAGAAACTCCAGCAGCACTGCACCACCATGTCAGTGTCCTTGCAGTGCCAATGCAAACAAAAAAATGCTAAAAATAAAATCTCTAAAGTAAGGGGAACGGATACAACAGACAACAAAATAAGCGCTCATTAATGTTTCTACACACAATGTTTATAGGTACACATCCTTGTTTTTATGTTCTATGTCCATTATTCATTATTAAAGTCCCACTACATTTGTCCATATAATATATATGTATTTGTGTGTATGTGTTGTTAATATTTATATTCTTGATGCAGGGTTTGAGATCCTAAAACAGATGCTGGCTGATGACCAGGCTGTCACCTATCTACCCCTGGCAGACATTTGGGAGTGGCAAGTGGGCGTGGCCTGTCGTCAGACAGGAAGCCAGCGCCTAAAAGCTATCCACCTGCTGCTCCGAATACTGCAGTGTCCCACACAATGGTAGGAGTTAGATCTTGCTGAGTTTTTAAAAAAAGTAAAAAAAAAAAATAGTCCATCTGGTTGATATTTAAAACACATTTAATGAAACAGTTTTAATAAGAACCACAGTATGTTTGCATCTCTCTTTACTAGGCCTTTGGTCTGTTAATACTGGGTTTAAACTGACATCACACAGGGTTAGGATCTTTTCCTTACAGCTTTTCAATATATTTGCATTTTAGCTCAGCCGTTGCCTATTGGTTATGAAAATGCTGCTCCTCCCTTTCTACGCTCAACCAGACCCTGATTTGAATAACATGTGACTCTGCTTTGTACTATATACTGAAGTGATTATGATCTCCAGCAAACACTACCAATTTAATTGTAGTATATTTATAAATACTGAAATAATGGGTCTAATTCAAATCTTTAAGTCATTTAAATGTAGTCGTAGTAGCAATTATTGCTAGTACAAGTAGCAGTATTACTAGAATCAGTTGTAGTTGTTATAATTTTAATAATAATAGTAGAGTTACAAGTTTTAAAGTGGTATCAGCAACATTAGAAGTTACTATATTTACTGTAGTATTATTATTTAGTATTAGTATAGCATTATTATTATTACAATTGTATTAAAATGTAAGTAGTGAATAGTTGGTGTTTCTTTTATTTCATAATGACATTATTGTATAAATATCTCCTTATATCCAGATTAAGTGTTTTGTAAGTATTTTGCCCTTTACTAATGTACTGGCACGGCATATACTCGAGTTCTCCTAATTACCTGTAGTGTATCCACAAACACCTGCCATACTTTATTATTGACTTGGAAGTGTATGTGTGTGTGTGTGTGTGTGTGTGTTTGAGAGCCCCATATTCCAGATCCACAAACCCTTTGCATAAAACTCTGGCCGCGTGCTTCCTCCCTTGATTGTTGCCATGACGATGGGTTCACATGCCATTGAGGCGATTTGCATGTTTTCCATGGTGTCAGACACGATCAGGCCTGTGTGTGTGTTTGTTCATGTGAGCCCATGCACGAGTTTAAAATAGGAATATTTTGGTTTGTGGTGTCAAATGAATAAGGCAGATGGAATAAGGCATGCAAATGCCCCCATCTGCCCACCTGTGGCTAACAATGACACAGCACTGAACTAAAGTAATGAATTATGGGTGGATTAGGTGCTGTTAAAGTGTGTGTGTGTGAGTGAGTATCTGCCTACATATCTACACATCTCACTTAAAGTACTTCATATGTATATGCCACACAGTGTAAACATGTTGCGTTCCGGTGCATCCATCATTGTCTGTTTGTGTGTTTTGCAGGGGCTCCGATTTGACCCTGCTGAGACCACTGTGGCAGCTGTTCACCTCCATGCAGAGCGGCGTGAGTCAGGATCCTGCCAGCATCACGGTGCTTTTGCCTCTTCATCGCGCCCTCACCGAGCTCTTCTTCGTCGCTGAGGCCAAAGCCATGGTGATGAGCTCATCCTCTTCCATTTATACAATGTTCCCACACACAAAATGCACCAGCCGTCCCCTGATGTGAGACAAATTCCTCTGCTGGAAACCATTTATAAGTCATAATGCTCTTAAGTGATCATTTGTCAGTCTGCAACCACTGTATATCAGGATACGCCTCTTAGTTATTGGTCTCAGATGCTTCACTTGGTGCTATTGCCACAGCTGTAGAAGTGGCAAACTTTAGTTTTTCCAGCTTTGTGAATAGTTTAGGGAGGGTCATCTTTGATCCAGTCTGATCCAGGGTATATAAAGGCATGGTTGGGTGACTTTGTTGTGGAGGAACCTGACACAAAAAGCTCATACCTCAACCCAATATCACACATTTTGGCTTAAATAAATCTGAGATTGTGAGCCAGGTCCTCTCACCTAACATCAGTCTCTGATCTCACAAATGCTGTTCTTTCTCAGACACGCTCATATATTGTAGAAAGAACTTGGGATGTAAGTGAAGCTTCTGTAGGGATGATTGTGTATGCCCCAGTACAGCATCAGTCAAAGGTTTGAACACGCCTCCTTCTTGCTCCACTTATTGTCCATGTTCTCAGGTCCACTTACTGCAAAGAAGTTCTACAATTCCAGACTGTAGTCCATCTGTTTGTGGACTACAGTACATACTGTGTAAGTTTCCTTTACTCTGTTCTCTAATGGTCAGGGCCCCAGTAGTAGCACCACAGAGCAGGTATTATTTGGTTGGGCCATTATTCCTATCCCAGCAGTGTCACTGAGTGTTTAAATGAAACTACAGCACCACTGCTGCACTAAAACCCCCTCACTGCATCACTGTCACTGCAGAACTGACAGTAAACAATACATCACCCAAATTATACCTGTTTTGTAATGCTCCTGACCAATAGAGAACAGAGAACCAACAGGGGACTAACAAAGAAAGAAAAGAGATGTACTACAGTCTGTAATTGTAAACTACAAAGTCCATCTATATGGTAAGTTGAGGAAATGGAGAATGGAGCAAGAAGGAGCTATGTCCAAACTTATTACTGCTACTGTATCTCACAGTACATCTGTAGTAGGGGCATTTTCAGGTTACCACATCAGACATTGTGGTTGTCATGTGAGAGAACAAACCTTTATTAAAGGACAATAGCACATATTAGTGTTCAGACACACTTACACACATTAAAAAATATCACTTTTTAAGACAACAAAATCGAATACTATTTGACCAGCAATGCCAAGTCAGCTTTAGTTATTTGTTGTGCACTATCCAAAAAAAAAAAAAGATATCTAAAGGTATATAGGGAGTCTTTGTGTGTCTTTAACCTCCACTGCTTCTTAATCTAGTTAGATCCTGTTTGTTTTCTTCTCTCAATTCAGACCTTTCTTTAAGTAAACCTACACCATCAGCAGGTTGTGATGTTTTAACCATGGCATTACATTTGTCAATGCTTTTGTAATAAGGATTTTTGAAGTTGAGTCGGGAAGTGAGGTGCTGCGGTGGGTAGCGCTGTCGCCTCACATTAAAAGGCCCTTGCTTTCATTACTGCACCGGTGACCTCTAGCTTTCTGTCCCAGGATTGGTTTTCTCTCAGTGCAGAGACGCAAGTCGGGCGTTAATAGGATGTTTCCTAGCATTTCTCCTGACGAGCACTGTGGTTAAAATGCAGCACTGCCAGTGCACCCAGCACTGTTAAGGGCTTAAACAAGATGTTTAATCTGGTGTTACTTAAAAGTATTATATAATTAAACAATAAGCTATGAGGGGGTGTACATTACTGTGAATAAATCACAGGAAGGAGGTGGTGTTGGACATGATGCGAGGTGGAGTACAGTTGCACCTCTTGCTCGTGATTTATTCACCATAACACAACCTTGAGTGCCTTCTTACTTTTATAAAATGGTTACCAACACACTTTAATTCATAAACGTGTTTATTAAAAACTAATTCGGTTATAATCTTGTATATTGCAGCAATATCAAGTCCAATTTTTAAAGTAAACGTTGATCGCTGAGTAACTGGATTCCGGTTTTTCTAACAATCACAAAATGCCATCTAGTGGCCGAACAGCCGCAACAGACTTAGTGCTCATCAGGAATCGCCATTTTATGGTACATAATTTAAAATAATATACTGTATATCACATTGATACGAATGTGAAGCGGTCAGAGGTGTGGATTATTTTCAATAATGTCCTGACTGGACAAACAACTCAGCCAATCAGATTTAAGAACCAGAACTTCCTGTTTTATATGTAGTATTAGTTTTTACCAGTGTACTTTGTTTGAATCATGTAGAATGTCAAGTATAAAAGACTGATCACACTTACTTATGCACACACTTACTTATGCACCTTGTTTCTACTTTTATTGTCTATTGCATCATTTTCTTTTATTATACCAATTAAGTTTGTTGTTCTACAGTTACAGACTCCAGGACATCTGTTTCTCTACATACTTTTAGACATTAAGTGTAGAAACAAAGGAGGGGGTTGTCTGCTGAGTGTACACCACTGTCACTGTATGATCATATGACGGCGTCGTCATATGTTAAAGTGCCGTTTATACATTTGTACGCCCGATCTACAGTCAGCCATGTTTCACACTGTTCCATCAGAATAAATGATTCTGGAAACAGGTGCACCTTCTTACCATAGATGGCCTTCAAGCCGTGCAGTTCTTCGAACACTGACAAAAAGTAGTCTGGATTAGATCAGGTCCATTGCAGGACATTTTTATGCTATTCCTACTTTTAGTCTCTCTATGTAAACACCGTGAGCTTGTGAGTTTTAATCTGTCTCAACAGTACTTCTGGCCTCTTGAAGTTCTGTAATACTGTGCAAAACGTCTATGGCACCTGTGAGATATATTTTAAAAAGCTGCTCATTTGTGCAGTCGGCATTTATTTGCTCAGGAAGAAAATGTTCCAGTATTTATCATAATACCACATCTGCCAATAATTCATTAATTAGATTAGAACAGTGTGTTCATTATTTCTGAGTCTGTCTCTATGAAGGCTCAGTAATATTTAAAATGTAATTTTAAAAGTAAGTGACATGGTGGTATAGTGGTCAGCACGTTTTCCTCTCAGCACTGGGGCTCCAGGATCGAATCCTGATCTGGGAGGAGTTTCCATGTTTCTCTGGTTACCTTCCACAGTCCAAAAACGTAGATTCAAGGTAGACTGGCAGCATATATTTGTGTGTGTGTGTGTGTGTGTGTGTGTTGTGTGTATATTGTCTCTACATAGTGTGTATGTGTAAGAGAGTGTGATTGTGCCCAGCGATAGATTGACACCCTGTCCTGGGTGTATCTGCCCAGGGCCCAAAACATTATCCACTGGTTGGGCATGCAGATCCCCCCTCCTTGCCCCAGTATAGGATTAAGTGGAAGATGATGGGATTGAATTTGGGATCAAACCGATGTTCCCTAAGTAAATCCACCCAGGGACAGGGAAAGGACATGCAGACTCCACACAGAAAGGACATCATCCCTACAAAACTGGGTATCGAACCCAGAACATACATGCTGTGAGGCGGCAGCACTAACCAATACACTCATTATGTTAAGTGGAATGTACTGGTAATGGAATGATGATGTTACCAACCAAATTTTGTTCTATAGTTGTGTGCACTTTGGAACCTTATTTATACCAGAGATGCACATATTTTTGCATCTCAAAAATATTCTCAAAAAGGTTCTCAAAAAAGCATATGAAGTTGTTTATTTTTTGGCAAATGCTTGTTTTTTTACATTCAGTTTCAGACTGGCCATTTTTTAAAAGTAATTAATGTTGTTTGCTTCTGTGATATGCTGATGAATCGATGGAATTGTTAAAACCAGTAGGAAAAAAAAGTTATGTTATAAAGCTCTCTCGAGCTCGACTGTGTGTGTTAGCCCCAGCAGTGGTGTAGGCAAACGTGATGCACAGACACCAAAACGCAGAATTCATTCATTTGGATCACACATGCGCACCACTGATTATAACCATTTATCTTGAAGTGCTTGTAGCTTGAAACATGTACATATTGGCGACATTGAGCAATGAAATATAAATACATTATTATCATTGCTTGGTTGATAAAATTATACTGAGTATCTATGAGGAGAGATTCAATAACACACATTGTAAAATCACTAATAACTGCATAAATACTATATATGTTTTTTCTATTAGTGGTGTTTTTTCCGAGCAAACCAATGCCACACTTCCTGATTAGCAGCTCCTAAGAGGGCTTGAAAGCCCTCTATTGTTCATTCATTCATTATCTCCCGCTTTATCCTCTATTAGGGTCGCGGGGGGGTTCCCCATGCCCATCCAGGGGAGAACGTCTCGGGCGCTGGGCAGATAGACCCAGGACAGGGCGCCAATCCATCGCTGGGTACACACTCACATACTCAAACAGACTCTATATGGGGCAATTTAGAGAAGTCAATTAACTTGATCCATGTTTTTGGACTGTGGGAGGAAACCGGAGAACCCGGAGGAAACCCACGCGGACACGGGGAGAACATGGAAACTCCACCCAGATGGGGATTCGAACCGGGAATCCCTAGCGCTGAGAGGCGAACGTGCTAACCACTAAGTTACCGTGCCGCCCTCGCCCTCTATTGTTATTCTCGATATTCTTATTATTTTCAAACTGCCATTACAACCCCTTCATGGGCACAGCATTTCAAGCCCTCTCTGTAGTTCTTTCAGGAAATACAAATCTAGTTTACATATAACTCTCATATTACAAAAACTAGGGTTGAATTGAATTAAAAAGTGAATTAACAGTACTGCACATACTTCTTAATGGCATCACTAATCACCTCAGGCTTATATCACTGTATAGTATGTGGTTCTCAAAGCAGATCAGTATGATTACTCAGTGCATAGCAACATAACCACACTGAAGCTGATGAATGAACTGAAAATAGTCTTTGAATGTGATTCACACTGGACAAACTCTTACAGGTTGTTTACTACATAATATGAACAAAAGTTTTTGGACACCTAAACTTACACCTACAGCTTTTATTGAACTTTAGTCTCGCCTTTGCAGGAAATAAAGAGATAAACAAAGCATCCTATATGATTTTGTCTGTAGAATATAAATATGAATGTGTCTGTAGAAACTTATTGCCATTTATCTAGAAGGTCAGTCACTGATGGACACTGTTGGTATAGGAGGGTTCGGCTCATGATCTCAGTGTGCTTGCATGTGTGTATACACTTACCGACTATTTTAATAGGTACAGCAATTTTTTTTTCTCCACTTATATAGATAAACTTTATAGTTTTACATTTATAGACTGTACTACATCGGTTTTTCTACATCCTTTGTTAGTTGCATTTACTCTCTTCTCTGGTTATGTCACATCACTGTATCACATCACAAGCGAGCACAGATTTGGCTACAGCATCCCTGGAGAAATGAGGGTTAAGGGTCAAGGACCCACACTGGTAACTTCAGTGGACCTGGGATTTGAACCAATGACCTTCAGGTTGAAAGCCCAACACCCAAACCACTGAGCTACCACACCCAATGAACTCCAAAGATTTGTGTTCCCATGCCCATCCAGGGGAGAACGTTTCGGGCGCTGAGCAGATACACCCAGGACAGTCTATAGTTGGGCACACACTCACTCACACACACACACAAAAACACACTCTATATAGGACAATTTGACCCTTTGACCCATGTTTTTGGACTGTGGGAGGAAACCCACACAGACACGGGGAGAACATGGAAACACGATTTGAATGCCATCGGGAATCCCTAATGCTGAGAAGCGAGCGTGCTAACAGTCATGTGACCTTCCTAATTTATTCTATGTATGATGTGTGTGTGTGTATACAGCTGTGTACTAAACAGAATGATTTACAATGAGCCACCATTCACAAAACACGTTTTCTCATCAAAGTGCTATTTTCATGCAGTTACAACCTTCTTTTTGAATGACATCCTGTAATTACATGTTAATTTGGGAAGAATTCTTTCACTGAAAAGCCTTTCACTGAAATACTGTGTCTAATAGGTATGACAGCCTTCTAGAGAATAAACAACATTATTTTTTTTGCTTTCCCATCAGGAACAAGGTGTTCTACAAGAGTATCTCCTCGCTGTGACGACCAATGAGCAGCTCGTGGCGCGTACAGCTCAGGTAAAGCTGTCTTTTACCTGTTCATTACACTGAGTGTGTGAGGGGGTTCAACATTCTTCTAAAAACTATTTGTAATGTAACATGAGAGTGTATTAATTGAGAAGAAGGCAATGCCATGCGTGTCTAACACTGCTTATCTAGATTGTAGAAACAACACGAGTCATAAAAACTTAATGAGACTTAATGAGACCATTGTGTATTTTGTGGGACACTGTTGTTATTATAAAATGATGCTGGCACAAAATAACAGCCGTTCATGGTGTCATATTTGAAAGTTTGTTTTTATTGAGGCAATCAAACTGAACAGGGGAAATAACTTCCTTTGTTTGCATCAATGTTCACAGCAGACATCACGTTTAGAATTTAGACTAGCTGTCTGGAAAAATAAAATAGGGTCAAACGAGGTGCCATTCACAATAGTACAGGAAGATTTATTTTAAATATGTAATGCCAATTCAAGGGGCTGCTTTCAGAGAAAAATCCGGTGTTTTTAAAAGCCCCCAGCATGTTTAATGCATCGCTGTGTGGGTTTCAGGTTCGAGAGATCTCTCAATATTTTGCCAACTACACACACACATGAACTAAAAACGGTTCATCATTTATCTCATCTCATTATCTTCCACTTAATCCTCTACTAGGGTTGTGTGTGTGGAGGGGGTTCCCCATGCCCATCCAGGGGAGAACATTTCAGGCACTGGGCAGATACACCCAGGACAGGACGCCAATCTATTGCTGGGCACACACCCACTCACAAAAACACACTTTATATGGGACAATTTGGAGCATTTTAATTTTACCTTAAATTCATATTTTTGGACTGTGGGAGGAAAGCGGAGAACCCCACGCAGACAAGAAAAAAACATGGAAATTCCTTCCAGATCGGGGTTAGAACCAGGATTCCCAGCCCTGAATGGGAAATAAACTTATATAGTTAATTTAAGAGAGCAAAACAAAAGAAAACATAATTTAATCTGTAGTTACTTCATATGAACAGACATATTTGGACCCCCATCTCATCTCCAAAGATTTTCTACAAGGTATTAACATGTCTGTGTATTCGCTCACTCTATTCTGCCCTAAAATGTCACCAGTTTCTACAGATTACACATCCTCTTAGCTTGTTGCTTCTATTGCCATACTTTACAGTGGGAATGGAATTTGCAGGGTTTGGTTTGCAGCAATCATTACATGTCTTATACATTCTTCTTTTTGCTAGGTTTTAATAGTTTGCAGTTTTGTCGTAACTGTGTGATTATAAAATGCATTATTGAAATTGGGTTGCACTGATTGCAGACCGGAGATTCCTCACAGGAACCGGCTGTATTAACATTCATCCATCCATTATCTTCCACTTTATTCTCTTCTAAATACTAGATGCACCCAGAACAGGGCACCACTCACTCACACAGACAATCACACAAACACACTCTATATGGGGCAATTTGGAGCATTCAATTGACCTTGATCCATGTTTTTGGACTGTGGGAGGAAACCGGAGAACCCAGAGAGAACCCATGCGGACAGAAGGAGAACATGGAAACTCCCCACAGGTTGGGATTCGAACCGGAAGTCCCTAGTGCTGAGAGGAGAACATGCTAACCACTAAGCCACCGTGCCGCCCTGTATTAACATAGTATATAAAATACGTTAATATACTAATGGAATTGCTGAAAGTCCTGCTTCTGTCGTTCCATGGATCTCTCTTTCTCTGCGGCATGAGATTTTCCAGTTTATAAAGGCTGCTCACGCATATTATATAGAGCCATGTCAGGTGCGTTAATTACTTCTAATCGATGTCCAGCACAGAGGGCTCCACCTTTCTTCCCCCAGCGGCTACCGTCGCTACCGTCACAATTATACTGCAAAAAAAAAGCCAGGTGTGACAACGCTCCAAATCACACACTGTCAATTTTGAGACCTGGAACACAGGCCTAAAGTATTATGTACTATTGTTTTTGACTGCTTGGTAACATCAGCGCAACCCTGTACATTTAGAAGGGCAGCTCTTGGCGTGTGCATGTTCTCATTTGTTATGTGATGGTCTTTGTGTGGGTTGTGCTCAGGACTAATGCTTTTAGTAATTAGCCTGCGTGGATCTGATCAGTGGATTCATGACCGTGTTGTGTGTGATTCATGTGTAGGATGAGATACTAAGTGCAGTAGCTTTGATGACATGGAACATTTTGTAACGCAGTGCATGTCCTGTGTTTGTTTGGGTTTACAACTGCCAGCTCCATCCCCCGCGATGTGTTTAATCCTGCTTTGCAAAATTATCAGTAAATGTTTACAGCTAAACATCCATTTAAGTGCATGTGTGTGTACCTGTGTGTGTATATGTGTATGTATGTATATATATATATATATATGTGTGTGTGTGTGTGTGTGTGTGTGTGTGCACACCCATCCATCCATTATCTTCCGCTTAATCCTATACTAGGGAGTAGGTTTGTGAGGGGGTTCCCCATGCCCATCCAGAGGGAGAACGTTTCGGGCGCTGGGCAGATACATCAGGACCGTGTACAGGTCCATCACTGGGCACACACGCACTCACACAGCCACACACACTATATATAGGGCCAATTTAGAGCAACCAATTCACCTTGAATCCTTGTTTTTGGACTGTGGGAAATAAAACCGGAGAACCCGTAGGAAACCCACGTGACACAGGGAGAACATGGAAACTCAACACAGATCGGGATTCGAACTTGGATCTGAGAGGCAAACGTTCTAACTACTACGTCACCGTGGCACCCGCACGCGCACACATCATTGATAATTGTGTAGGTGTTGGCGGGAAGCGTTGATGTGTAAAAGAACTTGATGAATTGACTGCAGTATTTTGCCAAATCATTTTTCTCTCTGAAGCACTCCTCACACTGCTGTCTCCTTCACCCAATTTCTTTTATAACCTCTTTTTCATTTTTATTGCACAGGCCCTGAAGAACATCGCCGCCATCAGCCTGGCCATCAATTACCCTAATAAATCCACCAGGCTGCTGAACGACTCCCCCTGAGCGAGCAGGAGCCGGGGCTGGGGCAGCCGGCACACCATGTCCTCCCATGGCTGCTATAAAGCAGGCAGGTAACGGGTGTACAGGGAAATCCCCCGTGCACCGTCCTCCAGCAGCACGGTAAAACCTGGGTTTCTCACCCCGTTCTCGTTGAAATGGGGTCTACATTAACAGCCGCTCGGCTCGGATCTCCTCAGCTTCCAGCGGCCGCACGCCCAGCGAGGAGAATCTCCAACTGGCCCCTTCGTCCCGCTTCACCCTGTTAATACTTTTGCTTTAAGTAGGTCAGCGCTTCGTGCCAAATCTGCTGTACTTTCATCCTTGTATTTATGCATCTCTGTTTCGCGGGGGAACAAACGCACCGTGAATAAGACAATCGATCATCATAAAAGCAGGTCACCTCTTGCCTCGCCTTTCCCTCATCCCTAAAAATACGAGCAAACCCGCACAGCCTCCGCTCTCAGCGCGGCCAAAGAGTTTGCATTAACCTAAAATTTGGGTTGCATACAGCCGCCGAAACCACGGCCCCACTTTTCAGAGCTTTAGTTTTAAGAAACTTTATTTATTCCACATACAGTGTACATGACACATACGGTGATGCAGACTTAATTCTCATCCTTCATCTCAATTCGATATGCTGGGGTGTTTATTTTTTACGTGCCATAGGCCCCATCAGCCTTAAAGTAACTTCCCATCTGATCTGGGCAGATCGACTAGGGCAGGCTGGATGAAGGACGCGAAGCAAGACCTTATTCTGTGTGTAGAACTGATTGATGCAGAACAAATTCCGTTTAGTTGATCACAGTAATAAACCAGCCCTTCTGTTTCACATTACTTCAGATTAAGCTCATCTCTCACTTCTTTCACTTTGGAGTGTAGAGTACAGCGCCACACAGTAAACCAAATCCAACCATAACCAGTTCCTACCCTAAACCGGTATCATTAATTATCCATACAGTCACGTTCCATTCATGTTATAATTCTCATAAATAACAAATTCTATTTCCAGACATGGTGGGACATTTTTTAAAACTGCAGCTGATTAGAAATCTGTCATTTTTGTTTTCTTCTCTTTAAGCTTGGTTCAGCAAAGCAACAAAGTCATTTGGATTTTTTATTAAAAAATGGTCATTTGGAACCATATTAAAAAAATTATGTTGCAACTCATTCCTCAAGCTGGAACAGAGGCATCATGGGTCTGAAAAGATTTTAGTAACACTCTTCTGGAAACGTCCACGTTTAGGAGTTTAACTAGTAACAGTTATCAAGACTAGTTTAAAAGGCCATAGTATTAGTCTTTACAAGCAAGGATCAGTGCTGGTTCATCACTCTGTGCCAAATAGAAGTGTCGTCAGTTTAAAGTGTTTTAGAAAGATCATGAAATGTCCAATGTGAGCACTGCTACCAAATGTGTCTGCCCACTGAACTCTCATGCTGTATTATTTAAGAACCAGTCATGGCGCCACAATGGATTTTTTTGCACAAAATGCACAAAAATGCAACCTGAAACTGTATAATGCAAAAATAAGCAAGGAATTCATTTTGCGCAGAAGTTCTCTGGGTCATGAATTGACTGAAAAACACTGGGAACTCTTCTGTGATCAGAGCTCGCAGCTTGGTTTTAACAAAAATAGAGGTCGGATGCTGCGTGCCAAACTTGAAATATACTGTATAAAAAAAGGTCAGAGATCAGCATCTGTACCTTTCTCATGCACATTGAACAACTGTACTATAAAATTATATTACACAATTTATATAATGTATAATTATAATCTAAAATGATATACTATAAAATTCCACTTACAAACTTTTGCTATTGCAATTTTTTTTAAATAGTAAATGGAAATAGAAACATCCTGTGACCTAGTGGTGATCAGGCCTCTGTCCCAACTTTCAGATGGTTGCGGCATAAATGTTAAGTAATAAGTTTAAGTGAAATACTAATTATATTTACCTTTTTTTTTTTTTTTTCCTTTCTTTTTTTTCTTTGCATTTTTATAAAATATCCTGACTTTTCTGGAAATGGATGTTGTATATTCTAGTAACGCCACTGGCCAGTTATTTGAACTCCAACCGGTTAAGAAGCAACATGTTCTTTTTAATATCCGTTTTTTTTTTTTTTTTTTAAATATGTATAAATACGATGATCAGAAGAAATGTTATTCAGACAATTACCATCCTTTAACCCCATTTATTTTCTGATGTGAGTTTTGAGATGTATTAATAAGGACGGGTTTTGGTTTAAAGCATAATCAGGTAATCACTGTGTTGTAATTTGTGGGGTTTATTCTACACATGTAAACACGCTATACACGATGTTATGAATTTGATGCAACACGTCAGATAAGGTCTCACCTAGAGCTGTCAGTGTAACACTAATTAATAATAATAATGTCTTTGTAAAGTGGAAATGTCTGCCTGTGTGTGATGAATAGAATTCCTTAAAATATCTGATACATGAAAATCCCCGCTAGTTAAAAAAACGAAACCTCCTACGTGTGAAGTTTTTTCGGATATAACAATAAGACGAGCTCATGGGAATTGATTTGAACTCTGTCAGAGTGATGGGGATGGTGGTGGGTTGCATTCTTCTCTACTCCAAAAGAAACCTTTCTCTCTATATATAGGACACGGTGGGTTTAAAGTGTGTTGAATTAGTTTTGTTATTTTAATTTGTGTCGACTTTGTTGTTTAAGCCAAAGAATCTGTAGGAAGCTAGTCATGTGTGGGTCTCGTGATAAATCGTCTATTTGCTTTACCTGTGGGTTTGGTGAGGGGACAACCGAGACTGGAACACAGGTTGGATGCAGAGACTCTAGTCTTTGGTGAATTTGTTTACACAAATGCGAGCGTACAGAGCGTAAGCCACTATCGGTGCCTGAACTCCAGTTTCATGGCGGCTGTGAGGCAGACTTCCTGCCATGCCGAGCCACAGATACCAATAAATGATGTGCCTATGTTTAACATGAAGCAATCTTAATTTCTCATATCACAAAAGGAACCTTTCAACGGTTATAATTAAAAAAAAAAAAAAAAAAAAAAAAAGTTCTATGAATTCATTAGAATCGTTTTTTGAAGCTTTTTCTTTTGGAGGCGGTTTATTCATTTGAAATTGACATGAATGTATATAATTCTGTATTAAAATTAGAATTGCACATGTAGAAAAACATTCATATCACTCTCCCCTGGATACAACAGAATTATTTAATATATTGTTCTAAGTTTACACTTAACGCTTCTTGATTTTGTAAGCCATGGCAATTGGAAACAAAGATGATCTGTAACTCGTTTTTAATTAAAATGCTGTAATGATGCACTAACACTGTCTCCTGTCTTGCTTTTCTCAAACTTTAGAATCTGATCAGCACTCAGTGGCCATCTGATTAGTTTTACTACAGATCTTCTATCATATAGAGCTCTATCTTATACCCTGTACGAAGTCATGATGCTCATTACTATCTTACGCTCTAATGCCTTCTGCCTGAGTCATTTAAATAGCAACGCTGCTTGTGAATACATCTACACCGATGTGTGTGGTGGTTCAGGTACATTTCTGGTATATTACTATCTTGACAACAGGAAACACAAGTGCAACACTGACTGAAAACAACCCGGACAGACATCAACAGTCAGACGTTCATTACTATCTCTGTGGTAAATCATCAAAACAGGTGCAGGTTCAATGCCACTGAATCCTGTATAGAACTAAACACTATTAAATATCACTGCATTTATACAGAGAATGCATCTACGGCTAGATAAAGATGGCTAAAATAGAGCCCACAAATGAACTTTGTAGTTTTACAACAATATACTACTATCTCTTTGTTGGTGGTTAGTCCTCTAGTATTATTTGGGTGGTGAATGATTCTCATTGGGTGGTGAAAAATGTCTCGCCACCAGCATTTTATAGACAGCTTCAGATGGCACTAAAATATTAGAGTATGTATATTAGAGTATCTCTGCAGACTGTCGAGCAATGAGGTCCATGTGTATTACTCAATCCATGTGCACTAGTCTCAGGCAGCCACATGCAGAAGGTTAGGATTTGTAAACTTAGTCACACCATTACACTTGTACAGTCAGTACAATTGTTAGCTAACATAAGCTTACCTAACACTGAGGGTTGTGGGGCAAAAGCCACAAAATGACCTCATTGTACTTATTTGAACACTGCACTGCTGCCACAAAACTGGATGATTAGACAACATATATATATATATATATATCGATCCATCTATTATCTTCCGCTTTATCCTCTATTAGGGTCGCGGGGGGGGGTTCCCCAAGCCCATTCAGGGGAGAACGTCTCGGGTGCTGGGCAGATACACCCAGGACAGGGTGCCAATCTATCACTGGGCACACACTCACACAGACACTCACACAAACACACTCTATATGGGGCAATTTGGAGAATTCAATTGACTTGATCCATGTTTTTGGACTGTGGAAGGAAACCGGAGAACCTGGAGGAAACCCACGCAGACACTGGGAGAACATGCAAACTCCACCCAGATTGAGATTCGAACCAGAAATCCCTAGTGCTGAGAGGAGAACGTGCTAACCACTAAGCCACCGTGCCGCCCGTGCATATATATATATATGCAGCATGGTGGCTTAGTGGTAAGCACATTTGCCTCTCAGCCCTGGGGATACAGGTTTGCATGTTCTCCCTGTGTGCATGGACTCTCCGGTTTCCACCCACAGTCCAAAAACATGGATCCATGGTAAATTTAATGCTCTAAATTATCCCATATAAAGGGTGTTTGTGCGTGTATCTGTGTGAGAGAGTGTGTCCAGTGATAGATTGGCGCAGTGTATCCTGGGTGTATCTGCCCAGCACACAAAACTTTCTCCCCTGGATGCCCCCCCTCCCCGCGACCCTAGTGGAGGATAAAGCAGAAGATAAAGAATGGATGATCATACGGATTAACATTGTAGTTCATCTGTTTCTCTACATTCTAGTTTTATTCTCTTTACTCTGTTCTGTAATGATCAGGACCCCACAGAGCAGGTATTATTAGGGTTCTGGATGATGGTACAATCATGATGATGATGTTTTGATTTGTGTACTGGTTTCTGTTCAGCAGCACTGTTGTGTCTGATCCACTCGTACCAGCACAACACACACTAACACCACCACCATGTCAGTATCACTGCAGTACTGAGAATCAACCACTACCCTAATACCTCGTCTGTGAGTGTCATGGCCATCAGAAAACATACTAAACAAAGTATGTAGACAAACAGATGAAGTACAGAATGTAATTGTACTATAATCTATACGATCAGTACAACTGAGGAGGGGTACCTGATAAAATGGGCGGTGAGTGTATATTATACACTGTATAAAGGTTTGTATTGTTTGTTGCATTTGAGTTTATGGTTGAGTGAGATCACCTGGTTTTCGTTGTCTCAGGTTTCTCCCGGGATGAGTTCCAGTTAAACACATAGGTCCACCTTTTAAACTAACATTTAAAATCTAATGCAAATAACCACGTGAAGCTTTCTGCCCTCCTCCAAGGTTCACCATCTGTCACAGTTACTACTGTCCCTCATCTCTGCATCTTCTAGAAATTGTAATATTGTGACAATAATGATTGTGAAATGTTACCATGACAAAGTTTTAAGCCGTCTCAATGTTTACTAGCAACAAAGTCCATTGAGAAAATAGAGCCTTCATTAATTTAGGATACAGCTCTTTAACTATTCAGCTAGCCATCCATCCATTATCTTCTGCATAATCCTCTACTAGGGTTGCGGGGAGGGGGGGGATTCCCCATGCCCATCCAGGGGAGAACATTTCAGTGGGCAGATACACCCAGGACAGGGTGCCAATCTATCACTGGGCACACACTCACTCACACAGCCACACTCTATATGGGGAAATTTGGAGAACTCAATTGACCTTGATCCATGTTTTTGGACTGTGGGAGGAAACCGGAGAACCCAGAGGAAACCCCCAGTACTCTTACATTTCTTCCCGATTTTGCTAATATTCATTCATTCATTCATTCATTCATTCATTATCTTCCGCTTTATCCTCTATTTGGGTCGCGGTGGAGTTCCCCATGCCCATACAGGGGAGAAAGTCTCGGGCGCTGGGCAGATACAGCCAGGACAGGGTGCAATCTATCACTGGAGAGTTTGCTACTATTTTTATTTATTATAGAACACGTTCAAATAAAATGTAATCTTATTTTATTTGTCACATATGCAATGATACGTGTTCTACAACCTGCAGTGAAATGTTTGCACAGGAGGCAAATGAAACATTGAGTGTATGTGTGTGTGTGTGTGTGTGTGTGTGTGTGTGTGTGTGTGTGTGTGTGTGTGTGTGTGTGTGTATATATATATAAGAAGGCGGCGGCAGTTGCTTAGTGGTAAGCACGTTCTCCTCTCAGCGGTGGGTGGAGTTTTCATGTTCTCCCCGTGTCTGCGTGGGTTTCCTCCGGGTTCTCCGGTTTCCTCCCACAGTCCAAAAACATTGATCAAGTCAATTGAGTTCTCCAAATTACCCCATATAGAGTGTGTCTGTGTGAGTGAGTGTGTGTCAAGCGATAGATTGGCGCCCTGTCCTGGGTGTATCTGACCCGGCGGCTGAAACGTTGTCCCCTGGATGGGCATGGGGAACCCCCCCTGAACCCTAATAGAGGATAAAGCGGAAGATAATGGATGGATGGATTGGAATAGGGTACATAATGGAATGCATAGAGAGAAGCTGTTTTTTCATGGTTTAAGTTCAAGTAATTTATTTATAGATCGCTTTTTACAATTGTACATTGCCATGAAGCAGATTTATAGTGTTATAAACATTTAAACTCCCAAAGCCAAAGTAACAGTGTCCAGAAAAAACTCCCTGATATGTTGTTATTTTAAGGAAGAAACCTTGTGAGGACCAAGGTTTAGTTGGGGTCTCATCCTACTTGAGCGGACAGGCAGCATCAACAGTGTAGGGCAGCCATGTACAGATTGTGTAGTGATCGTGACCCATATTTAACACTTGAAAAACTATATAAGTCCATTGAGGGCGTCTTGCAGGACTGCCAGTCCAGTAGTATATTAGTGTGTGAATGAATGAATGAGCCCCAGCCTCTTTGCGGAAAGAAGTTTCTACTCGTTCTATCTCTACCCGAGAGGGTAACAGAGAGAACAGTCCATTGTTGGCATGAATGGGAACTTTTACAATCTTTCTGGCCTTGGTTTTTCCCTCCACCCATGCAGTGTTGCTAGTGTTACTGGCTGCATGATGAATCCATCCTTACACACATCACAATGTACACATCACAGTGTGTTAACATTTGAAAATATTTCATTACAGTCATATCATATAAGTAATACATTAATCATTCATATATCCCCTTAAATAGACACACAAGTCTTTATTTTGGCTTTATTTTTGGTCTTGGCTTCTTTCTATCTCACTTTTACTCTCTTACTCGTTCTCCCTCTGAGCCAGAGTTTGCATTCATGCATGGAGGGCAGATTGGGGTCATGTCTAGTGTAGATTGCTGATAATGTTTGGAGCAATAAAATGTGAGGAGGAATATATAATGAAATAAGATGGTGATGATTCAGTGCAGTTCTGCGCTTCAGCGGCGCTCGTATCTCTGACTCAGCTCTACCTACATCCATCCATATCGCCTTCAGATGCTGGCCACGCCGAGAAGCCTGGAGTGCAAAGTTGTGAATAAAGTGGATTTGGATTGTGGGTTGAGCACAACCCACGAGTTCTAAATAGCTGGTGTAAATCTTGCTCATGGCACAGACACTTCTCAAATATCAGCAGGAATGGAGGAGGAATGCAAATGTTTCAAATGAATCAGCTTTTAGCAGGAGGTATCCCCTGTTACGAAGAGGCCGTGCTCTTCTTTTCCTTTTGGAAGCTTTTTGAATGACTTCTCTGACTCTGTTAGTGGGCATTGAGGGGTAGATAACCTTTAAATACTACACTTGTTGTAAAAGCACTAGTTTAATCAGACGAGAGATCGTTAAAATATTTATTACTCATTTGATACAGACCTCAAAAATCAAACATAACATCAACATGAGTGTGTTTCCTATACATGATACATGTGCAATAAACCAATCAGTGTGTTACTTGCCATTCCCTTTAAGAGCCAGGTGCTCTCTGACTTTGACGGATTTCTATTTGAATTGCGCTGTTATTTAAATAAACTTTTTCTTTTTGGGGGAAAAAAATGCCAAAATGCAACCAATTAGGTGTAAATTAAGGTTAAGTAGGAAACATCATTACAAGGGCTGTGAAGGGGCTGGTATATACTGTATATGTTTTTGTAAACTTCAGAGACTTTCTGTTGTGTATTTTTCAAACTTGAAAATTTGAATTTCCATGTTCTCACCACATCAAGGTGAACTGGCTGCACTTAATTGCCCCTATATAGTGTGTGTGTCTGTGTGTTTGTGTGTTCCCAGCAATGGATTGGCACCCTGTCCTTGGTGTCCTCGGGATGGACCCATGGATGGGCATGGGGAACCCCCCCACCACCCACTCCCTGTGACCTAATAGAAGATTAAGCAGAAGATTATGAATGGATGAACTTTGAAGAAATGTGGAACTCTTTTAACTGCATATGTCGTATAAGCTTTTGTAGATATAATACTAATATATTACAATATGTATTACAATATATACTATATATTGTAATATAATAATTTTTCTTCAGGTATAATCATCAAGTGTCCACATACTTTAGGCCATGCTGTTAATGTTCGGTTGTTTAAACACTGAACTAAACTTCCTTGTTTCTTTAATAACACACTCAATGTCCCGTAGACAAAGTGAAGGTTCTGATTGCTGGACTTGAACCATTCCCTGAAGTGAGCCGAAAATGAAACTCTTTTCTTAGATCATTGGTTCTTTAAGAATAAAAAGGAGGTTATTAGAGCGTCACTCATGAGCAGGTTTACACCTGCAATGACTTTTTTCTTTTCAACTCATCACACAAAGTTAGCTCAGTTTATTCTAATGTAGTTTGTTAAATAAAACAAGGGTAAAGCAGAACCCAAAGGTGTACCTAATAAAGTGTCCAGCGTATATACGGTCCTGTATGAAAGTTTGACATCCTTGAAATGGCAACTTGTGCCTGTATTTTTTATGTTTTAATAATGAACACTGGCTCTGCAGCTAATAAAAAACAAATCACATTCTCATATCATCACATTATCTTCTGATTAATGCTGGGGTCGCAGGGGGGTTCCCCATGCTGAGTTAGGGTAGTACGTTTTAGACGCTGGGCAGATACACCCAGGACAGGACGCAGCCAGTTCCCCTTCAATCCTTGTTTACCTGATGGTGTGGTAGCTCAGTGGTAAGGGTGTTCCGCTATTAATCAGAATGAATTAGGATGTTAGGCTATTAATCAGGTTGTGAATTCAAATACCAGGTCCACTGAGTCCAAGTCGCTTTGGAGTGTCTGCTAAATGACCGAATAAATTTATATATATTTACCTGAAGAAAACCCATGTGGACACAGGGAGAACATGAAAAATCCACCCAGGTCGGTATTCAAACCTGGATCACCAGTGCTGAGATGCGAACGTGCCAACCACTAAGCCACTGTATCACCCCAAAAATCACTATTCAAAAATCACAATGGCAAATTTCATCAAAGGTTTCTATTACTATGAAATTTCAGGCCTTAATTATCAAATAAAGTGAGTTATGTCAGCTGCAGTAACGCTGTGTGTCAGCCAATCCAAATTATAGATTCTCAGACCTGTCAAACCATAAGCTAACACTTAGTAAATGATCACTCCACTGAGTAAATGTCTAAAGATCTGAAAATGACCGTAATCGAATGCTGACAGTGAAGTCAATACGAGGTTTGCCCCTTAAGACTAGAACCTAGCTGAATCAGCAGTTTTGGTTGTACCCTTCTATAGTGCAGCAGTGCTGCATACAAAATAATTCTCATTGAGAAGTTCAGAAAAACCTGCTTTTTCCTGCTAAAGATTTAAACAAAACTTTTGAGTTCTGGAAATTCTTTGTTCATTCTAAACAAATGGACCGACTGCCAACTGTGAACATCTATCAATCACTGACATACAGTACCTGCATATTGTGGTGATGACGAGGAACAGACCAGATGTGAACATTTATTAAACTCAAAGTCATAAACACATCCTACACTCGTCTTCCAAATGCAGCCCTCTTATATCCCCATGCCCAAGGCATGCTGGGAAAACTTGCCAAATCATATTGAACCGATTAGTTGCTATGATGTACAAAATAGATAACATTTCAAGAAGACCGTAATGGAAAGTTGGGAATGCCTTTTTTAATGCTTCTAAATCTTTTCCTTAAGGCCATTTGTAGCACACAGTGCACCTGTTTTAGCTCCACAATAGCCAACACAACATTTCCAACACTGGGTTTAAAGGTCTACATGAAGATATGCATTCAGCCCTCAATGCCCCAGTAATGAGACCTAGTTCCTGCCTCCCGTCTGAGATGATAAGGGTGTCGAAGTCGTTTCCTGTGAGGCCTGCTTGATAATTGGCTCGTTTAAATAAATCACAGGAGTTCTGTAAGTCCTTACAATCAGATTCTGCAGCAAGGGACATCTGATGGAAGGAGGGGAGGCAGCAGCACAGGAGAGATTTGATTTCTCATTTTAATCTCATTTGATCCTGCACTCATAACTTCTCCAGCATTAAAGGAAATGGAGTCATCAAGGAAACAGCATCAAATGTGGAACATCTTTCTTGAAAATCCAGCAGGGATTTCTGAGCAGTAGTTGTGAAACGTAGTTGACCCTGTTGTGCTTAGTATTGATTCATGTACAGTACACGTAGCTTGTCATCATGACCTTAATTCATTATTAACGTACGTTATGGCAGCACGGTGGCTTAGTGGTTAGCACATCCACATCCCAGCACTAGGGATCCAGGTTTGAGACACAGACACAAACACTTTATTGGGACAACATAAGTGTAATTTAGAGCAGCCAATTCACCTTGGATGTTTTTAGAGTAATTTCATTAAGTTCAAGTAATTTAATGTAGCACTTTTTACAATAGTACATTGTCACAAAGCAGCTTTACAGAGTTATCAGCCTTTAAACCCCCATAGAGCAAGCTAAAGCAACAGTGGAAAGAAAAAACTCCCTGTTATGTTGTTATCTTAAGGAAGAAACCTTGGGAGGACCAAGGCTTAGTAGAGGACTTATCCTCCTTCAGTGTGGGGGCAGCATCTACAGTGTAGGACAGCCGTGTACAGATTGTGTAGTGATCGGGTGACCCGTATTTATCAATTAAAAATTATATAAGTCCATTGAGGGCATCCTGCAGGACTGCCAGTCCAATAGAAATCCAAGAGCTGAGGACATGTCCTGAAAATTAGCAACACCTCAAAAGAAACAAACAAGAAAAACAGTTAGAGCTAATATAAAACACAGCATTTATGTAATAAGCAGAGTTTTGATTGACACAGTGCAGCATGTGACTCCAGCATCACTGACTAGAGCAGCAGAACTAAAAGAGGCAGATACTGCAGACTCTACTAAGTTGAGGGGGCTCCATGGAACAGCATCACTTCAGTGCCACACCCTCTACTAATGATGAGCTGTGTGAAGAGGTGAAATACCAGCACAGACTGATCCCAGATCACCAACCCAACACCACCAAGTCTGAGGTCTACACCTTTATCTAAAGGAAATTAATCCATCCATCCATAACACTCTATATAGGGCAATTTGGAGAATTTAATTGACCTTGATCCATGTTTTTGGACTGTGGGAGGAATCCGGAGAACCCGGAGGATTTACATTTAAATGTAAATCATAATATAGTTTAGACTCTGTGGCAATTTTTAGGGGAAAAGTCGTTTCTGTTCTTTCATGTGTTTGCCATAGTTGAGTACAAAGTAAGGTCTGTGCACAAATAGAATTTCAGACCTTCTGAAACCACCCACTAAATCAGCTCCTCAGGTAACATGACAGAGATGAGCATTCACAGATAAGGATATTCTGGGATGTCAGTTGTCTCCCTCATTCTATAGCTAAAACCTCTGAAATTGTACTCATCTCATCTTATTATTGTCCGATTAATCCTACACTAGGTATTAGGGTCAGGACTGGGGAGGGGGGGACTTTTTAGACACTGGACATCTACACCCAGGACTGGGCACCACACACACACACACACACACACACACACACACACACACACACACACACACACACACACACACACACAATTTCAATTTGGAGCAGCCAATTCATCTTGAATCCATGTTTTTGAACTGTGTGAGATTGGGATTCAAACCTGGATCCCTAGCACTAAGCCTGAAATTGTACTACTGCACTATTTTCATAACAATCCACACTCTTCATCTGTCCGCTCACTCTGTCAGCTGAAAAGATCAGCATTCCAGATCTCACCATATAACTGGCAGCTGTATTAGACATCTCTTATGTCGCACCCTGCTTATAATCAGGACACCTACAGGTCTATGCTTAAGTAACATCCTATATGCCATCTAACAGCTATTACAATGATTCAAACTCTAACAACAGACTTACAATTTTATGCATAGCCTATATAGTCTATATAGCCTATATATAATCTTCATTATAAAGTCAACACATTATTGCAGATAGATTGGTCTGATAATAATAACCAGTCCAACGCACAGAACTTTCTGGACTTCTGAATCCTGTAGACGTCCTGTACAGCTATTAGCTCAGTGCATCACTTACCCATGAACCAGTCTGGAGTCCTGCTTAACAGGCCTGACTAATGGATTCATTTACCCAATTAAACCACCCACCTTGTATTAAATTGATCCATTACAGTAATTGAAACGCTGTGGATGGATCTAAATGGACGTAACCCCTATTTGTCCATTATGGTACCATGTAGGTTTCATTTACCCCTCGATTAGTCAGTGCAAGAACCAAAAACAGCATGAAACCTGACTCCGTGCTCCATGCACATGTGCTGGATTCACCTGAGGAAAACACAATCAGACCGGTTTCACTAGAGGGGATATGAAAGCCTGAAAGCTGAGCCTACGAGCCTAAGCTGAATGAGATAAAAGAAAGTTTCTACATTTTTAATTTTAATAAATGAGTCAGAAGAACTGATATGTTCACAGGACAATGTGGTTTGCACTTTTGCCAAGGTCTCATTTACAGACCTGTATACTGCACTCAGGGGAAGATAAAAATATGGGAGATGTTTTAAATTAGACTACATGCACTTGGACAGACTTTTTCTAGGATTTAAGTCAAGCTTCAAATTTGCTTCTTTCATTTTTCCACTTTTGTTTACATTTTATCCATCCATTACCCATCCATTCATTATCTTCCGCTTTATCCTCTACTAGGCTCGGGGGGGGGGGGGGGGGTACCCCATGCCCATCCAGAGGAGAACGTTACAGGCGCTGGGCAGATACACCCAGGACAGGGCGCCAATCTGTCACTGGGCACACACTCACTCACACAGACACACTCTATATGGGGTAATTTTGGAAAATTCAATTGACCTTAATTCATGTTTTTGGACTGTGGGAGGAAACCATGCGAAAACAGGGAAAACATGGAAACTCCACCCAGATTGGGATTCAAACCGGGAATCCCAAGCGCTGAGAGGCGAACGTGCTATTATCTTCTGCTTAATCCTTTACTAAAGGGGGTCGGCCACTGGGCAGATACACCAAAGACAGGGTGCCAATCCATCGCTGGGCACACACTCACTCACACTGACACACACACACACACACACACACACACACACACTATATGGAGTAATTAAGAGCTGCCAATTTACCTTAAATTCAAGTTTTTGGACTGTGGGAAAAATCTGGAAAACCCGGAGCAAACCCACACTGATCCCCAGTGCTGTGAGGTGAACATGTTAACCACTAAGCCACCATGGCGCCCACATTTTATCCTAATGCACTTCAAGTTTCAAGCACATAGAAATTATTAAAGTGAGGCATCAGGATATACACTCTACATAGAAGATAAAATGAAATACACAATATTTACATATGTATGCGCAAAAAAAAAAAAAAAAAAAATATATATATAAAAATATATATATATATATATATATATATAAAAATAAATTAAAGTGACATAGTGAAAAGTGACATAGTAAAAAGCAGGAGTGTGGGAGTTTTTTAACTGTTCATTTTGTTTAGTAGCCTGATGGCTTGCGGGTAAAAACTGTTTATAAGCCGGGTTGTTTTGGCGGGGAAGCTGCGGTACCTTCTGCCTGATGGCAGTAAGGTGAACAGTCCATGTGCTGGATGACTGCTGACCATGGAGCTTTAATTTAATTTTAATTTAGTGGTAATAATAAAACACTAACAGCACACTCACCAGCCTTTTTATTACATACAACTTTTTTTCACTTATATATTTCAGTTCGACTTACTATATAGATGTAATTCTACAATTACAGACTGTAGCTCATCTGTTTATCTACATACTCTGTGAGTCCCCTTTACTCCTGTCTAATAATTAGGACACCAACAGGGCAGGTATTTGGGGGCCGAATTATTCTCAATAAGTGAACACAGTGTTTAAAGAAGATCTTAAAGAGATCTTGTTATTATCTCTGTAGTTTCTCATCATCAACAATGAATCTAAATTAAAAGCATAAGCCTCCGCTGTTCGGTAACCTCACACAGATTTGCGAAAATAATGAACTTATTTATTAAAGACATGAGTCTTAACATTAACTGAACTTTTTGAGAGCTGTTTCAGTCCTGACAATGTGGATTACTTCTTAGTTACTGAAAATCAAACGTGAAGGTGGGGTAGTTCAGTGGTTAAAGTGTTGGGTTATTAATCTAAAGGTTGGGTGCTCAGATCCCAGGTCCACTGAAGTTACCAATTTTTACCCTTGTGCAAGGGTAACGTCCGTTTTTCCCGGCACATGTCTGTATATTTCACGTCCTGTCCCGGGCGTCCCGGGGTTTTTTTTTTTAAAGTGAGGAAATGTCCTGGTTTTTAAATGACCTTCATTGGACCATTAAATTTATAGACACTAGGGCACTGTGCATGATGCCGCGTGTCAGTACGCAAGCAACATGCCGAAGCGCAACATGCCGAAGTGTATGTTTACCGACGATTTACAAAAGAATTTCCCCGCTTTCAGACCGGGTCGAGACAAACGGGAAGCCTTGTGCATGGTGTGCAAAGCAGGCACATATGTCTCAGTGTCCAATTGACATTTCACACAAGAGGTATTTTTTTGTTAATTTGTTAATTAATTTTTTCCAATAGCTGATTGTTAATTAGTTCATTTGTTAATATTTTTGTTTCCAATAGGCTACAAAACAGACAATATTTGGTTCATGAACTTAAGCATTTTGAAAAAAATTGCTATATATAATACTATACTATAGAATAATTTTACTGAAAAACACCCCCCCCCCCACCCGGCTCCAAGGTGTCCTGGTTTTCCCAAATGAAAATATGGTCACCCTAATTTAACCCTTGTTGTTTCTCCAGGTGATGCTGTATCATAGCTGACCCGGTACTCTGACCCAAACCATCAGGTTAATGCATTTGTAATATAACAAAGATTTTATTATTTGTATAAATTAGCGTTTCTGCAGCATCATGGCTCATTGAGAATATCCGTGACAATGTTGATCTCTAAATGAGACATAAGAAAGAATCATAAATATGTCCTCTTAAACATTAAAGATCAACATCTGAGCAATGCAATTATCATCTGAGAGGTATCTCTGCTTTCTCTGATCCTCTACCAGCACATCACACAGTAACACACCACCACCATATCAGTGTCAGTGCAGTGCTAAGAATCATCCACCACCCACATTATACCTGCACTGTGAGGGTTCTGCTCATTAAAGTATAGAGTAAAGAGGATTAACATAGTATGTGGAGAAATAGACTACAGTCTGTGATTGTAGAACTACAAAGTTGTTAAATCTACCACCTTTTTTTCTAGGTGCAATTTTAGGATGGAGCAGTTAACTGGAGTTCTCTCAGTTTAAATCTGCTCTTTTGTGAGACAGCAGCAGATGTTGTCTTTCTGTTCTCCATGGGCTGCTGTTTGTGCTTTCTGTCACTAACAGCTGATCTCTCTGGAATCAAGGATCTGACAAAAACACCTTTTTTTGAGGACACACTAATATGACTGCACAACACCAGTGTCTGTGAAAATACAAATGGTGTTCTTCATTTATATACGATTCGTGAACTGATGAGAAATGAGGATGGGGAGTAATGACTGTCTTATAAACTTAAAAAAAATATTTTAAAATTTGTGTTAAATGTGTGAATGTCCACACAGTTCGGCTTTTAAGGAGCTGATGATGGTTCAACTAAGTGATATTTAATACTTACTATTACTATTAGTTACTATTTTTTCTATTGTTAAATATTGTAATATAACATTGTATTAATAAGGATGTTTTATTAATTATTATTATGACACAAACCTGAGTTATTATTAAGTAAATCAGGTAAATATACATTTACTATATCTCATCTCATCTGAGAGTCTTTTACTTAATCCTATACTAGGGTCGTAAACATATACTGGGGATGTACATATACTATACAGGGGAGAACGTTTTGAAGTGATGAAGTGATAGTGATTTATTTTGCCTATTGAGCTTACACACAGAGGAATTCATCCTCCACATGTAACCCATCTGTGTAGTGAAACATGTACATATACACACACACTGGTAAAGTAAGCACAAGTAGAGTGGTGAGCAGCCTTGAATATGGTGTCCGGGGAGCAATTGGGGTTAGATGCCTTGGTCCAGGTCACTTCAGTCATGGTACTTGATAGGACAGGGAATCGAACTGGTACCTTCAGGTCACAAGGCTGGTCCTTAATCTGAAGCCCATGACTGCATCCATGACAGGGTGCCAATTAATTTGCTGTGCACAAACATAGACACACACACTATATAGGGGCAATTTAGAGCAGCCAATTCACCTTGAATCAATGTTTTTGGACTGTGGGATTGAAACTGAAGAACCCAGAGAAAACCCACAGAGACATGGAGAGAATGTGGAAACTCCACCCAGATCAGGATTTGAACCTGGACCACAACACTAAGAGGCGGACATGCTAACCACTATGCCACTGTGCCACCCAATTTATTATAGCAAAATATTAACTACTCTACGGTAATAAACATAGTTCCTGGGAAACAATGTAGTCTTGATGACAGCATATGTCACTCACATCAGTGGTATCGTCACATGTATGCAGAACATCCAAGTCCTGGCTTTAATGCACTGTGATTTCTCCAGATTCTGTGAAATGTATGATATTGAATTGTGGAACTGAATTCCAACACATCATAACAAGTCCAAAAATCTTAAAAAAGTGTAACAAATCTTATTAAATCTTGAATAAATTTCTGAGATAAATAATAAGAAATAATAAGAAATCTTAACAAGATACATTTACTCACTATATTGGCAGATCTATTGTACATGGCTGTCTTTCACTATTGATGCTGCCCGGCCGCATCAACCAGTTAGTCCTCCACTGAGCCTCGGTCCTTACAAGGTTTCTTCCTTAAATAACAACATAACAGGGAGTTTTTTCTTGCCACTGTCATTTCAGCTTGCTCTTTGGACGTTTAAAGGCTTACAACACTGTATAGCTTCTTTGTGACAATGTACTATTGTAAAAAGCGCTATATAAATTAATTACTCGAACTAAAAGTACTAGATCATTTTCTTTCATGTACATTTTTTCTTAATTTGTTTATTTTTCTTATGTTGTAAGTACTTATGTTGTTATGTTGTTTTTGCATTCAAGTAAACTTTCTCTGAGAAACATCTTTAAACTGACTCACAATTCATCAATGAAGTTCAATACAAAATGGGCAATCAGTTTACAATCTATCTTTTGAAGCTTTCACCCTAGTGGAAAGTTATTCTACAATACATTAGGTGTTTAGTGAAAGGTCTTGCCCAATTATCCAAAATAAGCATTTGTAAGGTCCAAAACTGGTATGGTCTGGCCTACAATCTCTATTCTGGTTTGATGGAATCAGTCAAGGTCTGCCACACCAAAAACACCAAATCATGTCTTAATGGATTTATTTCCTGCTCTGGGGCACAGTCTACTTTTTCCACAAAGCCAAAGTATATAATTGTCCAAAATGCAAGGGTGATTACTTTAGGCCTATGATAATATGAATAAATAAAACGCACACCTATAACGATTAAGAGGTTTCCACTACATTTGTTTCATATAGCAGGTTTGCTATCTATGCCCTTATAAAGTATGTATCCTATATAAATATATAATCCTTTATTGAGGTCATCCTTCTCTGTACTATGACAGTATGTTTCTTGCAACTAAGAGAGTGTATTTACAAATATCAATGAGAATTGACACATAGTTAACCATGTGTTTAAATTTTAATATGGATGATGTAATTAGAATGTTAGACCTTCCCTGTTGTCTGTTGAGTTACAAACTCCAAAAAAATCTACGTCATTTTGCTGGTGGCCTTCAGTTCCTACCATGTCGGTTCATTTGCGTGGCTGCCCAGTCTTTTGCTTGTTTGCTTTGCAAATTAGAACGTCATCCTGCCTTGCTTTGCAACCTCTAGCAACCACCTTTCATTTAAATGTAATATATATTACATATATATATATATATATATATATATATATATATATATATATATATATATATATATATATATATATATATATATATATATATATATATATATATATCAAGCTTTGGTATCATATACTGTGTAATGTTTCATGACTAAATATTCTCTCTTTACTTCTTCACTCTGTGTCTTGTTTCCCAAAATGAATCAGGCCAAGTTTTATTTTAAGGCTCAAACTGTCGATGTACTCTCAGGAGGACCAGGTGCAATGTACTGCCCCAGTAGCTGTTGCTGTTTGAGGAAGAAAAACCATGAGGCAATATTAACATCCTAAGCAATTTAGACTGGAATAGTTACATCCTGCTTGTGAAATGTGAAACTAGAGGAGCATGTAAAAAAGACATGGGATGTATATAACATTACATTTGGTCATTTAGCTGATGCTTTTATCCAAAGGGACTTATAAGTATCCCAACTTGGTTGGGGTCAGAACACAGGGTTCATACACCAGCCTGGAGCAATGAGGGTTAAGGGTCATGTTCAAGGAGCCACATTGGTAACTTCTGTGGACCTGGGATTTGAACCCACAACCTTCTAATTGACAGCCCAGCACCCTAACCACTGAGCTACTGCACCCTATATAAAGAATGGACCCATCTGTTTCAGTACATACTTACATGTCATTAAGTTGTTTGTTCTCTAATGAGCAGAACCCTTACAGAACCATCACAGATCAGGTATTATCTGAGGGATGGATAATTTTCAGCTCTGCAGTGACACAGACATGTGTTAGTGTGTGCTGTCCTATTGCATCAGAAACAGTAGGGCTACTGGGAGTTTTTAAACCCCTCAGTGACACAGTTGGAATGAAAGTGAACCAAAAATGTTCAGCCACCAGCATGCTGTAGATAGATTCCTGAACTGATAATACTAATAAACAATAAGATGATGACTAAGACAAGCTCACAAGTTGTGCAGCAACAGATGAACTACTTTCTCTCATTTTCCATCTACAATGTGAAGAAATATGGTTAATAATAGTGCAAATAAAAAACACAGTCAATGGGCACAGCATTAACCTGTGCAACACACACTAACACACCACCCAAAATAAAAACTACTCTGTGGTGGTCCTGCTGGAGCTTTTACATTTAGAACAAATTAAACAGAGAGAAAGTAAAGGGAACTAACAAAAGATGTAGAACAACAAAAGGACTGCACTCTGTAATGGTGTTTTATTTTTTTTGTAAAGCCGCTTCTTGGCTTTTTGGAGTGTTGAATATGAATGGACTGAATTTGTTGTGAAGATGATATCCTACAGAATAACACATCTTCAGGATGACCTAATCTAAAGCCAGTGTTTGCTTATAGAGTTTGCATAGCTGTACGCCTAACTCCACATGCTCTAGTTAGCAATGGGTGTGGCTGAAATAGCATCATATACTGTACTGTTTTATAGGAGAACATCTAATCCAGTCTTATAATGCCCACATGATATTACCTTTATCTCATGTTATCATGCCATGAGTACATTTAAATCTATTGCAAAATAATTGTGTAGTTCATTATTATTATTAAAAAGCCCACAAATGCTCATTTGATATTTGCTCATATGATATTATTTTTGCAGCAGCCGCTGGCATTATAGTTATAGATCAGAAGCAGAAGCAGAATATATTTATTGTCATTATACCAGGTATAACGAAATTAAGGTGCCATACTTTTCGGTGTTACACAAACAAAGAGATTTAAAAGATAGCACTACTATTTACAATTTACAAAATTTTGAAAAACAATTATTTACAAGAGTGTATAAAACTGTACAAACTGAGTGAAAGTATTTGTATATTGCACGTTGTTTTTGTATTGTACGTTCAAAAATGTACAGAACTGAATGAATTGTTATAAATGTGAAAGTTATAAATGTGAAAGTTTAGATGATGTGAACGATTTAACTACTTTGCTTCAGGACTGCATTCCTATCCAGGACTGTGTTTTTGTTGTAGCCCCTGGTTAGTCACTTAATATTGTTTTTGTCTTTGCGTTGCCTGGTTTGAGTTAATGAGCTATTCGATTTTGTTATGTAAAGTAATGCTTTGAGATAATCAGAGGGTTTATCGACAAGGTGGGTTAGCACATCCACCTCTTATCGCTAGGAATCGAATCCTAATCTGTATGGAGTTTTCTCCAGGTTGTCCAGTTCCTACCACAGTACAAAAACATGGATTCAATGTAAATTGGCTGCTCTAAATTGGCTCTATACAATGTGCATGTGTCTCAATGTGCACCTTGTCGACCTCTGATTATCTCAAAGCATTACTTTACATAACAAAATCTAATAAATTTGCGCCCTGTCCTGGGTGTATCTTCCCAGCAATCTAAACATTGTCCCATGAATAGCCCCCCCTCCCCCCATGACCCTATTATAGAATTAAGTGGAAGATAATAAATGGGTTAAGATAATCAGTTAATTTACTTTCTGTTGTTGTATGAGTTGTTTGCTTGATTGTTCTTTGTTCTGTTCATTAAAATATCACTTAAACTTATTGCTTACCCAGCCTACCCAGTCTTATTCTCCTCCACAGCGGCATTACATATATTTTCACAATGATTGTAAAGCTACAGCTAACCAAGAAATATATAAAAAGTTTGTGTTTACCTCCAAAACTGTGGCAATAGTTTCCAATTCCACTTTAACTGTGTTTCTGTGCAAAAGGCAGGGTAATAAAACAACATAGTGGAAGGTAAGCAGTGTTCCCTTCCCCATCACACCCTTAAGTTCAATTTAAGTTCATTCATTTATATGTTACTTTTTACAATAGTACATTGTCTCAAAACAGCGAGTTCATGTGACAGTGGCAGGAAAAAATCACTGTTAAGTTGTTTTTAAGGAAGAAACAGAGGTGGACTCAGCCTCCTTGTCAAAATTGCAGGACATCCATGTATATATTTGCGGTAATCAGGTTTCCATTTTCAAAAATTAGAAACACTACAGTATATCAGTTCAGTGAGGCCATCCTGCAGGACTGCAACACCACTCACAAGTGTCCAGTAATTGTCATTGCCGTGGTGCTATATTATTGTTATGAATGAAGAGCTGGTGATACCTCAAAGAAAACAGATAAGAAAAGCAGTTAGAGCTAATAAAGCACAGTGAATCAGAAATAACCAGAGTTTGATTGACACAGTGCAGCATGTGACTCCAGCATCACTGACTATAGCAGCAGAACTAAAAGGGGCAGATACTGTAGACTCTAATTAGTCAATACACCTTGTGTTTATCAGTTATCCTGTTTTCTGTGCTATTACTGACTAATTGTCAACCCCACACATTCAGTTTTTTTTATTGTCTCTCTGCTTGCATTCAGACTGCTGTAACACTTCAGTAACACTGCTGATAAACTGTGCTGTTTGGTTAATGGTTTGTATACAATAGAATGATAAATAAGGATGCTAATTAACCTTCCTCAATTTGCTTAAAAACTGTCAGTCAACATGCAATCACAACAAAGATAAAAATGGATCCACTGGGATTGGAGAATAACTCCAGCACTTCAGGCCAATATAGGAATGAATAAGCATGTTCAGTAAGAAATCGATGTGTCCCTGTTGTGTTCCGATGTCTCTTGCTTGCATGTGGGAACTCAGCAGATCTCCTTAATGGAAATAGCCCGCACATTAGTGAGGTGGCATCAGTGTGGGTACTGCATAAAGAACTGAATACATTCCAGTGACAATGAGCAGCAGGGCAGTTCCATGATTCAGGAGAAGTAGGAGGTGGGAGGCCAGAAAAAAGTCTGCAGTGTTTATAATAACATCTTAACAGCACTTGATGTAGAGAATCACCAAAGCACCAGTATCATTTAATATTTATGCCTCAAGTTCAGAGTGTCAACAGGGTGGCAGTAATCAGACCCACAACTGCTTCCTCCAAGGCTTCCTGCCTGAAAGAGCACAAATATCATTCGGGACTCTCTGACACACTAACATTTCCATGGAAGCTCTGTAAACAATCCTAATTGTCTGAACAAAGATGTAATGGCAAATTCATGCCAAAACATTGAAATAATATTAAAGTTTTTTTCTAAACCTTAAATAGAATAGCTATTTATTTATGTTAGTCCAAGATGATTCATTCGTAAGTCGCTTTGGATAAAAGCGTCTGCTAAATGACTAAATGTAAATGTAAATATATGATATTTATAGTAGACTGGGTGTTTGGGGGTGGGGGTAGTCATACATGAATTTGATATAACAAGCATTTGTTATTAAAAAAATAAATTAAATAAATATATATATATATAAGTCAGTAGTTATGGAGAAAACCAGCTTCACTGTAGAATTATCAAACCTGATCATTATCTGTACCCCCCCCCCTTTTTTCCCCCTACAACAGGCATTTGTTAAAAAGATGCATCTTCAGTAGTTTTTTAAAAATGTCGAGTGACTCTGCCTTACGGACAGAGTTGGGAAGACCATTCCACCATTTTGCAGTGGTGAACGCCACAGAGTGAGAATTAGCTCCTCCCTGGAATCACCAGGCGGCAATCATCACTGAGCGAGCCGGAGTGTATTTGAAAAAATAGAGTGAAGGTAAGAGGGGGAAGATCCAGAGATGTTCCTGTAGGCCAAAGTCAGTGACTTGTACTGAATGCAAGCAGCTACAGGGAGCCAATTGAGAGAAATGAGTAGTGGAGTGACATGAGTTCGTTTGGGCTGGTTGAATGCAAGTCGGGCTGCAGAGTTCTGAATTAGTTGTAGAGGTCTGATTGTGGAAGCTGGGAGAGCAGCACGCAGAGCATTACAATAATCAAGCCGGGATAGGATGAGGGCTTGAACTAACAGTTGAGTTGCATGTTCAGTTCTGATCTTCCTGATATTCTAAAAAAGGAATCTGCAGGAATGGGCAGAGTTTAGAGAGTATGGGCAAGGTTACAGATTGAATCGGTTCAAGAGATTGTGGAACCATCAATTTGGAAGGGCAGGTCGTGATGGAATCAGGGTTTAGCTGGGATTATGAGAAGCTCTGTTTTTGCTAAATTTAATTTGAGATGACGGACCCTCATCCAAACAGATACTGTATATCGGTGAGGTAGAGAGATAGAGATCTCTCCATTCCATGACACTTTGAAGGTCATTCCTGTGAGATAGGATCGAAACCATTCAAGTGTTGTATCAGAAAAGCCTAATTCAAAAAGAGTAGACAGTAGAATCTGATGATTTACTGAATCAAAAGCTGCAGAAAGGTCTAGCAGAATGAGGACAGAGGATTGAGATTTAGCTTTGGCAGTCACAGAAAGTGAGTCAGTCTCAGAAAGCAATGATGTCTCAGTGGAGTGACCACACCTAAAATCAGACTGATTGTTCTGGAGACCTGATTAAGAAACCTGGAGACCTGTGTAGATACCACCCGTTCAAGTATTATATACTGGAAAGGTAAAAGTTATACAGGTCTGAAGCTCTCGACCAGATTTGGGTTGAGTGTTGGCTTTTTGAGCGGAGGTTTGACTGTTTGAAAGAATCAGGAAAAGTAGCAGAGGTCAGAGAAGAGTTGATGATGTGTGTAAGTGCTGATGTGATAGAGGAGGCAATGGATTGAAGAAGGTGAGATGGGACTGAATCCAGGGGGCATATATATATATATATATATATATATATATATATATATATATATATATATATATATATATATATATATATATATATATATATATATATATATATATATATATATATATATATATGCATATATATATGCATATATATATATATATATATATATATATATATATATATATATATATATATATATATATATATATATATATATATATATATATATATATATATGTATATATTGATCCATGTTTTTGGACTGTGGGAGGAAACCGGAGAACCTGGAGGAAACCCACGTGGACACAGGGAGAACATGGAAACTCCATCCAGATTGGGATTCGAACCGGGAATGCCTAGCGCTGAGAGGCAAACATGCTAAACACTAAGCCACCATGCCACCCTAAATTTATAATATTAATTAAAATAATCATTTGAATTAAAACCCCTTTATTGAGTGGTGTATGTGTGTGTGTGTGTGTGTGTGTGTGTGTGTGTGTGTGTGTGTGTGTGTATGTTTGTGTGCCCAATACTCAATAATTAATAACTATTCATAGCACTGGTGTACAGAACTAAGTTACTGAGGTCCCAGCACATTGGAAATAGTATAAATGGTTGCATTTACTGGATAAGTTGTTGCATAATGTGGATGGAAGTGTACAATTTAAACAACAACCCAAAAGTGATTGTGGGTTATGAGATAACAGTAACAAGTAATGGAGGTTTCCCTGAGCACTTGCAGGCTGATTCAGGTACTGAAAATGGTCACATGAAGGACAATAGTCCAAGCTATGGAGAACCCAGAGGAAACCAAAGCGATTGTGTTAACTACAATGCACCATGCCACTCTTGCTTCAATTTTTTTAAAATTATTATACTCTCTTGTGAAACTGCATGTTCTTGGGAATGCCCTGGAGATGTACGTAACTGTCAGTAGCTTTGTAGACGACCACTGCTTACATGCTCTGCATCTCTAAACTGACAGGCATACTGCATACCTCATTATTATAACTTTATTCACAAAGCATATATACATATATAAATACATTTTTAACACTTGCCCCCTTGTAGGTTAAGAACAGTAGCCTTGTAGTTGCACCTGTGTTTCAGAAACCTGCTTAGGCTTCTGTGTCTTTACATTTCATCATACATTACACAGAAATACATTTGTTTCCGAATTTAGAATAAAATTGTAAAATAAGAGTGGAGGAATATCTCTTAATCACAAAGATAAGTTAAATGAAGGCAATATTTTATACAATATTTATTAGTTTAGTATGGTAGAACTAAAGTTACTTATACAGGGACATAACCTTAACTATAGCCACAGTGCCACACCTTTTATGAAATAGGGCCAGGGTCTGGAAAACTCTATTACAGTCCATATAGGTTTGATTATCATTACAGAAGGCTACAGTCAAAGAAGACATTGTTTACCGCACTGTAAATTATGGCACTGCTGGTTACTGGCATGAAAAAGTGACATGACCCAGTAAGAAACATTTACCTTGTAAATATGACATAAATAGAAAAATAAAGTAGTACTTTTTTAGATTTACTATGTAACCAGACTCTACATCATTCAGATACTGGTCTATTAGGGAGATATAAGGAAAGGCATTTTGTTAAATGTCTTTAACTAAGCTTTGTTTAGTTTTCTGTCAGAAATCCTGTTTGCTGAGGGTACATCCTCCTTTAGGTCCCTCAAGAAGGAACGCCTCATCTGAGAATTGGTCAACCGGTCTTCCAGGCTTGGAAATAGAACTTTGTTTGCCCTGCGCTTCATATGAATTAACATATTTGAGACAAACTTAAGCATTGTGTGTTCTGCTTCTTCATATTAAAAATAAGAAGTAATAAAAAATGACCACTATATACTGAAGCTATACACTAAATATATGTAGAGACACTGCTTTCACTTAATTTATGTGTTTAATTCAGTCCTGTTACCACAGACGTATAAAACCTTATTTTTTGTTCTAGTATTATACATAAAGACACAGTTAAGTAGTTTTACTGTGGACGATCCTGACTGACCCATACAGAGCTCTGATCTTAACCACATTAGACACCTTTAGTGCAGTGTGGTCACTGTGGAGGACAACAGATATCTGGGGGTGTATATTTACAATAAACTTGACTGCGGTAAAAACACCAAAACCCTCTACAGGAAGGGCCAAAGTCGTCTATTTTTTGAATTGCTTTCGAATTGCCTTGAATTCTTTATCATCTGCAGGACAATGCTCAGGATGCTCTTTTATCAGTGAAAAAGTGACATGCTATCCTTAATGCTGTTGCATGCTGGGGCAGCAGGCTGAAGGTGGCAAATGGCAACAGACTGAACAAACTGATCTATAAGGCCGGTGTTGTTGTGGGTGTGGAGCTGGACTATGACTGGCAATAATGTCAGAGAGGACGATTCTATCTATGCTGAAGGTCATTATGGACAATGTCTCCCATTAACTTAATGACACAGTGGTAAGACACTGGAGCATATTCAGTTTTTAAGGCTAATTCCTACAAAATGTACCACAGAGCGCCACAGGAGGTCATTCCTACCCATGGCCATTAAACTATATAGCTCTTCTATTAATGTGTAATAACATAACTTATATGTGCAATATCAAACCTATGATTCATATGCGCTATTATATTAGTTGCACTACTCATTACTTTTTTTGTTGACCCACAAGTGTATATTCATTTTTTTGTATATTATAACACTATAAAAGGCAACACGGTGGCTTAGTGGTTAGCACGTTCAAATCCCCATCTGGGTGGAGTTTCCATGTTCTCCCCTTGTCCGCATGGGTTTCCTCTGGGTTCTCCAGTTTCCTCCCACAGTCCAAAAACATGGATCAAGTCAATTGAGTTCTCCAAATTGCCCCATATAGAGTGCATTTGTGTGCGTGTCTGAGTAAGTGTGTGCCCAGCGATAGATTGGCGCCCTGTCCTGGGTGTATTTGCCCAGCGCCTGAAACGTTCTCCCCTGGATGGGCATGGGGAACCCCCCCCCGTGACCCTAATATAGGATAAAGTGGAATATAATGGATGGATGGATAACACTATCAATGGGGCGTTCATTTTTCCCCATGGATTAATAAAGTATTCTGGCAGGGGCACCCTGAAAAGGATGGTATACAATAATACATCTCCTAAAGGTATAATGTGTCTGTTTTCTGATATTTTTGATTATATAGAAAAGCTGATATATAACATCATCACCAACTTGACTAAAGAAATTGAAGTTAATGGACATTGTGTATAAAGGTATAACTAATAAAGTAGCCTGTGAGTTTATCCAGTGAGACTTAGACCATTGCAAAAATAAAATCCTTCCTATATTCTTTTAAAACCTATCCTGTCCTTAATAATCTTGCACATTTGGTTTTGTAACATTTGGACAAACTTTTGCAATGTCACAATATTTATTCCTATCCAAAATCACATTAAGAATATTGGCTGAAAACTTGCTCTGCGAGGTGAGAGGGTGTAACCACGCTATCTCCAGCATATCCCAGTAATTTCAAAGGGTTTGGAAATTTGGAATACGTTTGGGTTCTCAGCTGACTTATATTACCAGATACACTATATGGACAAAAGTATTGGGACAACAATATATTGCACCTCCAGGAGATTGTTCCCTATTGCAGCTATACAGACTCTCATTTTTCTGGGAAAGCTTTTTACAGAAGTGAGTGTGTATGTACTCATTCTTTCAGCAGAGCATTTGTCAGACACGTTAATTTGGTGAATTGTAATAGAGTTGATATCCAGCATCAGTATATTAAAAAAAATTAAAAGCAGGTTGGCTATTAGAAGTAGTGCTATACAGGAAATATTTTTTCTTGTCCATTTTCTTACTGAGTTTGTCTATTTAGTTTGCAATTCGTCTTCACTGTAATTATATATGCACTGACCTGGTGTCTGTACTTTTAATCTGATGAGCAGCAAGACTAAAGTGCTCGCTGGCAACAAGCAGAGCCTCAATAAAACAAATGTCCATGGCTTTGCTGCATTTAGAGCTGGGCTTCCTGTTTGACAGAGAGGAGAGGTGTGTGGAGTGGTGTTTATTTCACATTTCCCCTCTGCAGCATACACACAGTGTCTGCCAGAAGTCTGATAAATGAAGAGTTATGTGTTCATTCGGTGCTGTACGAGTTGCCTAAATTACTTTTATTAAAACACGACTTTTAAACCTTTTGGCCAAATATGTATTCGTTGGGAAAAAAATAGAAAAAGATGAAGGTAGCTATTAAACGTGAAAAAAATTCATTTACATTTACATTTGGTCATTTAGCATTTAGCAGACGCTTTTATCCAAAGCGACTTACAAATGAAAACATTACAAGTCAGAAGTTATGCATAAAACCAACTACACCGTAAAAACATCAAACCTGATACAACAGGTATTTGTTAAAAAGATGCGTCTTCAGTAGTTTCTTAAAACTGCTTAGTGACTCTGCCTTACGGACAGAGTTAGGAAGATTGTTCCACCATTTTGCAGTGGTGAACGCCACAGAGTGAGAATTAGCTCCTCGGTGAGGTGGAATCACCAGGCGGCAATCATCACTGAAGCAAGTGATGAAGGAGTGTATTTTGAAAAGATCGACTGAAGGTAGGAGGGGGAAGATCCAGAAATGGTCCTGTACAGTGGGTTGCAAAAGTATTCATACCCCTTGAACTTTTCCATATTTTGTCACATTACAACCACAGACATAAATATATTTCACTGGTATTTAATGTGAAAGACCAACACAAAGTGGTATACAATTGTGAAGTGGAAGGAAAATTTATACATGAATCAACATTTTTTTTACAAATAAAAAACTGAAAAGTGCGACGTGCAAAAGTATTCAGCCCCCCTGAGTCAATACTTTGTGGAGCCACCTTTTGCTGCAATTACAGCTGCAAGTCTTTTAGGGTATGTCTCCACCAGCTTTGCACATCTAGTGACTGAAATTCTTGCCCATTCCTCCTTGCAAAACAGCTCAAGCTCAGTCAGATTGGATGGAGAGCGTTTGTGAACAGCAGTTTTGAGATCTTGCCACAAATTCTCAATTGGGTTTAGGTCTGGACTTTGACTGGGCCATTCTAACACATGAATATTTTCAAGTTTTTTTTTTTTTAAACCACTCCATTGTAGCTCTGGCTTTATGTTTAGGGTCGTTGTCCTGCTGGAAGGTGAACCTCCGCCCCAGTCTCAAATCTTTTGCTGACTCCAACAGGTTTTCTTCCAAGATTGCCCTGTATTTGGCTCCATCCATCTTCCCATCAACTTTGACCAACTTCCCGGTCCCTGCTGAAGAGAAGCACCCCCAGAGCATGATGCTGCCACCACCATATTTGACAGTGGGGATGGTGTTTTCAGAGTGATGTGCAGTGTTATTTCTCCGCCACACATAGCGTTTTGCATTGTGGCCAAAAAGTTCAATTTTGGTCTCGTCTGACCAAAGCACCTTCTTCCACATGTTTGCTGTGTCCTCAACATGGCTTCTGGCAAACTGCAAACGGGACTTCTTATGGTTTTCTTTTAACAATGGCTTTCTCCTTGCCACTCTTCCATAAAGACCACATTTGTGTAGTGCACGACTAATTGTTGTCCTGTGGACAGTTTCCCCCACCTGAGCTGTGGCTCTCTGCATTTCATCCAGAGTCACCATGGGCCTCTTGGCTGCCTCTCTGATCAGTGATCTCCTTGTTCGGCCTGTAAGTTTAGGTGGACGACCTTGTCTTGGCAGGTTTACTGTGGTGCCATATTCTTTCCATTTCCGGATGATGGATTGAACAGTGCTCCGTGAGATGTTCAAAGCTTTGGAAATCTTTTTATAACCTAAGCCTGCTTTAAACTTCTCCAAAACCATATTCCTAACCTGTCTGGTGTGTTCTTTGGACTTCATGATGCTGTTTGCTCCCTAATATTCTCTTAACCAACATCTGAGGCCATCACGGAGCAGCTGTATTTGTACTGAGATTAGATTACACACAGGTGGACCCTTTTGAGTCATTAGCACTCATCAGGCAACTTCTGAATGCAATTGGTTGCACTCAGGGAAAAGGGGGCTGAATACTTTTGCACGTCGCACTTTTCAGAAAAAAAAAAATGTTGATTCATGTATAATTTTCCTTCCACTTCACAATTGTATACCACTTTGTGTTGGTCTTTCACATTAAATTCCAGTGAAATATATTTATGTTTGTGGTTGTAATGTGACAAAATATGGAAAAGTTCAAGGGGTATGAATACTTTTGCAACCCACTGTAGGCCAGAGTCAGTGACTTGTACTGAATGTGAGCGGCTACGGAGCCAATGGAGCGAAATGAGTAATGAAGTGACATGAGTTCGCTTGGGCTGGTTAAACACAAGTCGGGCTGCAGAGTTTTGAATTAGTTGTAGAGGCCTGATTGTGAAAGCTGGGTTTACAATAATCAAGCCGGGATAGGACTAGGGCTTGAACAAGCAGTTGAGTAGCATGTTCAGTCAAGAAGAGTCTTCCTTATGTTGTAAAGAAGGAATCTGCAGGAACGGGTAGTTTTGATAACATGATCAGAGAGTTTAAGGTGGGAGTCTATTGTGAAAGAAAAAATAAACTCCATTGAAATTTTCAATAGAAATGCTGGCTTTCTCACCAGTTAAAACCCAACTCTTTATTTGTCCAATATCAAGGGGCATTTTCAAGTGTATCTTTTTACAACCATTATTTCAAAATAATTACATTTATTATACCTTTAATACCAATAAAATGAATATATGGTAAAACAGTCAAAATGTAAAATATACCCAGAAAAAAAGTTCAAGTTCATTTATTTATGTTTTATTTATTTATTTATTTATTTGATTTTTTTTACAATAGTAAATTGCAGCTTTACAGTGTTTTAAGCCTGAACCCTCAAAAGATAGACGCAACCGTGTCAGAAAAAAACTTTGTGTTGTTGTTTTTAAGGAAGAAACATTGTGAGGACCGAGACTTGGTGGGGAACTAATCCTTCCTTAGTGACTGAGCAGTATCAACAGTACAGAACACTAATGTAAAGATTATCAGGTGTACATTTTCCAAAAATTTAAAAATTGATTAATTTTAGTGGAAAAACCATGTAGGGGGACTGAAAAGCCACTAGAGGAATACAGAGCCCTCCGAGGGCCTAAAAAATATCAGACAGGCTGATGTTAATTCTATTTTGTCCATATGAATACTTATGAAATACTTTCAAATAGTCTGTTCTCTTCCTTTTATAGCATTTCCCCTGGTTATTCTGCTTCCAGACATGTATTTTCTTATTAAAGCATTTAACCGATCACATTTCTGCATTATTTGAGTCTGAGTCAAATAATCTGTCTAAGGCCTTCACTATCAGTTCTGCAGCCTGGTGGCATAAAATAAGAGGCAATCAATCTTTTGCTTCAACCAATCAGATTTGGATGCATTCAAGCAGGCATATATTATATCGGCATATTAATATGTATTTATTCCATATATTACCACTTTGGTCTAACATTTTCATCCAATCACACTTATGCCAGAAAAACAACTCGACTTTCATCAGTAGCTTCAATGTCAATAAAATAGGACTTTTTCATGGAACTAATTAAACTCTTTTTAAGGAAAAAAGGATGATGGATTTTGTACAAATAATCAGAATTTTTGGTGAGTCTTATATTCCTTAATAAAGTAAAAATTTTATAAGATAAGATATGCCTTTGTTGGTCCCACAATGGGGAAATTCACATTCTTAGCAGCAAGGTGACAGTAATGGGGAAAGTTAAAGAGATCTAACATATCTATCATGAAAAGTAATTTAACAAGAAAGAATGTAATAGAAATAGAAATAGAATAGAATGAAATTCACAATTATGTACATGACATATGATACAGAGAAAGACAATAGAAAACACTGTCATCATTGCTCAAATGATGATTGAAATAGTTTGTACGAGTGTCACTGGTTTGTTCAGTTTGTTCCTGTCTGCATTTGTAATGCTGCTGCCCCAGCACACCACACCATAAAATATGGCTGATGCCACTACAGTGTCAAAAATGGTCCCAAGGATTGGCTCCCGCACCCCAAACGACCCTAATTGCCTCAGCAGATTTTTTTTATGTGCAGTTTCACACCTAGGCCTTCAGCAATGCTCGGTCTGAATCAATCCACCTGTCAATAACTATTTTAAGGCTATAAGAACCATCTTATTATGCAGAAATGCAGTTTAAACCTGCATTATAAGAAGTATTATAAGGTTATTGTTGGTGATGTTTAAAACACACAAAGCATTTATGTGATGCAAATGCTCTTTATTCTGAAATATAGATAAGATGGTTCTTATAGCCACAAAACAGTTATTGACAGGTGGATTGATTCAGACAAAGGCCTAGGTGTGAAATGCACGGGCCACCACTGGTGGAATACAAATCCATGTTCTGGCCATTAAATCTGGTGTGTTGTATAAGGAATAGTTTAAATAAATGAATTAATCACCCATTTAATCCTCTGTGAAGAATAAAGTCCTCTAAGGCTGTTACTTTAGTGTGCTGGAAGTGTTATGGATGACAAGCCAGTGATCGCTCAAAGGAAAACAGATGGACAGAGTTTGATTTTTGACTCAGGCACTGCTGACTGGAGCAGAAAAACTAAAAGGAGCAGATTCTGCAGATTACTTCATCAAAAGGGTTTTCGGGAATAGCAGTATTTCAGTAACATCTCAACTTTTCACAGTATATCACAATAAACCTAAACCTTTTTCCTCATTGACCTTTAAATAGTTGTTTAGATACAGACACTGCTAGCAGCACTTTAGTTTAGTTCAGACAGTGTGTCTCAGGTCTAATCAAAAATTCACACAAACTATCCAACTCATGGAGTATAGGTGGAGACACGATGACAGATGTTCAGAGAGGTCCCAAAAGAGTCTTTTTTCCTCTCTCACATTGCCTGAAGGACTTCACATCTGTCTTCTGAACTTTCCATCCCTGTGTCCCTCTGTCTTCCCATTTTTCTCATTCTACATCATTCCCAGATACTATATTTAGACCAGACTACATAAATTTGGCTTTAGGTCACATAACAGGAACAATATGAGTACAAAGGATTTTAACAAATCTGAACTACTCCCATACTTCAATTCTCTTGCTAATATATGTGGACATGAGTGTTAGGTCATTATAGCTTCTTGAAGGTCTTATTATGAGCAGAATGTTCTTATGTGTGTTCTTTTATGTTTTATTAGGAAAGTGAAAGGTTACAATATCTGATTTGACACAGATAATTGACATTTAAGACCATAAACATCAATTACATGGGTGCATTAATACAAGATGTAAAACAATGCATTTAAAGATTAATTCATTTATTATCTTCCACTTTATCCTCATTCTAGGTTCATGGGTTCACTCAGGACAGGGCACCAGTCTATTGCTGGGCACACACAAACACACTATATGGGGGCAATTTAGAGCAATTACCAACTGCATTCATGCATCCATGTTTTTGGATGTGGAAGGAAACCAGAGAACCTGGAGTTAAACTCAGAGGAACACGGGGAGAACATGGAAACTCCATCCAGATTGGGATTCGAACCTGGAATCCCTCCTGCTTTCAAAGATTATAATTAGAAAATAATTTTTCACTTTAAGATTATGACAAAGAAATGATTAAAAGAACCATGTACAATGACATACAGTATTATATTTAGCATGTTCTAATTGGTTGTTGGGCGACTCAGTGGCATAGAGGTTATCACGTTTGCCTCTCAGTCCTGGGGTTTCCAGGTTCGAATATCAATCTGGGTGGTGTTTCCATGTTCTCCCCGTGTACTCATGGGTTTCCTTCGAGTTCTCCGGTTTCTTCCCACAGTCCAAAAACATGGATCAAGGGCAATTGGCTGCTCTAAATTACCCCAAATATAGTGTGTGTGTTTGTGTGTGTGTATGTGTGTGTGTGTGTGTGTGTGTGTGCCCAGCGATAGATTGGCACACTGTCCTTGGTGTATCTGCCCAGCGCCCTAAACGTTCTCCCCTGGATGGGCATGCAGAACCCTAGTAGAGGATTAAGCGGAAGATAATGAATGAATGAACAAATAATTGTTTGTGTGCTTGACAAAGTGGCACAGAGTGTAACACTGTGTGCACTGTGGGCACAGAGTGTAACACATCCTCTTCTCAGTGCTGGTTTGAATCCCAATGTGGATGGAGTTTTAATGTTCTCTCTGTGTCGGTGTGGGTTTTCTTCAGGTTCCCCCATTTCCTCCCACAGTCCTAAAACATGGATTCAAGATGAATTGGTAATTGGTATAACTTTTAATATCCTAATGTGCCACCTCTTTTATAAAAAGTTAGAAGGGTGTTTCAATAACATTTGATGAAACCTGTCCAGTATCTTTTTTTGGGGGGGTTTGTATGTTCTCTTTGCACTTGGCAGTATCACAATGTGGTTGTTTTCTATGATATTGTCTCCCTGCTGAAGTGTGCACTGTAATAGGTATTTAGCGCCATTTTGTATAGGGGATACGGTTTGGCAGGTTGCCCTGCCAATGCAATGGTTCTTACGCGTTTTCCTAACTTGCCTTGCAGCATGGGAATAGAAGGGGGAGTGCAGGTTGTGTTTGAGGGAGAAGAGTGATGGAGTATAAGACAGTGTTCTTGACTTTGTGATTAATAAATGTGCATCTGCTAAATGGTTTATTCCTTATAATCACCACAGTACAATGACAGAAAAGCTAAAAATGCTACACATTGGTCAAGTAGAGAGGCAGTTGGTTTGACAGATACTACAGAACCAATGGAGCAGACATGCTCCCCTCACAGAGTACTTGATCATGAGCTTCAACAGTAAGTCAATAGAGCCTGCTCTCCTAGAAGGGCAGGTAATCAGAAGTAAATGTGTGTAATTAGTAAAGCTGCTGGTTTGTGCTGGACCTCATAAAAAAAAAAACAGGACAGTATCTGACCTAAAACAGGTCTTGTATGTAAAGAAATGTCTCTACTCTAGTAAAAGTATGACTTGTGCAGCTTGAAAAGTGCAAAAGGCATGTACTAATTCTCATAATAATTCATGGGTGTGGTTTGGGTGTAACATGCAATTAACCAATCAGCGTGTCACTTGCTATTCTCTTTAAGAACCCAGTGCAGTCTGACTTTGGTTGATTGCTATTTCAGCAGTGCAGCTACCTGGACTTAGGTTTTCCATTTTAGTGTGATTGGAGCACACACAGCATATGTATATTATATACTGTATATATTTTCTGTAAAAATGCAATGCAGTAATATGTAATAGTTTTCAGTTCTATATAGAATTCAGTGGTGTTGGTCACACGCCTGTGTTGATAGCAATACACCAAAAATGTACCTAAACACAACTTCATTTCGAGATGACCAGAGAGAACAAAAATATATTCAGCCTATTTAATTCATCTGATGAGGATGGCACAGTGGTTTAGTGGTTTAGCACGTTCGCCTCTCAGCGCTAGGGATTCCCGGTTTCAATCCCAATCTGGGTGGAGTTTCCATGTTCTCCTCGTGTCCGCGTGGGTTTCCTCCGAGTTCTCCGGTTTCCTCCCACAGTCCAAAAACATGGATCAAGGTAAAATGAATGCTCTAAATTACCTCATATAGAGTGCATTTGTATGTCTGTTTGTGCGAGTAAGTATATCCAGTGATAGATTGGCATGCTGTCCTGGGTGTATCTGCCCAGCAACCGAAATGTTCTCCCCTGAATGGGCATGGGGAACCCTAGTAGAGGATTAAGTAGAGGATGACATCATCTAATAGTGAACGTGTGTGTTGTGTGTGTGTGGGTGGGTGTGTGTGTGTTTGTGTGTGTGGGTGTTTGTGTGGTTGGGTGGGTGGGTGTGTTTTTGAATTTGCTCAGTGTTTAATGTCATTAAACCCCTTTTTTGCAATTCATCTGCCCTGTGGATGCACAGTTTGATGCTGCACTGTTGGCAGATCGTGTCAGTAGTCAAGAAATTTTGTTAAATGGTGTGCATGTTATAAATGAGACTAAAAGAGTGAATTTTGTAATGACAATCTTATTTTTTCTGTTCAGTACCAATTAGCTTAATACTGCTATTTCAGTATGAGATTACACACTGTTAATTTTTGTTTTTACAGACTAATGATAGATATTTCTACATCAAAACAAAAGGAAAGAAAAGACTCGATTTTGACTGGTGCTGAGTAAAGGTAATTAAAAGAGCCAGTAAGCCTTTTGAGGTGGCACAGAGATAAACCATTATCTTTTGTAGTTCCTAAGCGCAGATGGTGGTAATTCCTTCAGACAACTGTGTGAAAGTGCAGTCCCAAATGAGACAATCCACAGTGCAGGGTCATGTTTCTTGCTCTGTTACTTGCTGAAGACATTGATCGATTGATGTTCTTTTACTTGTTTGGATCCTGCACTCTTTCATACATTTTCATTCTTGGACGAAGTCATTAAGTGCACTCACAATGCAGTGAAATGTTGCATTTCTCATCCAGACTGCCATTTATATTCTATGGACTGACAGTGGAGCAAATTAGGAACAGAGAGCAGACAGATGTCAAGAATAAAACAGTCAAATTTGGATTTAAAGTAAAAATTTCCAACATATGTCAGGCAGGAGATAACCAACCAATTGATATCAGTGGGTATTCAATTATAAGCTATTATAAGGGGAGCACTTGTACACTATATGGACAAAAATAATAGAGACACATGAACATTACACCTACATACGTGCTTATGACACCCCATTCTAAGTTGGTCTCATTTAAGTGACTGCAACAAGCTAAATATCCAGACTTGTTGTCTACAAGAACTTTAAGTTCTTGTTCATTTATTTATTTACTAAACAAAATAAATTAACTATCACAAATAAAAGATATGAAGTGAGTGCCTCTCAACAGTTTAGTCTGAAGGGAAAGGTTCTAAATTAAGGAGGTCCAACTGAACCCTAGAAATAGAATAACAATTGATTGAACCTTTTGAATATTCTGGCACCTACTGTCATGTGTACAGAAGTACACTACATGTGTTTAGAATTCATAAAAGTTACCATTGTGGGCCCTTGAGCAAGACCCTTAACCCTCACCTCCAGGAGTGATGTACCATGGATGCCCCTGTATTCTAACCCCAACCATCAAGTTGAAATCCTTGTAAGCCACTTTAATAAAAGCATCTGCAAAATGACCTGACATATATTTAAATTCTGTAGTTTTAGGTTTCAGTACATAATTAAAACCATATGGTTCAGTCTTTATAATGAAGTAAACACCACCTCGAGTTATCAAACGACAAATTTTGCAGTGTCAATATTTGACATTAATTGGTTCCAAAAGCAAAAGCAGAGGGGGCCTAGATTTTCGGTGACAAACTTAAGTCTACTGTTTATTGTTTAAAAGATCAGGCCAATATGAAGATAATGCTGCCAGGCAAAATGTTTGAGATGTAACTTAATTGGACACTGACTCAGTTGGACAATGTGACTGGCAGGGTTTCCAAACACAACACTTTTTGCGACATGATAATTGCCTTGTTGCGGACTGTTTGATTCCATTAGCTATTTAAGTTGACAAAAGCGGGCTGTGCTGTGTGGCTGGAGGAATGTAATTTTACTGTCACACATCAGGTTCTCAGGTGGCCGTCAGTAAACTAGTGCATGTTGTGAAGAATGTTAATTCATTCATTCATTATATTTCGCTTAATACTCTACTAGGGTTCCCTATGGGGTATTAGTTTGGGGTTTTCCTATGACCATCGAGGGGAGAGTTTATCAGGCCCTGGGCAGATTCACCCAGGAAAAGGGCGGCAATCTAACACTGGGCACACAGACTCACACTACATGGGGCAATTTACCTTGAATCCATGTTTTTCAGATCAGAGAACCCAGAAGAAACCCAGGAGGACACAGGGAGAACATAAAAACTCCACCAGATAGGGATTCGAACCTGAATCCCCAGTGCTGAGAGGCGAACGTTCAAACCACTAAGACACCGTACCATGAAAATGTTAATGTTAATGTAGATCAGAGAACCCAGAAGAAACCCAGGAGGACACAGGGAGAACATAAAAACTCCACCAGATTGGGATTCGAACCTGAATCCCCAGTGCTGAGAGGCGAACGTTCAAACCACTAAGACACCGTACCATGAAAATGTTAATGTTATGTTAATTTTTGTAAAATAACCTTTTTTAATGATCATCTTTTATGCCTTTTTATGATAGATTAGTTCTCGTTCTCTAATATAAAAGACCTCAGTATTATTGTAGGTGGCACTAATGTGGTGATCATGTGTAAGTGTGTGTTGCACTGGTGCTAGATATAACAACAGTGCTCAAAGTTATCAAAAATAGAATGAAATACAGTGGAATCATTTTCTATTTTCTAAATAGTTCATGTGAAAAAGATGTAAAAGAACGTTAAGAGTGATACAAAGGAAAAGTACAAACCCAGCATCTGTAATGACATGGGTGATCTCCATATACTTTATACATATACTACAATTTCTGGGGCAGTCATAGGCTTGTGGTTAAGCAACTAGATTCCCAGTTCCATCAAGTACTAAGACTAAAGTTCCTTTGAGCAAGGCACCTAACCATAGTTGCTCCCCGTGCGCTGTATACAAGGTTGCACACCACTCCAGGCACGTGTGCTCACTTCAATCAGTGAAGGCTTAATGGTTAGCATGTTCGCCTCTCAGCACTAGGGATTCCCGGTTCGAATCCCAATCTGGGTGGAGTTTCCATGTTCTCCACGTGTTTGCATGGGTTTCCTCCGGGTTCTCCGGTTTCCCCCCACAGTCCAAAGAGATGGATCAAGTCAATTGAATTCTCCAAAATTGCCCCATATAGAGTGTGTTTGTGTGAGTGAGTATGTACCCAGCGATAGATTGGTGCCCTGTCCTGGGTGAATCTGCCCAGCACCCGAAACGTTCTCCCTGGATGGGCATGAGGAACCTCCCCGTGACCCTAATAAAGGATAAAGTGGAAGATGATGGATGGATTTTTTGAAAAAATATATACAGACACGGAATCATTAAATTCAGGTGTTTTACTTACTGTAGTCCTATTGGAACACATATATGAAATCAAGCATCTAGCCAAGAATATTATAAATGTTTACAAAACTACAACAATCACTACCTAATTTCTAATACATTTAACTAAATGTATTAGTTAAAGAAAATGTCATGCTACAAGCCAAACATTTTTTGAGTGTGTTGCAGCAGCATTTGTTTTTCTTAGTGGTTAAGAAACCAGCCTTGTGACTTAAAGGTCCCCAGATCAATTCCCGGTTGCACCAAGCACAATGGCTGAAGTGCCCTTGGGCAAAGCACCTAACCCCAATTCCTCCCTGGGTGCCGTGTACAAAGCTGCCCACCGCTCCGTCCACGTGTGCTCACTTCACTCAGTGTGTGTTTATGTGTGAGTTTCACTGCACGGATGGGTTAAATGTGTATGTAAAGTAGGTTAAATTGATCGTGTTACTCTTCACTCTTTTAAAGGTATATGACAGTAATGCTGGATAAGTGGGCCTGTCTTGCAATCTTTATTATAGTTCATCCCAAAGGTGTTGGATGGAGTTTCAAGCTCAGGGTTCCATGTGGGTTAATCATGTTCCTCCACATAAAACTCACCTAACTCACCCAACAAGGAAATGCTGGAACAAAAACAGGCCTTCCTCAAACTGTTGTCATAAATTTGAAGGCATACCATTGTCTAAAATTCATGACCATGTGCTTGATTATGTACACCTGTCAATGCGACTGAATGAAAGACCTGCATTAAGAAGTGTGTCCTAGTACATTTGTGCATATAGTGTACAATTTAATGCATGGTATTAATTATAAATCATTATTTGGAACACATATCATCCATGGCGGCACGGTGGCTTAGTGGTTAGCACGTTCGCCTTTCAGCACTAGGGATTCCTGGATTGAATTCCCATCTGGGTGGAGTTTCCATGTTCTCCCGGTGTCTGCGTGGGTTTCCTCCGGGTTCTCCGGTTTCCTCCCACAGTCCAAAAACATGGATCAAGTCAATTGAGTTATCCAAATTGCCCCATAAAGAGTGTGTATGCATGCGTGGATGGGCATGGGGAACCCCCGCAAACCTAATATAGGATAAAGCGGAAGATAATGAATGAATGAACATATCATCCATCACTTCATGTAGAGGGCTAAATGGCACCTAAAATAAAAAAATGATATGCTGTCAGGTTGTTTTCTGAAGGCTTCTCCCGTTTCCTCTTACTGTTTTCATTTCTTGATGAAGGGGTAACTGCATCGGCAGGAGCTGATTGGTTCTGGGGTGTGACGGTGACTTGCAATGGTGTTCTGCAATTTAAATATAGATACCTGTAAATGGCCCAGTTTTTTTCATATGCCTTCTATCTCTCTTAAGTATCTTGATCGTATGCACTCACATTGTCTCTCTCTCTTAGTTTCCCAGTCTCTTTGATTTACCATGTCCCTTGTTAATTCTTGTCAGGGTGCTTGTTGGCATCTCCTGTTACCATACTGTGAAATAACTGCATCACATACGCAGTGTGACATTAATGTGCTTGAGAGAAACAGAGCAAACAACAGCATTTGTCTCAACAACCCCATGCACCATTTCTGCCTCTGTACTACTCACAGACCGTGGACCTTGACCATCCTGCAGCCTCTGTGTTGCTCTGCTGTTTCAGGTCCAGCGGCCACAGAACGCCGGTCTCACTCCAAATCTCCTTGAGTCAAAGTCAGTGGCAGAAATGCGGCACTGAGCCTGCAGGGTAGACAGCAGGAGATTAGTTTAATCAGTGCCACAGCAGATTCATAATGTCTCCACTGCAAAGCCCTCTTAGTAATAAGTGCTGGAATCATCCAGACATTTTCCAGATAAATGCCAGGACAAACTGATAGAATGACAAAAGCATCTTCTGTTGTTTTTTTTAAAGACAATGAGAGGAATATAAAGAGGCAAATAAATAAACAACAGAGAATGCCAGAATCCTCTCTGCTAAAGATACAAATGGACCATAATGTACTCTTATATTATTAAGGACCTTGTGTGAGTTTCATAAAGCCATAAAACAGTAGAAGTGGGAGCAGAAATGATGGTAATGTCAGCCGGTATATGTTTGTAAGACCTACACAGTCCTATGCAGTGCTTAAGAAGTTTATCACATCTGTGGTTAATCCTATACTAGTGACTAAGGCTACTGGAAGGGTTTCTCATGCCTATCCAGGGGAAACCAGTTTGGGGCTGGGCAGATCCACCCAGGACAGGACACCAGTACATCGCTGGACAATCACTTACACAGACTCACACTTGATAGGGGAAATATGGAGCACCTTGAATCTGTGTTTTTGGACTGTGGGACATCCCACATGAACGTGGGGAGAACATGGAAAGTCCCAGATTGGGATTTTAACTTTTTTCCAACTTTTCTTTTGTATACTGCATATATATATACATTTTGTTTTTACCTATTATTTAAAGGCGGCATGGTGACTTAGTGGTTAGCACGTTCGCCTCTCAGCGATAGGGATTCCCGGTTCAAATCCCCATCTGGGTGGAGTTTCCATGTTCTCCCCGTGTCCACGTGGGTTTCCTCCGGGTTCTCCGGTTTCCTCCCACAGTCTGAAAACATGGATCAAGTCAATTGAGTTCTCCAAATTGCCCCATGTAGAGTGTGTCTGTGTGTGTGAGTGTGTGCCCAGCAATAGATTGGCGCCCTGTCCTTGGTGTATCTGCCCAGCGCCCGAAACGTTCTCCCCTGGAGGGGCATGGGGAACCCCCCCGCGACCCTAATATAGGATAAATGAATAATATAGAATGAATGAATAATTATTTAAAATGGTGTCGGCGAGTGGACAACTTTACAAAGCCAGAACCTTATTAAATTGTAAAATCACTATCATAAAGTCAGTATACAAAGCTGGTTTTCTTACTTGACTGGAAGGGAATGCCTTAGTCATTTGAGACCCAAGCTCTAATTTGTATGTCCTCTGCTGATTTGACTACAACCTGTGTGTGAGTGAGATGGTTGTCTCAAATTTTTTTGTGCACCCAGGGTATAAATTGTTCATTTATTCTATTAAAAACATCAGAAACAATTGGAGGCTGCATGTTAGGGTGACATTATGGGTCACTGGTAACCACTCTCTCTTCATGACAAGAAGGTTTTGAGCTCAGTTTTCTGAGGAAGGAAGGACAGGGTCTTTACTGTATGGAGTTTGCAAGCTTGCCCTGTATTTGTGTGGGTTCCCTACTGGCATCCTAATATATATATAGGTGTGTGTCAGTCTGCCCTGTGATGGACTGATCACCTGTTCAGAGTAAGACTCAAACACCACCAGGTGACATCCAAGCAAGTAACCCCTGACTCTGATCAGGACAACAGGATTAGAAATAAATACCTATTCTGCATTACACTGTCTTGTTCATTGTAAAGACAGGCATGTGCAAATCCTACAGTGACAGATGGTAAAAACTTTCAATAAATGACATGAACGCTGACTGCTAACACAAACACCATGCCCTGTATGCAAAGGCACCAAAATTAGGGTATGTACTCATTGGAAAAGTCAGAGAAAACAAGGATAAAGTGCAGCATCGTTGGTGAAACTGCAGGTTTTGTGTAATATTTAATGCAGTGAACAGTTGATAAGCCAAGTTAGTAATCATTGGAATGTTTCTCTTCTTTATAAATAATGCACTTATCCTTCTTTTTATGTGTGAAGTGGGAAATAATTGTCTTTAAAAAGCCTTTTGTATATTATCTGGAGCTTCATGCATTAAGGCTAAATATAGGTCTTGCAGAGGATGAGAGGACAAACTGTGATGAAGAAGAAAACTAGAACACAATGTTCCTAATCCACTTTTTTTCAGCCTACAGTGGCCATCTATGCAGTGTCCTACAAGCTGGCTACCTCACTGTGGACACACTGTTCCTTCCATTTAGATTTTAAAAACTATTTACGTGTGAATCATTGCATCCTGGGACACTAGAACTAACTAAATGAGACAGTTAATGAGTTCAGTAATGGACTGGGTGGATCCTTCACTTTAACTAAGTGAGTGCTAAAATAAACACCAACACAAACCAGGATAAGCAGCTTATCAGACAAACATACTATGTTTATTGGAAAGTGTTACCAAATGTAGAAGAGCAATTGTGCAGTTGCATGGCTTCGACATCTAAACACCTTTAACTCTTTTATCTTTATCATTTGTTTCATTACTGTTTTTACACATAGTGGATTTTGTCCTCCACATTTAACCCCTTGTGCAGTGAAACACACACACATACACACACTGAGTGAAGTGAGCACACATGCCCGAAGCAGTGGTCAGCCTTGTATACGGCATCCGGGGAGCAATTGGGGTCAGGTGCCCTGTCCAAGAGCACTTTAGCTATAGTACTTGGTGGGAACGGGAATCAAATCGGAGACCTTCAGGTCACAAGGCAGGTTCCACTACCACAAGCCTGCGGCACGGTGGCTTAGTGGTGAGCACGTTTGCCTCTCAGCGCTGGGGATTCAGGTTCAAATACCAATCTGGATGGAGATTCCATGTTCTCCCCATGTTTGTGTTGGTTTCTTCCAGCCTCTCTCTGGAGTCAAGGTACACTGAATGCTTTAAATTGCCCCATATAGTGTGTGTGTGTGTCTATGTAAGTGAATGTGCCCAGCGATAGTTTGGCACCCTGTCCTGGGTGTATCAGTCCAGTGCCCAAAATGTTGTCCCCTGGATTTGACATGAGGAACCCCAACAAGTAGAGGATTAAGCGGAAGATAATGAATGAATGAATGAATGAATGAATGGAAAAGGAATGATACAGACACAGGTGCTGTTTGGTTGATCCATGGAATAGTTATATGTCAGTGAGATTTAAGTAAGTTAGAAGGGCTTGTTTAGGACTTGATATAACTGCAGATTTCTTACAATTTTTCTCACATAACAAGCGTTGATGTAGAATTGTTCAACAAAGAAAAGACATGAGCTAAGGTATAAAATTATTTTATTAGACCGACCATAGATGTTACAGCAGCAAAGGTACAATACATCCAAAGTACGTTCAGAGCAGACATCCAACATGTGGTAGTTATGCAAACGAAATGGCCTTGATGGGAGAGGTTAATGTAAAATAGGAAGACTGGATCCTATTGATAGAAAGGTAGGTTTGTGGTGAGCAGAAAAGAATCAGAAAATGTACAATTAAGCCATGATGCAGAAGAGCTCCAAAAAAGAGGCCTGATCTACAATGACTAAACACCATTGCCAGGAATGTAGAACACTTTCTGAACATGCAATAAAAGCTGAACCCTTTAATTAGTTAATACATATAAACCATGGCAGCATGGTGGCTTAGTGTTCAGGATGTCTGCCTTTCAGTGCTGGGGATACGGATTTGAATGCTGACCTTAGTGGAGTTTCCATATCCCCATTTTCTCCAGGCTCTCCGGTTTCCTCCCACAGTCCAAAAAAATGCATTCAAGGTGAATTGGCTGCTCTGAATTGCAAAGAATTGATGCCCTATCCTTGGTGTATCTTCCTATCTCCCAAAATGTTCTCCCAAATTGTATTTAATTAAGTAAGCAGTATTTAGTCAGTGGGAAATTTTACTTGGGGTCCCAAACCTATGAAACAGCCCTGCCAATAGATAGATTGGTAGGTAGATAATTTTACTAATCCCAAAGGGAAATTTGTATATCACAGCAGCCAATGCAAATATATTAGAAGTAAACAATAGGAAGAAATAATATATAAGATATATAAAATAAGGTATTGTACTGTATATGTATAGCATATACTACTTTAAAAATGCTATAAAGCATAAAGTACAAATAAAATATACATTAAAAGAAGCAGCACCAGATCAAAACATCTAATAGTGCAACCTAATAGTCCACATTTGGCCAGGCAATATACAGTACATAACAAAAACAACAAGATAACATAAGATAATCACAACGTCAGGAAATTCACTTCGATCACAAATGATATAAACAAATATCACAAAAAGAAAAAAATGATCTTCATTTATTTGTTACTTTGTTAGTTTATCAAAGAGAGATATAGACACAAAGAAAAAAGAAGCCATGGATCAAAAAAAAAAAGATTCAGAGGAATGAAAGCCAATCCTTGGTTTATGGTGGTAAATCATTTACTTACAACTCATTACATTGCTGCCACAGAATGTTGCTAGGGTTCAGGGGGTCTGGACTTAGCCCTTTCAAAAATTTAAAGCCACTCATCATCTTCCTCTACTAGGGTAATGGGGTTGGGTGGCCATGCCTATTCAGGGGTGAATTGGAGCTAAGAGGCGGTCATGCTAACCACTACATCACCGTGTCACCAGGATGTTGAATTTCTGATGTGATAGTCCTGGTACATGATTCAATGTCCATCAAACCCAACAGGACAGATGGCCTCAGATCTATTTCAAGAACGTTCTGGTTTTAAAGCAGGACTAATAGTTAGCATTGTAACCATAGATCCTTTGGCAGCATATTGAGCCCAAATCATCACTCGTCAACCATAATTGTTGACATCTGGTTGGAGGTGTTTGTGCTGATACACTGTGTTTGGTCTTCATCAAATATGGAGCTGTGCATGATGAATAAAAATGTCGACCTTGGTATGGTCAATCTAAAGGATATTGTTACATACATATTTCATAGTTATCTTAGATTCAGTTTTGTTGTGTTGCCATTTACTTTTTGTAGAGAAGGATTTTTTCCAAACCGCCCTTAGAAAAGCCATACTCGTATATTATTTTCCAATTTCTGAAGTTAAAAATAATATGCATACTGAGGTCTGAAGGTCTTTTTCTGTTTTTCTTTTAACAAATTTCCATCCATGTCCCATGTCCATCCAGAAGAGGAGAACATTTCAGGCGCTGGGCAGATACACCAAGGACAGGGTGCCAATCCATCACTGGATTCACACTTACCCTCTCTCTCTCTCACACGCACACATTTTATAGGTGCAACTTAGAGCATCCAGTTTACCTAGAGTTAATGTTTATGGACTGTGGGAGGAAACCAGAGGACCTGTAAAAAACCCACATGGACACAAGAAGACCATGGAAACTCCACCCAGTTTGGGGTTCAAACCTGGATCCCCAACGCTGAAAATGCTCTTCATTTTGCATTCACAACAGTTTTCACTCTTCTGGAAAAGCTTTCCCTAAATGATGTTGGACAAGAGGACTTGGCTCACAATCTATATTCTAATTTATTCCAAAAGTGCTATAAGAGGTTGAGGTCAGGGCTTTGTGTGTGCCAGTCAAGATCTTTTACACCAAACTCATGACCTCATGGTCCCTGCCTTATGAACTGGAAAAGAATGAAGCTAAAAACCATTCATTCATTTATTCATTATCATCCACTTAATCCTCTACTAGGGTCGCGGTGGGGTTCACCATGCCCATCCAGGGGAGAACATTTCAGGCACTGGGCGCCAATCTTTTGCTGGGCACTTACTCACTTACACAGACATTCACACACTATATTTTTATACTTATATTTTATACTATATAATTTAGAGTATGCAGATACACCCAGGACAGGGTGCCAATCTATCACTGGGCACACACTCACCCACACAGGCACACACCACAAACACACTCTATATGGGGCAATTTGGAGAATTCACTTGACCTTGATCCATGTTTTTGGACTGAGAATGCGAACGTGCTAACCACTAAGCCACTGTGTTCAAACGAAAAACACCCACAATATAGAAGCATACAGCTATACATACACAGGTTAACTGCTTAACTATATATACACGTGGTAATGGGACTATATTAAATTTAATATGAAGGAAGTGTATCCCAATACATGTCCATTAAGCATACACTGGTGCGTTGTGTATTAGGAAACTGGGTGAACTTAGACAGAAATGTTGGTTTCTTGTGGTTTTTTAGCGGATTTATGTAGACTTATTCTATTTCACAGCAAAGCCTTTTGGAATCCTTACCCACTATTAGCTGAATTGGGTAAATGAGATTTCCAGTTGGTAAAGCCTTTGGAATCATTCATATGTCCTGTGTGGTTTCCTTAGGAACTTCCTTTAGGGGAATGTGTTTGTTGAGTAGTTAGGTCATTCAGGGTCATGACATATTTTCATTAAAAATGAAAGTCTTATAATCTGTAAAGTTATATTCATTTATTTCATTTGTTTATCTAACTGGCTGAAATATGTGTCAACATTTTACTAATAAACATTGGTTATTGATATTCATAATCTCTATCAGTTCTGACTTTAAAATAACTTATAGTATTAACTTATAGAACAAATAGAATATATGTCTTATTAAAGATTAGTGAGGGTGGTACTGTGGAGCAGTGGTCAACATGTCTGCTCACAGGTGGATTACAGTTTAATTATAGAATTAGTCCGTCTCTCACTGCTGAGGAGCAGGTTCGAATCTTGTTCCGGGTGAAATTTCCATGATCTCCTTTTGTTCCTTTAGGTTTATATACAGTATATATACTGTGTATGTGTGTGTATGTATGTGTGTGTGTGTGTGTGTGTGTGTGTGTGTGTGTGTGTGTGTGTGTGTGTGTGTGTGTGTGTGTGTGTGTGTGTGTGTGTGTGTGTTTGTGTGTGTATGTGTGCGTGTATATGTGTGTGTGTGTGAGTGAGTGCATGCCCAGTGATAAATTGGCGCCCTGTCCTCGTTTTATCTGCCCAGTGCCAGAAACATTTTTTTTCCCTGGCATGGAACACCCCCCCTTTCCCCGCCTTGACCCTGGTATGGGATTAAGTGGAAGATAATTGTTGGAGGGCAGTACCGTGGTTTAGTGGTTAACAGGTTCGCCTCTCAGAAATAGGGATTTGAATCTCGATCTGGGTGGAGTTTCCATGTTCTCCCCATGTCGGCGTGGGTTTCCTCTCGGTTCCCCGGTTTCCTCCCACAGTCCAAAAACATGGATCAGGGTAAATGGTATGCTCCAAATTGCCCCATATAGAGTTTGTCTGTGTAAGTAAGTGTGTGCCCAGCGTTAGATCAACACCCTGTCCTGGATGTATTTGCCCAGCGCCCAAAACCTTCTGCCGTGTGTGGGCATGGGGAACCTCCCCCCTTTCTTGCCCTTGACCCTGGTATGGGATTAAGTGGAAGATAATTGATGGAGGGCAGCACCGTGGTTTAGTGGTTAGCACGTTCGCCTCTCAGCATTAGGGATTCGAATCTCAATCCGGGTGGAGTTTCCATGTTCTTCCCATGTCGGCGTGGGTTTCCTCAGGGTTCCCCGGTTTCCTCCCACAGTCCAAAAACATGGATCAGGGTAAATGGTATGTGCCAAATTGCCCCATATAGAGTGTGTGTGTGTGTGACTGTGTCAGTGGGTGTGTGCCTAGCATTAGATCAGCACCCTGTCCTGGGTGTATCTGCCCAGCGCCCTGGGTGGGCATGGGGAACCCCCCTCTTCCCTGGTATGGGATTAAGTGGAAGATAATTGATGGAGGGCAGCACCGTGGTTTAGTGGTTAGCACGTTTGCCTTTCAGCATTAGGGAATCGAATCTCAATTTGGGTGGAGTTTTCATGTTCTCCCTGTGTCCGCATGGGTTTCCTCTGGGTTCCCTGGTTTCCTCCCACAGTCCAAAAACATGGATCAGGGTAAATGGTATGTGCCAAATTGCCCCATATAGAGTGTGTGTGTGTGTGTGTGTGACTGTGTCAGTGGGTGTGTGCCTAGCATTAGATCAGCACCCTGTCCTGGGTGTATCTGCCCAGCGCCCTGGGTGGGCATGGGGAACCCCCCTCTTCCCTGGTATGGGATTAAGTGGAAGATAATTGATGGAGGGCAGCACCGTGGTTTAGTGGTTAGCACGTTCGCCTCTCAGCATTAGGGATTCGAATCTCAATCCGGGTGGAGTTTCCATGTTCTCCCCATGTCGGCGTGGGTTTCCTCAGGGTTCCCAAGTTTCCTCCCACAGTCCAAAAACATGGATCAGGGTAAATGGTATGTGCCGAATTGCCCCATATAGTGTGTGTGTGTGTGACTGTGTGAGTGGGTGTGTGCCTAGCAGTATATCAGCACCCTGTCCTGGGTGTATCTGCCCAGTGCCGTGGGTGGGCATGGGGAACCCCCGCTTTCCCCTGGTATGGGATTAAGTGGAAGATAATTGATGGAGGGCAGCACCGTGGTTTAGTGGTTAGCACGTTCGCCTCTCAGCATTAGGGATTCGAATCTCAATCCGGGTGGAGTTTCCATGTTCTTCCCATGTCGGCGTGGGTTTCCTCAGGGTTCTCTGGTTTAAATTTACATTTTACATTTGGGTCATTTAGCAGACGCTTTTATCCAAAGCGACTTACAAGGTGAGCACAGGGTTAATCACAAGCAATGAGGCTTAAGGGCCTTGCTCAAGGACCCACACTGGTAACTTCAGTGGATTTGAACCGCCAACCTTCAGATTGAGCTACCGCACCCTTTATAGTAGTTCAGTAGTTTCCTCCCACAGTCCAAAAACATGGATCAAGGGCAATTGAATTCTCCAAATTGCCCCATATAGAGTGTGTCTGTGTAAGTAAGTGTGTGCCGGCGTGTGCCAGGGTGTATCTGCCCAGTGCCCGAAACATTCTGCCCTGGGTGGGGATGGGGAACCCCCCTAGTAGCGATCTGCACTCCAGGTGGCAATAAGAGCGGTTCTGAAGAATGCCCTGGGTTGTGCGTACTGCGTAACGAGCGCGATGGGGAGGTCGTGCACACTGCTGTAGTGTGTGGATTCGGACGGAGGAGAGAAGAAGGCGGCGCCCGGTGGAGGAGCACACCTTCCTCCAGCGTCAGACAGAAGTGACATCGACAGCGCAGAGAGAGAGAGAGAGAGAGAGAGAGAGAGAGCGAGAGAGAGAGAGGTGAACTGAAAGCGCCTGCACGACTCGCAGAAGGGGCAGGTGGAAGTCGGAACCGAAGCACCTCCGCTTGGCGATCTGGACGGCGCTGTCTTCGCTGCTGCTGAACTAGTGCATGCGCTCGGGGTGTGAGGGGGCAGAATGGAAAACGCTCACACTAAATCCGTGGCTGAAGTTCTGCAACACTTCGACGTGAATGAAAACAACGGGCTGACTCCGGAACAAGTCAAAGTCAATTTGGAGAAATATGGAGCCAACGGTGAGTTGATTAAAGCACACGCCGTGCTTTAACGCTCTGTTTAACGCGCCGTAGCCATAAAGCTGATAACTGCAGCGTTCGGCGTGCATAAAAGGAGAAGTTTCAGTTCAGTACGGTACTGTCGAGGCTGTTTTATTTGTGCCTCTCAGAGGAAATAAAAAAAGAAAGAAAGAAAGCAGCAGCACAGCGATGCTATTACAACTTTTCTGCATTGCAACACAAAGCTAGAGGCATTTGCTTTAGAATGCATGGCGCTGTGTTCTATATGTCCATCCATCCATCCATTATCTTCAGCTTTATTCTCTTCTAAGGTCGTTGGGGGGGTCCATGCCCATGCCCATGCCCATGCCCATCCAGGGGAGAACGTTTTGGCGCTTGGCAGATACACCCAGGACAGGGCGCCAATCTATTGCTGGGCACACACTCACTCACTCATACACTTAGACACTCACACAAACACTCTATATGGGGCAATTTGGAGAATTCAATTGACCTTGATCCATGTTTTTGGACTGTGGGAGGAAACGGGAGAACCCGGAGGAAACCCATGGAACTGGAAACTCCACCCAGATTGGGATTCGAACCAGGAATCCCCAGTGCTAAGAGGCAAATGTGTTCTAAGCCACCGTGCTTATGTACATGGACCTATGTACATGCACTATATGGACACAAGTATTGGGAGCTTTCATTGCATCCCATTCTAACTTGTTACAAGAATTTTTTTTTTCTGGAAAGCAATTCTGATCTGAATTTGGCGAGCACGAAGAAAAAAAAACATTAATGAGGTCAGACACTTTTAATCCGTAGCAAAATTGTTTTCATGAAGTTAAGGTCAGGGCTCTGTGTGGACCAATCAAGTTCCGCCACACCACTCACCCGTCGTTTGTGCCCTTAGGTTTGTGCACCAGTAGAATTTTTTTACTTGGGATCTGTTTTGCATACTGTGCTTTTACACATTTAACCCATCCGTGCAGTGGAACACACACATATACACACACTGAATGAAGTGAGCAAGTGTGCCCGGAGCGGTGGGCAGCCCTGTATAGGCATTTAGAAAGCAATTAGGGTTAGGTGCCTTGCCCAAGAGCACTTCAGGTACTTGGTGGAATTGGAAATCGAACCAGGGACCTTCAGGTTGCAAGGCTGATTCCTTAACCACAAGCCTACGACTTCCCTAATCTTGCTGGAATCACAAGGGCCTTCCCCAAACTTGCAATCAATCTTGCACTTGAAGAAAATGATTAAAATGGGTGTCCTGATACTTTCATTCTGCAGAGAAAACACAGTGGGATAAACTCTGCTACAGTATGGTAGAGTAATTCTACACTGCGAGCTGAATATTATAGGTCTGCTAAATGTTATTGATTATTCCAAAGTTCTGTAGCAGCTAAGAACTCCATAGAGATCATTGCTTGTCAGTACTATTGTAATGTCTGAGCATGATCCTCTTTGTTCCCTGAGGATCATGATCCCATTGTTATTTTATCCTTTAATAATAAAGGAGGTTGTAATGGATTGCAGTTATTAAGACATTCAAAATGTCCTATATGCAAGATTGTCCGGATTTCAAAAGCAACAGCTGGATGAATCATAAACTGCATTATTAGGACAGATGTGCTCATGTAGACTGCCTGTGTCCCAGGGCATCGTGCTTATTGAGGTACTAACGTTTTGCTGGTACTTTATTTTTTGTGTAGTATTAAACTATACTCAGTAGTAAAGTGTGTGTTCTGTGTGTTTTCTGACCACTGGCGTCACCGCCCAGCATAGAAGGGTAAAGTGGACACCCTGTCCCCTCCCTAAACGTGTGACACGTCACACATGAGGCGGGGCCGAAGGTGAAAATCATTTAATCTGCATAAGCAAGCAGGTAAACAAAGCAGCAGTTGAATCCAATGCTTTACCATTCCTGTAAGCCCTTGTCCATGCCATCATTCATGACGTCCCAGATAGTAACAGAAAATCTGCAAAGTCTATTAAAGCACAAAAGTCAGACGCTACAGCTAGCGGTGAATGAACATGTCTCATTCTGTTGTTTTATGACTGGGAAGTTTAATAGCTTGACACAGCTGCTCTGTTCTGTCTTCTTCTGCCGAACCCCAGCTTGCAGTCCTTCTTGCAGTGTGTTAATACAACACCGCTGGTGAAGGCAGTGCTGCACAGTCACGACCCGACCTCATCTGTAGCATGATAGCTTTGCGTAGTGATGAGGCTGATGTTTACTGTGCTGGGACATGGTGGAAGACGCCTTTTTTTTCTTTTTTTTTTTTTTTACAAGCGGTAAGGAACTGGATAACACACCTGCCACCAGCCGCTGCAGGCGTCAAACTTGAGCAACCCGTTTTCTACTTCCTCAAGAGAGACCGCAAACGAGGCAACAGAGAAACACTGTGCTTCAGGTTACTCACGAGGTCCGGCGGTGATACACATGAATATCTGAAAAACTAATCAGATCAAGACATTTGTTGTGCTGAGGGTTACATAAAAAGTCTCTAGTTTTATGTTTCTATATTAGTAGGGGATTGCAAAAATAGCCCTGTGCATGGGGTGATGAATATGTTAAGAATGTGACTGAGTGTGAAAGTCTGTGAGTACTAGTCAGGGTGTGATGGCGAAGACAGAAATAAAGTAGCACCTGCAACGTAGTGAGACGGCGTTCAAGCACTTGTGTACGCTTGTGTACGATGGTCTTGACTTTACCCCCCACTTCTTATGACTTACCACTTGCTCCTGCACGTATAAACTTGTCTCATACAAACCCTTCTAACCTCACTTATCTGTAAACCTGTACAATTTACATGATGGTGCCAGGCTGACATCAGTGCCGATGAAAGGTTTCCTTCTGAATAGCATTAAATGGTCTGATCTCTCTGTATTTATACATGACAAGGCTAAATGAATGACAGTAGAGCGTCCGAATATGAATCGAAATGTGTAGATCAGACAGGAGGAGCCAGCAGCCCTTTGAGCGTGATGACTTCATGGAAAAAGCAACATCTCGCTGCCGATAGCATCGCTTTCACTTTTAGCTGTTAACTTCCTGCCTGCCTCTGTTAAATGCCTCAGGGAATATACCCTTACCCCTGTAACCCTGTTTAAAACTCAGTAAAGATGCCCCTTTGCAAACCTTGCTAGTGTGTCCACCCTTTTCATATAGCATCAGATGCGTCTTATTGTATATATTTAATTCATAAACGTGGTTTTATTACAAGTGCAAAATCAGCCACGATGATTTTTCTACGTGATAACCACTCTTTGCCTCTGTTTCTCACAGCCTTTTTAATTCCTTTGGGCGTCAATGAGCCAATTTGCATTTGCCTCCCATTTTTCCCCCCAAAAACGGTTTTGTTTACTGTTGTCGGGACTTGTTTTTATGCATGTGGTTTAAATTCCTGAGTGCCGGTGGTGTGACGAGGTGGGAGCCGGAGATGGAGTGTGTGTGGGTTGGTGGAAAGCCATTCTGTTCCAAACCCTTTAGTGATTACACTTTGACACGATGACGTGTTAATGGCAGGCAGAGATATTTAGTTGGTCACAAATCATTATCATGTTCAAGCACCCACACATCAATCTAATATACACCTTGTTTTGGTCTATAAGTGTGATTTAGGACTTGACTCGCTCCTGTTTGCAGAATTAACATGCAGACTTGATGCTGAGGTACAGTACCAGATTGTAAAGTTTGGACACACCTCCTCTTTTCTCCATTCTCTATGTTCTCCACTTAACATATAGATGGACTTTGTAGTTTTACAATTACAGGCTATTGTACATCTGTTTTCTTTTGTTTGTCAGTCCCCTTTTGGTTCTCTGTTCTCTATTGATCAGGAGCATCACAGAACAGGTATACTTTGGGTGGTGGATTGTTTATTGTCAGTTGTACAGTGACGCTGATGTGGTGATAAGTTTCATTTAATCACCTCAGTGACACTGCTGGGATAGGAATAATGCACCAACCAAATAATACCTGCTCTGTGGTGCTACTATTGGGGTCCTGACCATTAGAGAACAGAGTAAAGGGGACGTACACAGTATGTACTGTAGTCCACAAACAGATGGACTACAGTCTGGAATTGTAGAACTACAAAGTCCATCTTTACAGTAAGTGAAAATGAGAACATGGACAATAAGTGGAGCAGAAAGGAGGCGTGTAATAGCACTCAACCAGGTTTAAAGGCATTTGGTGACCCCAAGCAAAATACCCCACTGACCATATATTTCTTACTTAAATTAACAAAAGTGATATATAAATGTAAACATTTGAAACAAATACACTTAATCCTATACTAGGGACTAGGGTTGTGGCGTTCCCCATGCTCATTCAGGGTGCTGGGCATATATACCCAGGAAATCATTCACACAGACACACACACTATATACATAATTTTGAGCAGCCATTCATTCATTCATTCATTCATTCATTCATTCATTCATTCATTATCTTCCGCTTTATCCTATATTAGGGTCGCGGGGCAGATACACCCAGGACAGGGCGCCAACCTATCGCTGGGCACACACACACACAGACACGCACACAAACACACTCTACATGGGGCAATTTGGAGAACTCAATTGACTTGATCCATGTTTTTGGACTGTGGGAGGAAACCTATTAAAAACCTACTTGAAGAGAACATGAAAATTCCACCCAGATCGAGATTCGAACCTGGATCCTCAGTGTGGAGAGGTGGATATGCTAGCGACTACGCCACTGTGTCACCCTAATCTAATCTAATCTAGTAATTCTAAGCAACTAGTGGGAGGGGACCCCTTGAGGGGAAGCTGATCTGTGCCGTTGTACTTTACTGCATGGACTGTCACAGAATTTAAAGGTGCGCTCACAGTTTGTCTTTGCATTCATTTGATAACCTGTCATTGCACAGGGGCCCCAGGCCAGCTCAGGGCCTTAGGCATTTGGTTGGCTTGCTTGCCCTGTTGCAACAGGTCTGTAACTTACGATGCATTGTGTAAAAAATGTATGCTTCCGACTGTGTTGGAACAGTTTAAGAAATGTCTATTTATCAGCTGTTGTAGTGGGAAACAACAGACTGTGATGTCATCAAAGCTTATATATGTGTAATGTGTCTCATTATGTTTTTACAAATAGTGTGTATGCAGATGTCCCATGTTGTGGGTACTGATACACCCCAATGCCATTACAGATGCTGGGATTTGCTTACTTTTTAATGGAAAGAGCTTGTACAGTCTTTTCTTTCTCTTTGGCACTTAAAATCTGACATGAATCTGATGAAACATCGACTCATCTGACCACAGAACAGGCTTTTACTGCCATTCAGTCCATATTAGATAGATTCAGGCTTATAGAACTTTATGGAGTGTCTGTAAAAAAGTAATAATTGGCTTCGTCTTTCATAATACTGTTTTGGGTTACATATTTTCATCTAGTGGTGGACTATGTTATGGATAAACATGTCACTTAGGTAATTAGCACCACCACCAAGCTATGACTAATGAAAGTCTTGGTCTGGGCAGTAACAACTTGTGGATGTGCAGCATGGACACACACTAACGGAAAAGATAGAAGAATGTATTCAGGCTTTTCAGAACAAGTGCATCAGGAAGATACTGAGGATCTAATGGACATGAATATTGACCACTGAGAAAGATTACAAAATGGGCAGAGCAAGAGGAGTTTACTAAACCACATTAAATTCTGCAAGTCACATTAGTTTGGTCATGTGATGAGGCTCCTGCATAATGGCATTTGAGGAACTGTTAATTACAGTAAGGCATCAAAAGACGGGTAAAGACCAAGAATAAACTGCATGGACATTATCACCTGATGTGGACTGGCTTATCAGGTGCGAGTCTGCTATGAACAACCTGAGACAGGGAGTAATAAAATAAACTATGCAGCCAAACATCACAAAGCAATGACAGCGTATGACATGGACTATGTTCAGTGACAATGATCCTAAAGTACTCCCGAGCCCATGTGGCTATGTCCATCATAATAACATGATGGTTTATCAGACATTCAGCAGAGGTTTTCTGTCCGTGGCCATTTTACATTGAAATTACCTCTGACACCTAGAATCTTTTCATGATATCACGAACTGTAGATGGTGAAAGATCAAAGGTCTTTGTGATCTTGCTCTGAGAAAAATTGACTTTGAACTGACTGACAGTTCTCTCGCGAAGTTCTGTACAGAGTGGCCTGCTTAGTTCAGTGTCACTAGAACTTTTAAGTTTTCTGGTTTCTGAGTGTGTTGCAGCATCAGCATTAATTGTGAAGTATTATTTGATTATAGTAGTCTGTTTTCTTCGAGGTATCACCAGCTCCTCATCCATAACACTGCCGGATCACCGTGGTAACGACAATTACTGGACAGAACCTAGATTTCTGTTGGACTTGTGAGTGGTGTTGCCGTCCTGCAGGATGGCCTCACTGAACTGATATTGTTTGTTCCAATTTTTGAAAAAGGACAACTGATTACCGCACATCTGTACATGCATGTCCTGTACTTTTGAGGCATGGAGGATGAGTCCACCACTGAGCCTTGGTCCTCAAGGTTTCTTCCTTAATAACAACATAACAGTGAGTTTTTTTACTTGCCACTGTCATAATGTATTATTGTAAAAAGCTCTATATAAATAAACAAACTTGAAATCATTAAAAACATTTCTTTTGTTTTTTAAGTAAAGGTCAATCATTTTGGGTTATGTATTTACATATATCATTTAAAGCCTGGTGTGGAATTGGGGTGTTGCTTAAGAGTTTTACACCTCTATTCTGGTTGTGCTATGATACACAGTGTGAAACAAATGCTTGTTAGAGAAAGCAGAAGTGCACTCCCCCCCCTACAGCTGTGTGCTGAGCATAGAGGAGGTTTGTACTCTACGATCTTTGTGGTGTCAACGTTACATGCACCACTTGGCGCGTGCCCTCATGGGTAAAGTTTTTTTTGTGTGTGTGTGTGTTTGTGTCATGCTTAATAGTGTAAACATATTTTGGTACTTTGCTTTAATTACTAACCATCTATCTGTTTCTAGATTATAGACCATTATAGTTGGTGGACTCGACTTGGTTCAAGAAGGAGCATAAAGTTCCATAAAAGCTTTTGTTCCTTATCTAGTCAGTATGTCTAACATTTTGGTAAATAAATCAAAATGTAAAGCTCTATCATTAATGAATACAGATGTAACTATAAAACAATAATCACACAGTCCAGTTCTGTTAGAATAACAATACATGTACTTTAGCATAAAGTTACAATACAAAGACAATGAAATTGTCGTAGCAAACATGTTTAGGGAAGGACTGTTCCATTAGCTACAAAGTACAGTACCAGTTAAAAGTTTGGACACACCCCCTTCTTGCTCTATTGTTTATTTTCTCTACTTACCATATAGATGGACTTTGTAGTTTTACAATTACAGACTGTAGTTCATCTGTTTTCTCTTGTTTGTTCGTCCCCTGTTGGTTCTCTGTTCTCTATTGATCAGCATCATAGAACAAGTATCATTTGGATGGTGTATGATTTATTGTCAGTTGTGCAGTGACACTAATGCAGTGAGGGGGTTTAGGGAACAGAGTAAAGGGGACGTACACAGTATGTACTGTAGTCCACAAACAGATGTAGAACTTTTTTACGTTTTTGAATAAATAAACAAAAAATCTTGTAAAAATCTTTTTTTTATTTAGAAAAGTAAAAGCTGTTATAGCAGAAGAAGGTGGCTTCTGTTGGAGTACGTAGGTGTCTTAATACTTTTGTCAATAGAGTATAGAATTTGTTATTCTCTGCTAATGAGAGGCTTAGCCTCTGCTAATGAATTTAAAGACAGAAGAATTTGCAGGGTTGCTGTGGTAAAAGTGAAATGATAGGTCTCCCATCCAACAACCTCAGCCAGTTGTGTCTGTTCTACAAATGTTCAAGTAGACACTGATGTTGGATGAGAGGATCTGGCTAACACTCTTTATTATGGTCTATCCCAAATGTGCACCGTGGGGTTGAGGTCGGAGCTCTGTGTTGGTCACTCAGGGTTTTCCATACCAGACTCAACCATGCTGGAGCAGAAAAATGACTACACACATGTGGTAATGGGACTGAATCAAACACCTGACTTCAATAGCCTGTCCCAGTACTTTTCTTTCCAGAGCATATCATCAACATGTCATTATTTACCAAATACTAGTTTAACTGTGCATTTTGGGTTATCTAGGCTGAAACTATTACTGTCACTACTCTGTGAGTATTACTCTACAACTAGCTTACCATCCCCACAAGTCACCAGGCTCAACTTTTTTCATTTGCACCGCCATTCTGCTGCCACATCTGAGTAGTTGCTGCTGAGTGATAAGGAGAGGAAGACGGAAGTTTAGCAGACACTTGTGGTATGTTCTGCCGCTTGTGAGTTACATGACAAGCCCAGTAATGGCTCTCTTTTGGCTTCATTTAAAGCTTGAAGAAGGGTGGCCGTGTTAAAATGATATATTGCATCCTTTCGCTTATTTAAATCTTTCATATTTGGGTATAGCATACTTTTGGCTATGACATAGAGATCTGCTAACTTATCACTCATGTTATACTGTATGCCACCTCATTCTGCAAAACCCCCCATCAGCAAACTGTTGATTTGCTCTGTGGTTTTGTTTTGCATCACTGTAAGAGCAACGCTGCAAGTCGTGTGTTTTTGTGTGTTTGTGTGTTAAGTCACTTGTAACTCATGGCATCAGCTTGAATTTGCCTTCACATAATGCTTTATGGTTTATATGCAATTAATGCAAGTAATGGAATTAAAAGTGTTGATTTAGTTATTTATTTGTTGCATTTCTACGCACTACATTCTGTCCTAATTCAAATGTTTCAAGGCAGTATGGCTTTACTTTTACATTCATTCATTCATCATCTTCCGACTAATCCTCTACTAGGGTCACGGTGGGGTTCCCCATGACCATCCAGGGGAGAACGTTTTGGGTGCTGGGCAGATACACCCAGGACAGGGTGCCAATCCATCGCTGGGCGGCTTTACGCTACTTTACTACAGTTAGAAAAACTTATATTTACCCTTAAATTAGGTTCATTTTCTGTATTGTGATGACATTATAATAATTAAAAAAACAGCTCTGTCATTAGAGAAGACTATAATTAAATACATATGTGGCCAGGGAGGCACGGTGGCTAAGTGATTAGAACATTAGTGATCCAATTTGGATGGAGTTTCCATGTTTTCCCCATGGGTTTCCTCATTTCCATGTTCCTCGTGGGTTCTCTGGTTTCCTCCCACATTTCAAAAACATGGACTTAAGGTAAAAAGGCTGCTCCTAATTGCCCCTATCTAAATTGCCCCTATATAGTGTGTATGTGTGTGTCTGTGTGAGTGAGTGAGTGTGTGCCCAGTGAAGGATTGTCCTGGGTGTATTTGTCCAGCGCCTGAAATGCTCTCCTATTGATGGGCATGGGAACCCCCTCCCTCTTTTACTACTAGTCTCTAGCACATGATGATAAGATGAAAAATGCTTCATATGTGAGGTCATTTTGGAGACACTTTTATCCAAAGTGACTTATGACTTAAATATTCCAATTTGGTGGTTTGGTTTAGATTAAGGGCCTTGCTCAAGGGCTCACTCTGGCAACTTTGGTGTACTCTGGTTTTGAGCCCCCAAGCCTTAGGTTGCCAGTCCAACAGTTTAACCACTGAACTACCTTTCCCACAGCGTGATTTTTGGTAATATCTTGTAAAGACACTCCGAAGAACAAAGCATTGTTTTGAAGCAGTTCCACTTTAACAGGTGTATAAAACACAGCACCTCGTAGCCTTAGTGCACAAATGCAGGTTATTAATGAATGATGGGCTGATTTCATTTGTCTGCACAAAGCTCTGATCGTTTGAAGAGATTTTTTGAGCCAGATTCCTTCATCCAATATTATATTAATACTATACTATAATATAGTATAATATATATAATATAATACTATTCTGGATGAATGGGGAAAGTTTCCATAGACACACTTCAAAACTTTTGTAGAAAACCAATCCAGAAGCGTGAAAGCTGTTCTAGCTGGAAATGATGGACCAACTTTTAATGCAATATCATAAAAACTCCACCAGGTGTAATGTGGCATTATTTCTTATGCATACAGTATGTAAAAAGGTAATTTAATACTTTAAATAATGTGGCTTTGTGGTTAAAGTATGAGATATGAAGGTTGTGGGTTTAGGCTGTGCCACAACCAGACTGCCGGTGTAAGGCACTTTAACCTAGGTTTGATGTACGTACTGTAGGGGCAGTCATTGGCTTGTGGTTAAGGAACCAACATTGTGACTTGAAGGTTCAATTCCTGGGCCCACCAAGTACCATGGCTGAAGTGCCCTTGGGCAAGGCACCTAACCTCAATTGCTCTATGGGCGCCATGTACTGTACTGTACAGGGCTGCCCACCACTCCTGCCCACCACTCACGGTTCTCACTTCACTCAGTGTGTGTATAAGTGTGTGTTTTACTGCACTGATGGGTTAAATGTGGAGGACAAATTCTTCTTTGTGTAAGAAAGTTACGAGTAAAAAGTTTGAACACGCCTTCTTTTTGCACATATTGTCCACATATTCCACATATTGTCCATGTTCTCAGTTCCACTTACTGTAAAGATGGACTTTGTAGTTCTACAATTCTAGACTGTAGTCTATCTGTTTGTGGACTACAGTACATACTGTGTACGTCCCCTTTACTCTGTTCTCTAATGGTCAGGACCCCAAAAGTAGCACCACAGAGCAGGTATTATTTGGTTGGTGCATTATTCCTATCCCAGCAGTGTCACTGAGGTGTTTAAATGAAACTGTACTACAATCTGTAATTGTAAAACTACCATCGATAAGTCCATCGATATGGTAAGTGGAGGAAATAGATAATGAAGCAAAAAGGATGTGTGTCCAAACTTTTGACTGCTATTGTATCTCAGCATCAACTCTGCCTTTTATTATTGCAATTGGGAGTTAAGTCACAAATCTTTGTCAAGTTTACGTTTCATTCTAATCTAACCATATTTTTTGGACAACTGTATGTGTGAAATTTAATAATAGCAGTTTGGGGAAGGTCTTTTCTGTTTCAACATGATAACACCGCAGTGTGCACAACATGGTCCATAAAGTCATGGTAGGTTGAGATTTGTGTGGAATAATTTGACCGAGCAGCAAAGAACCCTGCAATTTATTCTACCAAACCTTTTAGGGAGGAACTAGGACAATGATCATGAGCCAGGTCTTCTCTTCAAACATAATTTTTTGATCTCCTAAATGCTCGTCTGTGAAAATGGTGACCAACTTTATTTAAACATAGATTAAAGTGTATGTCAGTATATCAGAATTAGTTTAGAGATGCTTAATCTTTTAGTAATTCATATAGTATTTTTTTAATATTACTGAAATTAAAGTAATAAATTTCCCCCCCGTATTGCTATGCTTACTCAAAGTGAAGTGTCGTGTTTGCACATCGTAGCTCTTTCGTCTTTTGTTTTCTCCTGCTCGTTTCCACTACGTTGGCCAAAACATGACTCCTGCTTCCATTTTCAGCATGGTCTGAGCTATTTTGAGTAGCCAAGGGAGGCATTTTATGTTCCAACATCTGGCTTGTGTGGCACTTTGGCTCAAACGGGCTGTCGTCAGCTGTAATTATGAGAGAGCCAAATGATGCATTGCACGTCGCTTCACACAGTTGGATATGAGGGCACACTTAGGTTCAGCTGTGTAGCACTTTAGCCAGGTCTGGATGCTTTGTAGTTGAATAGTAGACGGTTTATTTTAAGACTAATTGTTAACACTCGTACCTCAGGCTACTAGCTGCCATGAGAAAATGCCCATGTGCCAAGGCATTGAGATTTCTTCACAAACTTTGTGTGTTTATGTTCAAGCATTTGTACAGACATCTGCGCAAATATTTTATTGTGCAAAGGAGCCTTAATGTAATAGTTTTTGCTCGATTGAAACTTAATGAAAGTTGTTTAAAATTGTCCATGTACTGGTGTTTTGGTATTGTTCTATTTTAAATCTCATCTCATTATCTTCCACTTAGTACTCTTCTAGGTTTGTGGGTGGGTTCCCCATGTCCATACAGGGGAGAAAGTTTTGATCTTTGGGCAGATATACCCAGGACAGGGCGCTGGGCACAGACTTACACACACACATTATATAGAAACAATGTAGATAGGGGCAATTGAGAGTAGCCAATTCACCTGTAATCCATGTTTTTGGACTGTGGAAGGAAACCAAAACCTAAGAGGCATGCTAACCACTATTCCAGCTGGGGGGGCAGATACACCCAGGCACCAATTCATCGCTGGGCACACTCACTCACACAGACACACTTTATATGGGGCAATTTGGAGCATTTAATTGACCTTGATCCATGTTTTTGGGCTTTGGGAGGGAACTGTAGAACCCATTGGAAACCCGTGTGGGGAGAACGTGGAAACTCCACCCAGATTGGGATTCGAACCTGGAATCCCAAGTTCAAGTTCAACTAATTTAATGATATAGTGCTTTTTACAATAGTACATTGTCACAAAGCATCTTTACAGTGTTATAAGCCTTTAAACCCTCAAAGAGCAAGCCGAAATGACAGTGGCAAGAAAATAATCCCTGTTATGTTCCCAGAGCTATTGAGCGAATGTGCTAACCATCTGACCATCTCTGCTACCAACTGGTTAGCCATTGTGCCGCCCTGTTAGTTGTAGTAACTAATTACAATTAAAATTGCAGAAATAAAGAACACAATAATACATACCCAAATAATTTGATATGGTTTTGTCAATAATAATAATGATGCATCAGATCAAGTACTTTAATGCTAAATATTACCTAATTTAAGTTTATTTATTCATGTTGTGGTTTTAAAGTAGTACATTACAGTGTTCTAAACATGAACCCCCAAAGAACAAGATGAAGCAACAGTGACAAGAAAAACTCCCTGGTGGTGTTGATTTTTAAGGAAGGAATGGTCTCAATGGGGTCCTTGAGTGGCAGCGCAGCATCAACAGTGCAGGACACCCATGTACAGATTATGTAATGAACAGATGTCCATTTTAAAAAAAAAAGAAGAAAAACTTATTCAGTTTAGTGAAAGAGATCTATGGTTATTGCCATGACATCCTTACAGGACTGTATAGCCTCTAGTACATTAGAAAGGTTCTGTCCAAATTCAGGGTTCCATCAGATCTGAGGTCATGGTGTTAAAAAACATTAATGGGAATGAGTGCGTTCAATCATACAAGTTTAGATTAAAGTCCTTTAAGGTCAATATTTCAGTAGATGAGCAAGAGCTCTTTAAGTGGTGAATGAACTGACAATGATAAAGGCTACTAATAAAGTATCAACTGCAGTCTGTAATTGTGAAACCACAGGACACTTTTTAAGGCCTCTTTAATGAGCCATCAGCCGAACACTGCACAGCTCGAATCAGGGTGTGTTGGTGAGTTTTTACTATCGCAACCATAGGAAAAGTATGCCTTGCGAAAAGTGCAAGTACTGATGTACTGATTTTCTGAATTCTGCATGGGTGAGTTTTTGGTGTAAAATGTAATGACAGTGTCAGGTGTGCTCTGACTTTGGTGGATTGCTATTGCAGCTGTGCAGCTAATCTGGACTCAAATGCGCTGGTCCATGAGGTTCTCCATTTTAGTGTGAATGGAGAACACACAGTAAAGTGAAGATTATGTAGATGCATTCTCTGTAGAAATGCAGTGATATTTAATAGCATTCATTCAGTGGCGTTGGTTACGCGCCTGTGTTAATGATTCACAGCCAAGATAGTAATGAACGTCTTACTGTTGATGTCTGTCTAAGTTGATTTCAGTCAGAGGTGCACCTGCGTTTTCTGTCGCCATGATAGTAATACACCAGAAATGTACCTGAACACCCCTCGTTTTGTAGATATGTTCACAAGTAGCATTACTATTTAAACGTCGGTGTGAAAATAGACTGTTGGTGGGGTTTAGGAAAGCAGTGAGCATCGCAAGGTTGTAAGATAATGTGCAGTGGACCTGATAAAGTGAAAGAAGAAACTATTGGAACTAGTGGCCAGTGAGTGTAACTAAAATTGTTAAAATTATAGCCGACACACTAAATAGTAAATCCGTCATGGCAGAATTAAATCGGACTGGGATTTTTAAGATAAGATAAGCTAGGATAATCCTTTATTTGTCCCACAATGGGTGAAATTCACATTTTTCAGCAGCACAAGTGACAGTAATTGGGAAAGTTATAGATACATTTACTATATTTATTACAAGAAGTTTTTTTTTTTTTTTTTTTAAATGTAATAGAAATAGAGCTTAGTATGTACAGAATAAAATAGAATAAAAAACTACTCAATTATGTAATACAGGGGGAGACAATTTGAAAAACAGATTGTACAGTAATAACGTATTGCACATATGATTTAGAAATGAAATGAAGTGGTAATTGCGGAAAAACAAAAGCAAAACTGTGCAAAACTTGCACATTTAACGATAGAAGGTTTATTGCTTTGTGTTTTGTCAGTTTGGTCGTAAGTAAATTTTAATTCTTTATTCGATTTTTATTTCTATTTTAATGCTCCGATTTTATCGGGCTCAGACAGAATCCTCCCACTATGTCACACATTGGGAGTTCCCTGTTGTTGGCAACTGTTTCTAGGAAGTGTCCCCCTCCCCTCCCCCCACACCTCTGTCTGCTGGTGCGTAAACAGGCTGGCACTTGTTTTCATGCGCGAGAGGGCAGGAAAGCGTTTGTCTGAAGTCAGTAAGTTGGAATGCGCCTGGGCAGACTGAGGCCAGCGAGGCCCAGATGACACGAGGGGAATCCTTGGCATAGCACAGGCGGGAAACCCCACTCAAACCGCCCCCCTCCCCTCCCTCTCTCCACTCTCTCGTTCCCTCCCGCCTTCACCCTTCCTTTCAGCAGGGCTCTTTGTGTCCAGGCAGTCTGGCTAGTGTTGGCTGCGAGGCGATTTCTGCGTTTGGTATTGACTGATAGAGGAAGCAAGGGTCATGCTGATGGAAAAGGTTTCCACGTTGTCAGGACGGTAGAGTAACAGGACAGTTTGTCCTTGCATGTGTGTAGAGAAGCTCAAACGGCAGGAATATAAACTGCTGGAGACATTTCCTTTCCCCCCTACTGTTAATATTTTCCACAGTAGTGGGTGATTTGGTTTCGAACGCCACACTGTGGGATCTGTCTCTTTTTGAAAGACTTGCAGTTTGTGTGTTTTATGGGAGACGGTCCGAACGCTGAACCTAATGGAAACCTAATGGAATGTAGTTTTGTACAACTTCAAACAAATGAGAAGTGCACAGTAGAGTGGAAGCAGTGTAACTCAGGCATGTGTTTGATTTTAACCATATACAGTATCTCAGTGAAATGAATCAGTGTTCCACAGGCACCATGTTACAACACTGAATAAATCCAATATTAAACAGTCTAAACAGAGTCCAAGAAACGCAAACAGTGCCAGGTCATTAGAATGAAATAGAACAACACAGAACAGGACTGTATGGCCTGACCGGGGCCTGTATGTTGTCTGCAGCTTTTGATATGCAAGGCGTGCAAGGAATGTTGCTATTAGATAACAATCAATAACAACCTGCTTAGATGAATGACAGCACCAGGGGCATAATGGTTAATATGTTTGATAATGTCTAATATGTAATATAGGGGGATGGCATGGTGGCTTAGTGGTTAGCATGTTCGCCTCTCAGCGCTAGGGATTCTAGGTTCGAATCCCAATCTGGGTGGAGTTTCCATGTTCTCCCTGTGTCCACGTGGGTTTCCTTAGGGTTCTCTGGTTTCCTCCCACAGTCCAAAAACATGGATCAAATCAATTGAATTCTCCAAATTGCCCCATATAGAGTGTGTTTGTGTGCGTGTCTGTGTGTGTGAGTGTGTGCCCACATAGATTGGCGCCCTGTCTTGGGTGTATCTGCCCAGCGCCCGAGACGTTCTCCCCTGGATGGGCATGGGGAACCCCCCCACAAAGAGGATAAAGCGGAAGACAATGGATGGATGGATGGATAGTTCCGGTCCATATTTCTGATTGGTTGAGCTATTTGTCCAGCCATGATATTATTGACAATAATGCACACCTCTGAGCGCTTCACATTCGTATCAATTTTTATAGCTAGAGAAACATGTATCCTGTTACTCAGTGATCAACATTACTTTTAAAACTATGTGTATTAGATTACATTGTTGAAGGCCAGATTAGTAATAATTTAGTTTTAATAAACACATTTATGAATCAAACCTTGATTTTTTTTTATTTTTTATGGTGTGCTTCTAACTGTTTTATAAACTGTTTTATAAAGCTAAAACACACTTGAGGTTATGTTGTGAATAAATCACAGGAAAAAGGTATAACAGCCTAACAACAGCTCTTTTCCATGATTTATTTACAATATTACACAACCTCGAGTGTCTTATTGCTTTTAAAATTAATACTTAATTTAATAGTTCAGACCAGACCCCCTCAGGAAGACAGCCCCGGTCCTATCAGCCAGTCATGGATGAAAAGAGAGCTTCCTCTGTTGTTCAAAGCAGAGCCCCTGCTCTTTCATGCTATGAGACTCCTTCATTCACTCTCCCCATCAGCACCAGACTGTGTCACAGACTGAAGTAAATCAAAGAGGAATAAATACATATACACAGAGTACAAGCTCATTATGGACATTGTGTTTTGTTTTGCACATTTGTACACGGTGTCATTTCAGCTTATCATGTCTTTGGCTCGCTGTTCAGGCTTCCACTGCACATGCCAGCTGATAGGTTTTTGTTGACGGAACAACTGAATTAAAAATAAAAAAACTATAAAAATGTTCTGGAAGATGTTTAATTCAGATGAATGCAGGGAACACAGATTATCAGCAGAGGCTATTCAGCCTGCGGGGACTCCCTGTGTTTTCCTTTGCTATCTTTAGGCTCAGCTCCAAGGTTTTTCCCATTAAATGTTTTCATGGCTCATTCATGCGCAACCTCCCTTAAAACCAGAATGGGTTCTGCAGTGAGTAGGAGCCATTCAGCCTGACTGATTTGTTTTTTCATTTATATTTTGAGTTCCAAGGCCTCGCTTTGCTCCCAAATATGAATGTCAGGTTCTGTTAGGTGTTTGCTGTGATGGGTTTAAACTGGCTGAAATCAGTGGCGAGTGTTTGTAAAAGAAAAATGTTGCAAATGTTTAATAACTAAGGCTCATATGTGTAACATTCTCAGATTAATACTGATGTTATTCTGAAGTATGTCATATGTTCTAAAATCAAAAGTGTGTGTGTGTGTGTGTGTGTGTGTGTTCTATATAAATTAACACTGTTACTTTGATTACCACAACATTTAACATACTTACTCTTTAGGATGCCGTGGAGGTTTATATACTCTTTACAAACCACGAAGAAGTAGTTCAAGGGTTCCTTATTTTAACTTCATTTAAACTGTAACTGCCTTTAACTGTACAATAATGCACATGTTGCACATTTTTAGTTTAATAATTATGGCTTATGCATTTGTAATAGTCTCAGATTAATATTGATGTTACTCTAAATGATGTTTCTGTTTGGAAAACTCTAGAATGTTGATCTATATAAGTCGAAAGTGAGTGTTTGTGTGTATGTGTTCCAAGTTCAAGTTCAAGTAATTTATTTATATAGCGCTTTTTACAACAAGACATTGTCACAAAGCAGCTTTACAGAGTTAGAAGCCTTTTAAACCCCAAAGTTCTCTATTCAACTCCACACTGTTGTACCCCAAAATTTGACATACTTTCTCTTCAGGACCCTGCAGTAAAATTGATACCCCAACCACTACGTTACCCTGTCCATTTACCCGAAAGTTCATGTCGGAGGTCAGACACATATGTTGGATGATTGGACCTGATTCATAATCGCCATACTTCCCTGTACATCCCAAATGTGTAGAATGAGGTCAGGAATCGGTATCTGATGTTCTTCCATAATAAAGTTACTTGAACATGACTTCCGAGATTGGAAAGATATCTCGACCTTCGGGGTTTAGTGCAGTAGTGCTACTGTAGTTTCACTTAAACACCTCAATGACACTACTGGGATAGGAATAATGCACCAATCAAATAATACCTGCTCTGTGGTGCTACTATTGGGGTCCTGACCATTAGAGAACAGAGTAAAGGGGATGTACACAGTATGTACTGTAGTCCACAAACAGATGGACTACAGTCTGGAATTGTAGAACTACAAAGTCTGTCTTTATAGAAAGTGGAACTGAGAACAGGAACAATAAGTGGAGCAAAAAGGGGGTGTGTCCAAACTTTTGACTGGTGCTGTATGGTATATGGCTATAACATTATAATCATGTTAAAATATCACAGGAGTAATGGTTCAGATCACATAGTCGTTATGTCGTTTCACTGAAGTGGTTCTGAAGATGAGTATGGATCCTGAATCAAATTCCACTTCATTCAGTTTAAGAGTGCAAGTTTTCTGGAGCTCACATTGCTGTTCCGCTCAGATGGTGAGTACTGAGACTAATGCTTTTGTAATGAGTGCGAGTGTGTTCTTCAGAGAGTGAGAGCTTCATCATGCTCCTCACAGCCCCTTCCCACTCTCCACATGCTCTACCGCTCCCACACACTCTTCAGCGAGAAGCTTCCAGAAGTGATCCAATGAGAGTGTGTAAGCCACCCAGTTAATCTGAGTTTTCTGTAACACTGCACTGGCTTTAGTGGAGAGTCACATGAATTGAGGAATGAAGGGTCGTGGATTTGGTAATGAACTTGTTTTGGACTCAAAAGAAAAATGGAGCTTGTAAAAATACTGGCATGTTAATGATTTAAACATAAACTGCTACACTTTTATATGTTGTAGCCTGAATTATTTAAAGCAATAAGGTATGAGAAGTTGTGCATTATTGTGAGTAAATAACGGTAAATGTGTGTTGTTACATTCGATGCATAGCAGAGTACAATTACACCTCTTTCAACCTCGAGTATCTTATTACTTTGATAAAATGGTTACAAACACACTATAGTTTAAAAAAAACAATGTTTAATTAATAAATGCTTTTATTGAAAACTATATCATTAATAAAGTGGTCTTCTGTGACATCATCTACAGTAGACTGTTTATTTAAAGCGAATAATGATCACTGAGTAACAGAATACCAGTTTAGTGCTCTGTTTATCCATCCATTATCTCTATTAGGGTCGCGGGGGGGTCCCCCTACGTCTTGGGCGCTGGGCAGATACACTCAGGCCAGGACGCCGATCTATCGCTGGGCACACACTCACTCACTCACACAGACACACACACAAACACATTTTATATGGGGCAATATGGAGAATTCATTTGACTTGATCCATGTTTTTGGACTGTGGGATGAAACCGGAGAACCTGGAGGAAACCCACGCAGACACGGGGAGAACATGGAAACTCCACCCAGATTGGGATTAGAACCGGGAATCCCTAGTGCTGAAGGGGAACGTGCTAACCACTAAGCCACCGTGACGCCCTGCTCTGTTTATGTAATTCTTTATTTCCATTTAAGGTACATGATTTAAAACAATATATTGTATATCACACATTAATGCAAATGTAAGCGATCAAGAGGTGTGCATTGTTGTTAATAATGTCACAGCTAGACAAACAACTCAATCAGATTTACGGAATATTATAAGCCTAAAGCTGGTGTGTATATATAATTTAATGTGTTGTGATCATGAGTAAATAAGGATAAACTTATATTTTTCCATTTTGTCCTTATCACTTTTCTAGTATTGCTAAACTGTACTGCAGTCCGGTTATCAGTGCTCTGTTGATTAATGGTTCAGCCAGCCACAGATTTCTTTAAAGCTCATAAATTTTCTCTAATGCAGTGTTTTTTTTTATTTGTTTTGACATTCATTCCTCTCTCACTGATTAATATAACTTTTTTGTACTAGTCATTCAACTTCCTGTGATCAATTATCTTTTTTGTAGGCGTCTGTCTTATCTTACATTAGCTTCAAGGGTGACAGTAAACAACTCTGCAGATTAGCGGGACGATTGACTGTGATCAATTGCACAAGGCGACGTGTGCTGTTCACAGAGAACTGAGGGATAGTTGTACTCAGAACCCGTTGAGCAGTGTGATGGGGGTGTAGTGGGTGTGGTTTTCGTCTCACGGCAAGGTGTCCAGTTCAGTTTGCCTTTGGGCTGAACAAAGGTCCTTTCTGTGTGGAGACTGCATTTTCTGTAGGGTCTCCAGTTTATTTCAAAGATATGCTGGGAGGTAAACTGGAAATACTTAATTGCCTTTTTGACTGAATTACTAGTAATGTTTTTTGTCAGAAATGCTGTCCAGACTTTAATAAACAATTAATAAATAAACGTAATAAATAATTGAATGAACAAACAATCAAATTTGAAGCTCCCATCAGTTTTCCATCATTTTGTTTCCAGGTGATGTTGTTTAATGTTATAGAAGTGTCCGACCTGGATTGTTAACCAAAGTGTTAATTTGATCGCATAGGGCTTGCTGGCGCCAATATATCCATCTACTGTATTATTTTACACTATATCCTTCGTCTGGGATTGTGGTGGGGGTCCCCATGCACATTGTTTCGGGCGCTGGGCAGATACACCCAGGACACGGTACCAAACCATCAGTGGATACACACTCACACACTGGGCAATTTAGTTTCAAGTTTCGAGTTTATTTGTCCTTTGCACTACAAGTCAGGACATGTGTGCATTGAAATGTGGTGAGACTCAGTAAAAAATTATAAATAAACATAAAATCTACATAAAATTGACACGTAATCTATACAAAATATACACAAGTATGCACATTGTGCAGTGATAGATGTTACTATGTAGGAACATCTCTAGTAAATTGACGTGATATGTTGTGAATTGACAGTGTTGTACCAGATGTAAATTAGTAACAGTATAGTATAGTATGATAAGTTAAGTATGTGTGAGATTAAATATGTAGTATTAAATATGTAGAGATTAAATAATAGTATTATCAGCTACCATTGCCATATTTAATCACGGACATACTTATCAAACCACACTATATGGTCTTTATAGGGGCAATGTGTGGGAGAAAGCAGGAGGAGAATATGCAAACTCCACCCAGGTTGGGATTTGAACCTGAATCCCCAGCACTGATAGATGGATGTTTAGCACTACCGTGATGTGGAATACAGTAGTCTAATAAGTACTTGCATGCATATGCAGAATGAGTAATGCCAATCCAGTTAGTCAAAAATCACTATGCTGATCAAACAGAAAGCATTACAGATAAAACTTCTCAATATACATAGTTTAATATTCAAATCTGTAAATAAACAAGATCATTTGCCTAGGAAAATACAGCGTTTTAATAAAAGGCCTGTAATCTGCCTTGTAGAATGGACTGACATCAAACACGTTGAAGTCCCTTGGATCAAAAAGCGACCATGACCCATAGATGAACGGCTTTTTTTATCTAATTTTGGCTCGTCAGTAATTGCTGCTCGCATTTGTTTATCATTTTCCTAGACCAGACTGACAAAAATCCCTTCAGTAATCCCTGATGTTTACGACGGAGCATTGTCCTGTGTCATTGTCTAATTAACTTTCAATCAGAGGATGAAGCTATTTGGCACTCAGCCGACATGATCATGAACAAAACGGTATTGTTTGGAGAAAACATTTGAGATGTGGTCTTGCTAACCCCCTCTCTCTCTCTCTCTCTCTCTCTCTCTCTCTCCCTCTCTCTCTCTCTCTCTCTCTCTCTCTCTCTTGTTCCTCCATGGATCGTTGGCTGGGGTTGGATTTGCAGAGCTCCCAGCAGAGGAAGGTAAATATTGATCTTTCCATCTTATGACACGTTGTCTGTGCTATACCAGATTAACAGGTACAGTAGAAGGAGATGCATATTGTTGGACAATACTTTATTTATTCATGCATTGTCTTCCGCCTAATGGGCGTTCCCCATGCCCATCCAGGGGAGTACATTTCGGGTGCTAGGCAGATACACCCAGGACAGTGAGCCAATCTTTCACCTAGCACATACAAACGCATTCTATATGGGGCAATTTAGAGCAGTCAGTTAACCCTGAATTCATGTTTTTAGACTGTGGAAGGAAACCGGAGAACCCGGAGGAAACCCACGCAGACACAAGGAAAAATATGGAAACTTTTTTTGATTTGAACCGGGAATCCCTAACGTTAGGGATTCCCGATTTGAACCGGGAATCCCTAACGCTGAGAGACGAACTCTATAGTATTCTTAAAGACAACATTTCCACCTAAATAGATTAGAGGGGGTTCAACAAGGGTGGAGGTTATAACTGACCCTGCACAGTGACCCCAGTATTCCAGAACTTGGCAATGCAAACATTTTATTTTGTACATTTGTGTTTAAGAGTAAAGTATTCTAAAAATGCAATAAAGTCAAAATCTTAACATAAACTGTATATAAGAACTACAGAACTATACATGTGTTTTTTGTTTAGGAAATTGCTCCATTAACCCCCAAGAAACATTTAGAGAATCATTTTCTTACCTGAAAACATTTTGGGCCCTCAGTTTATTTTTATTCTAACATGGTCATTTCAGATTCCGGCTTAAATACGGCTATATTGTATACCACAGTATTATTAAAAGGCCCTACTGATCAATCTCATAACTTTAAGCTTAATTTGTTTGTTTTGCAAAACCCTGAGTGGGAACATGTTAATTCCAAACAGTAGTAAACTGATTTCTTTTTTTTTTTAAGGAAAGTCCCTGTGGGAGATGGTAGTGGAGCAGTTTGAGGATCTCCTGGTCAGGATTCTGCTACTCGCCGCCTGCGTATCGTTTGTAAGTTTATCAAGTTTGGCTTGACAGGTGTAGATACATTCACATTTTTAATGTCTTGATCATTTTGTTTCATCAATAAGATACTTAAGACAGCAGATGCCCAACATGTAACATGAAGTATTTTAGATGCAAACACACATGTGCCATTGACAGTATTATATTGAAGCACTAGGGTATGAGAGGGTGTGCATTATTGTGAATGAACCATGGCAAAGAGGTGTGATTTAGTACGACGTGAGCACCAAGCATTTTCTACTGTATGGTTCCCACTATGTAGAAAAGTTTTAGGAAGAATTTCTGAAGAAGTAAGAAGCAGTCTCATCCAACATCTTTGGGATGTACTAGAACATAGGTGTCAAACTTAAGGCCTGCGGGTCATGTCCGGCCCATGATACAATTATGTCCAGCCCACAAGATCATTTTACATTAATGTAATTATTATTGTTATAAATGGCCTGGCGATATGTTTTTTGGACCCTGCTCATATTTTAAATTTGTGTGATTTAGACAGGGACAGGAGAGCAGAAGTATTTAAAGATATTTAAAGTTTACCTTTATTTTTAAAAAATGGCCCACAAAAAATATATTTTTATTTGTTATTTTCAATTTAGTGGAAAAGCATCATTTTTTATGTTTTTTTTTGCAGCATGTTCATAGTTGTAACTTTTATAATTTTGACAAGACATATTTTATAGAGAGCATTCATTCTTATTCATGTTCAGAAGACATTTACTTTTAGTTTCAATAAATGTTTATCCTGTTCAGCCCATGACCTAAAGTGTGCTTTGAGTGTTGGCCCCCGGTGCATTTGAGTTTAACACCCCTGAACTAGAACCAGACCCTCTCATGACCCTACCAACTGACCTCACAAATAGTCTTCTACATAAATGGACAAAAATTGAAAGACACTCCTAAATCTGGTTAAAAAAAATCACCTCTCAGAAGAGTGGGAGCCATTTCCACTTTAGATATTCATATCCTCTTTCACATGGAACGCTATGAGAGCTCCTGTAGCTGCAATGTTGAAAGAACCCTGTGTTCTCCACCCCCCCTTGATCTGACACTAATACAATTCAACTCATTAACTAACTGACTGAAGCTGATTTTATTTCGACTAATTATGCATGACAGTCTGAATGAGAATGAGACACACAGGGACATAGAGTGTCTTAGGGAATTAAAAATTCCAATGTAACTACAATGATCGTTTGCCAAAACTCCATTACAACCACATGGGGCAGAAATTGCACACAGTGGGCGTGTCTCTTTCAGCCGTACTATCTTCAGTAAAAAAAAAATTGTGCATCATCACTGACAATAAAACACATTGTAATGGAATGCCATCTCATTGACAATACCAAAATCTACCGAGATACGACAAAACAATTTGAAATTTCTGAAACATTCATCCATCCATCCATTATCTTCTGCTTTATTCTCTACTCAGGTCATGGGGGGGTTCCCCATACCCATCCAGTTTCGGGCGCTGGGCAGATTTGAACCGGGAAACCTCAGTGCTGAGAGGCGAATGTGCTAACCACTAAGCCACCGTGCCGCCCATTTCTGAAACATATCAAGATTAAACATCAAATATAGCACAATAATCATTAAGTATCTTTAATTAATGTATAAAACACATCTAAAATGCCGTCTATATAGACTAACTTTGAGCCTGAATGGCAATAAACACAAAAAAATAAATAATTACATCTTCAGTAAAAAGACAATGCAGTTTTCTTTGTGTTACTTTTGTGTGGGTGGCACAGTGGCTTAGTGGATAGCAGTTCTGCCTCTCAGCACTGAGGATCCAGGTTCAAATCCCAATCTGGGAAGAATCCAAAAATGAACACTGTAAATTTGGTAATTCTGTTCATCTAAATTGCCCCATATATCGTATGTGTCTGTGTAGGTGAGTCTGTGTTTAGTGATAGATTGGCGCCCTGTCCTGGGTGTATCTGCCCAGCGCCCAAAATGTTCTCCCATGGATGGAAATGCCTCCCCTCCCCCTTTGACCCTAGTATAGTATCAAGTGGAACATGATGATTGGAATGTTTCTATGTTTGTCACGATCTTGGATAATGTCATGGCTGAACAAATGGCACAGCCAATCAGATTTAAGGACTTGAACTACCTGTTTTATAATAAGGAATATGGAATAGACCCATTTTCATGATTCATTGAGTTGCATGTGAGGTGCTGTATGTTTTTTCCAGTAAGTGGAAATGAGCTAATAGAATGGATGGAAAGACAGAGGGCGGGAATCCTTCCTTTTGCTCCATCATATTTCCACCCTCCACATCCTTTGAGTCAAGCTGAATTTAAATCTGGGCTTTGGGGGTGAAGGGGAGGGTTGGACTGTAAAACCTGCGGAGTAGAATAAGCACAGCCTAATGGGAATGGTGCTAGGACTCAATTTTAAGTCTTTGCTCTGAGCTTATATGAGAGTAGACTCATCAAGGCCTAAACTCTTGTTATTGGTAGTTTGAAACTAATTGGCTTTTCCATGTGGTTGATTTTACAAATGCTAATAATTTGAGGCGGTGACAAATACGGACACTCGAAACCACACTGTCACATGGCTGCAGACTTTCCAGTAGCCCAAAAGCTCATTAAACCATGTGGTGGGCTCTGTTTTTTTTACCAACTTTTATGAATTTACCTTTTTATGAACTTTCCGTCTGACTTTGGATAATTTTTTTTATTTTTTTTTAAAGCTGTCATGCTTTGGCCATTATTGCGAATGCATTCGCACACAGCTTTCATGCACTGTATGATGCCTGGTCTGGTCTCATTCCGAACAGCAGGGGAAGGTTTTAGTCATGTTTACTCGAAGGGTCTGGGGTGAAACCTTTGAAGCGAAGATCAAACGTATTGGCTGCAAGACTGCCATCAATCTCCTTAGCCCCTAATAAAACTGTCAAAGGCAACAGTTCCAGCCTCCCGTAGTCTGTTTTCGGGTTCCATAGCAGTGTGCCAGTTATTCCTGATACTGCATATTTGCATGTTTTTCGTTGCGTGTGCACAGTGCACATCATACAAAAGCCGGCACGTGATGGAAAGGCTTCGAGAACTGCTGCCCACTCGCTGGACTCATTTGTATGCCTTTTTGAATATATTTGAATGTTTAGCATTCTGCACTCCTGGCTTTTTGCATCTTGGTAACTAGTGACAAAAGGGTCCACAGTCACATTGCAGGTCTTTTATTTACTCTGAACCATTTTCTGTCCTCACAAACTATACTTATGACAGAATGAGTCATCCCGGAGCCCCTCGTTGTGAAAACAGAAACTGAGCTCAGTTCAGACTGTGCTGTTTGATGTCCTGCTCAACCTCGAATCATATAACGTAATCAGGATAAGTATTCAAATGGTCAAATGTGCAATATTATATTATTCTACTATCTGTCATACAGTGCAATATTTTTAAAATTGTAAAAACTTATTTATATACATATACAGTATATATAACATACTGTACATATGCCACTTTACATTTACGAAGTACTTTATTGTGTATTTTTGGGTACTTTTAGTTTAATTTTACTGCACTTATTGTTATTTCTAATTTTGTAAATATTGTATATATAAACACGACTTTTGGAGCCTCTGTAAAACTGCAATTTCCCTCCAGGATTTAATAAAGTATTCTGATTCTTATGACATTATATGGACATACATATTGGGACACTTGCACATTGAACATGCAGCTTTTATAACCTCTAATTCTAAGTTGGTGCGCCCATCACTTTGTTATTCATCTGTAAAATCTTTCTCCACGGTTTTGGCGTGTGTCTGTGTTAGGGGTGGCCTTGAAATAAGATCACAATATTTCAGGGTATTTCTGCAATGACAATATTATCGGCGCTAAACACTGAAAAAACATTTGAATAGTTTTAAAAACATGCTACTGCAACAAATCAAATAAATAAAATAAAATAACATTTTATTACTAGCCCCTTTTTGGACCTAATTTGCCCGGGCTTGTAATGATGTTTTGTGTAAATGTTAATTTATGTGTGTTTCACTGGTTTATTATTATTATTTTATTTTATTCATTTTTTTGGAAAAATAACTTAACATGGAGAATGGAAAAAAATTAACAAAACAATGTCTGTATCACCTAAATATAAGTTTCCCTTGCACACAATATCACTAATCACTCTTGGCCACCAATCACTGCTGCTTGAACCATGTAGAGGTAATGAGGCATCTAGAGTCTCTTCTTTGTGGTTTATAAAGTGTATATACACAGGATGTGCATGTTTATATGCACAGGATCCTAAATAGTAAGTATGTCAAATGTCAAACACAGTCTTTTGCCCTAATTCATAAGATTTCTATATAAATTCCCATGCCCATCCAGGGGAGATTGTTTTGTGCACTGGGCAGGGCACCAATCCATCGCTGGACACACACTTACTCACAGAGACGCACACCCACTATATAGGGGCAATTTAGAGCAGCCATTTCACCTCAAATACATGTTTTTTGACTGTGGGAGTAAACCAGAGAACCCAGAAAAAATCCACATGGACACAGGACACATGGTAATTCCACCTCGATCAGGATTTTAACCTTGATTTCCGGTGCAGAGAGGTGGACATGTTACCCACTAAGCCACTGTGCCACCCCTATGTTTATCATGTGATTTAAAGCAAATATACTCACAGTGTTCTATCGCCATGGTTTCTTATTGCTGCTGCATTGTTATTGTTTTAGTCAGCCTGCTTCCATTTTTGTTGTTGCAGTTTGGGAAAAAAATATTTAATAGAGTGTAACTGTTCCCATCTTGCATGTGAAAGAACTTGTGAGGTACTGGAACAGAGATTTTGTGCCAGGTCCTCTCACCCAGCATTAGTATCTGACCTCACATATGATCATATGTGGATAAATTGGCAGGGCGGACCCTCCCAATCTTAAAGAAGGCCTTCCCATGAGAGTGGAAAGTTGTTACAGCCGCTTGGAATTGGGTGTTACAGATGTGGAATTTGTCCTCCTCAATACTTTTGTGTATTGTTCTGTGTGCTGATGGCTTTAATCCTCTTCTACTTTTAAATAATTTTGGGCATAAATTAAACAGATCTTTTTTCCACTATTTTATCATCTGATCACATGAAGTTAAAAGTCATCAGTTTGACCTCTGTGACTCAGGAGTCCACTGGGCAAATTGCAGCACCGAATTAAAGGTCATTTGAACAATGGATGTGCTTCCTGCATTTGAAAGCAAAACAGGTGACTTGAATCAGATGCCTTTTTCATTTCATTGAAGACCTGTCCCTAGGTGAACGAAGCTTTCTACAGCACAGTGTAAGCGCTCAGAGAGAGAGAGAAGTTTAATGCTGCATTTAATTAGTCTCTGTTGTATTCTGTTATAATTAAATAAAAAACTGCTTTTTAACCAACATCTTATGGGTGAAAACAGAACAGTGAGCTGGTAACTTCATTCACAATGAATTGTTTACAGTGCTGTTTGGATTATGAAGTGAACTTCTGTTCACATTACTAAAATCCAATTGCAGTGAATGAGGTAAGAGTGAAGGTTTTGTACATTTTGTAGTCTTTTAAAACATAAGCATTTTAACAATTGTAACGGCGAGGGTGGGGTGGGGGGTGTTGGAATAAAGACCTAAGACAGGTTTTTTCACCAACAGGAAGGGGCTTTACCACAAACCAGCAGTTGGCTGGTGTTGTTGCAGAAAGTAGATAGTCTTGGGGAGCCCTGCTACAGTCACAATAATAGTCAAAAAAAGCAACAACATGTGGCAACAAAATTATTTAATTTAACAATATAAAGAGCCAAAACTACATTCTAGTCCACGTCTTACCCCGGTTTATGCACAATCTTATAACTTCTGTCTGTGTGTGCACATTTTTTTTAGTAAATTATAAGTAAATTCAGTCAATTATTTATCCCTATATATATGTCTATGTGTATTTACACACACACACACACACACACACACACACACACACACACACACACATATATATATATATATATATATATATATATATATATATATATATATATATATATATATATATATATATATATATATATATGCATTTTTAAAAGCAGGGTCTAACAATTTTTACAGGACTTTATGATTCCTAAACCCCATTGACAATCTATGTGGTATTCGCAATAGGAAAAAGAGGGAATCATGAAGTCCTTTAAAACATTTTGCTAGACTGTTGCAGTGACCTTGGATTTAAGAAAGCAGAGTTTACGAACACCTGCATCAGACATTTACCCCAAATCATGACTGACTGGAGATTTCACACTGGACCTCAAGCAGTTTGAATTCTGTTCCTCACCTCTACTGTTTAGTAGATGATTAGTGTCTCACACTCTGTTTAAAACATTCATGCCCTGTTAAATTTGGGCTGATTTCTCCACAATATCAAATTTTTTTTAATTCCTGTTTTCGTGGGTTTTATTAACTGGAAGCCCAAATTATGTAAAAACATTTCCATGATATTAAATTTTTTTGGGAATGCGTCTCTGTGTGTGTATATATGTATATTCCCTCTACTCTGGTTGTTTTCTTTGTCTCTCCCACGTCCTTTTAACCACTGAGTGAATGGTGTTTACCATGTGTTTGGAAACCTGCCTACATAGTACAGTATGTGTGGGTTGATTACAAAGGTGGACAACAACCAGTTTTCCTGCTTACAGGAAAACTTACAAAAACGTAAGTATATATTTCTAGACTGTATGTTGGTTATAAATCTGTAACTGGTCAAAGAAAACTAAACAAAATATGTCCCTACCCCTAAAAACATCCTAATGTTTGGCATTCATCCTATAAGACCTATGTCTAACAAGTCAGAAGTAGCTTTTGAACCCTCAACTTTTTTTGTTTGAGTTTATGGTCTCATGGCAAAATTTCACCTCGGGCAGTTGGAGATGGATATAGCGTAATTTGTCCCATTTCCTGTTTTGGCAGGTTTATTTGTGACTGTGTGAAATAAACAGGCCTTTGTGCAACCCATCACACCTGAGTACACTGTCAAAGATAACTTGTTGAGAGCAGCTGTAAGGCAGTAGAAGTTCAGCACATTTGATGTGGATGTAGCCATATGCTTATGAAATGAATGATCATATCAGGACAGCCATTCTTTAAAGTATTCTCATTAAATTATACCAAGTCTAATCAGAGAATATTAGTCTTTGTTCCTTTTTTGTGGAATAATTATGTGATTCCTATCTTTACCTGTGCATTTCTTTTTTTTAAAAAACATTACTTTTTTTGGGCAGAAGAATTGAACACATGGCTATTATTAGAAATGTAACTCTTTGGGCCCTATTTTATGGATCTTTAGCAAGCCATCATCCATGCACATTAATTAATAATGGGTGTATTTTGGGTGTAACATGCATTAAACCAATGAGAGCATCACTTGCCGTTCCCTTAAGAGTCAGGTGCAGTCTGACTTTGGTGGATAGCTATTTCAGCGGTGCCATTAATACAGGTAATGAGTGGAGGACAGAGGAGCCTCTTAAAGAAGAAGTTACAGGTCTGTGACTGCCAGAAATTTTGCTTGTTTGTAGGTGACCAAATACTTATTTTCCACCATTATTTGCAAATAAATTCTTTCCAAATCAGACAATGAGATTTTTAGATTTTTGTTTCTCATTTTGTCTCTCATAGTTGAGGTCTACCTGTGATGTCACTTACAGGCCTCTCTCATCAAGTGGGAGAACTTCCCCCCACTTTACCTGGACTAAATGTGCTGGTCCATTAGGTTCCATTTTACTGTGAATAGAGAACACACAGGATAGTGTAGGTTGTTTTCAGTCAGTGGTGCACCTGTTTTTTTTCCATTGCCAAGGTAGAACAACTCCAGAAATGTACCTGAACACACCTCATTTTGAGACAGCCACACCCATTGGAGTAGATGAATTCACAAACACTATTGTTATTTAAACGGCGCAGACAGAAGGAACGAAAATAGACTGTTGGTGGGGTGTTAGACAGTAATGACCACCACACCATGCCTTGAGCAGGGTGTAAAAGCCTACCGTCAATGTCTGTGAACATTAATTCCCTTCCACAAAGGACAAAACACAAAGTAAACATATCATTAAGTTTTTGTGTCACGTTTTGTATTCAACAAAAAAGTTGGTACCTCTTTTGAATGTATAAGATTTTCCACTTCTTTTCTATATGATTTGTAAGGCTGTCTGTTACATCAAGCAATATTGTCTCTGTGTTATTTTAATATCTTTTTCTTGATCATCTAATGATGTTTCATTCTAATTGTATATGAAATTAAGCTCCAAATTAGGGTTGTGCGATATTGACAAAAAAAATCTCAATATTTTCTGTAATTTTGTCGATTACGATAATGTATAATATTTTGTATTATGTTTTTGTCATTTTCCTCGCTTGCAACTTCTTAAAGGACAATAATATCCATCATTGCATTTTCTTACACTTTAGCCCACTTTGTCCCCACGTAGTAAAGAATGCACATTCTGCCACCCATACACCATCGGGTAAATAAAACAATAAAATAATTTCTCTAAAATATGTGTAACAAAGAGCACTAAGTGGCACACAGCATGGGAGTGACGGGGGGAATGTTTGGCACGTGCACACCCAACAAATCATAGCTGTAGTCAAGTTAGTTAAAGTTTTTAAAGCCATCTTTCTCAACTGCTTGAACAGATACCATGTCTTTTGCAATGTAATTGGGGGCTGAGTTTGGTATCTCTTACCGTCTGTTGCATTTTTTTTTCTGAAGGCACTTTTTTAGCAAATGAGTATGCTAAAGCTTGCTTAAAGAGTGTGTGGTTTGGCAGAAACCTTAGCTGATTTTGGTTTGTCCTTTCATATTCCTCTTAGTCTATGTGGTGGTTTATACAGAGATGATGGAACGGGTTAGTTGGTGAGTTATCTTTATGTGCAAACTTTTCTTTTTTACAAAGTCTGCAAAATGCCGTTTTCGGAGTAACCTTTGCATGAGTAAAGATGATCCTCGCCGATTAATTAAATCTAAGGTGGTAGACTGCAGGTCTGTGATTTCTGAAAGTCTTACACTGGCTCAGGGTGTCATTTCCAGTGTTTCAGGCGACTATGCTAGCACACGGTGGGCACTCTCAATGCTCACAGGCAGCAGCCTGTACTAAAGCATTGTTTTCATTGTCGTTTTTCCCGATAACTAGATAACATCGGCTTGCACATTGATAACACAATAAATAAGATCATACACGATGTATATCGTACACCCCTAGCTGCAAACTATGGAAGGTCAGGATAAAGGTCAGTGCAAACTATAACCGCAGGAAAAAAAAAAGAGTTTGAACAATTGTGTATTGACTCTGATACATCTTAAATGTGTTTATAGATTATGATGATATTGTAATGTTTGCTCGTTTGTTTTTACCAGGTGCTGGCACTGTTTGAGGATGGAGAAGAGTCCACGACAGCATTTGTGGAGCCCATAGTCATCCTACTCATCCTGATTGCCAATGCTGTTATTGGAGTCTGGCAGGTGTGTGTGTATGTGTGTGTGTGAGTGTGTGTACCAGGTGTAGATTATTTTATGTGAACCAAAAGCTGTTTGGATATACACAGTTGAAACCTTGTCTTGTGGCACATGGAATTTAATTCTAAAAATGTAATTTATAAAAGGGCGGCACGGTGGCTTAGTGGTTAGCACGTTCGCCTCTCAGCGCTAGGGATTCCCAGCGCTGAGAGCAATTTTACAACTTTCTATGCACTGTTCAAATGGATGTTTACAGGATGGTTAATGCATTTATAACATGCTTTTATTATATATGATATATAATCTCATAAATCAGATTAAGAATACCCATTGGCTGGGTTGACTGACATCGTTCCCCGAGGCCGTCAGATGTGAAATGTTACACATACGCACATAGAACAATAATGTATATGTGTGAAGTGACAGTTAAATGTAAAGGGGTGGAGCTGAAGATTGATCTATTTAGAGATTATGAAGAAGGAGGTACCAAAAAAGGTACTGTACATAACGAGAGTTGTTTTTTAGACTGGTAGATATAAAGATATTGTAGATGTAGAGTGATGTACAGTGTTGATGTGGAGAAATAGCCAACTAAATTGAAATGGGTACTGCAGATCGAGAATTATGGCTTCAGGAGTGAATAGATCATTGGATGGGTGGATACTGTTGATGTAGCGTGATAGATGAATAAAGCTTTTGAGTTTAATGGATGAAGCAATAGTCTGTTAATATATCACAATAGATCACAAACAACATTTAGGCAGATATTTACATAGAATTAGTGCATAAAGAGAGACTGATTCTGAAAGTATAAAATAAATATGTCAATGTGGACAGACTGAAAACGTTGATGTAGAGGCAGAGATTCTGTAGATCTACAGATAGATAGATAAAGATAGATAGTAGAAATGGAGAGATAAATATACAAATAATTGCGGCAGGTGTAAAGACAGGCTGATATTAGGGTGGATTGTGGATGTAGTTGTTTTATATAGATGCAGTTGATCTAGAGCCAGATACAATTGATGTATAGACATATAGATGTGAATATGGATACTGTGGATGTAGAAACATTAAAATGGATGCAGAAATAGACGCAAAAATAAATGGATGTAATGCCATGGATGGATGGTATAGATGCTGAGACAGACAAATGCTAAGGATAGACCAATGTTCAGATAAATGCCAAAGATAGAGAGGCAGACAGATGTTCAGACAAATGCTGTAGATATATAGACAGACAGATGCTAAAGATGTAGAGGCAGATGCTCTACAGATGCTATAGATTTAGAGGTAGACACATGCTATAGATATAAAGGCAGACAGATGCTACAGATATAGAGGCAGACAGATATTGAGATGAATGCTGTAGATATAGATACAGACAGATGCTAAAGATGTTGAGGCAGACAGATGTTCATACAGATGCTATAGATGTAAAGGTAGACAAATGCTACAGATATAGAGGCAGACATATTCAGATGAATGGTGTAGATGTAGAGACACAAATGTTACAGATATAGAGGCAGACAGATGTTTAAGATGTAAAGGTAGACAGATATCGATGTGCGTATTGATACTATAGATGCAATCATAGATGTTAAAGTAGATGACATAGATGTAGAGAGCGAGAGAGAGAGAAATATTTAGATTGAAGCTATACATGTAGAGACAGACAGATGTTGAAATAGATGTGATGATTTTGAGGCAGACAGATGTTCAGACTGATGATCTAGATGTAGAGGCAGACAGATGCTACAGATATAGATGCGGACAAATGTTCAGACGAATGCTATGGATGTAGAGGTAGACAGATGTAATAGATATAGAGATGAACAGATGTTCAAACTAATGCTATGGATGTAGAGGTAGACACATGCTATAGATATAGAGGCGTACAGATGTTCAGACTGAATGTTGTAGATTTAGAGACTGACAGATGCTAAAGATATAGAGGTAGACACATTATATAGATATAGAGCCAGACAAATGTTCAGACTGGATGCTAAAGATGTACAAGTAGACACATTATAAATATGTAGACACATTATATAGATATAGAGCCAGACAGATGTTTGGACTGAATGCTGTATCTGTAGAGACAGATGATAAGGATGTAGAGGCAGACAGATGTTCAGATTAATGCTATGGATGTAGAGGTAGACACATGCTATAGATATAAAGACATATAGATGCCAATGATGGAGATATGTTCAGATCTTCAGTCAGATGGTTTCGATATAGAGGCAGATGTAAAGGTAAACAGATAGTGGATGCTATAGATGCAATAATAGATGTTAAGGTGGCATAGATGTAGAGACAGACAGATGTTGAAATAGATGTGATGATTATGAGACAGACAGATGTTGAGACATATGATGTCAGTGTAGAAACAGATGTTTAGATCCATGGATATGGTTAATGTCGTTAATGAGCTGTATGCAGATGTTTTTGTGGTGTTGGTGTTGCAGTGGAAAGTGTAGTAACTGAGTAAATGATGTCACTCGCGATGTGGCCCCTGTGCTTTTACAGGAGCGCAATGCAGAAGATGCCATCGAGGCTTTGAAGGAGTATGAGCCAGAAATGGGGAAAGTTTACCGCATGAACCGCAAAGCTGTGCAGAGAATTAAGGCTAAGGACATAGTGCCTGGAGACATTGTGGAGGTGGCTGGTAAGTGTCACAAACATCACCGCTATGTTTTTCATCTTTCACCACTTTTACTAAGCATACCTGAGCATTCATTAGATGTTAAATTGATGTTAGATGATGATTATCCCAACCGGAATTTTGTAAAGGTAGTAGATTTAGAGGCAGATGGTATAGATGCTGAGACAGCCAGATGCTGAAGATAGACAGATGTTCAGATAAATGCTGTAGATGTAGAGACAGACAGCTGCTAAAAGTGTAGAGGCAGACAGATGTTCATACAGATGCTATAGATGTAGAGGTAGACAGATGCTACAGATATAGAGGCTGACTGATGTTCATACAGATGCTATAGATGTAGAGGAAGACAGATGCTACAGATATAGAGGCAGACAGATATTCAGATGAATGCTGTAGATATATAGACAGACAGATGCTAAAGATGTAGAGGTAGACAGATGTTCATACAGATGCTATAGATGTAGAGGTAGACAGATGCTACAGATATAGAGGCAGACAAAGGAAAGGAAAACAGATGTTCAGATTCAATTCAATTTCAATTTTAGAAGCTTTATTAGCATGACAGACATACAAAACAACACAAAAACAAAGATAAACTACAAAAATGTATATCATTTATAAACAATAACAACAGTGTTTATCAATGTAGATCTGCAGAGTACATATATACATGGAGGTTTTACATTTATAGTGTGAAGTGTATGTATGTGTTACGCACTGTCTCTCAGGAGGTGAAGCTATAATTTGTAATTGCTCCAATTCTTTAAGTGTTTGGTAATTTGGGATCAATGTGCAAAATTGTTTCTAATTGTACATTTTGGACAGTGAAGAACTCTTTTTTTAACTTGTAACCTGCAACCTCCTGTAACCTGCTTGTTCATTCCTACCAGGGCGCCATCCATTATGTGTTGAAAAAGTAGAACCTGTTTTCAGCCATTGTCTTATGATCTCCAGAAAAAGAGTCTTTACTTTCACAGACACTAATCCTCAAGTGTACACCCACACTATGTAGACAAAAGTATTGGGACACCTACACAGTACACCTACAGGAGCTTGTATAACATCCCATTCTAAGTCGAACCTACTTGCAGCTAAAACGGCTTACATTCGTTTGGTAATACTTTCTACATGTTAGTGTGTCTGAGGGAATTGTTGCCCATTTTTCCAGAAGAGCATCTGTGAGGTCGGTGCTTGATTTTTCACACGTGACAACGGGACTGAATGAAACACCTCAATTCCATCCATCCATTATCTTCCGCTTTATCCTCTACTAGGGTCGTGTGGGGGTTCCCCATGCCCCTCCAGGAGAGAAAGGCACTGGGCAGATACACCCAGGACAGGGTGAACACTTCAATTCAGTAATTTATTTATATTGCGCTTTTTACAAAAAAACAATCTCACAAAGCAGCTTTACAGTTTTATATACCTTTTAACCCCCAAAGAGCAAGCCAAAGCAAAAACTTCCTGTTTAATGTAATATTTTAGGAAGAAACCTTGGGAGAATCAAGGATCAGTGGGGGACTCATCGTCCTTGAGTGTAGGACATTGTAGGGCAGCCATGTACGGATTGTGTGGTTATCAGGTGACTGTATTTAGGAAAAACCCTAACAATTGGAAAACTTTATAAAGTCCATTGAGTGTCTATTCTTTAATCTTGGATAGTGCATTGTTTTTCATGTTACTGAGATAATCCTAGGCAAAAGATTTAGCAGTGGGAGAGGGACAGAGGGAGACTGCAGGGGACTGGCTCGTTGATAACAACAGCAGCAGCATCCTGCTGAATGGAGCAGAGAAATGTCAGCAATAGAGGACGGTGTCTCTCACACTGAATGACGACTGTGCACAAGATGGTTATATTACACAGTGTGACACCGCTGCATTACCTCCCGCTAACAAAGCCATCCATTATATGGGAACCCCGTTATTGTGAACAATCATTTGCTTTTATAGAAGTCAAAGAATTTTGCAGAGTCATAGAGTCTGTCGTTCTAAAACTGGTGGTGATTGAGAATAAAAGATTTCCAGGGCACTGGAATGGAGAGGGGGCTGAAAATAAATGAGCAAGGCAAGAAATAAAGTAAACTGGAGGAGACGAGATAGGATACTAATGTGCCATTCGAGCCTGGCTGGGGCTTAACGAGGTAGAGATGCTGGGAGAAATGGATGGAGAGTTAATAAAAGAGAGGAGGCAGGAATACGAGAGAAGGCAAAACATGGCACTGGCAAGTTGTAAGTCAGCCTTTATTCTAAAGATCCTGCTGAAAATGGGCCTGCGTTTCATTACACACCTAAATATAGTCCATAACTCACCGAGCACTGCATTGTGAGCACCTGTCCACCTGGTCATCCATGCAGTTCAGTCTACTCAGTCATTAATGTGACACCAGCGACGTCAGGAAGCCTCAGGTAAAAATAAAAAATCAGAGAGGGCAGAGCAGTGGGTAATGGAGTTTAATTACGCTTAGTAATTAATAGTAATTTGTAATCAATAGGCGTTGAATGAATGTATGTATGTATAAATGTATGTTGAATGCAGTGTGGCGTGGCACGGAGTGTGTGCCACGCCACACATTAGTTAGCATGTTCGCCTCTCAGCCTTGGGGATTCCAGGTTTCTATTGCAATCTGGTTGGAGTCTCCATGTTCCACATTCTCCCCGTGTCCGCATGGGATTCCTCCAGGTTTTCAGTTTTTTTTCCCCGTCCAAAACATAGATTCAAGGTCAAATGAATGTTCTAAGTTGACCCTATTTAGGGAACCGTATACAAGTAAAAAATACTCAATATGTTGATAAATACATATATGTTTTTTGTATTTTTATAGTAGGTTGATCATGTTGACTTGGTCATTGTAGCTCGCATCGTGATAAAGTGTGTGCACCTCTGTATTAGAGTGTGCGACCTTTTTGTTTTCAAGGGCAGTATATTTCAAGTTGAAGTGTATTTATTTATATAGTGCTTTTTACAATAGTACATTGTCTCAGAGCAGCTTTACAGTGTAATAATTCTCTGTAAAAAAAAATGTTCCATGGTCTTTGCAATAACATCCTGCAGACACACTAGTGCAATATAAGCACATTAATTTAATCCATTTTTATGTCATTTGAAAACAAATGTTGTGACTGTGTTTAGTCATAATGTAAAATATATTAGTAAAATATATTAGTATGTTAACTAACTTTTAATTTGTATTACATAATTATTTTAAGAATTATAAGTATTATAAATATTATAATCCCGTGTCCCTGTAGGTTTCCTCTGGTTTCTTCCCACAGTCCAAAATTTGCTCTAATTTACCCCTATATAGTGTGTGTATGTCTGTGATCAAGTAAGTATGTGTTTGTAAGTGAGTGTATGCCCAGCGATAGATTGGCGCCCTGTCCTGGGTGAATCTGCCCAGTGCCCGAAACGTTCTTCCCTGGATGGGCATGGGGAATCCCCCCCCCCCACACACATACACAACCCTAGTACAGTATTAAGCGGAAGATAATGGATGAGTGAATCATTATCGTTGTTATTATTATTATTATTACTTTTATAAGTATTAGAAGTAATAAACAGATATTTTATTTAGGATACAATTCTGCATGTTTTAGTTTGTGTATAAGCTGCCTGAGATAAAAGTGCAGTCAGTACTGTTCACTGAAACAACCATGATTCTGTTGTCCTGTTATATAACCTTGTTGCTTAGCACATAAATATACAAATACCCGCCAAGAAAATAGCTCAAAAATAAGATGACACAACACCACACTTTGGCGTCTACAAAGAAAAAGACTGAGAGGTTCAGAAAAAAACATGGAGGAAAACAAAAACGATGTGGCCGTCCAAAAGGAGACATCCAACGGTAACTAAAACAAGGAAAGACACAAATAAAAGACGGTTTAAAGGAAGAACGGAACCTGAACATTTCATTATTCTTGATTTCAACTGAGATTTCGGCAACTTGAATCCGGAGGACGCCGGTAACCACAAGGGATATTTTTAACGTGCACGTTAGCAAACTTATAAATCAGTTGACACATCCAGCCGTTTCTGGCAAGGGGGGGATTGGAGGTTCCGAGTGGAACTTTCCCCTGGTTTTTAATACATGGAAAATCTCACTACTCCTGGCCTCCAGGATCCACCAGGGAATATGCAGAAGGCCCGACAGCGTGGAAAGCTGGGAGATCCGTTTACTTTCATTCGCACTCGTTCGAGATGGCTCTGTGGGCACGTCTAACCCTGGATTAGCTCATCGGAGGGGTGAAGCAGGCGTAATCCTGAAGTAAGATGTCCAATGCACTGCGTTTCAAACATGCAGTTGCGGTGGATGAAGCGTCCACTAGATGGCTAATTTTTGTCTGTGGGACATTTTGAACACCCAGTTCTCCAGCAAATTAGGACTGAGGCATGTCATTGAATGGCCACGGCTTTAACAATCCTCAAAGGAAAGCATTTTGATCTTGTGTTTTCAACAGTGACGAAGAAGGCTTTATTGGACAGAATAAGACCTTATTCATACAACCTAGAGAATACAACCTTCCAAAAAGATTAAGATAAGATATGACTGGTGGGGCTCCATTCCACTGGGTAGGCTGCAAAATATCTAAACAGGCCAGATACGTTTGGAAGCAATTGGTGTGGCACAGTAATCCAGTAGATCAAACAGCCAGATAGAATAATAAACATTATTATGAAGAGCTGCAAATAACGATTATATTGATAATTAATTCATCTGTCGATTACTTGTTTCAATTTATTGATTATTATTCAAATAAACTGGAAAACAAGCAAAATTTGATTTCCAGCATTTTATTGAATAAACCAAACTGTCCTTCAACAACTCACATAATAATTAAAAAATAAATATATGCAGCTGTTTGCTGTGGTATGCAGACACCAATAGTCACCAATGCTTGGCTGTTGTTTTGTTTTTTTTGAGGTGAGAGAGAAAGGGTAGATTTTTTTTTATGTAATTACGACTGATCTAAAATGTAGACGACGATGCAGGCAAATTGAAATTATATAAATGGATATTAGGTGTGCCCAACTATAGAGTGGCACCCTTTCCTGGGTGTATCTGCCCAGCGCCTGAAACATTTTCCCCTGGATGGGCATGGGGTACCCCTTTGCGACCCTAGTAGAGGATAAAGTGGAAGATAATGGATGGATGGATATTAGGTTATGCTGCTGTGCTGAGAATAAAAGGAAATGCAATTAACACATATGATCAGATATTGTTCAGATATAAAAGATTTTAGAAAACTATTGTTGTAATTGTAGAAGGAGAACACAACCTACCATTATAAAAACAATTGTGTTTACATGAAGTATTAACCCGACTGTTCCATTTATTTTATTTTTAATAACACAACAGTGTATGTAATGTAAATTATTTGGGTCGTACATTTTTCTCTCAGCTTCTGCTAACATTATCCGCTGTGACTGCCTCCGGCATTTTTCAAACACTTCTTACAGAGTTCGTCACGCGAGCTACACAAGGCATGGCATTGGTTCCCTTCTTCTTTTACGACGGTCGACATCCATCTTAATGGTTCTTTACCGCCGTGGCTTTGGTTGGTTTATTCCCACATATTAGGCATAGCAACTATATTTATGTGTATAATTACCTAGACCCTACTAATCTATTATTAAATTAGTTGCCAACTAGTTGTTGCAGCCCTATTTTTTTATGCCACCATCATCCTGAGAGCAGAGTCCTGTGATCACTGATGAAGATGATGACTAACACAAACTGACTGATCTTCTAGGTGAAGCAAATAGGTAGATGTGTCAGAGTGCACAGTAAGTGGATAGAGTGTTTACATACTCCACAAAGACACATCCACCAACCACCCAGACAGGATTTGATATGTGATGATCCTGCTCGTAAGAGAGCAGAGTAAACGGACTAACAAAGAATGTAGAGCAGGTAGCAGTTGGAAGGCTATGGTAGCTTATTGGTGAAGGTGTGTGAGGATTTGAATGTGGACGTTGGGGGTTTTAATCCCAGGTCTGATGTCACCAGTGTGTGCCCTTGCGTGCTACTAGTAGTAGTCGTAATCTGTTTGCCAACTGGGCTTGCACATACAGAGGAATCTGTCCACCACATTTAACCCATCCGTGCAGTGAAACAAACACAAGTGGTGGGGAACCCTGTATATAGCACCCAGGATGCTTTGCTTAAACAGCACTTCAGCCATAGTACTTGTTTGGACTGGGAATAAAACCGGGGGCCTGGTTCCTTAACCACAAGCCCGCGACTGCCCCAAAACTAGCTCAGCGTATTATGGCCCTGGGGCTATATTCAGTTATTTGGCTGTATATGTCCAACTTATATGAGGTCAATAGAAAGGAAAATACTGCCTGGTCAAAAAGAGAGTCACACACTGTAATATGTGCTTGGACCACCTTCAGCTTTGATTAGAGCACACATTCACTGTGGCATCGTTTCCACAAGCTTCTGTAATGTCTCAACATTGATTTTGAGTTGCATTATTTTTTTCCCCAAGATCTTATATTGATGATGGAGATTTGGACATTGACCCAGAAGATTCTCAGTGGGGTTTAAGTCTGGACAGGATGTCTCATGATCCATAAACCACTCTCCATTTGGGCCCCATGAATCTTGATATTGTCATTTTGGAATATGTCCATGTCATCAACAATTTAAAGACCTATTAATGGAATAACCTGCTGGGTCATTATATTTAGGGCAGCTGACCTCATTCTTTGTGGACATAATGTTGCTGAACCCATAAAACAGTATAATGTATTTGCAGGCCATTTTTGATTACATTTAGCCACAGATGGTCATTTGATTGGATAAAGATGCACATTAACAGTGTAAGTGTGAGGAAGTGGTAGCTCAGTGGTTAGGGTGGTGAGCTATCAATCCCAAGGTTAAGGGTTCAAACCCTTTTTATCCCGATTACTGAAATTACCAATGTGGGCCCTTGAGCAAGATCAGGGCTCCAGGGATGCTGTAACCCTGTGTTCTGACACCAGCTATCAAGTCGGGATATTTGTAAATATTTGGATAAAAGCGTCTGCTAAATGACCAAATATAACCTAATGTAAATGTACAGACACCAAGTGTCTATTTCTTCTTATAATAGATTCTGATTCTCTGCTAGGAAAAAAAAACATATATGGTATTTGCCAACTGAATTACAACAATTTTCCCATTGTGGGACCAATAAAGGCTTTATCTTATAAGGATGTACAGATTGTTCTAGCTAAAGTAAAAGAACTATAATCAGAATTTTTTACTAGATCAAATTGGACAAATTGGGAGGGATGGATGCAGATGCATCGTTAGACCTGGGCTTCCGATGTTTTGTCAGTAGCCCCGAATCAAGAGCAACTTTCTCTGACCGCCTCTCCTCCAGCAGCGGGACAGAACGATGGAGTCACCGTCAGCTGTTTGTGCTTCCAAGCTTTGTGTGTGAGGGAGACAGATTTTTTTTTCACCAGTATCTGGAGTAAAGTCACCGTAATAACTGTATGTTGGCTGTAAAGAGCAGCCTCTCAGCTTTCAGAAACCATCAAAAAGGCACAAACTGTCACAAAGTTATCGTATTTCAAATGAAAACCTTGTTAAAATGGTCTGATCTGCGACTGACTCGTAAAACGGATTCATGCTTTTCTGCCGAAGCTCAGGTTCGTTTATTCAAACATTTTCATCCAAAACCATCATTTATTAGAGCTGACTGTGCTATCCACTGCTGACAGACATATTTCATATGTTATTTAATTTTATCCAATATGACTAATGAATGATCAAACGGAATAAATATAACAACAGTTTGAAAAATAGATAAATACACTCATGAAAGTGCACTTTTTAAAGAGGACAGAGGGGGAATAAGGGATCTGGGCTAAAGCCCCTGATGTTTCTAAATCCTAAAAATTCCTCTGGATGGATGGATGGATGGATGCAGAGGTGGGCAGGTGGGACGGACGGATGGATAGACAGATAGATGGAGACATTCAGACACAGAGACATACAGACATGGAGGCATGGAGACATACATACAGAGAAACATACAGACACACAGACATACATTTATTGATGCCAAAGGAAAATTCAGCACTGGAAAGGCTGCCAGTCGTGTCGGTGCCGGTAGTCAACCATTTGCCTGAAATATGTCCTGAATAACTAGCCCCAGACCATTAAGATTAGGATTTAATTCTAATTATGAGAACTAGGACATTTTGTTGGATTATGTATTTCCCTCTACTAAAAGCTTTTAGTAAAAATAATTTCTAAGAATTAATACGTTTTTTAGACCTTTTTTAGAGGTTCACTCTTCTAGTTTTTGACACTGAGCTTCCTTGGATTGCGTTCATCCCTTTAGCAATAAACTTTAGCATCCAGTGACCTAATGACTGTGCTTATTCCATTCATATAGCATTGTTCTAATCTGATGCAAAAAGTCTTCTGAGCAAGACCTGCCACATTAGCATTTAGATGGGCTCAGAAGACATTTGAGGAGGCTGGCAGCCTGGTGAGTGGAGAGGCTGAAGGCAGTAATGCAGTTAAAAAATGAAAATTTGAGCGAGTAAACCTAGGGTAAAGAAGAAAATTTACAGAGGGTGTGCTGGAAAAAGAAGGAAACGGGTAGATAAACTGGTAGTTCTCCAGGCTGTGCCAAACTTGAGGAGGCTTCCACTTGACTGTATCAAGTTATCTAGAAAATATAATGTCTGTTTCTGTCACCCTGAATTTAATACATAAAGGCAGTTCCATGTTTCATCCTTTGTTATGTTCTATAGCTTGAATTCTCCAAGAAAGACTTTGGTTGAAATCCAAGGTTTTTGTAGAATGTCTGTGGGGTTTCTTTGACCATTCATCTGAGGTTTGACACTGACTTTTATTGTAAAGATTTGTGGACTACAGTACATACTGTGTACATCCCCTTTACTCTGTTCTCTAATGGTCAGGACCCCAATAGTCCTGCACCACAGAGCATGTATTATTTGGTTGGTGCATTATTCCTATCCCAGCAATGTCACTGAGGTGTTTAAATGAAACTACAGCAGCACTGCTGCATTAAAACCCCCTCACTGCATCAGTGTCACTGCATAGCTGATAATAAACAATACACCACCCAAATTATACCTGTTATGTGATGTTCCTGACCAATAGAGAACAGAGATAACAGAAAACAGTTGTGACACCGGTGCATTATGATTTGTCAAACTGCATAATATAGTGGAGCCTCTGTTTTCGTTGCTAATCTGTCCACAAACAATTGGTGAAATTCAAAATTAGGCACTTATGAGGCACTTATTGAGGCACTTATTTCCATTAAAAATCCAATTCATTAATTCTAGAAACTCCAAAATACATAAAACTAATTTTAAAGAGAAAAAACAAAGAGATTAATTCTGAAAACAGAACAAAGAAATTTATATATATTTATATAGTATGTTCTATTCTTTTTTAAAAAATGTATAATAAAAGACTAATGTAAATAGTAAATGAACGTTTAACAGAACAACATTAACATTTCTCACCATCTAACTGTTATTCTTCCAAATTAATAATAATTTTTCAACATCTTCAGTCTGTTTTGTAAGCGCATTAATGCCTTTCGCTACATTAACCTTCTTTATTGCTTCCTTTTTCTCCACAATGGAATTTATCGTGGACAACGACTTTCTGTACATGCGGCCAAATTCAATGATCTTAATGCTGCTCTCGTATTTTTTAGAATTATTTCCTTCCTCAACTTGATCGTGTTTCTGTTTTTTTTTCTTTGATGAGCCCCTGTATCTGGAAACATTTTTGGTTCCATGATGGAGCTAAAGTTAAAGCATTACCTTAACTTTACTTAGTGAGAGAAACCCTTACTGGTGACAATGATTTGTGCACACCACGTGAGCACACCGATTAAATCTTAAGCAACTGGCGAAAACGGAGACGTCATTTTCACGGAGCCACCATGACATCCCGTTCAAGACAATAAATGTTTTTATCGTCTTTGCCTTATAAAAAAATGCCCTCTTCTACTTTTTTCACGACTTTCTAGCAATATGCACTGATGTTGATCTTCGGCATTGTTTAGTTTTACAGTTTGCTCATGAAAGATAAGTGGAAGTCATTCATCCCACATCATCTTTTCATTTAGCCACATCAGTTGAAAAAACTATTGCTTAACCAACCCCGTTCAAAGAAATCTTTTTATACCAAGGCATCTGTATTTCTGTAACATCATTAGGTCTAACCCCACATTGGGGCAAGATTGAAAGGCTCCTAATGAACATGCATTTGACACGCCTCACAAGGTTACGCTTCATTAATATGTTTCCAAATATACCAGTCAGTCACCAGCTGGACATGTTTTCATGAACTTGGCTGAAGGTTTACTAAGTTTGGCACCCAATTTAGCTGTTTGGATGATTGGAACCACTCAATGTATTTACCTTCTTAACTTGTTTTAAATAATGTAATGAGATGCAGAATAATGTCATCTATTTCAATTGGTGCTCTGCTAAAACCAGTTGTTGAAAGCCTCTTTTTATTTTCCCACCTTTTTTCTTTTCTTTTCTTTTTTTTCTTGAGCTAACAAGAAGATGACTGAAATGATGTGTAACGAGGGGTAAACGAATGAAGACAGGAGACAGGATGTTATTATTTTTTAAAACAGATGGTATTTAAACACTTACAAAACAGATAGCTCTGAACCTTAAATCTGATTGGCTGAGCCATTAGTCCAGCCGTGACATTATTACCAATAGCACACCTCTGAGCGCTATACATTTGTATCAATGCATGGCATATACTACATTTTTAAAAATCATGTTCCATAAATGGAAATACAGATTAATATAAACAGAGAGCTGATTCCTGATGAGCACTAAACCTTTATCCAGTTACTCAGCAATCAATGTTCAGATTAGATTATGTCAAAAGACCATTATTAAACATTTTGTTCTTAATAAACACATTTATGAATAAACCCATTTTAAAAAAGCAAAAAGACACTTGAAGTTGTGTATTTTGTAAATAAACACTTAGCGTCGTGCAAAACTACACCTCTTTCCTGTGATTTATTCACTATAATGCACACCCTCTCTTGTCAATAAACATCGCTGTCAACGCCACCTTTACTCTTCCATTGCCTCTACACTTCTGTCCTTTGATGGTAGCAGGTTATTTTATAGCAGGACTAAATTTCACTTGATATGGGTTTTCTTGATGAAATTAATTTTCATGGAATGACTTTGCAATTAATTGCAATCCCAAAAAGTATAGCCAAAAGCATCTACATCTTTTAATTCATTCATTATTTTCCACTTAATTCTCTACTAGGGTTGCAAGGGGGGGGGGGGTTCCCCATACCCTTCCAGGGGAGAATGTTCCATGTGCTGGGCAGATACACCCAACACAGGGCACTAATCTATCGCTAAACACACAAACACATTCTATATGGGGCAAATTAGAGCATTCAATTTACCTTAAATCCATGTGTTTGGACTATGGAAGGAAACTAGAGAACCCGGAAGAAACCCATGCAGACATGGGGAGGACATGGAAACTCCACCCAGATTGGGATTGGAACCTGAATCCCTAGTGCTGAGAGCCACCCCTTAAGCCACGTGTCACATTGTATACATCTGATCAATTTATATAGCTATTAAGTACGTTAAGTGCAAACTGCCAAAGGGTCTTCGTAAATGAATCTTGTTGTGTAGAATGTTAGAGATTTTAATATTTAGTTGAATGAAATAAGGATTAAAATAAGCAACAATCAGATTTCCCTCAACTCAGACATGCCTCAGACCAAAATAAGGAATTATTGACTTTCTCAGTTCTCAGACATTGGTTGTGGATCGTCTTCACCTCTTGTTTTTCTCGCTCTAAACCTGGAGCCACCGCAGCACTCGAGCGTGATATCGATTCTCAGAACTGTCTGTGTTTACATCAGTTAGGAATTGGCTATTGAAACTGGCTGGCTACATGCGTTTTTTCTTCGCTGGTGGGTTACGGGTTTTTCCCGTGTTGTACTGGAGTTTGCCTGCAGGCTTGTGAGCGTTGTGCCAGCCTCTGCTTCGATCCATGTCATAGTGTGTTGTAATGGAGAGCAGGGATGTAACAGGAGAGAATGAGCTACTTCTTCAGCTTCTCTTTTTCCATCAGTGATGTCTATATCAAAAATCATCTCTGAAATGATAGTTGATATAAAACTCACTGTTTATAGATTTCATTGTTATAAATAATTAATAATACAGACTCGACTGTGTAGACAAAAGTACGTGAAACACCTTCAGGGTTACTTTACCCTTGATGGGAATGTAAACAGAGCAACTTACTGATCAAGTGAGCCATTTTACCTTCTGCTCTTACACACAGGGGAATCAATTCTCCACAATTACCCCAGTGACACAGACATTTACACACACTGAGTGAGGTGACATATAATACATATAATAAATATGTATAAAACATCCATCCATCCATCCATTATCTTCCACTATCTTTTTTTGGACTGTGGGAGGAAACTGGAGAACCCAGAGGAAACCCACACGGACACGGGGAGAACATGGAAACTCCACCCAGATGGGGATTCGAATCCCTAGTGCTGAGAGGAGAACGCGTTAACCACTAAGCCACCGTGTTGCCCTGTATAAAACATATAATAAATAATAATCCTGAATGTCAATTAAATTCAGGTGATTTGATTAGTCCCCTTATCACAGATAAAAAAGCATGTGCCTGGTTATGTATTTAATACAATCAAGTGAGTTCAAGAAGGATTATTTTAATGTTTAAGCATTATTCTGCATCATGCAAGGTCACAAAAAAGGTTTGGGTGAGGTTGGTGTTGAGGAACTTGATTGGCCCACACAGACCTAACCTCATTGAGACAATTTTGGGGTGGAAATTGTAAGCCAGGCCTTTTTGTGTAGCATAACCTCAGAAACCTGATATGAATGTGATAGATGGGCAATAAATCTCACAGGCACACATAAGAATAGGATGTGTTATATAAGCCCTAATACTGTCCTATATGCTGTATAAGAATAGGCATGAAATTGTTTTTGTTTTATTAATAAGTTCAGCTGCATACACGCATTCCACCCCAGCAAAGTATCGAAATGATTTTGTTGCTTCCTGTTTTGTCACAAACCTAGAATTGCTGCTCCCCTGATCTGGGGGTCTAGACTTTTTTTTTGTCCTCTTCTTCCTGTTTTTTTTTTTTTTTTTTACTTTAGAAATTTTGAGCTAGACAAACTCTTTAACCGTGAGCACTGCAGAAGTATTTTTGTTTATTTGACCAGGCGAAGTAGGCTATTTTTTGTCTGTACCATTGTATCATCGGCGAGTGTTGGACAAATGCTAATGCCAAATGATAATAAAAAAAAAATTCCTTGGTTCTGATGAAGCACTGCGGCTACGACGATTATTCAATGGAACCTGGATTTTTATTGGACTGGCTGGCCTGCAGGATGCCCGCAATGGACTTATATAGTTATCCAATTGTTAAATACGGGTCACATGGTCACTACACAATCTGTACATGGCGGCCCTACACTGTTGATGCTGTCCTGCCACTCAAAGAGGATGAGTTCCCCACTGAGTCTTGATCCTCCCAAGGTTTTTTCCTTAAGATAACAACATAACAGCAAGTTTTTTTGCCACTGTTACTTTGGCTTGCTCTTTAGGGGTATAAAGGCTTATAAAACTGTAAAGCTGCTTTGTGATGATATACTATTGTAAAAATACAATGCTATATAAATAAATTACTTGAACTTGAACTTCAAAGCAACGTTTTCAAAACGAGTTCATGGTTGGTCATACAGCATCCCTGGAGCAATGAGGGTAAGCGTCTTGCTCAAGGACCCACGTTGGTAACTTCAGTGAACCTGAGATTTGAACCCACAACCTACCATTTCTCTAGGGGTACCATGCCCCCAAAAACTGCTTATAAATCATCTTAAAGAACGAATACACATTTTTCCTAAGATGTCATATAACAATACCAATCAAAAGTTTGAACACGCCTACACTTTGCTCTTATTGTCCATGTTCTGAGTTCCACTTACTGTAAAGATGGACTTCTAAAGAAGTTCTACAATTCCAGACTGTAAAACATCTGTTTATGGACTACAATACATACTGTGTACGTCCCCTTTACTCTGTTCTCTAATGGTCAGGACCCTAATAGTAGCACCACAGAGCAGGTATTATTTGGTTGGTGCATTATTCCTATCCCAGCAGTGTCACTGAGGTGTTTAAATGAAACTACATTGCATCAGTGTCACTGCACTCAGTGTCACTGCAAAACTGACAAACAATACACCACCCAAATTATACCTGTTCTGTGATGCTCCTGACCAATTGAGAACAGAGAACCAATAGGGGACTCACAACAAAGGAAAACAGATGTACTACAGTCTGTAATTGTAAAACTACAAAGTCCATCTATATGATAAGTGGAGAAAATAGACAAGAAGGAGGTGTGTCCAAACTTTTGACTGGTACTGTCTGAGCAGAAATGTACAAACTGAGACCTGAGTGTTCAGGTGAGCAAAGCAATGAAATATATAAGCTTTAAATATATTGATTCAGCATCATCATTGTTCTTCGTTGCAGTGATGGCTGATAAGGTATGCCCAAAAGGTATGAGGTAGCACATGACTTCAAAAATGTCACAACATATAATATGAGGGTGGAGTGTGTTCTCTGTCTGTAAGTTCAACAAAAATAAATGGAAGGAAGTCAATTTTAATCCATGATATGTCTTTTTTTTCAGTTGGAGACAAGGTGCCAGCAGACATTCGAATCATCTCTATAAAATCCACTACACTCCGTGTGGACCAGTCCATCCTAACAGGTAGCTGTCCTTCTGCATTACTTATGTCAGTGCCATTACAAATAATCTAATTTCTATGATTTTAATAATTGGGGTATAATTGATTGATAACTTTCGGTCATGTGCACATGGATAAATGTGTGATTGTCTGTGTGTGTTCTTTTTTTCTGTGTGTGTGGTTTTTTTTGCAAGGCGAGTCTGTTTCTGTCATCAAGCACAATGAACCTGTGCCGGATCCTCGAGCTGTTAATCAAGATAAGAAGAACATGTTGTTCTCTGTAAGTGCTGCTTTCCATTACATACCACATAGTGTAAATTAGAATAGCGTGTTACTATATAGAAATATTATTATCCATCATCTGTAGTCATTCACATTTTGGGTTTAGTTTCCCCAGTACATAACTGACCTTTTGCGGGCTGATACATATAGGTTTGACAGTGAGAGGGCACCCGGACACTCTTAAACCACTCCTAAAACTACAGAATGTTATTATATCTTTATCATTATATAGCTCAAAAGCCCACAACATAGCCAAAACTCTGATATGGAATTAAATATATTTAAAAAAAATATACAGTGTAGCTGCATAAAGTGATTCTCTGTACATTTCATCGTCTATGCTCCATGTGCCGTTGTGGACAACCCTGGTTTTAAGCATTTAATTAATGTTGTCGAGAATTCGTACACAATTGTGCGGTCAATACCACAGTGTAAACCAAAGCGTGAATTTTGTTTAGCCTTACACACTTACTCTCCAGCATTGGACCACTTTTGTGCCATCAAGGTCAACGAAGACCCCTCCGTTCTCCTGCTGCCAGTCCGCTGGCCAGGGCAAGCACTACTACTACTACTACAACTACTACTACTACCGCTACTACTAATAGTAATACTATTACTGCTATTACTACTAATCCTACTACTATTACTACTACCATTACTACTGCAATTACCACAATTACTACTGCAAGTACTACTAATCCTACTACCATGAATATTAGCACAACTACTAGTACTAATAATCCTACTTTTACTACCACTACTATTATTACCATTATTCTTACTACTATTACTACTAACCCTAATACTATTAGTAATACCACTACTACTATTACTACTGCTATTACCACTATTACTACTACTAGTACTACTAATCCTACTACCATGACTATTACCAAAACTACTAGTACTAATAATCCTACTATTACTACCAATACTATTATTACCATTAATCTTACTACTATTACTACTAACCCTACTACTATTAGTACTACCACTACTACTATTACTACTGCTATTACCACTATTACTACTACTAGTACTACTAATCCTACTACTATTACTATTACCACTACAACTAATACTAATAATCCTACTATTTCTACCACTACTATTATTGCCATTACTACTACTACTACTATTCCTACAACTACTACAAGATGATACTATGATACAAGAGTTTCATTGTACTGATCCTCATTGGCCAAACCGATATATGAAGCCAACCTCCAAAAAAATTGGGACAGAAAAAATTCATTTCAATTGACCTGATGACATAAAGAGAAATTTTAACAGTGGCAGTCCACTTAGGTCACTTAGACACTTAGGTCTTCAGTAATGCTCTGTCTGAATTAATCCACCTGTCTATAACTATTTTATAATGATAAAAACATCTTATTATGCAGAAATGCAGTATAAAGAGCCATTGCATCACAGATAGATGCTCCTGTTGCCACACATAAAATCCACCTATATATACCCTTGTAAAATTATATTATTGTTTAAGAATATAAGCACTCACCTAAATCCTGATTATCTCTACTAAATCCATCCTCATTTTTTTCCTGAAAAGAGTTCAATTAGTTCCATAATTGAAGAAGTCCTTTTCTAGCCAATGCTGAAAGTCGAGTCATATTTCTGACATAAGTTTTCATTCAGCGAGACTGTCCAATTGAGGAAGAAAACTCTTTGACTATCCAATCAGAGGGCATGAATACGCTAATGAAATGTAAGGCTGCTAAAAGGCTTTATTGTCGCCAACTCAAAATCTGATTGGTTCAAGCAACAGATTGATTAACACTTGTTTTATTCTACTGGCCGCAGAACTGATAGTAATGTCCGTAGGCAGATGGTTTGACCCTGGCAACAAATGCTAAAATGGGACTGGTTAACTGCTTTAATAAGAAAATACACGACTGAAAGCTGCACAACCGGGGAAACGCTATAAAAAACGAAGTGAATAGAGCATTTGGAATTATGTATTTAAATATAATTAACATCAGTCTATGGTAATTTTAGGCCTTTAGAAGAATGCCCTGACAACCCGACATTTTTAATGATGTTGTTGGCAACATACTTAAAATATTTAGTACAAAGCTAAAATAAGCCAGAAAAGGTTGTGGTAATGCTGGTCTGTAAGGTTATTCCTCCACATGGCAATTGTGATCTGCACAGACACTGTCTGGACAGGCTTACTGCAACAGGACAAGCAAACCATCCATTTGCCTAAGGCCCCAATCCCCACTAACTGCATACTACACAACTTGCACTCTTTATAGGTTGTTTGTCAAGAATGTGTTTGTGTATTTTTTTTAATAATATGGTAGTTTTGTTTCAAATGTATACGTGTAAATGTTACTTTTGTTAACTTAAATAAGCAAAATTTAGTCTGTGGAGAGGGAGGCACGGTGGCTTAGTGGTTAGCACGTTTGCCTCTCAGCACTAGGGATTCCCGGTTTAAATCCCCATCTGGGTGGAGTTTCCATGTTCTCCCCGTGTCCGCGTGGGTTTCCTCCTGGTTCTCCGGTTTCCTCCCACAGTCCAAAAACATGGATCAAGTCGATTGAGTTCTCCAAATTGCCCCATATAGAGTGTGCCTGTTTGAGTGAGTGTGTACCCAGTGATAGATTGGCGCCCTGTCCTGGGTCTATCTGCCCAGCGCCCGAAACATTCTCCCCTGGATGGGCATGGGGAACCTCCCCACGACCCTAATATAGGATAAAGCGGAAGATGACTTGATCTATGTTTTTGGACAGTGGTAGGAAACCGGAGAACCCGGAGGAAACCCAATCGGACACGGGGAGAACATGGAAAGTCCACCCAGATCGGGATTCGAACCGGGAATCCCTAGCGCTGAGAGGCGAATGTACTAACCACTAAGCCACCGTGCCGCCTAGAATTAATTTAATTCATAAAAATGCAAATTGAATAATTAAACTGTATATTTAAGTTTATACTATTTATTGAGAAATTTTCATTAGAATTGTCATTTGTAGCACGTTCATCATATTAGTTTAGTTTAGACGTTTATAAGTATGAGCCCAATAATAAGTACAGATTCCTGTAAAACATGCTTTTAATTATTAGTTTTAATATTGCACATGAGGAATGTGTGTTTTAATAACCAGCCCTCATGCATTTCCCATCTTACCATCCCTAAATAGAATTCTGTAGGGAATAGAGTCTGTCTAATGGCATTATGGGTGATGGAATGAATTTTCCAAGCTGCTTTAGATAAAGCAGAATTTACTGCAAGTCACATAGACCCCACTGCACTGACAGCGGACTTTCTATTTAAACAGACTCTCCTTCACCCTTCCTTCAATCTGTTAGGTCATACAGTACCAGTCAAATATCTACATGCCTCCTTTTTGCTCCACTTATTGTTGATGTTCTCAGTTCCACTTACCATAAAGATGTATTTCTGTTTGTGGACTACAGTACATACTGTGTACCTCCTTTACTCTGTTCTCTAATTGTCAGAACAGGGCAGTCCAAAGTTAAACAACAAATATTTCCACAAGATCTAGAACTCACATATTCATAAATACACAGTGTAACAAACAACTCTAGAGTGTCTTCCTTTGCTTTAAAAATGGCCTTCAATCATTACATTGGCTAAATTGTATTATATATGGTGATAAGAATGAAAATTGTGGCAGGACAAATACAGTATGAGATCGAGAGGGTATGTATTTTTGTGCATAAATCACGGAAAAGGGCGGCACGGTGGCTTAGTGGTTAGCAAGTTCGCCTCTCAGCGCTAGGGATTCCCGGTTCGAATCCCCATCTGGCTGGAGTTTCCATGTTCTCTCCGTGTCTGCGTGGGTTTCCTCCGGGTTCTCCGGTTTCCTCCCACAGTCCAAAAACATGGATCATGTCAATTGAATTCTCCAAAATTGCCCCATATAGAATGTGTGTGTGTGAGTGAGTGTGTGCCCAGCGATGGATTGGCGCCCTGTCCTGGGTCTGTCTGCCCAGCGCCCGAAACGTTCTCCCCTGGATGGGCATGGGGAACCCCAGCGCGACCCTACTAGAGGATAAAGCGGGAGATAATGAATGAATGAAAATCATGGAAAAGAGGTGCAGCTGTACTCTGCTTTGATTCGTGTCTAACACCACCATTTTATACCTTGATTTATTCAAAATAATACACAACCTCTCATGCCTTAATGCTTTCATAAAACAGTTACAAACTTTACATACTATAATAAAAAAACAGCCTTTAATTCATAAATGTGTTATTGGAAAACACAATTATTAATAATCTGCTCTTTAGTGATGACACTTGAGGTTGTGTATTATTGTGAATAAATCATGGGAAAGAGGAGTAACTGTACTCTGCCATGCGCTGCATACAACAATACCTCTTTTTTGTGATTTATTCAGACTAATGCACGGCCTCTCATACCTTATTGCTTTAATATACACTCACAGCTAATTGATGTTTGTCATATGTTGTTCCGCCCAACGATAGATTGGCGCTCTGTCCTGGGTGTATCTGTATCTGTTCATAGCTGTTAGCTGTTTGACTTTATAATCACAGGGCATCAGCCTATTTGTTCCTTATAAATTGGCCAGTAGGTACAAACAAAAAATGAATGGCTGATAACTCCTCAAGCCCTGCTTCATGAACTGTGAGTGAGATGTGTCAGCCTTACTAGTCACATGTTGCCTGTTTTACACTGCTTCTTATTTAATGAGGTTTTTTAACCAGAACTTGCACCATGTAATCAGCCTTGGTTAGATCTGACGCCACAGATTTATATGCAGCCCTTGTTTATGCATGATCGAGAAAAGCACATTTGGGCTCCTGCCGCATACCAGCTCATGAATTTCACACCCTAAACCAGGTGGCAGAAGTGTGTGTAGTGTTTATGTGCTTTGTTTAAAGCATTTCTTGTTAAATTGCTGCAGGCTTGCAGATTTCCATCAACCAGCCTGACTAAATATATAATAAAAAAAGATTCCTTTTTAAAACTCCTGGTCTGCTGTTTTATTGTCTTATAATTGACTTAGGAACCACAATTTAACGCCTAATTTATTGCTCGAGACATGATAATTGGCAAATATTAAATCCAGTTGCTCTTTTTATTGGTACACATTGTAATCCATTGCCATCCCCCCATCTGCAGGGCACCAATATCGCTGCTGGACGGGCCATTGGTGTGGTGGTGTGCACCGGTGTCTCCACCGAGATCGGCAAGATCCGCAACCAGATGGCGAGCACGGAGCAGAGAAGACACCGCTGCAGCAGAAGCTGGACGAATTCGGTCAGCAGCTCTCCAAGGTCATCACCCTTATCTGCATTGCGGTGTGGCTCATCAACATCGGGCACTTCAGCGACCCCGTGCATGGCGGTTCATGGATTCGTGGCGCGATCTACTACTTCAAAATTGCAGTGGCCCTTGCTGTGGCCGCCATCCCCGAGGGCCTGCCCGCTGTCATCACCACCTGTTTGGCCCTGGGCACGCGCCGCATGGCCAAGAAGAATGCCATTGTCCGCTCTCTGCCCTCTGTGGAGACGCTGGGCTGCACGTCAGTAATCTGCTCTGACAAGACTGGCACACTGACAACCAATCAGATGTCTGTGTGCAGGGTAAGTGATATAAACAACGTTGTCACATACCTCCTATGTTCATCCCACATTTAATTAAATGCTGGATTGTTGGATGAGTGATAGACCAATTAATCAGGCGTATTATTTCTAATTAGAGATAATTAGCATTGTCTGATGTTTATGCTCACATTACAGTCAGTATATACATAATAACTGCAATGTCCCCTGGTCAGTGATGCTGCTGTGGAACTAGGGGTTGCTTCCTTTTGTTTTAAGTGTCCTATAGTTCTTTACTTTCTATTTACTTTCTACTGCTGTTTAGCACGTCCACCTCTCCACACTGGGGCTCCAGGTTCCAATCCTGATCTGAGTTTTTAATGTTCTCTCAGTGTCCACATATATTTTCTTTGGGTTCTCCGGTTTCCTCCCACAGTCCAAAAATATGGATTGAAGGTTAAGTGGCTGCTCTAGATTGCCCCTATATGGTCTACTCACCCCTTTATGTCTGTGTGAGTGTTTTTTTGCCCAGTGATGCATTGGTGCCCTGACCTGGGTGTATCTGCCCGGCGCCCAAAATGTTTTCCCCAGAATGGGCACTTACGCACATAGACACACACACACACACACACACACACAAACACAATATTGGGGCAATTTAGAGCAGCCAAATAACCTTAAATCCAGATTTTTTTAAATTTGGGAGGAAACCCAGAAGAAAAGCCCAGAGAAAACCCAGACAAGGTGAGAACATGGAAACTCCTCCCAAATCGATATTCGAACCTGGATTCTGAGCGCTGAGAGACAGACTTGCTTACCACTACATCACCGTACCACCCAATGCTGCCATGCCTTATCCAAGTAAAGTTTTTTATTTTTGTTGTACTTATATGCGCTGTGTTCTTGTTACTGGTTTTTTAATTTTGTCCCTGACTTTAATTAACCTTCTGATAGCTTGGCATCCCACCTGAAAAATCTTTTGGTGGTGTAGTTATTTTTGGAGCACCAACAGCTTGGTTTAACAGAGCAGGAAACTCCCCACCAAGTTGCCATCCATGTTTGTTATGTGGGACTTGGCACATTGCCAGCGTGACCATGTGCACCAGGATAATAAAATGATGCCTTCCCGAAATCATGCACCCAAAAAATTCAAACATGGAATTCTGCCAAATACAAGGACATGATAAGTCTTATCCTGAGTTAATCTGAATCAACCAGATCCAGCAGGGATTGTTTGTAATTTTCCAAGACCCCCAGTTTACTGTAGGGCAAATGAAAAATTAGTATGCAGGAGTAAGATACTTTTCTCTCTTCATTCCGCCTTCTTGTGTTGCTGACTACACATTTTGAGGGAGGTGACGGTTAGGAACACTTTGCAGCTGCTCTAAGGCTGATTTGTTTACATCCTGGTTGCTGTGATGGTATTTTGCATTTGAGACTTATCTGGATGCGTATGATTCAGAGGTCATCTGGTTTGTCCTTCACTAGAAAATAATGTTTGACTGAATTTGACTAATAAGATTATGACAATATACAGAAGTTGTGTATATGTGAGTATTAGTATGACGGTATGATGTGTGTTGTGTGAGAGTATCAGGTGTGTTGTGTGAGTTTGAGTGTGTGTTGTATAAGAGTGTGATATGTTTTATAAGAGTAATAGTATGATGTTTGTTGTATGAGTGTGAGTGTAAGATTTGTTGTCTGAGTGTGAGAGTATGTATTAGGTGTGTTGGATGATGTGTGTTGTATGAGTGTGAGTGTAAGATTTGTTGTCTGAGTGTGAGAGTATGTATTAGGTGTGTTGGATGATGTGTGTTGTATGAGTGTGAGAGTGTAAGATTTGTTGTATGAGTGTAAGAGTATGCATTAGGTGTGTTGGATGATGTGTGTTGTTTGATTGTGAGAGTACAGTATGTATTAGGTGTGTTGTATAAGTGTGAGTGTATGTATTAGGTGTGTTTTGTAAGTGAGAGTATGTATTAGGTGTGTTGTATGAGTGTGAGTGTATGTATTAGGTGTGTTGTATGAGTGTGAGTGTATGTATTAGGTGTGTTGTATGAGTGTGAGTGTATGTATTAGGTGTGTGGTATGAGTGTGAGAATATGTATTAGGTGTGTTGTATGAGTGTGAGTGTATGTATTAGGTGTGTTGTATGAGTGTGAGTGTATGTATTAGGTGTGTTTTGTAAGTGAGAGTATGTATTAGGTGTGTTGTATGAGTGTGAGTGTATGTATTAGGTGTGTTGTATGAGTGTGAGTCTATGTATTAGGTGTGTTTTGTAAGTGAGAGTATGTATTAGGTGTGTGGTATGAGTGTGAGTGTATGTATTAGGTGTGTGGTATGAGTGTGAATGTATGTATTAGGTGTGTTGTATGAGTGTGAGTGTATGTATTAGGTGTGTGGTATGAGTGTATGTATTAGGTGTGTTGTATGAGTGTGAGTGTATGTATTAGGTGTGTTGTATGAGTGTGAGTGTATGTATTAGGTGTGTTGTATGAGTGTGAGAATATGTATTATGTGTGTTGTATGAGTGTATGTATTAGGTGTGTTGTATGAGTGTGAGTGTATGTATTAGGTGTGTTGTATGAGTGTGAGTGTATGTATTAGGTGTGTGGTATGAGTGTGAGAATATGTATTAGGTGTGTTGTATGAGTGTATGTATTAGGTGTGTTGTATGAGTGTGAGTGTATGTATTAGGTGTGTTGTATGAGTGTGAGTGTATGTATTAGGTGTGTTGTATGAGTGTGAGTGTATGTATTAGGTGTGTTGTATGAGTGTGAGAATATGTATGATGTGTGTTGTATGAGTGTATGTATTAGGTGTGTTGTATGAGTGTGAGTGTATGTATTAGGTGTGTTGTATGAGTGTGAGTGTATGTATTAGGTGTGTTGTATGAGTGTGAGTGTATGTATTAGGTGTGTTGTATGAGTGTGAGTGTATGTATTAGGTGTGTTTTGTAAGTGAGAGTATGTATTAGGTGTGTTGTATGAGTGTGAGTGTATGTATTAGGTGTGTTGTATGAGTGTGAGTGTATGTATTAGGTGTGTTGTATGAGTGTGAGTGTATGTATTAGGTGTGTTGTATGAGTGTGAGTGTATGTATTAGGTGTGTTGTATGAGTGTGAGTGTATGTATTAGGTGTGTTTTGTAAGTGAGAGTATGTATTAGGTGTGTTGTATGAGTGTGAGTGTATGTATTAGGTGTGTTGTATGAGTGTGAGAATATGTATTATGTGTGTTGTATGAGTGTATGTATTAGGTGTGTGGTATGAGTGTGAGTGTATGTATTAGGTGTGTGGTATGAGTGTGAGTGTATGTATTAGGTGTGTTGTATGAGTGTGAGTGTATGTATTAGGTGTGTTGTATGAGTGTGAGTGTATGTATTAGGTGTGTTGTATGAGTGTGAGAATATGTATGATGTGTGTTGTATGAGTGTATGTATTAGGTGTGTTGTATGAGTGTGAGTGTATGTATTAGGTGTGTTGTATGAGTGTGAGTGTATGTATTAGGTGTGTGGTATGAGTGTATGTATTAGGTGTGTTGTATGAGTGTGAGTATATGTATTAGGTGTGTTGTATGAGTGTGAGTGTATGTATTAGGTGTGTTGTATGAGTGTGAGAATATGTATGATGTGTGTTGTATGAGTGTATGTATTAGGTGTGTTGTATGAGTGTGAGTGTATGTATTAGGTGTGTTGTATGAGTGTGAGTGTATGTATTAGGTGTGTTGTATGAGTGTGAGTGTATGTATTAGGTGTGTTGTATGAGTGTGAGAATATGTATGATGTGTGTTGTATGAGTGTGAGTGTATGTATTAGGTGTGTTGTATGAGTGTGAGAATATGTATGATGTGTGTTGTTGAGTGTATGTATTAGGTGTGTTGTATGAGTGTGAGTGTATGTATTAGGTGTGTTGTATGAGTGTGAGTGTATGTATTAGGTGTGTGGTATGAGTGTATGTATTAGGTGTGTTGTATGAGTGTGAGAATATGTATGATGTGTGTTGTATGAGTGTGAGTGTATGTATTAGGTGTGTTGTATGAGTGTGAGAATATGTATGATGTGTGTTGTATGAGTGTATGTATTAGGTGTGTTGTATGAGTGTGAGTGTATGTATTAGGTGTGTTGTATGAGTGTAAGAGTATGCATTAGGTGTGTTGGATGATGTGTGTTGTTTGATTGTGAGAGTACAGTATGTATTAGGTGTGTTGTATAAGTGTGAGTGTATGTATTAGGTGTGTTTTGTAAGTGAGAGTATGTATTAGGTGTGTTGTATGAGTGTGAGTGTATGTATTAGGTGTGTTGTATGAGTGTGAGTGTATGTATTAGGTGTGTTGTATGAGTGTGAGTGTATGTATTAGGTGTGTTGTATGAGTGTGAGTGTATGTATTAGGTGTGTTGTATGAGTGTGAGTGTATGTATTAGGTGTGTTGTATGAGTGTGAGTGTATGTATTAGGTGTGTTTTGTAAGTGAGAGTATGTATTAGGTGTGTTGTATGAGTGTGAGTGTATGTATTAGGTGTGTTGTATGAGTGTGAGTGTATGTATTAGGTGTGTTTTGTAAGTGAGAGTATGTATTAGGTGTGTGGTATGAGTGTGAGTGTATGTATTAGGTGTGTGGTATGAGTGTGAATGTATGTATTAGGTGTGTTGTATGAGTGTGAGTGTATGTATTAGGTGTGTGGTATGAGTGTATGTATTAGGTGTGTTGTATGAGTGTGAGTGTATGTATTAGGTGTGTTGTATGAGTGTGAGTGTATGTATTAGGTGTGTTGTATGAGTGTGAGAATATGTATTAGTGTGTGTGTATGAGTGTGAGTGTATGTATTAGGTGTGTTGTATGAGTGTGAGTGTATGTATTAGGTGTGTTGTATGAGTGTGAGTGTATGTATTAGGTGTGTGTATGAGTGTGAGAATATGTATTAGGTGTGTTGTATGAGTGTATGTATTAGGTGTGTTGTATGAGTGTGAGTGTATGTATTAGGTGTGTTGTATGAGTGTGAGTGTATGTATTAGGTGTGTTGTATGAGTGTGAGTGTATGTATTAGGTGTGTTGTATGAGTGTGAGAATATGTATGATGTGTGTTGTATGAGTGTATGTATTAGGTGTGTTGTATGAGTGTGAGTGTATGTATTAGGTGTGTTGTATGAGTGTGAGTGTATGTATTAGTGTGTGTTGTATGAGTGTGAGTGTATGTATTAGGTGTGTTGTATGAGTGTGAGTGTATGTATTAGGTGTGTTTTGTAGTGAGTGTGATGTATGTATTAGGTGTGTTGTATGAGTGTGAGTGTATGTATTAGGTGTGTTGTATGAGTGTGAGAATATGTATTATGTGTGTTGTATGAGTGTATGTATTAGGTGTGTTGTATGAGTGTGAGTGTATGTATTAGGTGTGTTGTATGAGTGTGAGTGTATGTATTAGGTGTGTGGTATGAGTGTATGTATTAGGTGTGTTGTATGAGTGTGAGAATATGTATGATGTGTGTTGTATGAGTGTGAGTGTATGTATTAGGTGTGTTGTATGAGTGTGAGAATATGTATGATGTGTGTTGTATGAGTGTGAGTGTATGTATTAGGTGTGTTGTATGAGTGTGAGAATATGTATGATGTGTGTTGTATGAGTGTATGTATTAGGTGTGTTGTATGAGTGTGAGTGTATGTATTAGGTGTGTTGTATGAGTGTGAGTGTATGTATTAGGTGTGTGGTATGAGTGTATGTATTAGGTGTGTTGTATGAGTGTGAGTGTATGTATTAGGTGTGTTGTATGAGTGTGAGTGTATGTATTAGGTGTGTTGTATGAGTGTGAGTATGTATGATGTGTGTTGTATGAGTGTATGTATTAGGTGTGTAGGTGTATGAGTGTGTGAGTGTATGTATTAGGTGTGTTGTATGAGTGTGAGTGTATGTATTAGGTGTGTTGTATGAGTGTGAGAATATGTATTAGGTGTGTTGTATGAGTGTGAGTGTATGTATTAGTGTGTTGTGTGGTGAGTGTATGTATTAGGTGTGTTGTATGAGTGTGAGTGTATGTATTAGGTGTGTTGTATGAGTGTGAGAGTATGTATTAGGTGTGTTGTATGAGTGTGAGAATATGTATGATGTGTGTTGTATGAGTGTGAGTGTATGTATTAGGTGTGTTGTATGAGTGTGAGAATATGTATGATGTGTGTTGTATGAGTGTATGTATTAGGTGTGTTGTATGAGTGTGAGTGTATGTATTAGGTGTGTTGTATGAGTGTGAGTGTATGTATTAGGTGTGTTGTATGAGTGTGAGAATATGTATGATGTGTGTTGTATGAGTGTGAGTGTATGTATTAGGTGTGTTGTATGAGTGTGAGAATATGTATGATGTGTGTTGTATGAGTGTATGTATTAGGTGTGTTGTATGAGTGTGAGTGTATGTATTAGGTGTGTTGTATGAGTGTGAGTGTATGTATTAGGTGTGTGGTATGAGTGTATGTATTAGGTGTGTTGTATGAGTGTGAGAATATGTATGATGTGTGTTGTATGAGTGTGAGTGTATGTATTAGGTGTGTTGTATGAGTGTGAGAATATGTGTGATGTGTGTTGTATGAGTGTATGTATTAGGTGTGTTGTATGAGTGTGAGTGTATGTATTAGGTGTGTTGTATGAGTGTGAGTGTATGTATTAGGTGTGTTGTATGAGTGTGAGAATATGTATTAGGTGTGTTGTATGAGTGTGAGTGTATGTATTAGGTGTGTGGTATGAGTGTATGTATTAGGTGTGTTGTATGAGTGTGAGTGTATGTATTAGGTTTGTTGTATGAGTGTGAGAGTATGTATTAGGTGTGTTGTATGAGTGTGAGTGTATGTATTAGGTGTGTTGTATGAGTGTGAGTGTATGTATTAGGTGTGTTGTATGAGTGTGAGTGTATGTATTAGGTGTGTTGTATGAGTGTGAGAATATGTATGATGTGTGTTGTATGAGTGTGAGTGTATGTATTAGGTGTGTTGTATGAGTGTGAGTGTATGTATTTGGTGTGTGGTATGAGTGTGAGAGTATGTATTAGGTGTGTTGTATGAGTGTGAGTGTATGTATTAGGTGTGTGGTATGAGTGTATGTATTAGGTGTGTGATAGGAGTGTGAGTGTATGTATTAGGTGTGTTGTATGAGTGTGAGAGTATGTATTAGGTGTGTTGTATGAGTGTGAGTGTATGTATTAGGTGTGTTGTATGAGTGTGAGTGTATGTATTAGGTGTGTTGTATGAGTGTGAGTGTATGTATTTGGTGTGTGGTATGAGTGTGAGAGTATGTATTAGGTGTGTTGTATGAGTGTGAGTGTATGTATTTGGTGTGTGGTATGAGTGTGAGAGTATGTATTAGGTGTGTTGTATGAGTGTGAGTGTATGTATTAGGTGTGTTGTATGAGTGTGAGTGTATGTATTAGGTGTGTTGTATGAGTGTGAGTGTATGTATTTGGTGTGTGGTATGAGTGTGAGAGTATGTATTAGGTGTGTTGTATGAGTGTGAGTGTATGTATTAGGTGTGTGGTATGAGTGTATGTATTAGGTGTGTGGTAGGAGTGTGAGTGTATGTATTAGGTGTGTTGTATGAGTGTGAGTGTATGTATTAGGCGTGTTGTATGAGTGTGAGAATATGTATTAGGTGTGTTGTATGAGTGTGAGTGTATGTATTAAGTTCAAGTTCAAGTAATTTATTTATATAGTGCTTTTTACAACAGTACATTGTCACAAAGCAGCTTCACAGAATAAAAAGCCTTTAAACCCCCAAAGAGCAAGCCAAAGCGACAGTGGCAAGAAAAAACTCCCTGTTATGCTGTTATTTAAGGAAGAAACCTTGGGAGGACCAAGACTCAGTGGGGGACCCATCCTCCTTGAGCGGCCAGGCAGCAACAACAGTGTAGGACAGCCATGTACAGATATTAAATAAATGGAAAATTTCTAACAACTTGAAAACTATATGCGAGTCCATTAGGGGGCGTCCTGCAGGACCGCCAGTCCAATTAATATTCAGGTTCATATTAATATTAGATGTGTTGTATGATGTGTGTTGTATGAGTGTGAAAGTATGTATTAGGTGTCAGTGCAGTTTTTTCACCAAGAATCAACTTGTTACCTGGTGATTTAATAATTCAAAGTAAACTATTTGGAAAAAAAGATTTTTTTGAGTCCAATGTTTTTGCTAAGACATTTCAATGATATTAAAAGACTCATTTTATTCTATTATTCTAATGTACTTTATATTATACTTGAATTATTGAATCTCTTGTGGCTGATATTTCAATAGTACCCTTAAGAGCAATGTGTTTGATTAACAACATTAAAGGTTTTTATCAACTAATCGAATAAGAATTATTAGATTAATCGATAGAAAATGAATCGTTACGTGCAGCCCTATTATGAAACCTTGACTGTGTAAGGAAATGATCCTTACTGAGGATTAAGAATTAGTTCTTTCCTTTGTCCATATTCTCCCTTCTTTCAGTCTTTGATTTTGGCCCTCACACTTTAAATGTCTGTTCCTTTCAACCTGTTTAACCTCCATCAGATCAGTGCTGCTGGAAAATCAGGATTGATTTTTCAAGCCAGTTTCTTTCCATGCCACTAGTCAGATATGTGTGTGTGCATGTGTGTGTGTGTGTGTGTGTGCGCGCGCGTGCATGTATGTTATGTGTATGCCGCTGTTCCATCTAGTTAAGCCATATAAATGTGTGTGAGAGTCTGTGTCAAAGACTGTGTGTGAGTGTGTGAGAGAGTCTGTGTGTGTGTGTGTGTGTGTGTGTGTGTGTGTGTGCTTGAGACCTTCCATTCAGTTGAGTCCCATAGATGTAAATATTTACCCACCTCAGCCTAACTGTGATGTGAGAACAGTCAAATAGAACTATAAATGTTCCACACTTGGAACAGTGATGTCAGTGGTTATATGGAAACCGCACTAGAAAACAAAACTTTAACCGGCCACTTTATTAGTTACACCTTCTTGTTCCCACTCTCATTGTTTATTATATCCATTCCAGTTACCATATGATAAACGTCATATGCTCAATCAGCTTTGCTCAATCAGCTTTTGCAGCAAAGCTCAATCAGCTTTGCTGCATCTAGTTCAGTCAAACCATGTGCAATACTTACTAGGGGCAATTAAGAAAAGCCAGTTCATATTAAACCCATATTTTTGACATGTGAGAGGAACCTGGGGGAACTGGGTGAACGTGCTGACCACTAAACCACTGTGCAGCCCTGTTTTGCATCCCATGTTGAATTATACACAGAATCCTGTCTGTATTTCTACTCCTTCCATTTGCTTTAGCTACTTTGTCATGGTTACAGGCGGAAGGTGAAGCGGATGTTTGAAGTTACATATGTAGCTGTATGTTCAAATAAAAAAAACTACTGTTTGTTTTTCTTGGGTGTGTTTAAGATCTCAGCATTGTTTGATAAGATCGTCCAGGACCCTGGGTCTTGACTTTTATTTAACTGATGTCTGTATGCACTTTCAAGTAACCTGTAATTACAATTACTGCCCCAGGTGCATATGCTATTTCCTATAAGTTGAAGCAAGTATCAAACTAACAGACAGTGTATCTCAGAATTTCAGTACTGGACAAAAACAGGCAGTGAAAGTATAAAGTGGAAGATTCCAAACCAAAATAGCTGTCCTATCAAAAGATTAGTACTTTCTTTTGTTTGCAAGCCGTTGGTTTTGCGTTCTCTGTTGCTCAGAAGCATCACAGAACAGGTATAATTTAGTTTCTTTTAAACACCTCAGTAACACTTCTGGGATAGGAAAAATGCACCAACCAAATAATACCTGCTCTGTGGTTCTACTATTGGGGTCCTGACCATTAGAGAACTGAGTAAAGGGGACGTACACAGTATGTACTGTAGTCCACAAACAGATGGACGACATGGACAAAGAGGAGGCATGTCCAAACTTTTGACTGGTGCTGATATGGCACGGTGGCTTAGTGGTTAGCATGTTCGCCTCTCAGCGCTAGGGATTCCCGGTTCGAATCCCCATCTGGGTGGAGTTTCCATGTTCTCCCCGTGTCCGCGTGGGTTTCCTCCAGGTTCTCCGGATTCATCCCACAGTCCAAAAACATGGATCAAGTCAATTGAGTTCTCCAAATTGCCCCATATACAGTGTGTATGAGTGAGTGAGTGTGTGCCCAGCGATGGATTGGCACCCTGTTCTGGGTGTATCTGCTCAGCGCCCGAGATGTTCTCCCCTGGATGGGCATGGGGAACCCCACCGCAACCCTAATAGCGGATAAAGCGGATGATAATGAATGAATGAATATGGCAATTTTTAGAATTCATGCATGTTTTTGGAGTGTGGGAGGAAACCGGAGAACCCGGAGGAAACCCACTCAGACACGGGGAGAACATGGAAACTCCACCCAGATGGGGATTCGAACCGGGTGCTAACCACTAAGCCACCGTGCCGCCCATGAATATACAGTATAAGGTTAGTGTTATTTATGATAAATAGAAATAACTGAAGTCTATGTATAGTGTGTGTGTGTGTGTGTGTGTGTGTGTGTGTGTGTGTGTGTGTGTGTGTGTGTGTGTGTGTGTGTGTGTGTTTGTGTGTCTGTGTATACCATGTACTACATGGTATAGTATTGGGACTTCATATTCAGTGAATTTGGGTGTTTCATTCAGTCCCACTGCCAAAGGTGTGTAATATCAAGCATCTAGCTTTTTGAAAAATGGTATTGTTCCAATGTCATGTAAACAGTTTAGGGGGAGGGGTCTTTTTCTGTTCCATTGCAATACAGACATGCCAACACATTGACACAAATCACATGTTTTTGGATTGTGGGAGGACACCAGAGTTTCTGAAGCAAACCCAAGCAAACACTGGGATACCAAGTAAACCACACAGACAGGTCCAGTGTGCTGCCTCTTCATCTAAAATGTTTTCCTTTAGTTTTATCTGTGTTCATTGAGCCATTGCATCAGTTTGGGTGTGACATCAGTGTATTTTTTATGTTTAACTTAAAACCAGTGCTGCAGGTTGTGGATGCGTAACAGTGAAGTAAATAACATGTAAATCCTATCAGATAGCCGATCGGTTAAATGATGCCGGTGCCATCTTCCGCTGGTCTGAGTACAGGCTCATTTGGAAATAAGTGCATCAAACTTTGTCCAAATAAATGTGGAATCAGGGCACTCCGGCTCTGTGCTTCTTTAATCATGCAGTTTTAATTGAGCGTGGCACCAATTTAGGAGAAGAGAAACATGAATGATTGGAGAAGTGACTTTCAAATAACCTTCACAGACACCTCCTAAACTCTTAATCTTTTCCAGCATTTCAAAAGGATTTTGCGGGTCTTTTTTCTAAAGCCTTCTGTTTATATCTATCCATCTGTGTGATGAAGCATGAAGATTTAGTGCTTTTCAGCAGACAAGCTTCAGTGAGTTCATTTTCTCATCTATCAGGATCAGTCCTGTGGTCGATCTCACAACCCCTCTGACCAAAACCCAGGATAAAGCAACATGAGCTGGATTTAAAACAGCCAGTCATGAAGTAACAATACTGAATCAATTAGGTACGACAGGTAATGCATTATTGTGAATAAAGCATAGATAAGAGGCGTTATTAGGCATGGTGCGAAGCGGAATACAGTTTCCTGTGATTTATTCACAATAATGCACAACCTCGAGTGTCTTATTGCTTTTATAATACGGTTACAAACACACCATAGTAAAATAACAAGTGTTGACTCATAAATGTGTTTATTGAAACAAAATCATTAACAATTCTGGTTAACTGTGAAGTAAATTTTATTTTGTTTTCTAAAGTGAACGCTGATTTCTGAGTAACAGGACACTGGTCTCTACCTATAAAAAAATCTAGTGGCCAAATTACAGAACACAACAGCCGCAACAGACTTAGTGTTCATCAGGAATTGGCTCTCTGTTTAAATTAATCTGTATTTTCATTTATGGTACATGATTTAAAATGTAGGACAGCTTAGTGGTTAGCACATTGGCCTCTCAGCACTAGGGATTTCCGGTTCAAATCCCAATCTGGGTGGAGTTTCCATGTTCTCCCCGTGTCTGCGTGGGTTTCCTCTGGGTTCCTCCCACAGTCCAAAAACATGGATCAAGGTCAATTGAATTTTCCAAATTACCCCAAATAGAGTGTGATTGTGTGTGTGTCTGAGTGAGTGTGTGCCCTGTGTATAAATTGGCGCCCTGTCCTGGGTGATACGAATGTGAAGCACTTAGAGGTGTGCATTATTGTCAATAACGTCACAGCTGGACATACGGCTCAGCCAATCAGATTTAAGGACCAGGACTACCTGTTTTATTATTGTATTTATTAAGCTGTTGGTTCTTTAATGTTACAGTTGCTACTGCTGGTGTTACTGCTGCAGTGTTTGCCACAATATAAGGGTAACAACATCTGCTTTTAAATTGGTTCTTTATTTGCATTTCAGCAGCATCATCTCTTTTTCTAGAAAAAGGCTTTCCTCAACAATGTAGAGCATGTCTTGTATTGTAGAGGTGTGTTTGTGAGGTCATGTCCTGATGTTGGACGAGTGATCCTGACTCACAATTAGTATTCCTAGTTGAAGCTGTTTAAATGAGGTGGGCCAGTCAGGTTCATATACACCAAACACACACTACTGTGGATCATGAAGCACATGAAATGGACATTACTTTGTCATGATAGAACAGATCAGGGTCTTTCCCAAACTGTTGCCACAACGTTGGAAGTATATTAATGTTCGAGATTGTGGTGTCCTGCTATTTGATCTAACTGTGACAATGGGACTGAATGAAACACAAGAATAAGAGGTGAGCCCCAATAAGTTTGTCCATTTAGTGTATATTACTTGAATTCAATCTGCTGCCTCTTTAATTAAGCAGATCCAGGTTTTCATTACCGAGGTGCCATTTGATGTTTAAACGCATCACATACTCAATACTCGTTATGAAGGACTCCAGGCAGTGGAGACAAGTATTGACTTGAAAACTTTTTTTCCAAAACTATTGTTGTTGCAACCGTCTTCCTCTTTAATAAATATCTCGCATGACATCTGCCCAGACAGTAGTGTTGTTTTGTGTGGGTGGGTGGTGTGTGTGTGTGTGTGTGTGTGTGTGTGTGTGTGTGTGTGTGAGAGTCGGTGTGTCTGTCTCTGACTGTATGGCATGCATATGCATGTGTGTTCATGTGCTTGTAAGTGAGAACAGGCTGGGGCATATGCCAGGCTGGTGCACTCAGAAACTCTTTGTTCCAGGAATAGAATGACATCACTCCAATGCAGCTGATTGGATAGCGTTCAAGGGAAACCCCTGCACTGATTGGTTGAAGTTGGCTTGTGCAGACTTAATTTACCCAGCATTTTCCATTTCCTCCTTTTTTCCCCCTTTTTCTCTCATAAGGGTCTGAAATGAAAGCGTTTTTTTTTTTTTTTTTTCTTTTTTGAGGATTTTTGCACTAAAATGATGCTCTAATGTTGCTTCTCATACTAATAATATAATGAATGGCATTAATGATTTTGCTATTGAAAATATAATGATATTTTATGTTTTTGTCTACCTTTTTATTTTATGTATTAATGCGCTTTCTCTGCCCCCCACCCTTTTCTCTGTCTCATATCAGATGTTTGTGGTGGATAAAGCAGACCGCATCAACTCCCGCTGTTCCCTCCATGAGTTTACCATCTCAGGATCAACATATGCTCCAGAAGGACAAGTGTATGAATACAGACAATACACGATAACACAAACCTGTTCCCTTAACAACACACACACACACACGAACATAAATTAATCACTTACCAATAAGTCACGCTGTTGATTTGAGTTTGGTTACGGAATAATTATAGTCTTTTATACTAAGACTACTGAACCTACAGACAATAAATGCTTTGTAAACAAATACAAAATACATTTTTTACAACCACTGTAGTAAAATCATAAAAGTTAATCATGATTATAAAGCATTAGCACCTTTCGGCACGGCTTGTGATGACGTTTCCTGCAAACAGTTGTACAAAAAAATTACATAAGTAAAAGCAAATTTACAATTAGAAAACACAATTATAAAGGTTAATACAACATTTACAAATGGCCAGTAAGATGGAAAGGGTAGGTATCCTATATAGGAAGTGCTGATTGCTGACAGTTGTCAATCAAACCTTTTTTGCGGGAACAGCATGATTAAAGTTACTGGAGTGATATTAATGCTACAAAATGTTTTCTCCAAAAAAAACAAAAGCGGGCCAACTTTCCACAAAATGGACAAAACATTTTGTATCATTACCGGTAGGGGTGAGCTGCAATATTCGCTGATTCGACGATTCGATTCGGAGAACCGTAGTCGACTATGAACCTCATAGTCGAATGTACCATTTTGACCACATGGGGGGCCTATGGCTGCAGCTAAACATTAGTTTTTACATGAAATGTCTTTGTTTTCGTTATATATATAGCCTTTTGTCAAATAAAATCATCCTAATTTCTAGAAGAAAAAAAAAAAGAAAAACAAAGTTTTCTTTTGTTAGAAAAACAAGTAAAATATAAAAATATATATTTTTTAAAAACCATGCTTATAGGGCCAACTTGTGGTGAAATATTAACTGATTCGACTATCAGTCGACTATAGGGAAAATCTGACGAATCAGATTCGACTCTGAAAATCCTTAGTTGAAGACACCCCTAATTACCGGTAACTTCCATCACACAGTCCCCGTGGAAAAACGTGACAGTTATTTTTGCTCTTATTCTTAAGACAATTAAACCTGTACGTAACATTTACACTACATTTAGTGATTTAGCCGATGTTTTTATCCAAAGCGACTTACAAATAAGAACAATAACTGACCACAAGTCTGTAGTTATGGAAACATGGAAGGAAACATCTTCTGTATACTGTAGAATTATCAAACCTGATCATCATCTTGGGCGGCACGGTGGCTTAGTGGTTAGCACATTCGCCTCTCAGCACTAGGGATTCCCGGTTCGAATCCCAATCTGGGTGGAGTTTCCATGTTCTCCCCGTGTCCGCGTGGTGCAGAAGTCATTTCAAAGACATTCTAAATGAGATATCCAACATACTAAATTATGTTAGCCACTGAATTATGATGATTTAAAGATCTGTACCCTTGTAGTTCCCATAAGAAAGATATGCCAAAAAAATATTTGTTTGGAATATTCTGAGCATACAGAACAGGACAGAACAGAGAAATAAAAAGTGTCTGACGTCATTAATCTACTTCTGATTAATAGGCAGAAAGATTTCACAAAAGATTCAAAGCTTTTGTAGTTTACAGAGAAGGTAGCAACTTAGAATCTCATCTCATCTCATTATCTCCAGCTTAATCCTCCACTAGAGTCGCAGGGGGGTTCCCCCTGCCCATTCAAGGGGGAACTTTTTCCCCCTTTCCCCCCGTTGGCACTGGCACGCAGGACAGGGCGCCAATACATCGCTGAGCTCACACACTATATAGGGGCTATTCATATAGAAGCAAGTTATGCAGGGGCAATTTATAGAGCAGGCAATTTACCTTAAATCCATGTTTTTGGATTGTGGAAGGAAACCCACATGGACATGGGGAGAACATGGAAACTCCACCAGCGTCCCAGCGCTTGGAGACAAATGTGCTAACCACTACACCATGTAATGTAATAAAAAAAGCTATTGTAGGTGTAATAAATAGTTGTCGTAATACATTTGTCCATAAAGCGCACGATCATCAATTATTAAACATTTACAATACAAAATCATTTAGACGTAAAGAAAGTCAGGTACATTATTTGTAAACCCTCTCATCAGTTCAGTTCGGCATTAAGTGAAAAGAAAAATGTTTTTACACTACTATCTACTGAGACATACACTGACTGTCCACTTTCTTACAAACACACACATTCTGAATGCAAATTGGGGGTAGTTTATAAAAATACAGTGGGGGTAGTTTATAGAGTGACAGTGGGGGGGTAGTTTATGAAGTGACAATGGGGTAGTTTATGAAGAAACAGTGGGGGTAGTTTATAGAGTGACAGTGGGGGGTAGTTTATGAAGTAACATTGGGGGTAGTTTATGAAGTAACAGTGGGGGTAGTTTATAGAGTAACATCCCATGCACACTGTGGGATGATGCTCAGCACTGCACTGCCACTGAAGTGGTGGTGGGTTAGTTTGTGTTGCAGCGTGACAGTATAGAGTGACAGTGGGGGGTAGTTTATGAAGTAACAGTGGGGGTAGTTTATAGAGTGACAGTGGGGGGTAGTTTATGAAGTAACAGTGGGGGTAGTTTATAAAGTGACAGTGGGGGGGTAGTTTATGAAGTAACAGTGGGGGTAGTTTATAGAGTGACAGTGGGGGTAGTTTATGAAGTAACAGTGGGGGTAGTTTATAGAGTGACAGTGGGGGGTAGTTTATGAAGTAACAGTGGGGGTAGTTTATAGAGTGACAGTGGGGGGGTAGTTTATGAAGTAACAGTAGGGGTAGTTTATAGAGTGACAGTGGGGGGGGCTAGTTTATGAAGTAACAGTGGGGGTAGTTTATAGAGTAACATCCCATGCACACTGTGGGATGATGCTCAGCTCTGCACTGACACTAAAGTGGTGGTGGGTTAGTTTGTGTTGCAGAGTGACAGTATATAGTGACAGTGGGGGGTAGTTTATGAAGTAACAGTGGGGGTAGTTTATAGAGTGACAGTGGGGGGTAGTTTATAGAGTAACATCCCATGCACACTGTGGGATGATGCTCAGCACTGCACTGACACTGAAGTGGTGGTGGGTTAGTTTGTGTTGCAGAGTGACAGTATAGAGTGACAGTGGGGGGTAGTTTATGAAATAACAGTGGGGGTAGTTTATAGAGTGACAGTGGGGGGTAGTTTATGAAGTAACAGTGGGAGTAGATTATAGAGTGACAGTGGGGGGTAGTTTATGAAGTAACAGTGAGGGTAGTTTATAGAGTGACAGTGGGGGGTAGTTTATGAAGTAACAGTGGAGTAGTTTATAGAGTGACAGTGGGGGGTAGTTTATGAAGTAACAGTGGGGGGTAGTTTATAGAGTAACATCCCATGCACACTGTGGGATGATGCCCAGCACTGCACTGACACTGAAGTGGTGGTGGGTTAGTTTGTGTTGCAGAGTGACAGTATAGAGTGACAGTGGGGGGTAGTTTATGAAGTAACAGTAGGGGTAGCTTATAGAGTGACAGTGGGGGGTAGTTTATGAAGTAACAGTAGGGGTAGTTTATAGAGTGACAGTGGGGGCTAGTTTATGAAGTAACAGTAGGGGTAGTTTATAGAGTGACAGTGGGGGGGTAGTTTATGAAGTAACAGTGGGGGTAGCTTATTGAGTGACAGTGGGGGGTAGTTTATGAAGTAACAGTAGGGGTAGTTTATAGAGTGACAGTGGGGGCTAGTTTATGAAGTAACAGTAGGGGTAGTTTATAGAGTGACAGTGTGGGGGCTAGTTTATGAAGTAAGAGTGGGGGTAGTTTATAGAGTGACAGTGGGGGGGTAGTTTATGAAGTAACAGTGGGGGGTTAGTTTATGAAGTAACATTTGGGGGTAGTTTATAGAGTGACAGTGGGGGGTAGTTTATGAAGAAACAGTGGGGGGTAGTTTATAGAATGACAGTGGGGGGTTAGTTTATGAAGTAACATTTGGGGTAGTTTATAGAGTGACAGTGGGGGTAGTTTATAAAGTAACAGTGGGGTAGTTTATAGAGTAACATACCATGCACACTGTGGGATGATGCTCAGCACTGCACTGCCACTGAAGTGGTGGTGGGTTAGTTTGTGTTGCAGCGTGACAGTATAGAGTGACAGTGGAGGGTAATTTATGAAGTAACAGTGGGGGTAGTTTATAGAGTGACAGTGGGGGGTAGTTTATGAAGTAACAGTGGGGGGTAGTTTATGAAGTAACAGTGGGGGTAGTTTATAGAGTGACAGTGGGGGGGTAGTTTATGTAACAGTAAGTATAGAGTGACAGTGAGGGTAGTTTATAGAGTGACAGTGGGGGGGTAGTTTATGAAGTAACAGTGGGGGTAGCTTATAGAGTGACAGTGGGGGGGTAATTTATGAAGTAACAGTGGGGGTAGTTTATTGAGTGACAGTGGGGGGGGGCTAGTTTATGAAGTAACAGTGGGGGTAGTTTATAGAGTGACAGTGGGGGGGGGGCTAGTTTATGAAGTAAGAGTGGGGGGTAGTTTATAGAGTAACATACCATGCACACTGTGGGATGATGCCCAGCACTGCACTGACTCTGAAGTGGTGGTGGTTAGTGTGTGGTGCACTAGTATGAGACGATCATAAAGTTTTTAAATGCTTTAGTGTTCCTGCTTGACTGAAAATATTCCACCCACCAAGAGTGTCATACCACCAGCACTCTGTAGGCAGCATCCTGTGAGCACTGATGAGAAGTATGAGAAACACAAACTGTACAGCATCAAATTAGCTACTGTTTGTGATGTTACATCTACAAGGTGGACCAACAAGGAAAATGTGTATAAAAGAGTGGACGGTGATTAAACACCGCATTAAAATCTCCTGCAGCACTAATGTGTCACATGCATCACCACCACATCGAGGTCACTGCAGTGCTGAGAATCATCCACCACTCAAATAATACCTGCTCTGTGAGCGACCTGATCATCAGAGAACAGGGTAAAGAGCATTAACACACAATGTAGAGAAACAGGTGAACTACAGTCTGTAGTTGTATTCAAGTATTCAAGTATTTTATGTCATTCCACAATATAAAGTACAGTACAGTATATGTGGAACGAGACAGCGTTCCCCAGGAACAAGGTGCTACACATAACAGCTACTACACAACCAACATAAAGTGCACATGTGCAAACACAAGGATCACAATAAATAGAGGACGATACACAGTACAGTAAACAATAAACATTCAAGTATGGTATTGAAAATAAACCCTGAGTTTGGTTATTGTAAACAGTTAACATTTAGTGGAGAGGTAACAGTGCTGGTGGCCTCCTGGTGACGTGAGTCACAAAAATTCTTAAGAGTTTATAATTGTGGCAGTTCTTTATAATGTGCAATGTACATTTGCAGGCTGGGCTTGGTAGTTCAGTGGTTAGGGTGTTGAGCTATCAACCTGAAGGTTGTGGGTTCAAATCCCAGTTCGACTGAAGTTAACAATGTGGGTCCCCGAGCAGAGCCATCAAACCCTAATTGCTCCAGTAATGCTGTGACCAACTCTGTGCTTAATGCACATGCTAAATGACCAAATGTAATGTAATGTAATGTAAATTTAGAACTACAAAGTCCATCTGTTTGATAAGTGGACAATGAGACGAAAGGTGTGGGTGTTTTTGTAAATAACCTGTATAACAGAATAAACTGTATTTGTACTAAGTTTATTTATGTCTGTGTTTTTCAGGATGAAAGATGAGAAGATCGTGACATGTGGAGATTATGATGGTCTTGTTGAACTGGCCACTATCTGCTCCATGTGCAATGACTCCTCACTGGACTTCAATGAGGTCAGCTGTGTGTGTGTGTGTGCAGCCTATTCTCTTTAAATAAATGTTCTTCTGGATCTATTCATTTGCATGCAGTGCATGATGCTGTGAAATACAATACATATATGGAGCAGAATGTTAAACACCGTTTGATCTTTCTAGAAAATATTTAAATGTATCTGTGAATTGTTTTTTAGCCATTTATTCAAAGACATTCCCACGTCAGACCCTAGTACTTGAGGATTTGACTCTCATTCTCTGTACTACTCTGTACCATGGGTTTCCATGACTGGAATCAGGGCAGTATCATGGAGGCCAGTGAAACTGTTTCACTTCCAACTATGCCATGGATCTTACATTGTGAACTGGGGTACAGTCATGGGGGAATTAAACAGACCTCTCATAAACTGTTGCCACATGCTTATCCATGATAAATCTTCAAGTTGCTAATCTCATACACCTTTGCCATTTGGGGTCCCTTTGCCAATTTTTTTCTTCAGTATGGACATTCATATCATTTAGCAGTTTGACTTATAGAGGTATACTTCTTATAGAGACTTATAACCAGCTTGATTTAGGGGGTGTCAGTGTCTTTACTATTGTAATGACAGAAAAGCAAGGCACGTACTATTTCATGCGATCTATCTTAATTCTTTATGGTTGTGTTTTGGGTGTAACATGTAATAAACCAATCAGCGTGTTACTTGTCATTTCCTTAATGCTCGATGCGCTGCTCCATGAGGTTCTCTATTTTAGTGTGAATAGAGAAAACACAGTATGGTGAGACTGCATGTAGATGCATTCTCTGTACAATTGCAGAGATATTTAATACCGTTCAGTTCTATTCAGCGTTCAGTGGCGTTGAACATGCGGCTGTGTTGATACACCACCGAGATAGTAATGTTGAGCGGTTTGTCTGTCCTACTTGCAAAAATCCCCGGTCATTATCTGAAATACTGATCAGTCCTCTTCTGTGAACAACAGTCACGCTATACAATATTTACTGTTATATACTATATTTATAAAGTAAGATTGTTTTCAGTCAGTGTGACCTGTGTTTTCTGTCACGAAGATAGCAGTACACCAGAAATGTACCTGAACACACCACATTTATAGAGCACCACACACACCGGGGTAGATATATTCACAAGCAGTGTTGCTATTTAAATGAGCGGGCTGAAGATTGGAAGATGGCAGCGTGTGAGATAGCATCACAACACATGGTTGGTTTTAATGCAAAATCACAAGACAGAACGTTATTTTTATATAAAGGCACATGCTGCTTGACTTCCCAAGTGACCTGTATTGCTTAGTGTGACTGTTATTAACAGAAGAGGACTGATCAGTATTTCTGCTGGACCCGGGATGTTTGCTTTCTCTATTTTTTTGAAAGTTTTAAAGAAATTGTCATGTTTTGTGACATGTTATTTATGTCACTGTTTAGAGAACATGGTTGTGAAACCTGGTGGACATTATTTCTACAATTTTGGTCTATCCACCCTTTTAATGCTGTGACATTCGAAAAATCTTGTTTGTGCTCTGTTCAGCTGAAGAAACTGCTGTTTTACTGTGAATAACATGGTAAAATGACTCCATCCCACATAGTGAAGGTGCTAATATCTACAGATTTCACCCACTCACTAACACCCACCCTTGTACAGTCCCCAGCCCCACTGCGCTGGACTTGTCTGCCTGGTGGCTTGCTTTTCTCACCTCAGTGTTATCACCATGGTACCACCATGACCATGTTGCACAACACCGTGCTTTCTGTAAGCAGGCGGGACAGACAAACAGCTCATACCAGCCTGTTATAACCCTGCACTGATTTGTACTCACCAGGAACAAACTAAACCTCATCTTAATGTTTTGAATCTGCAATAGCAAACAAGACAGTAATACATAGGGGCTGGCAGGTTATAAAGTGCCAGTGTGCGGGGGTAGTTTATAAAGTGACAGTGTGGGAGTAGTTTATCAAGTAACATTGGGGGTAGTTTATAAAGTAACATTGGGGGTAGTTTATAAAGTAACATTGGGGGTAATTTATAAAGTGACAGTAGGGGTAGTTTATAATGTGACAGTGGGGGTACTTTATAGAGTGACAGTGGGGTAGTTTATAAATTGACAGTGGGGGTAGTTTATAAAATAACAGTGGGGGGTTGTTGATAAAGTGACAGTGGGGGTAGTTTATAATGTGACAGTGGGGGTACTTTATAGAGTGACAGCGGGGTAGTTTATAAAGTGACAGTGGGGGTAGTTTATAAAGTGACAGTGGTAGTTTATAAAGTGACAGTAGGGGTAGTTTATAAAGAGACAGTGGGGGTAGTTTATAAAGTGACAGTGGGGGTAGTTTATAATGTGACAGTTGGGGTAGTTTATAGATTGACAGTGGGGGGGGTAGTTTATAGAGTGACAGTGGGGGGGTAGTTTATAGAGTGACAGAGGGGTGTAGTTTATAGAGTGACAGTGGGGGGCTAGTGTATAGAGTGACAGAGGGGAAGTAGTTTATAATATGACAGTGGGGGTAGTGTATAGATTGACAGTGGGGGTAGTTTATAGAGTGACAGTGGGGGTGTAGTTTATAGAGTGACAGTGGGGGTGTAGTTTATAGAGTGACAGAGGGGGGGTAGTTTATAGAGTGACAGTGGGGGGCAAGTTTATAGAGTGACAGTGGGGGGAGTAGTTTATAATATGACAGTGGGAGTAGTGTATAGATTGACAGTGGGGGTAGTTTATATAGTGACAGTGGGGGTGGAGTTTATAGAGTGACAGTGGGGGGCTAGTGTATAGAGTGACTGCTGGGGGGTGTAGTTTATGAAGTGACAGCTGGGGGGGTGTAGTTTATGAAGTGACAGTGAGGGTAGTTTATAGAGTGACAGTGGGGGGTAGTTTATGAAGTAGGCTTTACTGTGTTGATGTTGGCTCTCAGTTGAAATCACTGTTATCATCTGAGGGACTGAATTAAACTAATGCAGAAGGAAGTGTTGATGGCCTTGAAGGACGCTGGATCCTCAGGCTCTGATCTGGGGAACCTTAATGGAGGGCAAGGTTTGAGTTCCCTTTCCTTTGGTTGGAATCCAGCAGGTCTGAAGGCACGTGCTTTCTGATCCTGAATGTTTGCTTTTTCCCGTGGTCTTTTCTAAAAGGAAACTTGGCTTGCTTTTCTCTTGGCTGTCTCTGGAGGCTTGTGTGCACATGCTCACACTTGCATGTTATCTTAAATGCACCTAACCAGGTCCTTTGTGCCCCCAGGCTAAAGGAGTCTATGAGAAGGTGGGAGAGGCCACAGAGACCGCACTCACAACCCTGGTCGAAAAGATGAACGTCTTCAACACAAATGTGTCCAGCCTCAGTAAAGTGGAGAGAGCCGGAGCGTGCAACATGGTAGGTTCTCTAAAGAGCGTGTTTGTGTTATCAGTGTAGGGGAATTGGAATCTGTCCGTGTGTCTGTCCTGCTGTAGACTGTCCAGACTGGTTCCCTGTCTTTCATGCTATGAGTCAGGGGTTGTAATCTAATCGTAACCTTTCATACACTCATATTTATCTATCTATTAGTATCATTTATGAATATTTAGTCCACTTACAGACAAATTTGGGCTAATACTCGGAGAGAACATAACAAAGTTCACACAGACAGTAAGTGTCGTTGTTTCAATTTAAATCAATGTTAAAACAGTTAATTCTGTTCTGACTCTCTCTCTCTCTCTCTCTCTCTCTCTCTCTCTCTCTCTCTCTCTCTCTCTCTCTCTCTCTATATATATATATATATATATATATATATATATATATACATCCATTATCTTCCGCTTTATCCTCTACTAGGGTCGCGGGGGGTTCCCCAAGCCCATCCAGGGGAGAAATTTTCGGGCATTGGGCAGATAGACCCAGGACAGGGCAATCTATCGCTGGGCACACACTCACTCACACAGACACACTCTATATGGGGCAATTTGAAGAACTCAATTGACTTGATCCATGTTTTCAGACTGGGAGGAAACCGGAGAACCCGGAGGAAACCCACGTGGACACGGGGAGAACATGAAAACTCCACCCAGATTGGGATTCGAACCGGGAATCCCTAGCGCTGAGAGGCGAACGTGCTAACCACTAAGCCACCGTGCCGCTCTACAGTATACCTATATCTTTATATCTATATCTAGGAACCAGCCTTGCGACCTCGAAGGTCCCTGTGTGTGTGTGTGTGTGTGTGTGTGTGTGTGTGTGTGTGTGTTTCACTTCACGGATGGGTTACATGTGAGGGACTAATTCCTCCAAAATAGATCTCATTATCACTTCATTTATCATTTAACAGAACGGCATTCACATGTCTCACCATCTAACAGTTTTTTTATCCCAATTTATAACTTCTCAACATCTTCAGTCTGTGTTTTGTAAGAGATTAATATCTCTCATTTGTCAGATTACTTTAGTGTAATTTATGGATATTTAGTCCACTTCATTTACTCTTCATTGCTTCCTTTTTCTCCACAATGGACTTTATCGTTGACGGCGACATTCCGTACATTCAGTGTTGTTAATGTCGCTCTCATAGTTTCTTTAATGATTTCTTTCTTTCTGCTCTTTTTCTTTGATAAGCTGTTGGCTCTGGAAACATTTTTTGTCCCATGATGGAGCTAAAGGTAAAGCATTAACCTCATTTTACTGAGCGAGGGAAACACTCAATGGAGACAGTGAGATTCATGCACATCCCCTCAGCCCGTCAATTAAATTTAAAGAAACTGGTGAATAAAGAGACGTGATTTTCATGAAGACTGAATCCGAGAATATCCAAAGTCAAAAACAGTGGTTCCACTCTGTATTATAACGTATTACAACTCTCCTAGATTATAAGAAAATGTAAATCATGTAATTAAGCTGGATATCAAACTGATATAATAAACATATAGCTTCATCCCTTATTTAAAAAACCCTTATATTGAAGCCTGAGTTTATGTAGTGGGAATGATGGCATTTTGGGGCAGTACTCTTCTAAATGACTCCCTGATTTTTGACAGTTTTCTCCTGAGGCATGGAAAGTTGTTTTCTCTTTGCTCTTCCTGCCTTTTAACTTTTTCACTGAATCAAAGCAAGTTTGGCTGCATTTCCAACCTCATTACACCTGCAGTAAACAGTGTGTACATAAAAATCAGAGCCATTAGTAGATGCTGCAAAAGGTTGGGACACTGCATTTGTCATCCATAATCATGTACAGTAAACAACAAAGAGCTTTGTGGTTCCAGGTGTTGTGACATATGAAAACGCTTGTTCCCACTTGTTCCTCTCACTAAGTTGAGATGGTTAGACATTCTATTTCAAAACCCCAAAAACTCCTTATTCTCTTAACCTGTCTGTAATCTGTAACCTGGACCCTTCAATAAAGCCCTAAATCCCTAAGATTTTAAACACAATTTTGTTGTTTCTTTTAATTCTCTTTGTGGCCAAAAGGAAATGAAATCCTTTTAAAAACAGAAATAAAATAATTAAAGAAAATAATACAGGTTCTCTGAAGAATAAAAACAGATGGTGACCCAGTTTCAGTCACGAGCTATAGAAGAACCTGTTTTTTATGTCACTGACCATTTAGAATTTTGGATTAAATTTTGTTTAAAAAAAAAAAAAAAAGTAACAAGGGGTACATTTCGTGGGAACTAGGGCTTTGGTCCCATTTAAGGTATAATTGGCCCCTAAAGTGCCCCGTCAGTTCACTTTTTCTTCTTGGCTGATTTGTAAACATCACATATACAGTACAGTACCAGTCAAAAGTTACACCCCCCTACACTTATTGTCCATGTTCTCAGTTCCACTTACTATGAAGAAGGACTTTGTAGTTCTACAATTCCAGACTGTAGTCCATGTGTTTGTGGACTACAGTACATACTGTGTATGTCCCTTTTACTCTGTTCTCTAATGGTCAGGACCGCAAAAGTAGCACCACAGAGCAGGTATTATTTGGTTGGTGCAATAATTATTCCTATCCCAGCAGTGTCATGAAACTACAGTTTCTAAACCCCCTCACTGACAATAAAGAATACACCACCCAAATTATACCTGTTCTGTGATGCTCCTGACCAATAGAGAACAGATAACCAACAGGGGACAAACAAAAAAAAGAAATCTGATGTACTATAGTTTGTAATTATAAAACTACAAAGTCCATCTATATGGTAAGTGGAGAAAATAGACAATAGAGCAAGTCTGTCCAAACTTATACTTATATATATATGTTGCATTTTATATAACAATGTGTGTGAACATAACAACATTGAAGTATATATTGAAGGTTGATTTTTCAATGCTGACGTTGTGCTTAAATTATTGTTTTAAGTTACTGAGTATTAAGTTACTGAGAATACTAAGTATTGTGCTAAAATGCTGAACATATCCTGCCCTTTGTTTTTGAGTATGGCTTCTTTGTGGCCCCTCATTGAAAAAAATATCTTAGATCCACCCCTGTGTGACATCAGACTGCTGGAGAATTTCACCAGAAAACAGAGGTGTGCTTTATGACAACATGACTTTGGTTTGTTCACAAGTCACGACAGTGATATTTCTTCGGTACCGGTTTTGTCCCATCCTTGTGCCAGTGCTCATCTCTAAATCTGGTCTACTGTCTGCTGAATCTCTTTTATTAAATGTGGGCCTTTTCTTACCTCTAAAGCCAAGTAGTTTCAACTGTTCTGGCGAGGTTTTCTACAAGAATTTGGAGTGAACACATGCAGAGTTGTCTACAGGCCAATCCAAGACAAGCATGTGTTTTTGGGACATGTTGAAAGTATGTAACTAGTGAACATGCCTCAGCATGCTGTTTAATTAACATCATTCTTAACTTGGAACTAACAGGTCTGTTTATCATAAATAAGAAGACACATCCCTACTCAACCATACAGTGATGCATGCTGTTGTGTGACCACATGATAATAATGTTTCATGCTGAGGAATCTGTAATGGCAGCAGCAGGCCATCCATTTCACACTTAGACTTTCAGTTATTCTCCATCTGAATTAATCCAACCTATCAATAACAATTTTATGGCTATAAAAACTTCTTATTGTGCAGAAATGCAGTTTAAAAAGCTTCGCAGATATGCATCGCAGATAAATAACTCAAAAAATACGTACAACAATAACGTCATAAAATTGTATTTAGGAAAATAACACCCACCAAAAATTCAGGTTATATTCTGATTATTTCCATCTTCATTTTCCTTAAAAACAGTTCTGATAGTTGAGTCTAATTTGAATTAGTTGAAAATGAGACAGTAAACTAGTGGCAGGCTGGTTGAAGCAACAGGTTGATCAACCCTAATCTTGCAACTGGTGGCAGAACTGATAGTAAAGTGCTTAGACAGATTATTTGACCCTGGCAACAAACGATGTTGAGATGAGATTAGTTAAATACTTCAATAAGAAAACACACCTCTGAAAGCAGCATAACTGGTGGAAACGCTATGAAAAGAAGTGGACAGACCATTTGGAATTATATAATACATTTTCATGGACAAATTATAAGTAGCATTAATCTGTAATTTAAATATTTTTTTAGGGCAGCGGAAAAGGCCTTAAAGACCCTGATGATCTGCCGCTGAGTACAAGCATTGTCATTATGTACAAACATTGTCATTTATGCCAGATAAAAGACAAAAATGCAACTATATAAAAAGTTCAGGAGGGATACAATTCCAAAAAAAACTATTATTTATTGCTTTTAATTAGAACTGGAATAATTTAATATTGTCATTCCCTAGCCACTTTATAAGTTACACCATTAGTTTCACTTATCATATAGATGTACTTTGTAGAACTACAATTGCAGACTGTAGTTTATCTGTTTCTCTTTTAATCTGGTCTCTAATGATCAGGACCGCAGTAGTACCAGCACAGGGAATGTATTAGTAAAATGTGCTTGCTTTTGAACCCTTTAGTGACACAGCTGAAGCAGACACAGCAGTGCTGCAGTAGTTCTTAAGCAGCTCAGTGTCACTTTTAGACAAAAAACTATTCAGAAACCTAGAACAGCATCAGCATCTTGTAACACTGATGAAGGATTAGAAGAGACTGACACAAACTGTCCAGATGATCATCACTCTTTGATTTTACATCTACATGGTAGAGAAATAAGGTAGATGTGTATCCAGCAGCACTACTTTGTCTGAACCACTCATACTGTGTAACCCATCCCCAACATGTGGGTGTCTCTATAAAGCTACTATTGTTTCTAGTAATCCTATATGAGGGATTAGGGTCACAGAGGATTTCCTATTCCCATTTAGAGGAAAATGTTTTGGGTGTCACTCTGTTACTAGACACACACACACTATATAGGGGCAATTTAGATAGGAGCAATTTACCTTAAATTTGAACTGAATCCCCAGAACAGAGAGCTGAATGTGCTAACCACTAAGCCACCGTGCCGCCTTAATTGTAGACCAAAGTGTATCTATATGTAAAGTGGAACTGATAGAACAAAGGTTGTAGAAACAGGAGGTGGTTGTTTCGTTTAGTTTGTGTATATACAGTAAGGATGTTAAAGGGTACATGAATATAGCCAGCCTTCAATTGTGAGATGACAACATCATTAACATCATTAATTTATTTTCTTCTTTGGGGATACAACAGAGGACATTCCTCAGAAGTGAATGACCAGCAGTATGGTTAATTTTCCACTGACCTCAACATCAGACCAGTCAAATCCCTGTTGCTCCTGTAAGACAACTCACTAAATGTCATGGAACTGCCCCCAGAGTCACCAGATTCTCAGGCAAAGCTTTATATCTGTACACACTCCAGTGAGTTAATCAGGGGTATCAAACTCAAATGCACCAGGGGCCAAACCTCAAAGCCCACTTTAGGTCACAGGCCGAACAGGATAAACATTTATTAAACACACTAAATGTTTTCTGAACATGAATAGAAAAAAACAAACAGGGATATTATTCCACAATAAGTAAACTTAAACTTGTATATAAATTTAATATAACTTACAACATTTTGCTCTGTATGAAAATATTTTCTGTCAAATTATAAAAGTTACAGCTATGAACATGCTGCAACAAAACATGAACAAATAAAATAAAAATTATTCTTTTTCACAAAAGTAAAAATAACTCATCAAAACACTTGGTTTATTTGCTGCTGGGGCATTTTAGACAAATAAACTTAAACGTTAAATAACTTTAAATATTTCTGCTCTCCTTAAAAATGTTCCTGTCAAAATAATAACAATAATAATAGATCAATGTAAAATGACTCGCGGGCCTTAAGTTTGACACCTATGAGTTAGATAAACTCTATAGTCAGTTCACTGGCATGAAGAGCTAAATGGACAATGGTTACATTGGTGTTTCCTCTGCTGTTTGAGGTTCACATTTAAAGTACAACTAAACTTAAATAGATTATAAAGTCAGGATTACATTATGTATGATAAAGACATGGACATGGAAGAAAAAGACCCCTGAGTTATCTTTATATCATGGTCTCACCAGAAACGGTCAGAAAATCTCGAGACGGGTGGATGTGCCTGCCATCTAGTGGTGATGCAGTAGATGTCTCCTGGGTCCAGTGGTTTTGTATTGATGTATAAAGAAAGTTAATACAGAAACCCCTACAGAAACATTTTGAAATCTATTACTGTAGTTTAGATTTATTGAAACGTGAATCCTTCAGCTCATTTGATCAATTTTACACTGCTTATCCCAATTCTGGAGCCTACCCCAGCACTCAGTATCTCATTATTAATTCTCTCCCTGATTTATAGACTGTAGAAAGAAACTCCATACAGACCATAAATAACATGTCACTGTCACACAGAATGGACTCTGAAAATATACTGATAAGATCCTGAAGATAAAATTAGGTTGGCATGGTGGCTTAGTGGTTAGCATGTCCCCCTCTCAAGGTTCACATCCCAATCCTAATCGAGGGGGGGATGTTTATGTATAAGTTTTAAGGTAAATTGAATGCTTCAAATTGCCCCGTATAGAGTGTGTTTGTGTGTGTGTGTGTGTGTGTGAGTGTGTGCCCAGCGCTATATTGGCGCCCTGTCCTTGGTGTATCTGCCTAGCACTCAAAATGTTCTCTCCTGGATGGGCATGGGGAACCCCCTCGCGACCCTAACTGAGGATAAAGTGGAAGATGATGGATGCATAGAAATACTACTAGTAATAATAATTATACGCGTATCAATAAACTGTAATATGGTTAAATTGAAGAAAGTTTTAAAAAGTTTTTAATAGTGTTTTTAAAAGTTTTTTTTTAATAGTGGCTTACAATTTAAATATACAACAAAAAAAGTAAAGTGGCAGTGGCATAGCTCAAAGAATGGGCAAAGTATAGGATTATAAAGTAATGGAAAATATTTTATTTTATTTATTTATTTATTTGTCAGAGCCCATGCACATTAATCAACATTTCAATGTAAATGTGCCAGATTAGCTAGAGAGCTAATTTCCATCTGTGGTCATTGAGCATGTTGTGACAAACAAAATACACCAACCATAAACAAAACACATATAACACATAACACATAACAACATATAATAAGAGACCATGATTAACTCTGGTCTTTGGTTCATTTTAAGCCATATCTTAAGTTTATATTTAAAATATTATCAAAATATTTTTTCATTCATTCATTCATTATCTTCCACTTTATCCTATATCAGGGTCGCGGGGGGGTTCCCCATGCCCATCCAGGGGAGAACGTTTCGGGCGCTAGGCAGATACACCCAGGACAGGGTGCCAATCTATCGCTGGGCACACACTCACACACACAGACACGCACACAGACACACTCTATATGGGGGAATTTGGAAAACTCAGTTGACTTGATCCATGTTTTTGGACTGTGGAAGGAAACCGGAGAACCCGGAGGAAACCCACGCAGACATGGGGAGAACATGGAAATCCCCAGATGGGGATTCAAACCGGGAATCCCTAGTGCTGAGAGGCGAACGTGCTAACCACTAAGCCACCAATCAAAATATTTATTTTTTAAATTGTACTTTCAAAAATAGTAAAAAATAGCCAAAAGGAACTACAGGGACAAAGTAGAGACCAACTACCAGGGATCTGATCTCAGACGCATGTGGAGCAGTCTACGTACCATCTCTGACTACAAAGGCAGTACGAGCTGCAACATGGGGTTGCCCCCCTCACTAGCTAATGAGCTAAATGCTCATTACGCTCGTTTTGAGGCAAACAACTCCTCCCGTGCTGCCAAACTTCCTGTAGATCAGGAGAGCTGCTCCCTAACTATCTCCACGTCTGAGGTCATTAGATGCTTCAAATCCATCAATCCACGCAAAGCATCTGGTCCTGATGGTGTCCACAGTCGGGTCCTCAGAGCATGTGCTAGCCAGCTTGCTGGGGTCTTCACTGACATTTTCAACCTCTCTCTGAGTCTGTCAGTGGTTCCCACATGCTTTAAGAGAATGACGATTGTCCCGGTTCCGAAGACATCAGCCATCTCCTGCCTGAATGACTACCGACCCGTCGCACTCACATCAGCAGCTATGAAGTGCTTCGAGAGGCTAGTCAAGTCACACATCTGCTCCACACTTCCCCCCACCATGGACCCTCAACAGTTCGCATACCGTCCCAACAGATCCACAGACGACACCATCGCACTGACCGTTCACACAGCACTCACACACCTGGACAAAAAGAACACTTATGTTAGAATGCTGTTCCTAGATTACAGCTCAGCATTCAACACCATCATCCCGGCCAAACTCATTCCAAAACTCATAGACTTGGGCTTCAACACACATCTCTGCAATTGGATACTGGACTTTCTGACGAACAGACCCCAGGTGGTGAGAGTAGGAGACAGCCTTTCCTCCACTCTGACTCTGAGCACTGGGGCCCCTCAGGGGTGTGTACTAAGCCCCCTCCTGTACTCCCTGTACACGCATGACTGTGCAGCCAGACACACGTCAAACATCTTCTTTAAGTTTGCTGACGACACGACAGTCCTAGGCCTTATCACCGACGGCGATGAGAAGGCCTACAGAGACGAGATCTGCACTCTGGCACAGTGGAGCTCTGAAAACCACCTCTGTCTCAATGTCAGCAAAACCAAGGAGATCATCGTGGACTACAGGAAGCAGCAGAAGGGGAGTCACGCTCCTCTTTACATCAATGGAGCCGCAGTGGAAAGAGTCAGCAGTGTGAGGTTTCTTGGTGTCCACCTCACTGAAGACCTCACCTGGTCCCATCACATCAGCACTGCAGTGAAAACTGCACGTCAGCGCCTCTTCTTCCTGCGGAGGCTTAAGAAATTCGGTCTCCAACCTCACATCCTCACCAACTTCTACAGGTGCACCATCGAGAGCATCCTCACAGGCTGCATCACCGTCTGGTACGGTAGCTGCTCCACCTGTGACCACAAGGCCCTGAAGAGGGTGGTGAGGACAGCCGAGTCCATAATCGGGAACAAACTCCCTGCTCTTATGGACATCTACCAAACCCGCAGCACAAGGAAGATTCGCAGGATCCAGCTGGACTGCAGTCATCCAGCACATGGACTGTTCACCTTACTGCCATCAGGCAGAAGGTACAGAAGCTTCCCGGCCAAAACAACCCGGCTATTGAACAGTTTTTACCCGCAAGCCATCAGGCTACTAAACAAAATGAACAGTTAAAAACTCCCACACTCGCGCTTTTACTATGACACTTCACACCAGCCACTTTAAATTGTACACCAGTCACTTTAAATTGTATATATATATATTTTACGGCGCATGCATATGTAAATATTGTGTATTTCATTTTACTTTATGTTCTTGTAGAGTCTATATCCAGATGCCTCACCTCAAGAATTTCTATGTGCACATGTACCAACATGGAGCACAAATGACAAATAAACTTGAAACTTGAAACTTGAAACTTGAAACTTGAAAGGTATACTTTTTCCAAAACTGGGTGGCTCTAAATGAAAGAACCGTCAGCCCAAATTTACTACGTCTATATTGCACAACACAGTCTCCTCTGGTGGTTGCTCTAGTTGTTCTGCCTCTGTTGTATGAACTCATTCAGTGGTGGGGGTGCAAGCCCATGCAAAACCTGAAAAATTAGACACACATCTGCAAAACATTTTAACAAATAAAAAACTAACAATAATATAACAATGATGATAACTGTTTGATGATGACAATAGATGGATGATTTTGCATTAAATGAGTCCACACTGTAGGTGTGTAAGTTTTAAAACATGTGTTTATAAAATCGCTTATATAATAATATAACTTTGCTGCTTTGCTGAAGCCAAGAAGGTTTAAACAGCCTGCTGCAACATGGCACTAGGACTGTGTGTGGCTGCTTTTTCATCTTAGCATGTCAGTGTCAAAAGCACCTGGACCTGACAGGTGGCCAAAACAAGCCTGTCTGCAGGCCACCCTGGAGAACAGCCGAAAATGACAGCAGCCTCATTACACACATGCTGTTCTTTTTAACTCTCCTCTCTTTTTACTTTAGGATATCCGGAAGCTGATGAAGAAGGAGTTTACCCTGGAGTTTTCTCGTGACAGGAAGTCCATGTCTGTGTACTGCATCCCGATGATGACGGGCTCCCAAAGCAAGATGTTTATTAAGGTATAAGGTGTTTTCTTTTGCACAGTATTATTACGGGGCTAGTGTTGCATAGTTTGTTATACTTGGACAATAAAGAGACAAATCAAAGTTCATTAAAACAATAAGGCACGGGAGGATGTGCATTAATGTAAAGGAATCATGGGAAAGAGGTGTTAATATACAACCGTGAGAACCTTATTGCTTTGGTTACAAATGGTTACAAAAACACTATAATAAAAAAAAAAAAGGTTTGATTTATAAATGTGTTTTAATTTAAACAAATTTATTTTAAAAATTTAATTTAAAACAAAATTATTAATAAACTGGTCTTCCACAATGTAATCAAGTTTGATTTTAAAGTGAACATTGATTGCTAAGTAACAGGAATCCAAATCCAAAGCAACCACCGAAAACAAAGATGTCAACGAACACCAAATCCGATTTACTGTATTTCTTTTTTGTCTGTGACTCAATTTTGGGCTGCGACTCACCATTTGAGAAACACTGATGTATATAATTTGGATGTAACAATAACACACAGGAGTATTTTTTTGTTCTCCTCTCATGTAAGATTTGAGCAGTAAATCTGGAGTCAAAAGTTTGGACACGAGTCACTAGTCAAAAGTTTGGACACGTCTCCTTTCTGATTGTTTACACTTTGTTAGTCCTCTTCACTCTCTTCTCTGTTGATCATGATCACCTCAGGTATTATTTGGGTGGTGGATGATTTTTAGTATGGAACTGATACAATGGATGAGTGTAGAAAGATGAACGTGAAAATCTGACCAGTGAGTGTAATTGCTATAGATATGTATAAATACACACATTTTGGTTTGGGCTGCACAATTAGAAGTAAGTCATGTAATGTTATGATTATTGTAAACAATAAGGCAGTTGTGATGTTATTGACCAATCATTGGTCTGTTTGCTTGGTAAACATTGTATTCTAACAGTGTGGTTTTCCTTAAACAAATGGCTAAAAATATTCAACATATGTCATGTGATACATTGCACATAACCAGGTTGTGCATATTTTAATTCTATAACATTGCAGCTATTCAGTTATTATTTCCCAGATTCTCTCAGTTCTGTTGAATGTTCGTATAGGATCTTAAGACTGACTGACCTTTGGTGTTGATTCTGGTCCATTCTGTGTATCATTCTTAATCCTGACAGGGTGCTCCAGAGAGTGTGATTGAACGTTGCACACATGTTCGCATGGGCAAGGAGAAGGTGGAACTGAACATGTCCATGAAGGAGGACCTGATGCGGACGATCAGAGAATGGGGCACTGGCAAGGACACTCTACGCTGCCTAGCATTGGCAACACGTGACTCACCACCTGCCAAGGACAAAATGGACCTCGAGAACTCGGCTAAGTTCTCTGAATATGAGGTGTGAAATGCAGAGTTGGACTTATTTACACTTTATTACATATCATTTTAGTAGGCTGTGCAGACCTGGTAATAAGAACTTGAATGACAGACAGACATCTCATGTCCCCCATGAGATGAGATGTCCAGAGGAGAACGTTTCAGGCACTGGGCACACTCACTCACACACAATATATAGGGGCAATTTATAGCGGCCACTTTAACTTGAATCCATGAATCCTGTGGAAGCAAACTGGAGAACCCGAGGAGACCCACACAGGCACCTCCAGGATCTCCGCTTTCCTCCTACAGTGAATAGTGTGTGTGTGTGTGTGTGTGTGTGTGTGTGTGTGTGTGTGTTCCCAGCATTAAATTGGCGCCCTGTCCTGGATGTGTCTGCCTGAAACTTTCTCCCTTGGATGGGTATAGGGGGGAACCCCCCCCCCCACCGCATGATCCTAGTAGAAGATTAAGTGGAAGATAATTACTGAATGAATTTTTAATGTTTATAATGTAAAAATGCTGTTTTTATGTGTGGTTACATGTGTAGTCGGATCTGACCTTCGTTGGTTGCGTGGGCATGCTGGACCCCCCCAGGAAGGAAGTGATCGGCTCGATAAAGCTGTGCAGCAAGGCGGGCATCCGAGTCATCATGATCACCGGTGACAACAAGGGCACTGCTGTGGCCATCTGCAAACGCATCGGTATCTTCCATGATGAGGAGAACGTGGAGGGAAAAGCCTACACAGGACGCGAGTTTGACGATCTCCCACTGGAGGCTCAGCGAGAGGCTGTGAAATGCGCCCGTTGTTTTGCCCGCGTGGAGCCCGCACATAAGTCCAAGATAGTGGCATTCCTGCAGTCCTTTGATGAAATAACAGCAATGGTAAGTATCACCTTTATAGAGTTTTTATCCACTGTATTGTCCTACATTCCAGTCCTGGGGGCATTGGACCCAATGGAAGCTACTGCACCAAAGACCTGAAAGTTAAGGGTTCGAGCCCCAGAACTGTCAGCCTGTCATTGTTGGGCTATTAAGTATGATTGAGTATGATTAAAACACTACAGATATTGAATCTAGATGACCAAATTTTGTATGTATGACACTTTTTTTTTTTCCTATTCCAAAAATCTTTGTAGTAATGTGAAGTGTCTCCAATCATTTAGAGCCAGTTTGACTCTTCTTGGAACCTTTTTATAATAATTTGAAGAGTGCTTATTAAGGCCAAATTTTAGGGTTCCACTTAATACTAAATCTTATTTTTACTTAAAATTTCCATTTGCATTTGAATATTAACCAGCCACTTTATTACTTATACCTACAGTACTTACTGTCTATTATATCAGTTCCACTTATTATACAGATGTGTATACAGATTATACACTTATTATATCTGATTTTCTACATACAGCTGGAATGTTTGTAATGTTTGCAGGAACCTTTTATTGTTTTAATCTAATGTGTTAATAAAAGGTATTAATTCAGCTGACTGCCACTCTGTTTCCACTTTCAGACTGGTGACGGAGTAAACGACGCTCCCGCTCTGAAAAAGGCTGAAATCGGCATTGCCATGGGCTCCGGCACAGCCGTAGCCAAGTCTGCCTCAGAGATGGTGCTGTCCGACGACAACTTCTCCACGATTGTGGCTGCTGTGGAGGAGGGTCGAGCCATTTACAACAACATGAAGCAGTTCATCCGCTACCTCATCTCCTCCAATGTGGGCGAGGTCGTCTGGTATGTCAGACCACGACCTCCACTTCAGATCACAAAGTGTCGTTTTTGTCGTTTGAGTAATGTAATCTTACTTGGGTCTTGATGTAAAAACATGAATGAATACATGTTCAAGTTCAAGTAATTTATTTATATAGCGCTTTTTACAACAGTACATTGTCACAAAGCAGCTTTACAGAATGAAAAGCCTTTAAACCCCCAAAGAGCAAGCCGAAGCGACAGTGGCAAGAAAAAACTCCGTTATGTTGTTATTTAAGGAAGAAACCTTGGGAGGACCAAGACTCAGTGGGGGACTCATCCTCCTTGAGCAGCCAGGCAGCAACAACAATGTAGGACAGCTATGTACAGATATTAAACAAATGGAAAAACTAACACCTGGAAAACTATATGTGAGTCCATTAGGGGGCATCCTGCAGGACCCCCTTGTCAGGTTCCATCCAGTATTCGTCAGCAGAGCCAAAAAAGAAACAGACTAGGAAGGCAGTTAGAGCTAATAATAAAGCATGGCATTTAATTAATAGGTGATTAATTGACACAGTGCAGCATGCGACTCCGGCATCACTGACTAGGGCAGCATAACTAAAAGAGGCAGAAACTGCAGACTCTACATAGTTGAGATGCCGCCCCGGAACAGCATCATTTCAGCGCCACACCCCCCCATTAATGATGAGGTGGGTGAAGAGGTGAAACGCCAGCATAGACTGATCACAGATTACCACTGCAACACAGCCAAGCCTGAGATCTACATCTTTATCTACATGTATAGTACTATGAAATTCTGAATTGTCCTTAAAATGTTTCTTCATTTCACATTTGCTTCTGAACTTCAGAAAAATCCTTTAATATTAATGAATGAGGTAAATATTTAGTAAATTGTATTTGAAGGTCTCCATCCACATTATTGCTATACACCATAATTGATGTAAAGGTAGGAGGGCACAGTGGCTTAGTGATTAGCACATCTGCCTCTTAGCACTAGGGATCCAGGTTCGAATCTGGATCTGGGTGGAGATTTCATGTTCTTCACGAAAAAACATGGATTTAAGGTAAATTGGATGGGCATGGGGAACCCCAACCCTAGTATAGGACAAAGCTGGTATAGAGGTGATTTTTGTATAGTGGTCAGTTTTCCTGTAAATATTAAATAGTCTTTTTGCCTGAAATTGACAATTGCAATTTGGTGGCTACTTTATTAGTTGCACATTTCTTTTCAGTCTCATTATCTCTCTACTTACTATATAAATAGAATTTATAGTTCTACAATTACAGACTGTCCATCAGCCACAGGTGTTATTTGGGTGGTGGTAGTTGAGACAGAACTGTGCAGTAAAGTGCAGATTAGTGCTACTAGAGTGTCCATCCATCAGCATCCTGTAGGCAGTGTCATGTAAGCACTGATGTGCAGTGACAGATGAGCTCCTGTCTTTAAATACTGCAGCATCTGATTCACTCATACCAGCACTATAGACAGAAACACACCAATACCACCCACATAATACCTGCTCTGTGGGGGTACTGATGATTAGAGAAAAGAGTACAGAGGACTAAAAAGGTCTGTAGAGTACCAGATGGACTACATTCTGTAATTGTAGAACTACAAAGTCCATATATATGATCAGTGGAACTAATACAATAGACATTTACTATCAGTTGTACCTAATAAAATGGCCAGTAAATGTTTATCTGATTCTTTTTCTTTATTTCTTTCAGCATTTTCCTGACTGCGATCCTGGGCCTTCCCGAGGCTCTGATTCCTGTGCAGTTGTTATGGGTGAACCTGGTGACGGACGGGCTTCCCGCCACAGCACTAGGCTTTAATCCACCAGACCTGGACATTATGGTGAAGCCCCCTCGTAACCCCAAGGAACCACTCATCTCCGGCTGGCTCTTCTTCAGATACCTCGCCATTGGCGGTAAAATGGAGCCTTCTGCAAAGCATGTTCCAGATGCCAAAGTTTCGCTAAAATCATTTGGAAGACCATGTTAATGTTGACTGCTCTCCTCTGTAGGTTATGTGGGACTGGGTACAGTGGGTGCTGCCACCTGGTGGTACTTATATGATGAAGGCGGTCCACAGGTTTCTTTCCATCAACTGGTAAGAAATGAAACCCCCCCTGTTTCCCACAATCTGATGAATTACATACAATAATGTGTACATCTTATGCCGTACATAATTTACCCGGCTTATTCACCTGGCTGAAAGGTGTTCGTGGTTTACAATCACGTATTTTTTGCTTTAAAAAAATTAATAAATAAAAAAGAATAATAATAATCCAGAAGCCAGATTGGATAATGATCAGGTTTGATTATACTACAGTTCCTCTTTAACCACCAAATTGTGTTGTTCTCATTTGTAAGATGCTTTGGATAAAAGACTGACTACATGAATGTTATGTTGTGTACAGCGCCATTTCATGCAGTGTACTGAGGATAACCCCATGTTTGAGGGCATTAACTGTGAGGTTTTCGAGTCACGTTACCCCACTACCATGGCCCTGTCTGTGCTGGTCACCGTAGAGATGTTCAACGCTCTCAACAGGTGCCATAAATCAGGGACTACTACAAATATTATTCAGTGTAAAGTTTATTAGCAGTTTATTTAGATGCCATGGATTTGACACATTAACTTGTCTTCTTTCAGTCTCTCAGAGAACCAGTCTCTGCTCAGGATGCCTCCATGGGTGAACATCTGGCTTTTAGGAGCCATCCTCCTCTCCCTGTCGCTACATTTCCTCATACTGTATGTGGAGCCTCTGCCGGTAAGTTTACAGCCATTTTTGTGTTGTACATTTGTAGCATTACTCAACAGATACTGTGGTATTGTATTTATTACTGATATTAACACATATAGGGAAAAACATGTCCTCCTGGGAACCGAGAAATAAAAGTGTCATCCAGTTTATTTTTGGGGTGGATTTCCTATCTATTAAGAGTAAAATAATCAACCTACAATTGGGATTTTTTTAAATTATTTTTTATTGTAATTTTACAGTATGTCCGTTGAAATGGACAAAAGGACAATTTTTATATTAAAAGCGAGCCAAGCTTAATATGCAAATATTAACCAATTTTGCTTGTAGCATCATAATAAGTTCATTCTCTAAACAATTTCATAATAAACAATCCAGTTTAGTATGAAAGGCAAATGTTTTTGGGTGAAAGGGAATGAGGACCGGAGACAGGATTGCACCACAACTGGAGCTGACTTTATTTGGAACACGTCTACACACAGACATACCGGTACATAACCGGTGCATTAACAGTACAGGCGCATGTAGCCGTGTCGTGTGCAATGTCCCACAAGTCCTGTTGCTTTAATATGGAATACACTCTCTCTCCACGGCATATGCCATACCCACTTATAAAGGTGCACGGTCATCAGACGGTCAGGTCCGCTAATCAATCTCTCTGAACAGTGCGTCGGTTTCGCCTCTCCTCCCCAGAAACACCACCGTCACAGTAAATTAAGCTTAAGAGATGAAAATAAACAGCAATATATATAATAAGAACAAAGTGACAATTTTAACAATAAGGGCTTAATAAAGCCAAAGAAAAATGCAGCACTAGAAATATGAATAAAATAATGTGGCAAGTGCAAGTTATATGATATTTCAGTATGTTTTATTGCACATAAGTAATAATTTGCACCAGCTGCCACTTAATGCAGCGCTCAGACTCATCTTGCTGGACCGGGTGAGTAAGCAGTAGAAGGCGTGTTTAAGGGGTCAGGTAAAGGAGGCTCAATGTCCTTTGGGCAAATTCGCCAGGACAAACCATAGCAACAGTTCTTCTGGGGGAATTTCACTAAGCAGCTTGCCCCTCAAGGCCATCTGTTAAGACGGGGAGCCAAAAGCAGATAAGACTCGTCTTGTTTTGGTGGACGCTCGACATAAATTTTAGCAGCGAAACAGTCGGTGAATTCCTGAATTCCAATCCTCCACTCAAGCGGATAGCCTCTTCAAGATCAATTCCATGTTGTGATTAAAAGTCACAGTCTTATGGCTCTGCTCAACACATCAATCATGATGGGTACTTTCTGTGGGCTTCTTGACAACTAACCCAACTCTCTTGATTTTGCGATACACCAGGGCAAGTTGAGTGTCAATAGCATTGAGACACCATTTAATTCGTTCAATTTGTCATTGTGAAGAGCAGTGCTCTGATCGTTCCCATACAGACAAGACAGAGAAGCCAAGCAGGAATGATAAGAACTGAGGGTAAGAAAGTGCAACCACCTTCCACAAGAGCGAGAGCAAGGAAAAAACTGTGAAAAAACAAATACTGTGGGAATCATACAAAAAGAGTTTATTTAAGACTTCAGTCTGTTGTCTCTTTAATGAATAAATCTTTGTGTTTTTTTGCTCTCAGCTAATCTTCCAAGTGACCCCACTCTGCTGCTCCCAGTGGATGGTTGTCATCAAGATCTCATTTCCGGTCATCCTCCTAGATGAGGCACTCAAATACGTCTCCCGGCACCACTTAGAAGGTATACCACACACATACACCCACACACACACACACACACACACACACACACACACACACTCACACACACACATACACCCACCCACACACACACACAAGGGGTAGGGTGTCAAACTCAATGAGAGACTAAAATTGTGGGAGACTTGTGTTTTAAGTCTTAAGTGTTCATCTTTCTGATGGAATTGTTTTACAACAGCATCATCTATTGGAGGTTTAAGGGACAGCCAATTCTAAGGGACAGTTTGAAAATAGCTTAGGTGGCTGATAGCATATTTAACAGTTCCTGTGGATCCTGGTGCTGGGAGTAAGTTGTTAAAGTGAAAGTAAGTGGGCATGGGTTAATACATACCCCCCACCCACAAGATATGTAGGTATTATTATAATGCAGAATGAATTAAATCAACTATAACAATAGTTCTTAAACTTTTCAGACCAAGTACCACTCATTATCAAACCAGAACTTTTAAGTACCACCTATGTTTTCGTCACAGTACAACATATAACATCAATTAGCTGTGAGTGTATATTAAAGCAATAAGGTACGAGAGGGCGTGCATTAGTCTGAATAAATCACAAAAAAGAGGTATAGCGGAGTACAGTTACACCTCTTTCCCGTGATTTATTCACAATAATACACAACCTGGATGACAGTGGTGAGCATGTTCTCCTCTCTGATCAAGGTTTGAACCTTGATCTGGGTTTCCATGTTCTTCCCATGTCCGAATGGGTTTCTTTCAGGTTCTCCAGTTTCCTCCCACAGTACAAAAACATATATTGAACACATATTGAATGCTTCCAGTGATAGATTGGTCTACTGTCCTGGGTGTTTCTGCACAGTTCTCCCCTGTAGTTGCATAGTAGTACAGAAATAGAGGATGAAGCAGAAGATAATGAATGAATGAATGAATGAATGAATACACAACCTTGAGTGCTTTATTGCTTTTTATAAAACAGTTACAAACACACTATAATAAAAAACAAGGTTTGATTCATTAATGTGTTTATTAAAAGCAAAATCAATAATAAACTGGACTTTTGCAAGATAATCTAGTCTGGGGTGGCATGGTGGCTTAGTGGTTAGCACATTCTCCTCTCAGCGCTAGGGATTCCCGGTTCGAATCCCCATCTGGGTGGAGTTTCTATGTTCTCCCCGGTGTCCGCGTGGGTTTCCTCCGGGTTCTCCGGTTTCCTCCCACAGTCCAAAAACATGGATCAAGTCAATTGATTTCTCCAAATTGCCCCATATAGAGTGTGTTTGTGTGCGTGTCTGTGTGTGTGAGTGTGTGCCCAGCGATAGATTGGCGTCCTGTCCTGGGTGTATCTGCCCAGCGCCCGAAATGTTCTCCCCTGGATGGGCATGGGGAACCCCCCCGCAACCCTAATATAGGATAAAGTGGAAGATAATGAATGAATGAATCTAGTCTGGTTCTTAAAATAAACATTGCTCATTTCCGGTTTCTCTAACAATAAATACCGCCATCTAGTGGCCGCATTACAGAACGTAGTTTATAAAATATAACGGGAAATATGTCTTATAATCTGACCTACTACATGCTACTTTGTGTACCAGTTTAAGTACCACTTTAGTATGACATTTATTTTGCAAAAAACAAGGCATACACTGTATGGACAAATATATTGGAATGAAAATATGACATTTTACCTCATCTTACTAAACCAGTACTGTTTGACACTCTGCAGCAGTCATGAAAAAAAATGTACATGAAGTAAAGGTAACTTATCTGTTATTATAGTGAATAAATATATCTTGTTAAGATTTTTTTTTAATAACAAAAAGCATAAAAAAACTAGCGGAAGATAATGGATGGATAGATGTATCCAGGGGCGTTTTTAGGGTTTTGAAACATCAGGGGCTTTAGCCCAAATCCCTTATTCCCCCCTCTGTCCTCTTTAAATATTGCCCTTTCATGAGTGTATTTATCCATTTTTCAAACTGTTGTTATATTCTTTTTGTTTGATCATTTATTAGTTATATTGGATAAAATGAAATAACATATGAAATATGTCTGTCAGCAGTGGATAGCACATTGAGTTCTAATAAATGGTGGTTTTGGCTGAAAATGTTTGAATAAACGAAGCTTAGCTTCGGCAGAAAAGCATGAACCTGTTTTACGAGTTAGTCACAGATGAGACAGTTTTAACAAGGTTTTGATTTGAAATACCGTAACTTTGTGACAGTTTGCGCCTTCAGAAAATTCTGATGGTTCTGAAAGCTGAGAAGCTGCTCTTTACAAACAACATACAGTTATTACGGTAACTTTACTCCAGCTACTGGTGAAAAAAAATCTATCACACACACATATACACACAAACACACACACACACAGAGCTTGGAAGCACACGATGGTGACTCCATCGTTCGGTCCCGCTGCTGGAGGAGAGGCTACAGAGAAAGCTGCTCTCATTTGATTCGGGGCTACTGACAAAACACCCGGGTCTATAGCCCCCAAAGCCCAGCTCTAACGACGTCCCTGGATGAATTATCTTACTTAGAAATCTATAAACAAGATTTGTTACACGATTTTAAGATTTTCTGACTTTTTAAGATTTAATTTTTTGCAGTGTTTGTGTCTCCTGCTTAATCTTTTTTTTAAATAATCAATCTCACCCACCTCTTTTTCATCCACTGCTCTTTAGGTGAAGAGGAAGCAAGGTATATGAAGAGTCGGCATCTGAAATTCTAAGACGCCACCGCCAAGCTTTCTATCACACACACACACACACACACACATATACGCATACATATACATTCATACACACACACACACACTCTTCCTTTCAATACAGGCACCACTTACTCTCCTTTCTCTCTACCATTCGTCCTGCATGCCCAGCTACCACTAGAAATATCGCGGGCACGCGTCTGTGTATGTGTGTTCATGCCATGTAACCATGTGCAATGCTGAAAAGCTTATGAAGCTTGATTGCAGAGGACACTAGGGCAATAACTGGAGCACGGACGAGGGAACAGGGTCAAGGTTGATCTCTGGATTCGATCCAGGCCCAGAACCGATGGTGTATTGCGTCAGAAGGTCCTCGGAGACACAGGAAGACAAACACCATCTGGACATTTTTGTGTGCGTGCTTGTGAGTTCATTTAATTCTGTCTTTAACATTTCAAGGCCAACTCCATTTTACATGAAATTTAATGTGGTGCGTCGGTCTATAGCTGACGCTGTTTACATGTAGGTCTCATCACTACCAACGGTTCCAAATGCAGGATGAAAACCCTGTAGACAAAAGAGCTTCATAAAGACATGACTGCATACATGGTACACTACAGTACAGTACAGTACAGTTCAGTATGGCACGATACGGCTCAGTACGTTCAATACAGCACAGTACGTTTCAGTACGGCACGGTACAGTACAGTACGGTAGAGTACCACAAACAACCAGGAACCTTTGCTTTGCTCTATGTGTTTTGCATTAATGTAGCTTTTCGAACCAGCATGTACAAAGTGCAGTTTAATACCCGGAGCGTTCTTGCTCTAGTACACTACTGCTTTTCCTTTTACTCACCACCTGTTTCAAGGTAAACAGGCAAAATGGGCCATGGGTGCAAATCCCATTTCACAAAAACAAAAGCAAAGGGTTCCTGGTTTGGAATCACCTGTGATGTCTTGAAGCATTAGTTTAGGTCCCTCTTTAATGAGAAGCACTCCTTTGCGGATTCACCAGTCCTGCAGGGGTGTAGCCATCTAACAGACCGGATCCGTTCTCTTCCCTCGTTCATTAGGAACACTAGTAAACAGGAGGAGCATGGTTCCCAACAGAATACATAATGGAGGAATTTGAAAAAGCAAAAGAATGGGAGGCATCTAACAGACAGCAGCCTTTAAATCCCCTCACACATGCACTGGCATACACACATACACTCTGTAGTGATGGAAGGAGAGTTTCCAGTACATACACACACACATATTTAAATATTACACAGCAAGGTGTCTCACCTGAATGTATGTCAACACATCTTTGTGAATGTTTCCAGTTACATCTAGAGTGCTTGAGTTCCCGCTGTTCTATTGTTTTGGTTTGCTCTCTTTTTTAAAACATTATTTAAAATGGTCTCGTCTTCCATGCTTTCTCCCATCCGTTACCGTTCCTTCCGCTCAGTCAGAGGATCAGTTCTGTCCCGCGTGAGGCTTTACTAATGAGGGGCTCACCACCAGTGCTTGATGAACTTGGCTGTTTTGTTGTTTCTTTTTTAAAATGTTATCTTAGTAGTATAATGTATTCGACTGAACAAACCCAGGTGGTTTAGATCGTCCTTTTATTTTTGCTGTCAGTGAGGTTTGAGCTGCTGCCCACTCCGTTTTTGGTGTCGTGTCGGTGTACGAGGGTAGAGGGTGGAGGTGCACCAATGTGCACCATGTCGATGCCACTGGAAAAATTAAAAAGAATAAAGAACTGAAGGCCCGCGGCTGTACAGCTTGCCAGTCAGCACACCCTGGTGTTATACACCAGAAGCATTGACTTGTAAGCAACAGACTACAACGCTCTGACATGAGGCAGAAAGCCCCGCCTCCCTTGATGTGGCACACCACCACCCACCCACCGACGGGCCAAACGGAAAAAGTGCGCCAGTGCAACCTTGCTTATTACTACTGATCTCTTTAAAATCTGTACAGGAAAGTGCATGGGATGTTGTTACTGTAATTAAAAACACGTACAGTATGTAATATTTAATTTTTTTTAAGAATAATAATAACAACTCACTATTTACCAGCAGCAAACGGAGTTTGTTTTCCGAGGACATGGCATCCGGGGGATTTTGCTCGTCAAATAATCTGCTTGTTAATTGTTTGCTTTTAGGGGTTGATGGATCTTTGGATCTTTAACTTAGTTTTGGGGAATAAAAATAAGAATAATGCTTATAATAGGTTCTCTTTTTTTACGATACTTGCCTTGGGTTTGAGAATAGCTGAGAAAATGTCTTTCTTTTTTTCCCTGACCAGTTCATTTCCAGAGATTTAGGCCTTTTTGACACGGTACTCCGTCCTCCACTAAATAAGCTAAAATGAGTTGTGACTTGCAAACAGACAAACCACTCGGTCATTTCTCTGCGGTGAGGCATTTCGACCAACGGATTTGGTAACAGGCCAGTGATGAATGCTGGGTAATGAAGTCAATGGCGTGTCCGTTTCAAATGGCTGGAGTGGGTACAGTGGCTCCGGAGGCTCTGTCTCTGCTTAACGAGAGTCTGCAGATTTAATTTATTACAATCCGTGAATCGGCTGGAACTGTTGAAAATCCTCGAGTCCGTTATACATGATGACGAAGCTTTCTGCTGTAATTATCAGAGGAGTCCAGCGCTTCTGCACCCGTATGTTCAAGTCACTGGACTGTTCTCAGCTTCATGGTAAATCTGTGTGTGCATGGTTTTACTTACACGGCATCTGGAGCCTCGTACCCACTACTGAGAATGAAATCTCTGTGTTGCCTTGGTAATTGTGGATATATAATTTTATATATATGAAAAGACATGGAAATAATAAAGATTATTTATCTTGTTATTTACTTCTGGTGTGTTTTTGCCTTTCGCTCTAATTTCTACTTGAAATGTTCCGTGATGACCACTAGATAGCGGAATTTCGCTATTTTAGTTTTGGGCTACAGCGTTTATATCAGAATCGGATTCATTTGGCCAAATATGTTACACACAAGGAATTTAGTTACAGATAGATGGAAACTCTCTAATTAACATTACAAATAACAATTTGCTGTGCAGTGTGTATATAATTAAATAATATGGAGTGTGCTTTGTAGTACAAATCAATAAAGTGAGGCAATGCTATTTTTTTTGTTTTGTACAGATTTGTCTATGTGCAGAGTGTTTATCGGCTATTAACAAATGTAATGACTTGAGGAAAAAATGCTGAATGTCTAGTAGTTTTGGTGTACAGTGATTGGTAGAAGGGCACAAGCCAGCTTCAACAATCGCAGAGTAGAACTGCCTTAACACTTCTTGTGGCAAACCCTGTTTTTTTAGCTGACACAGGAAATACTTCATCTGTTCGGCCTTTTAGATGAAGGTGCTGATGTTAAGCTTCCATTTCATGTCCTGAGAGATGGTGACTCCCAAGAACTTAAAGGTCTCCAGATAAGTGAACAATCAATATTACAGCCATCCATCTATCCATTATCATCCTTTTAAGTAATTCAGTTATAATTTTCATACATTAGTAGATTTCAGAGGTGGCACTTTTGCCTCTCAGCGCTAGGGATTCCCAGATTGGAATCCCAAACTGGGTGGAGTTTCCATGTTCTCCCCTTGTCCGCGTGGGTTTCCTCCGGGTCCTCCGGGTTCTCCGGTTTCCTCCCACAGTCCAAAAACATGGATTCATGTTAGTGAATAGTATGTGTTTGTGTGTGTGTGTGTGAGTGTCCCCAGCATTAAATTGGCATCCAAAAACATGCATCAAGGTCAATTGAATTCTCCAAAATTGCCCCATATAGAGAGTGTTTGTGTGTCTGTGTGAGTGAGTGTGTACCCAGTGATAGATTGGCGTCCTGTCCTGGGTGTATCTGCCCAGCGCCCGAAATGTTCTCCCCTGGATGGGCATGGGGAACCCACCCGCGACCCTAGTAGAGGATAAAGCAGAAGATAAAGCAGAACATGGATAATGGATGGATGGTAGATTTCATTTCGATTTAACAATTTTTTTACTATTTTTGTAGCATACAGATGTACGTTTAGTCATTTAGCAGATTATTGAATGTGTTTTATGGACAGTACCTGAAGAGGATCTTACTTCTGAAAGCATGTACATGAACAAATCGTAAGGTTTAGACAATAGGCTTTCCTGTTAACCGAATGGAATCTTTTCATTTTAACGTTCTACAGTACATTAGATCATGGAACTGTGGTAATTTAGCAAGCTTTCACTCTCTGGTACCTCAAAATAAGGTTTTAGGAGGTGGTTCGGTTCCCTGTCTTTGGTCCCCCCAAAAAAATCCAAAATACATGTAAATCAGGAGAATTTCAAGTACTGAGTTGTCAGAATGTGAAATTTGGTTTGAATATTTTTGTCCTGAGCATGGGTTCTCCTCTCAGTGCTGAGTATCCAGGTTCTAATCCCAATATGATTGATTTGCATTCTTCCCATGTCCTTGTGGATTTCCTCCAGGTTCTCCGGTTTCCTCCCACAGTCCAAAAACATGGATTGAAGGTAAATTGGCTGCTCTAAATTGCTTCTATTATAGTGTGTGTGTCTGTGTGAGTAAGTGTGCCCAGCGATGTGTGTTTATCAGCTATTAATGTGTGTCCTACCCTCCCCTCCCCCCGTGACCCTTACTAGAAAACCAAGCTGAAGGAAATGAGATGAGATGTGCTTATCGTGGCGTCTACCCTGTTCAGGGTGTTGCGCTTCTCCCACCCCCTACCTACTCTAATTATGATAAATAGCTGAGGAAAGAAATGAATAATAAGACAACACACTCCCATGTTAAGGCCATGTTTAGGTTTATTATAGTGTTTTGGAGGATTTTTAAACTAATCTGTGTGTGTTTGGTTACAAATACGAGCATCAGGTCGTGCAGCCGTGCCTGATACCCAGCGTGCTAATTTGTACTGTATATTTTAAGTGCATGTGTTCCAAATCAATCAATGAACTTTAGTTTATTAACTGTGGAAACAGTTCTCCTCTCTCGGGTAACTATATTCCTGAAATGAATGTAATTCTAAGATCATGTGTGCAGTCATGTGAATGCAACCCTCCAACCCAGATTTTCACTTCTTTTACTGCTCAGATTAAAAACCCTGTTCCGCTCACTAGAACAGAACAGAACAGCTGTAGGGTTTTCTAAATGTCTTCATTAATTTGTTCATTATTTAATACATTTTATAAATGGTATTATGAGCAATATGCAGCATTTATTTTTATTTAAACTAAAATTGGGGCAGCATGGTGGCGTAGTGGTTTGCATGTTACATCACATCTCAGTGCTGGGGATCCAGGTTCGAATCCCAACCTGGGTGCAGTTTCCATGTTCTCCATGTGTCTGCATGGGTTGCCTCTGGGTTCTCTGGGTCCTCCCAAAGTCCAAAAACATGGATTGGTTGCTCTAAATTGCTTTTATCCAAATTGCTCCATATAGTGTGTGTGTGTGTGTGTGTGTGTGTGTGTGTGTGTGTGTGTGTGTGTGTGTGTGTGTGTTCGCCCAGCGATATATTAATGCCCCGTCCTGGATGTAAAAAAAAAGGCACATTGGGTCATTTGCCCAACGGCAACATGGTCCTGGTTTTGATTCCCAGACGGGGCAGAAAAAGGTTCTTTCTGTGTCTGTGTCCCACAACATGGATCTCCTCTGGAAATTTGGTTTCCCCTTATAATCTAAAGACACGCCGGCAGGTGAACTGCAGATTTTGCACATGACTGTATCATTCCCAACTTTTCCAGCTGGAAATATGGCCTGTGTGCTGCCCAAGTGTTAAACCTCCTAATACATATTGTTCTATAATAAATCAATATCTTGCTTTAATGTCTGTAATTACATATGCAGTGTATAATTGATGTTTTAATGTCCAAAATTTTTACTTATCAAGTGAGTTATTTACAAAGTGTGCATTCTATTTCACCTACTGTACTTATACACAGAGGAATTAATCCTCCACATGTAACCCATCAGTCAGTGTGTGAAACACACACTGAGTGAAGTGAGCACACACATGCCTGAAGTAGTAAGCAGCCTTGAATACGGCACCCAGGGAACAATTGGGGTAAGTCTACAACTAATTCAGAACTCTGCAGCCCGACGTATTCAACCAGCCCAAGTGAACTCATATCACTCCACTACTCATTTCTCTTCATTGGCTCCCTGTAGCTGCTTACATTCAGTACAAGTCACTGACTCTGGCCTACAGGACAAATCTCTGGATCTTCCCCCTCTTACCTTCACTCTATCTTTTCAAAATACACTCCGGCTCGTTCACTTCACTCCAGTGATGATTGCCGCCTGGTGATTCCACCTCACCAAGGAGCTAATTCTCACTCCGTGGCGTTCACCACTGCAAAATGGTGGAACGATCTTCCCAACTCTGTCCATAAGGCAGAGTCACTCTGCATTTTTAAAAAAACATCTGAAGACGCATCTTTTTTAACAAATACCTGTTGTAGAAAAAAATACAGCATCATATAACAATCAGGTTTGATAATTCTACAGTGTAGCTGCTTTTCTTCTTAACTACTGACTTGTAATGTTCTCATTTGTAAGTCGCTTTGGATAAAAGTGTCTGCTAAATGACTAAATGTAAATATAATGTAAATGTAGGTGACTTGCCCAAGGGAACTTCAACCGTAGTACCTGCTGGGAGTGGGATTCGAACCGGGGACCCAGACCGAGGCTAGTTCCTTTATCACAACTCTACGACTGCTCCACAATATCGTAACGCTTTACGATTTTGTGTGTCATTCATTTTTAAAATTTGTAAACCAAATGACTCTCACACTCACAAAGCACTGGATCATTTAACAAATTAAAAAATAAACCACAGAGTTATGCTAAAATTCTTGTTTGTTTTTTAATCAGTCTGTGGGAATGGGGAACAAAATGGAACACATAATTCCGATTAGGCGTGACACTGATGGAGGCCAGAGCATCACCAAATACTCACGCCACTAAGCCCGTTTATCTCTGGATTTGGGTTCATGATGAGACTCCTAAGTCCCCTTAGTCCCCCAGCAATCATTGGTCCAAGGTTACTATAAGAATATAGACAAAATTGGCAAATTCAGTCTATCTTTGTCCATCTTGTAATAGGCTAGATGTTCTCCATCCAATACCATGCCAATGGAGAGGTAATTAGCATGGCTTGCATCCAGGTTCTCTCACCACATTGGCCACATGATTATGCCAACGATTTACTCCTAAGTTCAGTGCTACAGAGGGGGTGGCTATTCTCTTTGAACCCCTTGGAATGTGCAGCCATTAAACTTGTTATTAAATAGCCTTGAAGCAGGGTTGACCATCTTCATCATTTATACGAGTGTGAGGAACTTTTTTGTGGGTAAGAAAGACCACACCCTACATTCTTGTATTGACACTTGCTGCGATTTTGGTAAAAGACTGATTTACCCCCTTGGTGATGAACACCAAGTAAACACTACAAGTACCTGGTCATGCCAGCCATGTCAGCTCGTTGAAAACTTCAGCGGTCTTCCAACAGTTTAGTAATGTGATCTTAAGGGAGCACTAGATCGATACACCTCTGTCTACCTTCACAGCATTTTAATGTTGAATGGGAACCACCTTATGGCAGAAACACTGTGGTGTTAGGGAAGAAGGCGGAGGCAATGGTACTGGACTTTGTTTATGGTTAATGCACCTGACGTGGCTTCGCCTGTTGGATGTGTGCGCTCTTTAAAAACGGGAACAGCGCATGCCACGGGGAAAGAGTTGCAATGGATACGACGGAACTGGGGTGACAGTGGGCACCAGCAGGTTTACAGGAAGCTGTACTAAAGCCCGGTATTTCTTGTATCTAGACGTCTTGGTATCGGCAATAAAGTCCGATCTGTTGAGGAGAAATCTCCGGTCCTCATTCATTCAAGCAAAGCAGAGTGGGAAGGGCAAGTGGAGGTTCAAGACGTTGCACATCGTAGCGAAGATGCCAGGAGTGTGGCTCATCACGGTGATGAACATGGAGGTGCAGAAGGCACCTACCACCAGGGGGCACCTGCTCTTGCGTGGACGTTGGAGGACAAACATGAAGACAAAAGATTCATCGGTGATGACTTAGGTGATGCGCAAGATTCTACATGCTTGTGGAAGCCAGAAGCCTCCAACCACCCCCCCACCTGAACATATCTGGATACGGGGATGAAAAATCTGCTGATGGGCCAGTGTGGCCGGAGCACGGTGGCTCTGTGGAAGAAGGTGCAGCTAGCGGTAATGGATAATTAGCTCACCTGATAATTAGGGCACCTGATTCGGCTCTGCCTAATGAGCCCATGCATACTTTATAACTGGGAACATTGCATGCCGTAGGGAGCGCGATCTGGCAACAAGCTGTAGGAAGTGGAAGCGCACGGCATTTCCTCCAGCCAGCAGTGTAATTTAAATGTAATTTTGTAGATTAAGTGTTAATAAAGATGGTCCTAAGCTTGTGAACTCCTGTCTCAGGTCCTCATTTGTACCTCACTCCTCCTTGCCCCCCCCAAACCCCCCGCATTACACACCCCTTGGTGAAACTGGTAAAATCAACGTTCCATACCTCAGTGGGGTCTTTTTGAGGTTCATTACATTTCCAGGGAAACCTAAGGATGGACCTAGTCAAGATTAGAACAGTTAACATTAATTATGAGCACATTTAGCGCACAGTTTTAACCAAAGTAACCTACAAATACCACAAGTTTAAGGTTGGGGTCAGAGTGCAGCCTCAGCCTCCCAGAAGCAATAGGGCTTAAGCGCCTTGCTTAGGACCCACAGTGACTGGACTTGGGATTTAAACCAACAGCCTTCAGCCTACCATTCTGGATCGTTCAGGGTTATCTGGAGTTTGTAAACTTTATTACAAACTTTATTTAGGTTCGCAAAAGACTTTAGCTGTGTGGCTGCCTCAGTAATAACCCTCACACAATAGGAAATCTACTACCAGAGGCAGAGCAAGCTTTTAAAGAACTTAAAGAGACCTCTCTTCCCACGCCTCAGCTCCCGAACACTGAGGAACCATTTATAGTCAGACTAGATGCATCTTATACAAGCCAGGTTTAACTCATTTTAAGCTCAATGCCCTCTCCCAGCGGTGGACCCATCCGGGAAAAGACAGCTGCCCTGACCCTGAGCTTCCTCTTTCTCAGTCCACACCGAACGAACTTTTAATGAGGGCCCTCCGGCACGTTGTGCTAATAACCAAGAATCTGTGGTCCTCGGTTACCTTTCCTCACTTCCTGTGTACTTTTTTCTGTATGTGTTCGGTGTAAGGGAAAATTCACATCATGTTAAATGGCTGTAATAAATGGTAAAAAATATATAATAAGGATAATTCATTTAAAACAAAGAGAAATGTGTGAGGGGGGGGGGGGGGGTGAGAGAGATTTCTTTCTGTCTTTATTTTGAGTGAATTATCCTTATTATTATTTTCTAAGATTATTATGAATTTATACATACAGTACCAGTCATAAGTAAGCCATAACTCTTTTTTCTCCACTTATTGTTCATGTTCTCAGTTCCACTTACTGTAAAGATTGACTTTGTAGTTCTACAATTCCAGACTGTAGTCCATCTGTTTGTGGACTGCAGTACATACTGTGTACATCCCTTTTACTCTGTTCTCTAATGGTCAGGACCCCAATAGTAGCACCACAGAGCAGGTATTATTTGGTTGGTGCATTATTCCTATCCCAGCAGTGTCACTGAGGTGTTTAAATGAAAGTACAGCAGCACTGCTGCACTAAAACCCCCTCACTGCATCAGTGTCACTGCACAACTGACAATAAACAATACACCACCCAAATGATACCTGTTCTGTGATGCTCCTGACCAATAGAGAACAGAGAACCAATAGGGGACTAACAAAAAAAACAGATATACTACAGTCTGTAATTGTAAAACTACCAAGTCCATCTATATGGTAAGTGGAGAAAATGTACAATGGAGGAGCAAGAAGGAGGCCAAACTTTTGACTGTACTGTAGGTGGGAATGGAGCTGTATCAGTCTAACCAAGCAAAGAAAATTCCAAAAGAGAAGGTTGTAGATAATCATGATGTAAAAGGCTTATTTATAAGAATAGTTTTCAATTCATTCTGATGCTGTTTTTAATCGTATAAAGATAAAAAAAGACATACTGTACAGAGACACTACTGTATTTTATTCTAAGGCTGAAGATGTCATTATTTAATAGATAATCATATGCAGACATGCTTAACTGTGTTTGTTACACAGACTGAAGAAGCAATCTTCTAATTCCTCTTATAGCTCACATACACGTCCCCTAAGCTCTGTGGGATTTTGCAGAGCATGCTGGGAAATGTTTCCGTAGAACAGCAGAAGGCTGCTTCTCGTTAGCAAGGGGTCATTAGTTCCGTTTACTCAGCTTTTTCTCCCACTGCATGGCTACAGGGGGACTTAAACCTGACTGATTATTCTCAAGAGATCCAATCAGAGGCACATTGTGCACCGCAGACAGCGTCTGTGTCCAGGAGCTTTACCTGTCTTCTACCTTCTCTCTCTCTTTCTTATTTTTTTTCTCTCTCTCTCTCTCTCTCTCTCTCTCTCTCTCTCCTTCTTTCGCTCTCTTTCTGTTTTTGCCTTTATGACCTCAGATGTTCCATTTAGTCCCTTCGTCATACTGTCTGTTAAATCAAGTTTAACAACATTAACTAATTCAGGTTCATATTTTAACTATATTGTTAGTAAATGTCCCAGCTTTGGCATTTAAAGAGTGAACCTAGTAGAGGATGAAGCGCATGATAATGGATGGATGGATAAACAAACCTGTGAGAAATGGGAAAAAGTTTCCATGTTTTCCCATGTGGGTTTCTCCGGGTTCTCCGGTTTCCTCCCACAATCCAAAAACATGAATTCAAGGTTAAATTAAATTGACTGCTCTAAATTGCCCTTATTTAGTTGTGTGTGTGTGTGTGTGTGTGTGAGTGTTAGTTACCAGAGATAGATTGGCACCCCAACCTGGATGTATCTGCCCAGTGCCCGAAACCGTCCCGCGACCTTAATAGAGGATAAAGCGGAAGATAATGAGTGAATGAATGAAAAAAATAGAAAATACAGTTTTGATCAAGCGTATACATCAGCCTGCCTTCAGTCACTTCCATTTGACTAAATCCATGGACTAAATGTATTTCTCTAATATCATAAGCTTTGAACTCAGACCTCAGTCATAATCCATATTCTTTGTATTTGACTGTGATTGTTCAAAGCAGCACTGGATTACAGTAAGCGCATTGATGCTGTCTATATTATTGTGCACTATTCTGCACTGCTACGTCATTGTCAGTCATTTTCAATATGCTGGTGGCCTTCTGTTAGCACACACTCTGCAATTCATATTTATTTAAATACAGATAAAGCCACATTTTAATAGGAGCAGGTTACAAAGTGCCTCTTCTGGTTTCTCAGCCAGGGCAATCTGTCGAGGGACCAAGAGGACCAATCTCAGTGCATCACTAAGTCACTGGGGTTTCTCTGAGTCCCAGTGCCCTGTGGGGAGATCTGAAGCTGTCAGTGCTTTTCTCCAAAGCACAGTGGGGGAGCTTTTAGATATTTCTGACAGCTCTCTGAACCTTGTGGGCTCTGTGTTGTCGACACCCAACATCTTTTTTTTTATCCTTTTGATTTGATGACGTTTAAAAAGACGAAAGCATGCAAGGACACAGCGAGCAGAACAATCCATCAAAATAAAGTCCTGTACTTATAGCATACTAACTTAATAATAATATACTTAATAATAATATACTTATCTGATGTTTCAGTTCCTGATTTGAATAAATATCAGAATCAGGAACAGCTTTATTGGCCAATTATGTTTACTAGTGGCGGGCTGTGCTTTTCACACCTAGTCCGTCTGAATCAATCCACCTGTCAATAACTATTTTATAACTATAAAAACAGCTTATTATGCAGAAATGAAGTACAAAGAGCCATTGCATCGCAGATAGATAACTCGGGTAGCCAAACAAAAAAAATCACCAACAAGAATCTCAGAATCTTAGAAAAACAACACTCCTGATCAAATCCAGATTATTTGGACACAAAATTCATCCTCCTTTTCCTTAAAAAGAGTTTAATCAGTTCCAATTCTTTTACTATTGAAGTGGTTCTTAAGGCGCTTAAACTAAAAACCAAGTACCACTCATTATCAAACCAAAACTTTTAAGAACCACCTACGGCACGAAACAACATGTTTTCGGCACGAAACAACATGTGACAAACATCAATTAGCTGTGGGGGTATATTAAAGCTATTAGGTACGAGAGGCTGTGCATGATTTTTAATAAATCACAAAAAAGAGGTAATGCTGGTATTGAGCGAAGTACAGTTACACCTCTTTCCCATGATTTATTTACAATAATACACAATGTGGACGACAAGCTGGTGTCAGGATCCTCGGACCCGATTCTCTGGACTATGTTTGGTTTTGTGTTTGATTTGGTTTTGAGTTTCACTTTAGTTCCGTTTTTTATTGTTCCGATTTGTTTTCATTCTTTTCACGGCTGTGCCTAATTTAAGTTAAGTAACTCTTTAGTCATGTGACCTAATCCTTGGTTACTTAAGCCAGCCCCACACTCTATTATTATTTATTATTATTATTATTATTATTTATTATTATTATTATATTAATGCCCAGCGATGGATTGGCGCCCTGTCCTGGGTCTGTCTGCCCAGCGCCCGAGATGTTCTCCACTGGATGGGCATGGGGAACCCCACCGCGACCCTAATAAAGGATAAAGCGGGAGATAATGAATGAATGAAATATTATATTAAATCAATTGTTTCTGGAACCTGCTGCCTGTTTGGTGTGATATCGCTATTTCTTACCCGGACCTAGAGGCTCACGTGGCAGGTGGCTTATTGGTTAGCATGTTCTCCTCTCAGCACTGGGAATCCAGGTTTGAATCACGATCTTAGTTTCCATGTTCTACCCGTGTCCGCTCCGAACCACCGCTTTATTGCCATTAAAGCTAATGCTAAAAATTGTACTTTTGGTATAAGTATTTTTTTGCTGAAAATGTCGTCGGACAAAAGCGGTACTCTATCTGACTATCCAATCAGAGAGCGTGAATATGCTGACATAAGGTACTACTAGAGAGCCTTGGTGTTGCCAAATCAAAATATGATTGGTTGAAGCAACAGGTTGATTAACAATTAATTCATGCTAGTGACGCAGTCACGCAGAACTGATATGAAGGCCTAGAGGAAGTGGGAGTGAAGCAAATGAAATTTACCCTGGCAACAAATGCTGCTGAAATGTGGTTGGTTAGATGCTTTACAGTTTTTATTGATTGCTTTGACCTGTTTGAAGAAACTGGGAACCTCTCAGTCTTCATCATCACCATCTCAGCAGAGCAGAAGACACCTCTTGAAAATGTGTTAACCCATTCTCATTGGATTGACACAGTTTTCCCACCCTTTTGCAAAACAGTTAACGCAGATGTCATTCAAGAAGTCCAAACTCTAGGAGTTTAGCTGTGGTTACAGAATACAAACCATATGCTGCAAGCGCTTAGAAACTCCCTGATCATTATGAAATCACTGAAAGCACCTGTTTGACACTTCTTCACAGAATTTGCAATTTGCAATCAGTCTGCAGGTCTTATACTTTTATAGTATAGTCTTACTATAGATTTTTGTTCTTTATTGTAAAAGACTGTGTTTTATTTTCCTCATTTCTAACACAGTAATGGATTTTATTTTTATTTCCACGTATTCTCTGTTGGAATATTTCATTTGTCAGTCACAGTCTGAAAAAATAAAGAATTTAATCAATAAAATTTGCATCAAAGCATATCTGATTCTGGATGCTTTTTTTGCTAGAGGGCAAATTTGACTACAAACAGCACTGGCATGTAAGCTACGAACAGTCATAGGCTACAATGACAAGCAATGGTCACTGATTCACACATGACTGCTGTATTTTGTATTTTGTTGTCCATTGTTTAATGATTGATTGGTGGTGCTCATACACTTGTGTCAAAGTTGAATTGTTTGAAGGCAAAAATTGCTTTTGTTCCATATTTTAAAGGTTTTGGCACAGTTAGAGCCTTTTGCAAACAAAATGTGTCATTTTGAACACTGTGGCACTGTTTAGGCCTCTGCATTAACTGGTTTGGAAAATGTGGAATTTGAGTTGACGGCTGCGTCAAAACAAACAATAAAAACTGTAATAAGGAAATACAGGTCTGGAAGCGCTATGCAAGGAAGCGGACAAAGCATTTGGAATTATGTAATTTAAAATATATAAATTAATTTAAATATAACTAACATCAGTATTTTTAGGCCTGCAGAAAAGGCCTTACTGAGGGTTCAGTTATCAGTTTCAGTTGTTGTTCTGTGCATGACTGAGCTGGGCCTAGCTTGACAACAATATACAAATGTATTTTATACTGAACAATACTGTGTACCAACAACCACTATGCAATAAACAAAACCTTCAAATAATATTTAGATGTGAAATGTTTAGAAACTATACATAAGGTGAGTTTAGTGCATGGTGTAGTATGGACAACATACCTGAGTCTGTTTATGCTCGGTAATTAATCATTTAAAGCAGCTGATTTACTAAACACTTAGAGATCCCCTCAAACTATTATGTGGTGTTACAGGAACATCTACATACTTTTGGGCACCATCTGGAAGTTCTGGAGGGGGCGCCATGTTTTGGCACCAAAGTTCATGTTGGCATTGAGCCCACCAGTGCGCTGGAGGGTTTTCCTGCATGCATTTGGGAGAAGAGATTTAAGTGGGAACATGGTTTGCGTCGGGGTTGATGATCGGAGTGACTTACATGCTGTTTCATTAATAAACCGTTGCGAAAATTGATTCGCAACTTTGTCTAGGTTCTTCTACCATGTCACAGTAAAGATATATGTGCATGTGCAGTATTGTACAAGCAATTTACAATCCTTATTTTTAGAACACACATGCTGAAAAACAGATGCGAATTAAGTCTAAAATAATAAAACAAAATGAACATCAATAAAGATTAATATTTGTCTTTATTTTAACTTTAGACATATTTGACTCTGTGTGCATTTTGTATATACATAGATTTTTACAGATTGAAATATTAAAATAGTATACAGTAGCAAATGAACATATAGTTATCTAATCTAATCTAATCTAATCTAATCTAATCTAATCTAATCTAACCATAGTACCATTACGATTAATTTGTATAAATTCCTCCCTTGCCACTCATCAGGCTGAACGTCCACACTGTGCAGAGTTACGGATTCCCCTCGGGCTCTAATGGAGTCCCATCCCTTTCTCCAAGTCCAGGTATTCAGGCACATTGTGTTCCATCTCACCAGCAGCAAAAGAGACTCATTCTCCTCAGTGCTTGGTGCTGGATGGATGTTGTGCAGTGGTCGGCCTGATGCGCGACTGGACCATGTTTTGTTTTTACAGGTTCATTTTTCACCAACATTTACTGTTTGTTCACCTTAACGCCCTCTTTTTTGATTCCACGCTGTTGCCACTTTCTAGAATTCTTCATCTGTGTTCAACATTAATTACGGTTAAAAAACTTAATTTCTGTTTCATTCGTTTCAAGTTTTTTCCCATCACATGGTTCCCTTAAGTGTATATATATTTCTTGCCTTTCCTTATGTCAAGGTCTGAACATTATTCAAATTACGGCTTTGTCCTCTGAGCATTCTATGTCTCCTCCCCGGTGTCTTCTGCATTAAAAAACATTTACATTAAAACACATCTACATCATCTACCCTGGACTTTTATGCTGCACAGGCAGCGGGTCATTACTTGTTCACTCACGTGTATGGATTTTTCTTTATTTTAGAGAAATTACCTGGAGGTGTTACCGATCATCCGTTTTTCCCCGGGAGAGGGCGGCTACGCGGAGGAATTGCGTAACACCGCTCGCGCCTAGTGAGCGCTCCCAGGTACCGACCACGCGGGGAATAAAGCGTGCGTGGGTCCGAGGAAATGCTCCCACGAAATACGACCCACGCGGTGAAGATGCGCAGGGCCGCAACGTGGTTGAACGCGGAAGGAGAGTCCGTGAGACACCGGGATAAAAAACAAACGTAGAATTTAATAAAAATTGGTGATGGGACACCAACGAAAAGGGGGAACAAACGAACAAAGTAACACGGGGCATAATACCACAAACAAAGACGTGCGCCGACTGACAGGAAAACGAAGACTAAATACAAAACAAACCAATCACCCAACTGAAACAATTAAGGACCAAACGAGGGACAGGTGCCACAGGCACCTGTGACAGGAGGGCATCATATTAAAATTCCATAAATAGTGGATTATTCCAAAATAATTCCATAAGTAGGTAAAGCATCCCTGTTATTAATTCATGAGTCCATTTATGAGTTTTTTTTAAATAGCTGATGCTGATATTTAGATAGCAGGGTGACACATTAGAACTGGAGACAGAATTTGCAAGATCCAAACCACAATTCTATTTCAAAAAGTGGAACCAAAGCTGAACACACAGAAAATGATCATTTGACCACTTTTTAATCTGCTGTCTCTCTCGTGCTGTGTCTGAGCCTTTCTTTATCTTCCTGCACAGACACAGACAATTAACAAAATCAGTCCATTATCTCACCTGCTTCCCTGTCCTTTACAAATCAGTGACTCCACTGAAACATTACTTGTGCCATCTTCAGATTGATATTACAATCTAGGATTAAAATTCCCTCTGGGTGGAGGGAAAGCCACCATTTCTCAACACTAACAGGCAAAATACCAAAGAAACTATCACAGTATACCCTCACCTACACTCACTCACAGCTCTACCATGCCCTATCCAGTCAACTAAATGTGTCATCTTGCTTTAAATAAGTTTTGCAGTGTTCTTTACTTGAAACCCCAAAGAGCAAGCCAAAGTGAAGTGGCAAGAAAAAACTCCCTGATAGTTCGGTTAAAAGGGATGAAACATTGTGAGGACTACTGCATTTCTGCATAAAAAGATGTTTTCATAGCCATCAAAATAATTATTGGAGGGTGGATTAAATTTGGGTGGAGCATTACTGGAGGCCTAGGTGAGAAAAGCATGGCTTGCCACTGGTAAGCATACTTAGCTAATAAAGCTGATTCTGATTCTAATACTTGGGCTATCAGGATGCATGTGTAAGACACCCACGGACAGATTGTGCAATGATCAGGTGTCCATTTTCAAAAATTAGGAAAATGATCAGTTCAGGGTGGCACAGTGGCTTAGTGGTTAGCACACTCGCCTCTCAGCACTAGAGATTCCCAGGTCGAATCCCAATCTGGGTGGAGTTTCCATGTTCTCCCCGTGTCCGTGTGGGTTTCTCCAGGTTCTCCGGTTTCCTCCCACAATCCAAAAACATGGATCAAGTCAATTGAATTCTCCAAATTGCCCCATATAGAGCATGTTTATGTGAGTGAGTGTGTGCCCAGTGATAGATTGGCGCCCTGTCCTGGCTGTATCTGCCCAGCGCCCGAGATGTTCTCCCCTGGATGGGCATGGGGAACCCCCACTGCGACACTAATAGAGGATAAAGCGGGAGATAATGAATGAATATATCAGTTCAGTCAGACCATCCTGCAGGACTGCAACACCACTCACAAGTCCAACAGAAATTCAAGTTCTGTCCAGTCATTGATGTTGCAGCGGTGACCTGGCATTGTTATGGATGAGGATTGGATATATAGGTTTGATTATACAGTGTAGCTGTTTTTTACTTAACTACTGACTTATGTTGTTCTCTCATCTCTCATCCTCACCAACTTCTACAGATGCACCATGGAAAGCACCCTTACAAGCTGCATCACTATCTGGTACAGCAGCTGCTCCACCTGTGACCGCAAGACCCTGAAGAGAGTGGTGCGGACAGTGGAATCCATAATTGGAAATGTGCTTCCTTTACTAGAGGACATCTAATTTTTTCAGACTTTTCAAAAATATTTTTTAAAGTTACAATGAATTCTGTAGAGTGTTTATTCCTAAGTATCACTATAAAGAATTTCAATGCACATATGTCTTAAATTGTAGTGTATATGACAAATAAACTTGAAACTCATGTGTAAGTCGTTTTTGATAAAAGTGGCTGCACTCACACAGACATGCACAAACACACTCTATATGGGGCAATTTGGAGAAGTCAATTAACCTTGATCCATGGGGGGGGACACGGGGAGAACATGGAAACTCCACCCAGATTGGGATTCAAACTCAGATTGGGATTTGAACCGAGAGGCGAACGTGCTAACCACTAAGACACCATGCCACCATTCCGCCCCATTTGTAAGTCGCTTTGGATAAAAGTGTCTGCAAAATGTAAAATGTCTTGACTTGTAGTGTATATGAAAAATGAACTCATTTGTAAAGTCTCTTTGGAACAAAATGCCTGCAAAATGTAAATGTAAAATGTCTTGACTTGTTTTGTATATGACAAATAAACTTGAAACTCATTTGAAAGTCCATTCATCCATTATCTTCCGCTAGATCCTTTATTAGGGTCGCAGGGGGGTTCCCCATGCCCATCCAGGGGAGAACGTCTCAGGCGCTGGGAAGATACACCCAGGAAAGAACTCAATTGACTTGATCCATGTTTTTGGACTGTGGGAGGAAACCGGAGAACCTGGAGGAAACCAACGCGGACACGGGGAGAACATGGAAACTCCATCCAGATGGGGATTCGAACCAGGAATCCCTAGTGCTGAGAGGCGAAGGTGCTAACCACTAAGCCATCGTGCCGCTCTTTTGTAAGTCACTTTGGATAATATTCATTCATTCATTCATTCATTCATTCATTATCTTCCGCTTTATCCTCTGCTAGGGTCAGTGTGGGGTTCCCATGCCCATCCAGAGGAGAACGTCTCGGGCGCTGTGCAGACAGGGCACCAATCTATCACTGACCTTTCATACATTGCTGGGCACTCACACACTAAGAATCACTATATAGTGAAGCCATTTGACCTTGAATCCATGTTTTTGGAGAACATGGAAACATGGAAACAGATCAGAAATACAGTGAGCAAGGAACCTGGCTCACCAGCGCTGAGAGACAAATGTGCTAACCACTAAGCCACCGTGCCGCCCTGTGGGAGACTCATTCTCCTTAAATGGCGAAGCAGTGTTAACAGTGTAGGACACTAAGTCACAGGTTGTGTACTGATCAAGGTTTACTTTTTCTGATTCAGATTAATCATTAAATTTATGGTAAAATCCCTGTGTGCAGAATGATCCATCCATCCATCCATCCATCCATTATCTTCCGCTTTATCCTCTTTTAGGGTCGGGGGGGTTCCCCATGTCCATCCAGGGGAGAACGTTTCGAGCGCTGTGCAGATACACACAGGACAGGGCACCAATCTATCGCTGGGCACACACTCACTCACACAAACACACTATATGGGGCAATTTGGAGAACTCAATTGACTTGATTCATGTTTTTGGACTGCATTTGGATGCATTTGGTCATTTAGCAGACGCTTTTAGCGACTTACAAGATGAACACAAGGTTAATCACAACATCCCTGGAGCAATGAGGGTTAAGGGCCTTGCTCAAGGACCCACATTGGTAATTGCAGTGGACCTGGGATTTGAACCGCCAACCTTCAGATTGATAGCCCAATGCCCTAACCACTAACCACTGAGCTACCGCGCCGGACTGTGGGAGGAAACCGGAGAACCCGGAGGAAACCCACGCAGACACAGCGACACTCCACCCAGACAACATGGACACTCCACCCAGATTGGGATTCGAACCGGGAATCCCTAGTGCTGAGAGGCAAACGTGCTAACCACTAAGCCACTGTGCTGCCCCTATTTGTAAGTCACTTTGGATAAAAGTTTCTGCAAATATATGAGTGGCAAAGATGTGATTTGGTGAGTTCATTCTGTCAATGAAAGATGGGTTGTATGTTACATCAGTGCGTTTGAGTCACTTTTGCATTGTGGTGTAAACGTAGCCCTGCATGCATCAGGAATCCAGCTCAGCTGCAGGAGTTGGGCGGGCGGGCTTTAGGACCTGTCTGACAGGCGCGTGCAGTGCGACGGTGGACGGAGGTTGGAAGTTGCTCGCTGGTTCGCTCAGTAGCGCGCAGAGCTCGCGCTCCCTGCACACGCGCTGTCGGTCTGCGGCGCAAATAAGCACCTGAAAGTGCCCTAACGCTCCTAACAGCCCACATTCCGAGCGCACGGTCATGACAGGGACGCCGACAGCAGCCGAACGGGACGGGCTTGTCCTCCCCTCCTCTGCCGAATAGCGAGACTCTGGACGGCTACAGCGATGCGAGGGAGGATCATAGGAGTCGGCTCCGTTTGACCGAACCGTTTCGCACGCGGCCGGCAGTGGCATCGAGTCCGAATCGAATCGAGGAGTCGGTTTGGTGCAGCTCACCACCCCGTGTGTGCTAGAGTAGATTAAAACGGAGCCCGTGTCATCCCGAGCGTGGTGAGTTCAAAGTTTCTCAGTGAGGATACCAGCTTCAAATGCTCCGTAAAAAGTGCTTGATTTCAGCCCGTGTTTCTGTTGAAATAAGGGTTTAAAATGTCCCGTGTATCGTGAGCTGATTCATAATGATATGGCTTGTTGTGTTGTAGCAGCAGAGTTGCCCTCTGCATTCTTACTATTTAATCCATCCATCCATCCATCCATTATCTTCCGCTTTATCCTATATTAGGGTCGCGGGGGGAAGGGGGTTCCCCATGCCCATCCAGGGGAGAACGTTTCGGGTGCTGGGCAGATACACCCAGGACAGGGCACTAATCTATCACTGGGCACACACTCACTCACACAGACACACTCCATATGGGGCAATTTGGAGAACTCAATTGACTTGATCCATGTTATTGGACTGTGGGAGGAAACCGGAGAACCCGGAGGAAACCCACTCGGACAAGGGGAGAACATGGAAACTCCACCCAAATGGGGATTCGAACCGGGAATCCCTAGTGCTGAGAGGAGAACATGCTAACCACTAAGCCACCGTGCTCCCACTAGTTAATCTAATTGTACGCATTTGATTTTCCCTTTGCTTGTGCTGTTACAAAGTCCTGCACTCTGGATGGCTGTAGCAGGACCAGGGCATTTGAGTGATTACCATACCTGCTTTACCTGTTGGCCAGCATCAGTGATTTGTTCGGTCACAGTGAAATAAGATCATTATGACAATACATCAAATCATTCTTTAGTAAAGTAAAGACGTGCTGGTTTGAAGTTGGAGAGAAAAAAGAACCTACTTATATTGTCCAAGCACGTCACAGCATTTGTTTACATCAGAGAGCCTGAACGAAATTGTGATGTATGCCCTGTGCATTTCATTTTAAAATGCTGGCTCGTTCTAATTAAGGGAATGGTGGGTAAATAGCCTGGACAGTTTAGAAGTTTATTGCTGGACAGACAGAATCGTATTATTGCACAGCTCTACTGTCTGGCATCTATGCAAAGGAATACTGCAGTGGTCACATGCTTCCTTCATCACACAAAGCACCAATTGCCTTTTTATTAAACAACATAGTGGCATTTCAGCCTTCTGAGTCCCAAATTCCCTTAACCTGATCAGCCAGTATTGGTCCAATCTGCCCTCCCTCTTACAGATATGATATGTAATTCAGGAGGAAAAGGAGACGTTATCAAAATACGTGTATAGAGTGCTTTTTCATGTGCCTCCTTACTAGTGTTGTGGTAGAATCTTTCATCAGTTTCACATGGTTCTGTTTACATGATGCTCATGGCTGGACATTTTTGGCTGGTAAACTATTCTTACTTCATTAAGATGTGTAATCACTCTAGCAGCACTGCTGTGTCAGGTCAGAATCCATTCTCTTCCTGTTAATCCTATGCTAGGCTTGGGGGCGGGCGTTTTGGCGCTGGATGGCAATTTTATTGCTGGGCACACATTCTCAAACACACACACACACACACACACATAGCCGTCATTTAGAGCAGACAAATCACCTTGAATCCATGTTGTTGGGCTGTGAAAGGAAACCGGAGAACCCCAAGAAAATCCACACAGACACAGGGAAAACATGGAAACTTAAATTTACCCATATCAGGATTCGAACCTGGATCCTCAGCGTTGAGAGGCGACCATGCTAACCACTAAGCAATGTGCCACACCCAGTGCAAAATCATCAATCAAATAATAATTAGTAAAGATGTAATACTATAAAACTTAGAACTACACAGTTCATCTATATGATAATCTGATCAACAATAAATGTAGAGACACAGGGGTGTAAATAATAATAGTGAGTGTAATTTGTAGTATGTTTTAAATGTAATTATTAAAAGCTTTATAGCACTGTAAGAATACAGGGAAGTGTTTTGACCCTGTTTACTGCTCTGCCTCATGTGATGAATTGTGGGACAGGCAAAGAGGATGGAGGAATATTCGTTGATATCATGTTGCAGGTGCTTGTCATATTTCACTTTAATGACCAGACTCAGCAAAGTGGCAGTCTGCTGCTGCTGATCAATAACTGTATTGTCACAATAACCGATATATGGCCCAAACCTTCTGTTTTCAAAGCAAATAATGATTTAGAAAAGGAGGGGCCTGTGAAGAAGAGGACTTCTGTCTTTTCATTTAGAGGAGAGGAGCATTTGTGAGGTCAGATGCTAATGTTGGAAAGCTGGATCTGGAGCACAATCTCTGTTCTAGTTCATCCCAAAGGTGTCTGATTGGAGGTTAGGGCTCAGGTTAAATTTTTCCAGCCTGGCATTTAAAGACTTGCTTTGTGCGCAAACAGTTTCCACAAAGTGTCCAAAAATGCATGGCTACTGTAAATACCTGTGGCAAGAGGACTGAATGATTAAGACTTGTGTCCCAGCAGTTTTACCCATTAACATACCTCATTGTCTTTAACATAATCCTTTACTAGGTACTATTGTGCTGAAGGGTTCCCATGTCCATCCAGAGGAGAACGTTTCGGGGCGCTGAGCAAATACACCCTGGATGCCAATCCATTGCTGGGCACACATTTTAGATTTTAACGCTTGAGATTTTAACGCTTTAACGGTGAGCCAGTTCACCTTAGAATATATGTTTTTTTGACTGTGGGAGGAAACCGGAGAAAACCCACGTGGACATGACGCAGATTGGGAATCAAACCTGGATCCCCAGCTCAGAGAAGCGGATATGCTAATCACTACACCACCCGCACAGAAGACATGACCATTTAAAAAGTTATTAAAGCTGGACATTAAATGTATCTTTATCCCAGTGCGCATAGCAAGATCCATTAAATCATGACTCTGTGAATTTAACCTCAGCACAAAATGACCTGACCTTTATTTAAACACCTTTGGGAAGAACAAGACTTCACAAATACAGAGAGAGCTGGAATAAATGCAAAAAGTAGACAATATTCAAAAAGTAAGAATCTGGAATCAGATATGTTTGACCAGACATTCTGAGGTCAGAGTAAACCCCACCTACCAAGGGCAAAAAAAAATACCCCTTCAGTAACACGCTTTAACTTAAGAATCAATATTATTGCGAGCTTTATCCCACCAGACATTTATTGCACTCTGTATGTGGATGACCTATACATCTGCTGCTGGGGGAAGAGTGTGCGCAACATTGAATTACAATTACTGCAGACCATAAACAAAATCCATCCAAGGTCAAACACAAATGACTTCTGCATTGCATCGGAAATCAGAGCCTCACCTGTACAGAGGTCACAATGCAGTAACACTGACATGATGGGGTGTTGATGTATGTTGTGCTGGGACAATCGGATTAAACACATCTATGGACTCTGTTAAACACATACGGTATTGTTCCAGCTTGTGAATGTCAACTGTTTGTGTTAGTCATCCTCTAGTCCTTCATCAGGGCACAAATGACGCCGCCTACAGGATGCTGGAGACTGGATATATTTATTTGGTCCACTATTTCAGCAGTGCTGAGGATCATCCACCAACCAAATAATATCTGCTCTGTAATCATAATTGTTATAGAATATGTAGAAAAACAGATGGACTACAGTCCTTAGTTGTTTAACTACAAATTCCATCTACAGTATATGAGTAGTCTGGGCAGCACGGTGGCTTAGGCAATCCAGGTTTGAATCCTAATCTGGAGTTTCCATGTTCTCCCCATATCTGTGGGAGTTTTCTATGGGTTCTCCGGTTTCCTCCCACAGTCCAAAAACATGAATTCAAGGACAATTGGCTGCTCTAAATTGCCCATATATAGTGTATGTGTCTGAGTTTAAGTGCCCAGCTATAGATTAGTGCCCTGTCCTGTGTGTATCTGCCCAGCGCCCAAACATTGGACAGGCCCCCCTCCATGACCCTAGTATAGCATTAAGTCAAAGATAATGAATCATTAGAATCAATAAAATAGATAGTAATTGTAGAAACATGGACATGTACCTGACAAAGTGGTGGTAGACTTTATATCTGTTGCATGTAAAGTTTTCTTCTTCTTCCACATTAGTTAATCTCCTTTTCTTTATTGTAACCCAGTTACCTACCACATGTCCAGCTGAGCCACCTTCATTTTATTTACCTCGTTCTATACCTATATTCAGCCGTCAGACGAGACCACAGACAGCCTTCACCCACTCTTAGTGGGTGTAAGTGAATGTGCTGAAGACTTATTGAATGTGTTTATAGCTCAGTACATTTTTCTGCTTGGGGCAAAGAAAAGACTGTTGGTCGTTAGCAAAACGCAGCATGATGCGATTTTACGGTTTGCACTAATTCAGTAAAAGCTATTTGTGTACACGAGTGAACAGAAAACTTAACCAAATATTAACACTAGTGAAGATGGAAACACTGCTTTAATCTCGAAATGAACTATTTTATGATATTTTTTTGTCCAATGCATATTCAGCACACCTGAAGTGCAAATGCAATGTCCATAAAGCATTGACCTTTGTTTGTTTATTTATACAAAGTGTCTTGAAAGTGGAGATGATTTGACAGACAATACGATTTTAGACCCAAGATGTCAGAAAAAACCTGTTGGGCCATGTTACCCATGTGATTATCTTAAATGACCTCACACTTATAAAGAATTGACCAAAAACAGTGGAGCGCTTCATGTTGATGTATGTACCTGTGATGGTGAAGCCACAATTAAACGCTGATTTTTTAAAGTTGGAGACAGGAAAGCAATTGTCTGTGTGTCTTCATAGCAAGTTAAAGGTGTGGAGCAAGAGAGTGCGGGAGCAACAGACAGCTTTACCTACAGAACCCGATGCCACTGGCAGATGCCACTGAAAAGTGGGCGTTGTCCTGGCTGGATGCATCTGTTTCCACTGTGTTCTGTGTGTCAGCCTCATTATTAACTTTCTGAATGAACACATTTTTCTGTGCTTTTTCTGACAAATGATTGTATCTGGGTAGGGGTGGTAGCTCAGTGGTTTGGGTGTTAGGCTGTCAATCTGAAGGTTGTTGGATCAAATCCCAGGTCCCTGAAGTTACCACTGTGGGTCCTTGAGAAAGACCCTTACCCTCATTGCTCCAGGTTTGCATTGTTAACCCTGTGTTCTGATTTCAAACAAGTTGGGATACATGTAAGTCGCTTTGGACAAAAGAGTCTGCTAGATGACTGAATGTAAACATAAGTGAGGAACATGGGAATTTCACACAGAATAGAGAAAACACTAAAAAGGCTTACTCCCCAGCGACAATTTTGGGTTTCGGGCAACTTACTGGTGTGTCAGTATCTAATGAATTACCGAGCAGTCGGGTTGGTCTAGGAAAAGCAGTGGAAGATGGCACGCTGGTGGTGTTATGGGCAGCTGAAGATTATTGGCTCAAAGCTTCTGTCCTGTAAGAATGATTGAGCACCTACTATGGGCCAGGAGGATGAAGGACTGAAGAATGTCATGAAGAGATTCTTCAGCAGAAGTGGCTGACTAATGAAAGTTGGCAGCTACAATTGATAAAGTATGCACATGTGGCTATCTGCTGCAGAGCATATGGTACAAGGGTGCCTGGGAAAGTTTAGTGGTGTGGCTGCATGTCTGGGCATTTTCAGAACCAGTACTCCCCATAGTAGGTTGGTTTGGAATGCTATGTTTGGAACTGACACCAAAACAGGCTGCAATGTACCCATTAGTAAATTATCCATTATCTAGGATTATAAACTAGGATTGCATGGGGGGGGGTTCCCCCATGTACATCCAGGGGCTAATGTTTCAGGCGTTGGGCAGATACAGCCAGGACATAGTGCCATCTATTACTGGGCACACTCGCTCACTCAGACAGACTATTTAGAGAAAACATGGAGAAGAGAACATGGAAACTCCACCCAGATTGGGATTTAAACTGTTCCCTCTGCAGTAAAATACGGGTTAATGTTATTCTTAATTCTTATTATTAATAGGGGTGCGAATCTCTGTGTCTGGTGATTCGATTCGATTCCGATTTTTGAGGTCACGATTCGATTCAGAAACGATTTTTCAGTTCAAATGTCTTTAAATTTAGTTTAAATTATGTGATTGACAATATGAACGATGATGTAAACAAATAGAACATTTATTTAAAACATTTAAATTTAACATTGCTTTAAAAATCAATTCTTGAACATTTTGAAATGATTCCGAATCGCTTGGACTACGAATCGCAATTCATTGAAGAATCAATTTTTTTCAGTACCCCTAATTATAATTTTACGGTTTATGGTAGTTTAATGCTTCCACTCATTGGCTCATTGATTGGGCGGGCCAATTGACCAGAGACACAGCTGCACTTGGGTTGGTGCTAAGTGTGGGGTGGTGCAGTTGAAATGCACAGTGTCAAATGAGTCAAAATTACAATGCTCACCTGGATTACGTGCTCACAGCCCTCATCACTCCTGAATGTAAATTCTAGAGCATCTGCCAGAAAATGTGAAAAATGCTTTGAGATGAGGATCTGTATGCTCATGGTGTAGATAAGAAAGATAGTAGGCACACATGTTTTTACCAGTTTTATGGATTTGTATCACTGGAGTTCTTGTGTTCAATCCTCTCTAAATGGGTTTATATCCCTTCTACTGGAACTTGAGTTTTCCTTTTGTCATACATGGTCTCAATGGCACAGTGATTTTTTAGGTATTGATGGCCCAATAAGTCCCAAGCCCTGAAAAAGGGGTGAGCATTCGAGTCGGTTTGAACAAGCTGGGTGGCTACCAGCCTACTTCAGCTGCACTCGCTTGAGATCCTGAGATCACACTTTTTCATAAGTCCCCCCCCCCCCCCCCAGAGGATGTTTGTTTCAGGTTGGAGTGTTGTGACATGCTCTACCAATTCAATGTCACATGCTTAACTTCTCATTTTATAAAAAAGGTTTAGTCCAACATGGCAGGAGTTGAGTGACATGGCCTAACAAGCCCTTTCACTGTAGTTTGTCTGAATTGGTTTCATTTTATTTTGGTTTCCTTACTTCTAAAACATTTTGTGTTTTGAATGCCTTTGTAGTGAAATTAAGGGAGCATTAAACAGAACTACAAGAGCACAGTATTGGAAGTGCAGTATCCGTCAAAAATTTGGACACATCCACTTCTTGCTACATTGTCTATTTTCTCCACTTACCATATAGATGGACTTAGTTGTACTACAGTCTGTAATTGTAAAACTACAGTTTTCGTTTTCTGTTAGTCCCTGTTGGTTCTCTGTTCTCTATTGGTCAGGAGCATCACAGAACAGGTATCATTTGGGTGGTGTATTGTTTATTGTCAGTTGTGCAGTGACACTGATGCAGTGAGGGGGTTTTAGTGCAGCAGTGCTGCTGTAGTTTCATTTAAACACCTCAGTGACACTGCTGGGATAGGAATAATGCACCAACCAAATAATCCCTGCTCTGTGGTGCTACTATTGGGGTCCTGACCATTAGAGAACAGAGTAAAGGGGATGTACACAGTATGTACTGTAGTCCACAAACAGATAGACTACAGTCTGGAATTGTAGAACTACAAAGTCCATCTTTACAGTAAGTGGAAATGAGAACATGGACAATAAGTGGAGCAAAAATGAGCCATGTTCAAACTTTTAACAGGTACTGTATCCTGGTGTTGGTGTTGATGCATCTTTATTGTACAATAAAAGTACAAAAATGTGTCAAACCTGTTGTACTGTTCTATAAACATCTGATTTGCAGCTTGTACAATACCTGTTCGTTTACTCACCCTATTAAACGTATTTTGTTAAATACATGCTTAATAAATTTACAAAAAAAGTTACAAATACTGTACTTTCTAATGCATGTGTTAATTGCTGCACTTTTATTCAGTGCTAATCACTGTACTAACCGCTGTAATATTCTATTTCTTGTGTTTTTTTTTTCTTCTTGTTACAGTTTTGTGGCTTTGTTGAGTGTTTGAATACACTAAAAACCACAGCTTTTATACCACTGGTTCCGCTTCCCCTCACTGACTCAGTAAAAAGCATCACTGAAGCCTTCTGTAGTTACACACTACAGCGTAGCGCTCAATTTCACACCCACAGTGGTGTCACGCACATACACACACACACACACACACACACACACACACACACACACACACACACACATGCACACGCACACACACACCTGTGTTTCGCGGTCAACATTATCAACCCATGCATAAGCTGGCACATGCTGTCAGGCTGGGAACGTTGGATCAGGGTGAAAGTTTCTCATGAAAGGAGAGTGTTAGAAAGGTGTTTATTTTGAAAGAAGCTGTGCTACTGTCAGTTCAAGTGCTTGGGGCGGGTTAAGAGGAGAAGCAGAACAAGATAACAGGAAGTGCAGGACGGTCACACAGAGGAAGGAGCTTTCATTTGCACCATTAAATTTAATAGGATCTCTGAAACTCACTACACATATACGTAGCTGTGTGTTTTTAAGCTAGACTGGTGTTGAGGCAAAAATCAAGTACAAAATCAAGAAAATACAAAAGGTCGAACGTGTGTGTGTGTGTGTTTGAGTTGCATTTGCTTGAAATGCAGCTTAAGAGATTTGGGTTGACTGATAACATTAAAAGGTTTAAGCGTGACATTTCTTCAGGATGGCGCCACGGTGGCTTAGTGGTTAGCACGTTTGCCTCTCAGCGCTGGGGATTCCCGGTTCGAATCCCCATCTGGGTGGAGTTTCCATGTTCTCCCCATGCCCGTGTGGGTTTCCTCCGGGTTCTCCGGTTTCCTCCCACAGTCCAAAAACATGGATCAATTCAATTGATTTCTCCAAGTTGCCCCATATAGAGTGTGTCTGTGTGAGTGAGTGTGTGCCCAGCGATAGATTGGCGCCCTGTCCTGGGTGTATCTGCCCAGCGCTCGAAACGTCCCCCCCCTCCCCCCGCGACCCTAATATAGGATAAAGCGGAAGATAATATCTGGATGGCTGGATTTCTTCAGGATCATTCTGCACACAGGGATTTTTGCCATAAATTTAATGATTAATCTGAATCAGAAAAAGTAAACCTTGATCAGTACACAACCTGTGACTTAGTGTCCTACACTGTTAACACTGCTTCGCCATTTAAGGAGAATGAGTCTCCCACAGGGCGGCACGGTGGCTTAGTGGTTAGCACATTTGTCTCTCAGAGCTGGTGAGCCAGGTTCCTTGATCACTGTATTTCTGATCTATTTCCATGTTCTCCCCGAGGCTCTCTTGTTTCTACATTTTCCTTTCACAGTCCAAAAACATGGATTGAAGGTCAAATGGCTGCTCTATATAGTGATTCTTAGTGTGTGAGTGCCCAGCAATGTATGAAAGGTCAGTGATAGATTGGTGCCCTGTCCTGGTGTATCTGCCCAATGCCCTAAACCTTCTCCCCGGAATGGGCATAGAGAACCCCTTCTGCAACCCTAGCAGAGAATAATGAAAAGATGGAATTGGCGCTATATAGGGTGTGTGTGAGTGTGTGCTCAGTGATGGATTGGCACCCTGTCCAGCGCTCAAAACTTCTCCCTGGATGGGCATGGGGATCCCTCACCGCAACCCTAGAATAGAATTAGGCAGAAGGATTGATGGAGTCCCCCACTGAGCCTTGGTCCTTAGAAAGTTCCTTCCTTTTAAAACAAAAGGAAATACCAGGGAGCGTTTTCCTTGCCACTATATGTGGCAAGGAAATCAGTCTTAGAACACTTATACTTATGGTGTAATATTGTAAATTTCGCTATGTCTTTTTATAAATAAGGACTGAAGTATGTGTGTGTGTGTGTGTGTGTGTGTGTTTCCTATACAAATCCACACAGTTGCTTCCATTACTACAACATTTGGCTCAATTGTGCTTTGGGATATTTATATATACTCTTTACAACTACCAAGAAGCAGCTCAAGGGTCTTTATTATAAGGGATCTTAAGTAAGCCGCAAACCATGCATCTCTTAACTTGATTTAGGTTATTTTAATGTGTCTTTGCTACCATAACGACGTGGTTAATGAGCGTGTTTTAGGCTTAACGTGCAATAAACCACTCAGAGTGTCACTTGCCATTGTTTTTAAGAGCCTGAAGTGGTCTGACTTTGGCTTATAATAGCACAATATGATTGATCACGCTTAAGTGAATGATTACGACATTTGCAGGAAACTTATAAGCTGCATCAAAATTTAGGAACCTTGATAGTCATTACTTTCATATAACAGCTACAAACACACACAAAATAATCTGGTCTTCTAGAGCAATATACTATCTATGGCCATGTTATGGCCTGTATTATATACCATGTACATAATTGAGTAGTTTTTTTATTCTATTTCGTTAAATTTTTATTCTGTACATACTGATTTCTATTACATAACTTTCCCAAATACTGTCACTTTTGCTGCTGAGAAATGTGAACCCCCCCGTATTGTCGGACCAATACAGGATTATTTTATCTTATTAAGTTATCAATCTGTATTTCCATTTATGGTCAGAGGTGCGCATAATTGTCAATGATGTCACATGTGGCTCTGATTTAAGGACCATTTTATAAGTCCGGTTTACCCACTGGAGTTTACCCATTTTTAGTGTTTTATTTTTGAGTTTAATGACAGCATTAATTATTTTTTTTTTATCTTTGCATATTGTTTTAAGACTTTTGACATGTTTCTGTTATTAGAAGTGCATTAATATACCGTTTCTTTGTCGTCCTGTGTAGATACATGCAGCTTTTCTAAATACCGCTCATGACACCGTGTTTTCGTATCGCATTCAGATCAATTAGAATGTCTGCGCTTGTATATAGTCAACATGTATAGTCCATAAAATGTTGGATTGTATTTTCTGTGTTTCTTTGAGGCACATTTCATATGTGCCTCAAAGTTCAGTCAGTGCAGATTTTTCACAGAGAACTGACTCAGAGAATTGTGATTTAGTCATAGTTAAAAAAATTTTATTAGGAAATTTGCAGGTGGGACACACCTTGTCTGCTATGCCTGGTAATGGCACTCAATATGTCCTTGCTGTGAAACAAGAGCGCCAACCACTGTGCCTCTGTCCTGGTTTAAGTACTCCATATCCGTTGTTGAAGGCAGGAGGGTAGATCAAGGATTTCTCAATGCCATTAAAGCAGCAGCACTGGAAGAGCTGGAGTTATGACCTCTTTGAACATTTAAAAAAGTTATATCAGTTATTTTATATTAATTTGGATTATGCTTATTGTATGGAATGAGTCTATATAATCATCAGCACATGTACTAGTGTTTCTGAGTATGTTGAGCATGTTCAGAGTGCAAGCTAAACATTTAGATCAGTAGTTCTCAAAAATTTTCAGACCAAGTACCACCCATTATCTAACCATAACTTCCATGTACCACCTATGTTTGTCGTCACAGGACGACATATTGCACATAAAAAAATCGCTAATAAACTGATCTTCCACGATGTAATCTAGTCCGTTTTTTTTTCTAAATGAACACTGAGCTTGTATCCGGTTTCTCTAACAATCAAATAATGCTATCCAATGGCCAAATTACAGAACGCAGTTTATAAAACACATAGTGGATTATAATGTCTTAAAAATCCATACCATTATCTGGTGTACCACCTCGGGCTACTTTAATACCACAGTTTGAGAACCACTGATTTAAGACACAACAAAATCACCAACATCATGTAAAAATATTTTAATTTATTGCAATGTTAAAGTGCGCTAGCGATTCCCGGTTCGAAATGGGTGGATCTGGGTGGATTCTCCCCCTGTCCGCGTGGGTTTCCTCTGCATTCTCTGGTTACCTCCCACAGTCCAAAAATATGGATTAAAGTCTATTGAATTCTCCAAATGTCCCCATATAGAGTGTGTGTGTTTGCCCAGTGATAGATTGGCGCCCTGTCCTGGGTGTATATGCCCAGCGCCTGAAACGTTCCCCACTGGATTGGCATGGAGACCACCTTCCCACCCTAGTAGAGGTTGAAGTGGAAGAAAATGGATGGATGGACAATATGATTTTTTTTTTTTCTTTTATGAAATTCCATCCTGAGAACAGATGTAAAAATCAGGGGCTTTATTGTAAATCGTATTGCACATGCTACTGCACACATGCACTTTATGTTGCGTTGTTTTGTTTATTGTCCTCTATAGCACCTTGTCACCTTGGTTTTGTTTCACTGTGAACAGTACACCACTGTATATGATGGCAATAACAATTACACCTCTTGAACTTTGATTGTCTTTTAATTTAAAATAGAAATTAACGATGATTCTTGGTGTGGAAGATCTATTCAAACAGTAATTAATAACATGTCATGGAAGATTAATTTTGCATTGTACAGTACTGCAGTGCTGCTTTAATGTTCACTTAACCGGATGTTTTGTGCTTCTCCATCAGACTAATTACTGGGTAGAATAGGTGGCGCTGAGTGTTGAGCAGAAACATAGCTCATTATCAATGCCATGCTACGTCTGCATGTAAAGGAAAGGGCGTGCATGTTTCTGTAAAAGCAAGAGTGCTTCAATTGTAATTCTGTGCTTGTTAGACAGAGTGCTGCATATTTCATAGTGTTGTGGGGGGGGCAGTGGAGTGGAGAGTCTGTTATAGATGTAAGTGGGCCTGGTTTTAGAATAGGCTGTCCTGACCAAATGTGTCTGACGATATTGTTTACATTTTAGTTCTATTTACATGTTATTAGCATTTATAAGGGTGACAATCTGCAGCAGAATATTTTACACCTCTGAACTAGAACCTACAGTACCAGTCAAAAGTTTGGACGCACCTCCTTTTTGCTCCATTATCTATTTCACTTACCATATAGATGGACTTTGTAGTTTTACAATTACAGACTGTAGTTCATCTGTTTTATTTTTTCTGTTAGTCCCTGTTGGTTCTCTGTTCTCTATTGGTCAGGAGCATCACAGAACAGGTATCATTTGGGTGGTGGATTGTTTATTGTCAGTTGTGCAGTGACACTGATGCAGTGAGGGGGTTTTAGTGCAGCAATGCTGCTGTTTTTACATTTACATTTACATTACATTTGGTCATTTAGCTTTTATCCAGCTTTTATCCAAAGCAACTTACAAAGCGAAATGGAAATGGAGGGTTGGCCAAACCATCCCTGGAGCAATGAGGGTTAAGGGACATGCTTAAGGACCCACATTGGTAACTTCAGTGGACCTGGGATTTGAACCCACGACCTTCAGATTGATAGCACAGCACCCTAACCACTGAGCCAACCCCCCCCTATGGTTTTCTGCTCTCGTGGAAGGTGGTCGCACTTTCTCCTGCTCCGTCTCTTATCATTCCTGCTCGGCTTCTCTGTCTCGTCTGAGAACATATCATAGCACTGCTCTTTGAAACAAGAAATTAAATTAATGAAATGGTCTTTTTATCTTTTCAATGAGACAGGGTTCGGGGGGAACCCGCCTGCCCAGACAGAACTGTGGCTGGATATACGACAGGCACATGGGGAAAGTGGCTGATTGTGTTTCTGGTGCCTCTGTCCGGAGAGGACGATTTATGATTATGTGTATTCTGCTGATTTGGATTAGGCGCTGCCCTGGTGTATCGGGAATTTAAGAGAGTTTGGTTGTGAAGAAGCCCCCAGAAGGTACCCAACCTGATTATGTGTTGGACAGAGCCATAGAAACTCACACTGTGACTTTTTATCACACCATGGAATTGATCTCGAAGAGGCTATCGGCTCTGCGAAGGAGTGGAGGATTGTGAGATCAGGAATTCACCGGCTGTTTCGCTGCTAAAATGGCTATGAATGGCCAATCAAAACAAGACTGGGCCTTATCTGTTTTTAGCTTTCCGTCCTATCAGATGGCCTTGAGGGGCAAGCTGCTTAGTAAAATTACCCCCAGAAGAACTTGTTGCTATTGTTTTTTTTTGTTGTTGTTTTTTTTTTTTTTTCCTGGCAAACTCATGCAACCCGATCTTTCCTACAGACATTGCCCCTTCCTTTTTCTTGACACCCCCCCCCCCCCCCCGAACAACGCCTTTCACAGCTTTCTCATCTACTGTGTGTCTTTTTGCTTATGTGCTAAAAAGGTGTATTATCTGACCCCCAAACTGTGCTTATTGAAGTATAGTCTGGGAGCGGGGTTTTTTTCACCTATTCTTCTAATATCACATTTGCTGCCCTCCTCTAACTCATGGTGGCAGCACAAATTATTGCAACGGCTCCCTCTCTCTCTGTCTATAAAAGAGGAGGAACGATCTCTGAATGTCGATTCTGTGAATGTCCTAAATATGCATTGGAATTGACAATAATGTAAAGTAAGGGATCAGGAATTCCCTTAGTAATAATGCACCAACCAAATAATAGCTGCTCTGTGGTGCTACTATTGGGGTCCTGACCATTAGAGAATGTACTGCAGTATGTACTGCAGTCCACAAACAGATAGACTACAGTACGGAATTGTAGAACTACAAAGTCCATCTTTACAGTGGTAAGTTTTAAGGTTTAAGTGAAACTGATAACATGGAAAATATTCATCCATCAATCTAGGGCTGCCACTAACGATTATTTTGATAATCGATTAATCGGTCGATTATTTTTTCGATTAATCGATGAATCGGATAAATATTTTTTTCCCCATGTCTTTACATTTACATTTAATTATTTAACAGACGCTTTTATCCAAAGATGGATTTTTTCAGTAAAATTATTCTATACTATAGTATTATATATAGTAATTTTATTCAAAATGTTTAAGTTAACATTTCCTGTAATTAATGAAAAGCACAATGAAAGAAATAATGTATCATCTAAACATCCCTCACTTAACAACAAAAGTCAATTCCAAATAACACATAATACTCAGTTGCCCTCAGTAATGAACCAAATATTGTCTGTTCTGTAGCCTATTGGAAAAAAAATTAATTAACAAATGACCAAATTAACAATCAGCTATGTAAAAAAACAATAATTAACAAATTAGCCAGTTAACAAAAAAAATACCTCTTGTGTGAAATTTCAATTGGACATATGTGGCTGCTTTGCCCCCCCCACAAGGGGGGGGGGGTACATTTACGCTGTGCGCGTCAATCCCCCGCTCCCCTGCGGTGTGCTGCAATTGATGCGCTACAAACCAGGACATTTCCTCACTTTAAAAAATAAAGGACGGGATAGGACGTGACATACGGACATGTCCTGGGAAATTTGGACGTATTCGTATAACAGACGTTAAGACACGTTCTCTATCGCTGTTATTATTCAGTTAACAACCAAACACAGCATGACGCTGCTCTACCGATCTCATAGTGTGCCGTTGCGTTACGTTGAATCACTTTAGACTAAAGAAGCTCGGGATGTTGTAGTGATTTATCTGCTGTTCAGCTTCATCCTCATCAGTGTTTAGTTTCAGGTGGTGTATCATCACCGTGGTGCTCCATGCAGCTCAATTAGTTTTCGCAGAGCTGCATGTTCCACGTTCTTTATTTGTGTGCAGTGTGAAGCTTCCGCAGTTTGGATTTAAACGGAAGTTTTTTTTCTGCGTTGGTTGTGTTTCATTTGTGCGATTTATCAACTTGTTTTGCAGACTTTGCCTTGTTCTGTTCAACCCGCTATTTTTTCCAGCGTTGTTGAAGCACTGCAGGTGACGTATGCGGTTGCGACATCGCGCAACACGGAAATCGCACGACCCAACGAATCGATAATGGAAATTCATTATCGATACTTTGGATAATCGATTTTTATCGATTTTATCGATTCATTGTTGCAAGCCTACATCAATCCATTATCGTCCACTTAATCCTCAACTAGCGTCGTTGGTTGGGGGGGTTCCACATGCCCATCCAGGGGAGAACGTTTCACGTGCTGGACAGATACACCCAGGACAGAGCGCTAATCTATCACTGGGCACACACTCACTCACACAGACACACACACAGACACACACACACACACACACTATATGGGGCAATTTGGAGAATTCTATTGACCTTAATCCATGTTTTTGGACTGTGGGAGTAAACCGGAGAACCCGGAGGAAACCCACGCAGACACGGGGAGAACATGGGAATCCCTAGCGCTGAGAGGCCAACTTGCTAAGCACTAAGCCACCGTGCCGCTCACACATATGTGGAGCGAAAATGAGGTGTGTTCAAACTTTTGAGTCTTACTGTATCATTTGAAACATTGTAGTAAAAAAATAATGTTGTGTATTTGATCATAAAACATCTGAATTACCATATTAAAGGTAATTATGTAGTTACTTGTCTTAGGGAAATTCCAGCAGTATGGATTTAACTAAATCATGTCATGTCTCATGACAAGTATGTGCATAACACACGGAAGGTACTTTGCATACAGTAGTTATCCTGTGGCCTTTCCTGAGAATGCAAATGGAATCATCTGTATTTCCTAGCAGTTATCTCTTACACACACACACACACACACACACAAACCTATGACCAATATGTGGGTGTGTACATGTAATGCAATTTCTGTACCAAATGTTATTTTTATATCTTGGATGAACTTTAGGATGAACAAAAGTTTGTACACCCATGATGTAATGTAGTTTATACTTCAAAAAAATTGTTCAGTTAAACTGCATACACACATTTTTAAGGGGCGACACGGTGGCCAAGTGGTTGGCATGTCTGCCCCTCAGTGCCGGGGATTCAGTTTCGAATCTCAACCTATTTGGAATCTCCATGTTCTCCCTGTGTGAGTTTCCTCCAGGTTCCCCACTTTTCTCCCACAGTCCAATAACATGAATTGGATGCTCTGGATTAATTTTATTTAAATTCCGCCTATAAAATTGTGCGTGTGTGTATGAATGAGTGCCTAGCGATGGACTTTATTCCCTGTCCTCTGTGCATCTGCTGATTTAAGCAGAAGATAATGAGATTCTTAGGGAAGAATAGTCTTTGAGTCTAAAAATTAAAATTCTATAAAGAGAACTGTAATATGCTATAGGTTAAAGGAACCATGTAAACATTTTAGTGCTTTAAAAAACTGTAATAGAAGAGTTGAAGAAACTACCAGCAGCCAGCTGCAAGAAGCTCATCATTACCAGAGGTTGTGCTGCCAAGTGTTAGGGAGGGGTGTTTTTAATCATGAACATGCTATTAAAATATGCAAATGATACTAATAGGTTGTAAATTCTTTAATAGATTTTACTCAAAAGGTGTGTGTGTGGGGGGGGGAGTCCCATGCCCATGCCCATGCCCATCAAGGGGAAAACATTTTGGTCACTAGGCAGACAGGACAGGGCACCAATTTATTGCTGGACTCTCACACACAGACACACACACAATACAGGGGCAATTTAGAGCAGCCAATTTACCTTGAATCCATGTTTCTATGTTATTTTCTACAGGGAAAAAGTGAACAGATAAGTGTTCTGCATGTGTAACTTTATTCAGAGCCAGTTGTGTTCTGGCTTCTGGCATAATCCATATTTTTCTTTTGAATGTCGTCATGACAATGTTGTAGCGCCCTTATGATTAATTTAATTGTAACATTTTTAATCGTGATGAATTGAAAAATTGATCAATGGTTTCATTCCTACTTGCGACCTCAGAGAACAATGTACACGAAATGGTTGTTTTCTGTTGAAGTCAGGACATGTCTTTAATACTCTTATAGCTGCCGAACAGTATGTATCACATGTGATCTGGACCTGTGTATACCTCGAGTGCATTCTGGAGGGCTGTCGTTTGAGATTTAAAAACCTGCAGACGGAATGTACTGTAGCCCTCACCACACCCAACACCCTTTTCTACCCTTTAAAGATATTTACTTGGTAAGATGCCCGTGCCACGCCGCAACCTCAGCTGCAAGTCTCTGTATGCCTATAAATAATTAAAAGTTAGAAAGACAGTATTGCTCTCAGGCCACCTTCCTCCATCCACTGTATCCATCACAGTCCTGCTAACCTGAACTCTAACTGTGTTCAGAGCAGTTCAGTTTTAACCTCGTTCACTATTCACTACATAACATTTGGTAAATAGTGACTATTTTCACACACTACATTAAACACTGTTTTTTTTTTTTAGAAATACTGTGGAACCTCTGTTTTGGTTGCTAATCCGTCCGCACACAATCAATGAAATTGCATTTGCAAACTTTTTACCAGAAACAGACAAACAGATGAAGCTACATATTTTATAGAGAATAAATGTAGTGTTTAATACTGAAAACAGAACAAAGCATAGATATATACAGTATTTTATATTCCATCCATTATCTTCAGCGTTATCCTATATTAGGGTCGCGGGGGGTTCCCCATGCCCATCCAGGGGAGAATGTCTCGGGCGCTGGGCAGATACACCCAGGACAGGGCGCCAATCTATCGCTGGGCACACACTCGCGCACACAGACACGCACAGAAACACACACTATATGGGGCAATTTGGAGAACTCAATTGACTTGATCCATGTTTTTGGACTTTGGGAGGAAACCGGAGAACCCGGAGGAAACCCACGCAGACACCGGGAGAACATGGAAACTCCACCCAGATGGGGATTCGAACCAGGAATCCCTAGTGCTGAGAGGTGAACGTGCTAACCACTAAGCCACCATGCCGCCGTTAGTATGTAAATTGTAAATGAATGTTAACCAGAACAACATTCACATTTCGAACTGTTTTTGATCCAAGTTAATAATAACTTTTCACCATCTTCAGTCTCTGTTTTGTAAGTGCAGTAATGTCTTTCACTACATCTTTATCGCTGCTTTCTTCTGCACAGTCGCACTTATGGCGACTTTCCATACATGTAGCTGTTTTCAGTGATGCTGCTCTCATGTTTTTTAAACAAATTTGCGTTACTTTAACTTAGCAAGGGAACCAGTTAACAGAGTCGCAATGAGATTTGTGCGCATCACGGAAGCACACTGAATAAATGTGACCAACTGGCCCTAACAGAGATGTCATTTTCGCATTGCGACGCTCATGGAGTCCTGGATGTCAAAAGTTGTTACCACTTCAGTGCATACTACCCATATAGAGCAGAATGCAGTACATTAGTCTGCCAATAATTCCCTTCCTTTAACCATTACTTCATTTCACTCTGGTTTTATTGCTCTTACCTGCTTACAATAACAAATAAAGATTTAAATATGTACACTTTTACTATATATATAATAAACTTTTACTATATATATAAGGATTGATAACTGATCTTTAACCAGAGACTGTGTTCTCTGCTGAGCTGCTGTTAATGAGCCTTTACTAAGCTGATTTTGATGCATGTCATGCACTTTTGGGAGGGAGTGTTGCTGCTCTGCTGATCATGAATTAGCAGGAGTGAAACAGAAAGTAAATGAAATGTTTATTCATTAGCAATTGTCATGTGGATTTTTTTCACAATATTTACTTCTCTATTACCACTATTACTATTAATGCTATTGTGAGTACTACTGTAACTGTTAGGATTTTATCTTTTACTGTTACTTCTACTCTATTGCCGTTTCTACAAATATGATCCAGGTGCAGCTTTATCTCAACAGCGGGAGAGCTTTATCTCACGTTGCAGCTATTGCGTCTTTTACTCTTCTGAAAGGAGGCACGGTGGCTTAGTGGTTAGCCCGTTCGCCTCTCAGCAATGGGAATCCAGGTTGAGTTTCCATGTTCTCCCCATGTCCAAGTGGGTTACCTTCCACAGACCAAGAATGTGGATGTAAGGTGAATTGGCTGCTCTAATTTGCCCCATCTGGTTTGTGTCTGAATGAGTGAGTGTGGCATTGGATTGGCGTTCCCTATCCTTGGTGTATCTGTTTTATCCTGGATTGTCACGGGGTACACCCCTTCCCCCCGACCCTAGTAGAGGATTAAGATAAAGATATGAGATAAGATGAGACTCTTCTAGGAAGACTTTCTCAAGAGTCAGCTTATTTAATATAGCTTTTAGGTGTTTGTGGTGTAAAGCAAATGTATCTAGTACTAGCAACTTCTTGTCCTGGCTTTGTCAGGGCTTGTGATGACATTCTCTGCAAATTGTGTAAATGTTGGTTTATGCAAACATTCGTATTAATGTGCCAGGCTATAAAAATAAAAATGTTGGATCCAGGAAAATGATGATTGTAAGAGGCCATCGAGGTGTATCATCTTTACATCATACTGCATCCTAACTCGACTGAACAGAGAAGCTGCAGCAACTTTCTTGCCAGAGAAAAACCGCTCCAAGCTAAACTGTTCCAGCAAAGAAAAATGTGACAGTGATAGAACATTATTTTAAGCCATGTACCATAAATAGAAATCTGAATTAAAATAAACAGTGAGCTGATTCCCAATGTCCAATAAACCTGCATCCTGTTAATCAAAGTTCGTCATTTGATTACCACAACTTGACATTCTTACACTTTTGGACCCTGTGGAGGTTTATATACTCTGTACAAACCACCAAAAAGCACATGCTTTGAGCAGCAACACCAGTGACTGGTGACCACGAGTGTTTAGAGTTATTGTATGCAGAGGAAACTTCTAGCAGATGTGGAAATTGATTTGTTGTTTTTAAAAAAAAGTTATTTAGTTATAGTTCCTTTTTCCAAAATAACTTCTGTCCAATAATGCCTAAATGAATGTTTAAGGTGTTCCAGGAATCATCATCACAAGCCCAGGGAAGAAAAGGACTAGTAAATAAATAATCTAACTTGCAAAAAGAACTTGGCTTACTTTTAGTGCACTTGGCAAAAGGTGCAAATTGAAGCCCAGTGCGAACAATTCCAGACAATAAATTTAACACCTTTTATGGTGAGCTGCATCATTGGTTTGATTTTCATTGATGTTTTATGAGCAGGCTCGTTTACTAATTAGCATTCAGGCTGGGCTAGTTTCAGGAACTCAAGCGAGTCGAACTTCTTATTAAAGGAAGACGTGAAGGATCAGAGAGACACCAGGCACCACACATCCTTATTCCTGTTTACTTATAAGGCCTTGTCCATGGTACAGAGTTTGATTTCTTCTGAAGGCTTCTTAAGAACAATTGCTTTTCCTCACAACTCTGGGGTCATGCTAGGCCAAAGCATTTATCTCATCCGGCGGTCTTGTGACCTGACTGTGTTTTTTTTTTTTCATTATTTGTTTGTATTTAAGTGGTAATGCAAAGCCAACATTTTCCCACAAGATCAACAGGTCATGCTCATTAACATGCTTTAACATATCCTGGGAAACGAGAAATAAAAGTGTCATTGAGTTTATTTTTGTTGGGATTTCCTATTAAGGGTAAAATAGACAACTTACAATTTAGATTTTATTTCATTGATTGTTATTTTAATTTTACAGTATGTCCAATGAAGTGGACAAAAGGACCTTTTTTATATTAAAAGCGAGCCAAGCTTAAAATACGAAAATTAACCAATTTGCTTGTAGACTCATAATAAGTTCACTTAAGCCTACAAGCCAGTTTAGTATGAAAGGCGAACTAAACTGGAATGTTTTTGCTTGCAATGTAGAATATGTAATTAATAGATTAATTAATAGACAATATTTCACATAACTGTCCTCCTTCTAAAAATGTGCTTGTTTTTATGGCAGCCATATTGAAGAGAAAGAACTGGGAGATTTCCAGCACCCAAACCATTCATATTTCATATCTTTGGAAAGCCCAGTATGTCCTCTTTATAAGACAGCAGGGTATCTCAAAAATATAAATAGTTATGTATGTAAAACAAATGTCCATTACAAAGGACGCAAAGTCACAAACTTTATGGGTTAGTTCCCAGGAGGATGCACAATTAATGAATTCAGACTGCTGTGACAACACTTTGCTTTCATAAAAGACAGAACAAATGTAGGTGCACCCAGATTTCTTGTACCTCATATAGGCACCTCTGGAAAAAGTGCAAAATGCTGTAGTGGTTTATCTCCTTTTTACTACATGTCTATTTTATCGGTTCTATTTACCATGTAGATGCTATTTTTAGGTTTACATTTCTGTACTGTAGTTAATCCACTTAATGTACAGTTAATGTAGAAACAAGGTAGCCGCATTGGTTAGGTCAGATATATTCTCATGAAAGAGGTGTTATTAGGCAGGATTGATTTATTCACTAAAATGCACGCCCTCTTCACACTGCCTTATTTCTGTTATACAATAATTATAAACACACTATAGTAAAGAAATAGTTTGATTCATATGTGTTTATCGAAAACAAAATCGTTAATAAACTAACAGGATAAGGAAGGCTAAGGAACAAAATCGTTAATAAACTAACAGGATAAGGAAGGCTAAGGAACAGGATATTGGTTTCGCGAATAAGACAGTAGAGGGCATGCATTAAAGGTATAAGGCACAACATGAAGGGGAGTACAGTTACACCTCTTTCCTGTTATTTATTCTCAATAACACACAACCTCGAGTGCCTTATTGATTTTACAAAATGGTTACAAACACACTATAATAAGGTTTTGATTCATAAATACATTTATTAAAAACAAAATCGTTAGTAAACTTGTCTTCTATGACATAATCTAGTCCCTTTTTTAAAGTGAACACTTTTTGCTGAGTAACAGGATTCCGGTTTATCTAACAATTGAATACCGCCACCTAGTTTATAAAAAACATCGGGAAAATAATGTATTGTATATCACTCATTGATATGAATGTGAATCATCAGTGGTTTGTATTATTATTATGTTAATAATGTTACTGCTGCACAAATGGCTCAGCCAATCAGATTTAGGGATCGGACCCATTTTATAGTACAGCTTGAATCACAGTAAACATTGATAAAGCTACTTTTTTCGGATTCTGTGATGCTTCCTTTCCTTTTTTTTATAGAAGTTGAATGAACCCTGAGAAAAGACAATGTTATCAAGTCTAGTGAATAAACTGAACTGGTACAAGGGAGCAAATTACTTATTGATTGATGATTCTAAATTTAAAAAGACTTGATACAATGGGGTTTTTGTACTCCACCGAGCAGGTGAGAAGGTGGTTCCTCAATCTGTGACACCATATAATACAAGGAGGAGGAACCGTAATGATCTGGGGCTGTTTTTCTGTTTTCAGAGTTGGAACAAGCTCATTTTCAGACTTTACAAAAAGAACTAACAAAGCATTTTGAAGATCCTCTGGTCAGGGGTTTATATTACAGCAAGACTATGACCCAAAACATACTTCTAGTTTAAAAAAATGGACCGACCTTTACACAGTGCTCGTTCAGGAAGCAACATACAGGTGCAGCACATTAATAGGAACTGCAGTAACGATGTTGGGAAGAACTTTCTAAACAATATCTGATTTATCTTATATTATTATCGTCTCTATTGTGTTCTAGCTTTATATTTGCAAGAGCTGGCATTTCAGGTTCAAAATCTAGATTCAATCCAATAATACTTGTTCCATTTACCCCCCCCCTCCATTTTTAGTTTGTTTATTTGTGCTATGCTTTCAGTGTACATTAAATTCTGTGTAAATATCTATAATTCAGGGGTGTCAAACTCAATTGCACTGAAGGCCAAAACTTAAAGCCCAATTTAGGTTGTGGGTCGGAAAAGATAAACATTTTTTTGAATGTTTTATGAACATGAAGAGAAAAAAACAGACAGGAATATTATTCCGAAATAAAAAAACTTTGTATAACTTTGCTCTCTATAAAATATCTCTTGTCAAAATGATAACATTTACAACTATCAACATGCTGCAACAGAACATGAAAAAAATGAAATAGTGATTTTTTCACACAAATAAAGATAACAAATCAAAACATTAAATTTTATTTGCTCTTTATTAGAAAAATAAACTTAAACTATAAATGTTTCTGCTCTCCATAAAAATGTTCCTGTTGAAATCATACACATTTAAAATATGAGTGTGGTCCAAAAAACCTGTTTCCCTGGGCCATTAATACAATAATAATAATAATAATAATAATAGATCAATGTAAAATGATCTCGCAGGCCGGATATAATTTTATTACGGTACGGATATGACCTGCGTGCATCCAGTTTGACACCTATGATCCATAACAACATAGAAAAAATGGAATGTTCTAAAAAGTTTGTGTCTATATATTTATCCCACCTCTGCAAACAGATCCTAGTCAGTCATATGCTTGTGGTTAAGCAACCAGCATTGTGACCTTCCCACCAAGTATTATGGCTGATTACTTCACTGTGTGTGTGTGTGTGTGTGTGTGTGTGTTTCAATGCTTGGATGGGTTAAATGTGGAGGACCAATTCCTCGGTGTGTAATCAGAGTAGGCAAAATAAATTACTTTGTTTCTCTACTTTTATAATCATCATATCATTTAGAGCCAAGTGCAGCAGCACCTGATGGCAGATGAGGCTCATCTAGTACAAAATGCCCCTCACTGGTCCCCACCAGTCCGACTGACTAACCACATGCAGTTGGATGACTATGAACTCTGCGCTGGGTTCTTATCAGTTGACATTAGGCAATTACACTTGTTACACACTATCTTTTCTATATGAATCATGGCATCCATTAAGAGTTAATAAGGGTCTGGCACCAGATTAATCTGTTTTTCAGGATTTCAAATGGTGAAAATTGATTCCATCCTCCTGAAATGAATTTAATGGAAAGTACGATGCGCCACTGTACTGCGCTTGAAGGAGCACATTTCTGTCATTTGGAGCTCGGTTCTCACACCCACATGCTGTCAGTTCTGTCATCACTCTGATGCCATTAAAAAGGTAACCTATTTTCATTGGCTGTGTGTAACACGCTAGCTGTCGGTTTCGATGTTTAAGCGTAATTAGAAACCTTTGCCTCAGCTACATGTCAGTGTGAAAGCTAGATGCTAGAGTCAAGAGTAAACGTTTTTTTTGTCAGCTTATTAAAATCAAATCTCTAGTGTGCAGCTATGAACAGCAACCTCTAGAAAGCTCTCATTCTGGATGGTGACTGGATTCATATACGAGGGAAAGCCCTCTGGCTCATGTTATGTTCTAATGCTAATAGTTCTGTGGTTTAAAGAGAAAACCTTTCTTTTTTTTTTAAAGAAACAATCTCTTTACACTCTTTACAATCTCTTTAGTTTTTCAACAGACTGCTTTTTTGTCTGCTACATGCAAATAGATAATTTCATCAACAGTAAATCTTATCCCGTCTTATTATCTTTCAATGAATCCTCTACGAGGGTCACGATGGCCCGTCTAGGCCACGTTTTTGGCACTGCTACTTGATTTATGATGTGCTGTGTGTCTTTGCTATCATAACGATGTGGAAAAAATGCCTTTGAGGCCTAAAATGTGCAAAAGGCATGTACTAGTTATCTAAATTATACATGGGTTTGCTTGGGGAGCAAAATATAATAAACCACTTGACGTTCCCTTTAAGAGTCAGGTGCACTCTGACTTTGGTGGATTGCTATTTCAGTGGTGTTTATATCTGGACTCAATGTGCTGGTCCATGAGTTTCTCCATTTTAGAGAACACACAGTATAGTGTAGACTATGTATATGCATTCACTGTACAAAAACAGTGATATTTAATAGCATTCAGATGTATTCAGCGTTCAGTAGTGTTGGACAAACGCCAAAAAATATAATCATTGCATTTAGGTATTCCCTAATTTGTCCATATAGTGTATCTACAGTGGGGTGGCATGGCAACTTAGTGGCTAGCATGTTCGCCTCTCAGCTCTAGGGATTTCTGGTTTGAATCCCAATCTGGGTGGAGTTTCCATGTTCTCCCGGTGTCTGTGTGGGTTTCCTCCGGGTTCACAGGTTTCCTCTTAAAGTCCAAAAACACAAGTCGGGTCAATTGAATTCTTCAAATTGCCCCATATAGATTGTGACTGTGTGAGTGAGTGTGTGCCCAGTCATAGATTGGCGCCCTGTCCTGGGTGTATCTGCCCAGTGCCCGAAACGTTCTCCCCTGGATGGGCATGGGGAACCCCCGTGACCCTAGTAGAGGATAAAGCGGAAGATGATGGATGGATGGATGGATGTATCTACACTTTAGATGAAAGGACAATACTGGGGGGGGGGGGGGATTTGAAGGCAGCCTTTAAAAGTTTGGGTGAGACATGTAACAAAGAGAGTGCTGACAGGAACGTGATGTAACAGTTAATGTATTAAAATATCTTGCAGAATCCTGTCCCCAGTCTTTATTGTCTCAGCAATGACAGAGTGCTGCACACAGACACCATATAGAGGCAATATAGAATTTAGAACAGTCAATTTACCCTACATCCAAGTTTTGGACTGTAGGAGAACCTAGGGAAAACCCACATGGACATAGGGAGAATATGGAAACTTCGCCCAGATCGAGATCACCAGCACTGAGAGATGAACATGCTAACCATTAAGCCACCATGCGACCCACATTGTCATCTCATGTCATTATCTTCCACTTACTGCTATCCTAGGGTTGGGATGGGTGGATGCCCATCCAAGAGATAACATTTCAGTTGCTGGGCAGATGCATCCAGGACAGGACGTCAATCCTTAACTGGGCATACACTATATAGGGCCATTTGGAGCAGCCAGTTCACCTTAAATCAATGTTTTTGGACTGTGAGAGGAAATCGGAGAACCCTGAAAAAACCCATGTGGACACGGAACATGGAAACTCCACCCAAATCAAGATTCGAAGCCAGATCCCCAGCACTGAGGCGCTACACTACACTACCCTGCCTCCCCAGCAGTGACGTATGTTTATAAAATAACCAACAAAGGTGTTGTAACACATAGATGTATTAATTACCCAGTCCAGTGTTGGTTCTACAAGATCTAGAGTTTTTCAAGCTTAACATTTCTAAGAACTCAGCCAACTGTGATGATTCTGCATTTCTGAGCACATATTTGTAACTAATGGCTTTTTTGGACCTTTAGAATTGGATATTAGGAGCCTAAAGTTATTCAATTGCTCATCAAGTAGAAAGTATCCAAATGCTGAAATGATTGGTGGAGGAAACCTGAACTGAGTGGCTTTAAAGCGGTTCTAATGAGGAGAGGAGTTTGGACGGCACACAGTCTTAATAGGCTTACGTTTGAAAGCTTCTTAATGAAACATACTGATACATAATCATGAAACATGGCCATCCATTTATTACTGACATCCGCTTTGGTTTTAATAAGTGGACTGAAGGAACACGGTAAAAGCTGCTGTATTATCAGCACCACCATCAATTATAATGGATTTCAGCAGGGTTATTAGCACAGCTTTATTCGAACCATCAGATAAGGACTTTATTTAATAGCAACTATCTACACAGTGTGCTACAGTATTTCAGCTTAGGCAGGTTGAGGTTCTTCCAGACCAACCTCATCCCACCATGCTTTAATAGACTTTGCACTGGCCTCTCCAAACTGTTCCCACAGGATTACATACACAGAGTTGTCCATTGTGCATGGCTAGGTGGTTGATTTTAAACCGCTGTGGCAATGGATCTAAATAAAACACCTGCAATCAATGATTAATAGTGTGTCCCAATACTTTTGTTCATAGACTGTAAGTAATTGGTCTAATCTTATAGCCATAAATGCGTAATTTCCCCCCTCAGGAACTGGAACAGTCCACACTTATTCTCACATGCTGTTCCTTTTCAGGCATGGTATGTGCAATGGCCTGGTTTGCAATCCACATTCCAATTCATTCCAAAATGCATTTAGTTTAGCGGAGTGCGAAGCTCCTGTGACCTTGACTTTAACTGTGTGTTTGTTCAATAATGCTGGAACAAGAGGAGCCTTTATGTGCTAACCCAGTGTGAACAAATCTTCATCTTTAATGCCTTTTTTTAAAGACCAACAAGAATAAAAAATTATAATTCATTAATTATTATTAATAATAATTAATAATCCTCCATTTAATCCAATATCCTACATCGCTAGACACAACTTTGCCAATTTGCTCTAAATAGTTTTGGACTGTGGGAGGAAACCTGTGAACCCGGAGGAAACCCACACAGACACAGGGAGAACATGGAAAGTCCACCCAAATCGGAATTTGAACCTGGATCCCCAAAGCTGACCACTAAGCCAGTAAATAAAAAATATATATTGTCAATGGTGAAGTTAATTTATTGTGTAAAATATTAACACATTTTTAAATCAATGCAAAATACTTTTAAAAAGTTGAAATTTTAACTAGTACAAGTGAGGTCATCAAGACGGTGTATAAAAGGAGCATCCACCAAGTATTCACTATGGAGTAGATGCTGTGGGTCATCACTTTGTACAAAGTTTTTTCAGAGAATTAGGAAATTAGTTTAAAAACAATATTATTAAAGCCTACAATTCATCCATCCATTATCTTCCGCTTTATCCTCTACTAGGTTCGCGGGGGGTTTCGCAGGCCCATCCAGGGGAGAACGTTTTGGGTGCTGGGCAAATACACCCAGGACAGGTGGGTCTGTATGGGGCAATTTGGAGAGTTCAATTGACCTTGATCCATGTTTTTGGACTGTGGGAGGAAATCCGAGAACCCGGAGGAAACCCACACGGACACTGGGAGAACATGGAAACTCCACCCAGATTGGGATTTGAACTGAGAGGCGCTGAGAGGTGAACGTGCTAACCACTAAGCCACCGTGCCACCCTACAGCCTGCAATTCATAATACTATAAAAGATTTAGTGGGTAAGTGGAATCCGGGTGTTTTAAGGCTTATGATGGAGCTGAATGTGTGTGACCATGTGTGGTTTTGTTTGATGAAACATTATGCTTCTGTGATGGACAGGGTTTATTTATTTATAAAAAGCATTTCTCAATAAAAAATTGTCTCAAAGCAACTTTACAGAGTTCTAAATCTAATCCCCCAAAGAGGAAGCCGAAGAGACAGTGGCAAGAAAAAAAACTCCCTGTTAAGTTGTTTTTTAAGGAAGAAACCTTTAGAGGACCAAGGTTCATTGGGGTCCCATCCTCAGTTTGGTAGGCATCAACAAGGCAGGACACCCATTTTCAAAAAATTTCAGTGAGGCCATCCTGCAGGACTACAATACCACTCACAAGTTCAACAGAAATCCAGGTTCCATACAGCCGCGGTGCTCTGGCAGTGTTATTAATGAAGAGCTGGTGATATTTCAAAAACTATGGATAAGAAAAGCAGTAAGAGCTAAAGCTTGTAAGTAATTATGTCACGTTCTCTTTGTTGCATTATGGAAAAGATACACACTCAAACATGACTACCTAACAAGTTCTAGTATCAGTTACTAAATTTTATATTTATTAAATAGGGTTAAGTTTTTCATTGGGGCAGCACAATGACTTAGTGGTTAGCACGTTCGTCTCTCAGCGCCGGTTCAAATCCCAATCTGGGTGGAGTTTTCATGTTCTCCCCGTGTCTGCGTGAGTTTCCTCTGGGTTCTCCGGTTTCCTCCCACAGTCCAAAAACATGGACCAAGGTCAATTGAATTCTCCAAATTGCCCCATAAAGTGTGTGTGTCTGTGATTAGCGCCCTGCCCCCCCGCGACCATAGGATAAAACAGAAGATAATGGATGGATGTTTTTCATTGTTTTCTGATTAGGAGTATTTGTGTTGACATTTGTCAAGCTTCCTCTTTAGGATCCTACAGAGGTTCATATACATTTTACAAACCACCAAGAAGCAGCAGCAACACCAGTGATTGGTGGAGAGTGGGATTAGTTATTATATGCTGGAGAAACTTTGTTTTGTTTGATTATTTACATTAATTTTCTCCTAGTTAGTTAAAAACAACAAGCGACCAATTAATGTTTGCAGAAAACTTCATCATAAGCACAGACAAAATCGGGATAGCATATAAATCTGAGGATCTTTTCTTTCTACATTTGTGCGTTCAGATGAATTAATTTAATCAAATAATAGATGCTGTAGGAACCACAGAGAGGCCTTGCAATGCTGGGCCCATGAAGGGGTTAAAATGTTGAGAAAATGGCAGTAAAAGTTTCCCTGATGCTTTTTCAGACACCTTATCCAGACAGCTCTCATGCTGAGACTTGAACGTTTTACAAAGTGAAAAGCGTCAGCATAAGAAAATCTGTAAGCAGCATTGTTTTCTTTCAGCCTGATCTCTAACCACTTAACAACTATAATCTCACGACGGATAATGGTACTTGCTTTGCCTGAAGTTAGTTACCTCATACTAGGTGAGGAGGTAATTAATGTTACAATGGCTTGTATTATTTGAAAGTATTATTTAAATCCAGGTAAATTATATAAGGAGTTTTTACATGCATGTTTCATTTGCACGAATGTATAGCTGTTAAATTATCCAATTAAATGGATCATGTTTATTGTACAGTTAACAAGATTAGGTGTGTCTTTAAACTAAGTCCAGGAAACCAAGCAATACATGGCAACAAGGTCTGGTATTTAATAAAGCAATAAGGCTTGAGAGGAATAATAATGATACACAACTTTGAGTGTCTTATTGCTTTTATAAAACAGTTACAAACACTATAATAAAAACAAGGTTTGATTCATAAATGTTTTTTTAAAAAACTAAATTATTAATAAACTGATTTTCTAGATTATTAATAATTTACATTTATATCAATATTTTTATATGCAGTACATTTTAAATCATGAGAGCTGGTTCCTAATAAGTACTAAATCTTTGTCCTGTTACTCAGTGATCAGTGTTCACTTTAGTTTCAAATTTCAAGTTTATTTGTCATTTGTGCTACATGTTGGGACATGTGCACATAGAAATTCTTAAGGTGAGGCATCAGGATATACATTCTACATAGAAGATAAAATGAAATACACAATATTTACATACATATGTATTTACATATGTGGAAGACCATCCATCAATCTGCAGGATACCATCCAGAAGAGAGTGTTTCGGGCGCTGGGCAGATACACCCAGGACAGAGTGCCAATCCATTGCTGGGCACACACTCACTCACACAGACACACACTATATAAGGACAATTGGATTGGGGCAATTAAGAGCAGCCAATTCAACTAGAATCTATGTTTTGGCCTGTGGGAGGAAAACAAACACAGCCAAAACACAGCTAAAATGTGGAAACTCCATCCAGATTAGGATTCAAACTTGTATCCGTGCTGTCCTGCAAAAGAACAGTTTATTAATAATGTAGTTTCTAGTAAACAGATTTATGAATCAAACCTTGTTTCATTATAGTGTGTTTGTAATCATTTTTAAAGCAATAAGGCAGTTGAGGTTCTGTATTATGTTAAATAAACTTCACCAACACCTCCTCCATGTGATTTATTCACAATAAGGCGCACCCTTATTGCTTTAATATCCAGTGCACCATCCTAAGTCTCAGATGTTCCTTTTGATTCCATTATCAATGAGGATACACTGGACTTTGTGCCCACATGTGTTTTGCTTGGTGCTGGAATCTAAAACAAAAGAAAAAAAAACAAGAACAAGCAAAATATTATTAATTTTTTTTAATCACCCCTATATCGTGTTAAATCACTATCCTAAATTAATTCTGCTTGTGAAGTATAAAATTTAGTAGAAAATTGGCAATTTATCCATAGAAAACAAAATAATTAATTACCACTAATTGTGTCATGTGTTATCATCGAAGTTTCAGCTTCATCGGATATCAGGAAATAGGTAAAATAGCATTTGCAAACTTTTCACTAGACACACAGACAAACAGATGAAACTAATATAGGGGTGGTAATTAGGGCTACAACATCGAATCGATAAAATCAATAAAAATCGATTGTCCAAAGTATCGATAATAAATTTCCATAATCGATTCGTTGGGTTGCCCAAGAAATGACCTTCATTGGATCCTTAAATGTCTCGGCACTGGAACACTGCGCACGGCGCTGCGTGTCAAGTGCCCCAATGGGGCAATTTGGAGAAATCAATTGACTTGATCCATGTTTTTGGACTGTGGGAGGAAACCGGAGAACCCGGAGGAAACCCACACAGACAAGGGGAGAACATGGAAACTCCACCCAGATGGGGATTCGAACCGGGAATCCCTAGTGCTGAGAGGCGAACGTGCTAACCACTAAGCCACCGTGTCGCCGTTAATTAGTTCATTTGTTAATTAATTTTTTTCCAATAGGCTACAGAACAGACAATATTTGGTTCATTACTGAGAGCAACTGAGAATCATATGTTATTTGGAGTTGACTTTTGTTGTTAAGTGAGGGATGTTTAGATGATGCATTATTTCTTTCATTGTGCTTTTCATTAATAACTTAAACATTTTGACTAAAATTACTATATATAATACTATACTATAGAATAATTTTACTGAAAAACATCCATCTTTGGATAAAAGCATCTGCTAAATGATCAAATGTAAAGACATGGAATTCTTTTATTTATTTATCCGATTCATCGATTAATCGAAAAAATTATCGACTGATTAATCGATTATCAAAATAATCATTAGTTGCAGCCCTAGTGGTAATAATAAAATACATAGTGGTAATAAAATGTTTTCATGAGCTTAACATCATAAATACAAGCATAACCATGTTTATATGTGAATCCATAACAAGATGACAGTGGAATCCAGAGGGGAATGGGCCTGTTCTACTGCTCTTCTTTAGAAGCACCTAATAAGGCTGAACAGCATACTGGCTCATTGTGCTGTCTGTGGAACATCACACTCTGGAAAAAAATACTTCTAGTAGAAAAATGCTCTCTTCAGACTGGAGCTGCATGCTTTTAGAAAAAAAAATTACTGGCATTGCCATGTATTTTCATCTGTAGTATAAAATTGCCTCGATTTTTATAAGCTTCACTTACCATATAGATAAACTTTGTAGTTCTCTAATTACAGACTGTAGTTCATCTGATACAATGTAGACAGAACCGTCCAGTAAGCATCCTTTGGTTTGATGAAGGGTACTAACACAACTGGGGTGAAGGGTTCTGCTGGGAGGGAGTTCCAGAGTTTGGGAGCAGAGTGGCTGAAATCTCTGCTCCTCATAGTACTCAGACGAGCAGGAGGCACTGAGAGAGAGTGCAAAGAGGAGGATGTGAGCGAACGGGAGAAAGATGTGATATTGAGAAAATTTGATTATGGATGACCTTGAATGTATAGAGAAGGATTTTGAAATGTATTCTATATTTAACAGGAAGCCGGTGGAGTTGTTGAAGGACAGGGATTAAGCGTAACTCATAAAGCGTAGGTTTAGTCAAATGAATGTAAGAATTAGCTATTCTGCCTAAAATGCGTTAGCACAACATCCAGTGTTGCTGTAAATCACATGGGACCCAAACTCCTCCCACATGGTTGATTTGAATGAAGCAGTGTATGTCATTTTCATGTATGGTTTTTAATCGCGGTCCAGGCTCCACCTCTAAACAGAGCTACACTTAGCATGGCATACTTAGAGGTGTTTACAGAGAGATTATCTCTTAATTTTAGTTCCACCTTGTTTTATTTTTTTTGTTCTCTGCGAGTACTGTATTGTTGTATTCCATGAGGCACGTACTAAACGCTTCATAAAGAATACATCATAGTGTTACACCCCTAATATATGAAGTCACCGACTCCATCCACTAGACCCAAAATGAACATTTTTGCCTACTGTGTGTACACACAGAGGAATCTGTCCTCCACATTTAACCCATCCGTGCAGTGAAACACACACATACACACACTGGTGAAGTCAACACATGTACCCGGAGCGGTGGGCAGCATTGAATACAGCGCCCGAGGAGCAATTGGGTCAGGTGCCTTGCCCAAGAATGGAACCGGAGACCTTCATGTCACAAGGCTGGTTCCTTAACCACAAGCCCCATCAGGTCACAATATGTTGCATGATTTTTCTTTAGGCTCGTCACCGTGTGCTTGTCCAGTTTAAACATCCTGCACCAGTGTTTTCTTAACAAAAGGACTTTGCAGTGACTTCTTGCTGGTAGCTGGAACAACCACCCCAGTATTTGAGAAGGAAGTGTACTTTAACCAACATGTGCTACATTTGACACCCTCCTACATTAAATAAAAGCCAAAATTGGCACCTGTTGTTCCTCAGCATGAATGACTTCATCAATAAAAACTTCTTACTGCTATTATTTTAAGTGCACCTCATTCATGACTCACTTACTCAGAATGAGTGGGATGTATGTTCTAATTGTTTGGTCTGCTTTTTTTTCTATTATTCTACTACATTGATATGTTCATTATTTGTGAGGTAGCAACTTAATTCTTTACAAAACACATTGATTTAAAAGGTTAATTATGTCTTTTAACACTACTGTGCAGTGTGTGTGTGTGAGCGTCTGTGTAAAATTACATTTTAAAACCCACCCATATTAATAAAGCATAGGAACTGGAGGCTCCGAACTGCTTGAGCATCTTAGCATTCTGTAAATTCTTCTGTTGAACTCTAACTGGTTATTGCAGAGTCTGGATTGTTAAAATTCTGAACACAGGCACGGTGTCTTTCACCAGAAAGCCAGTAATGTAAATGCTAATAGGTTTTCCAGTCATATGTGTAAATTGTTACGTGGAGTGCAGCAGTGACAAATTTGGCAGTGCAGAGGAAATGTACCCTGTGTAATTGTAAAACTCACTTATAGTTTGTCTTCTTGACAAACTATAATGTTTTTCACCAATGCAATCTGTACTGAGCTTTGCTTTGATATGTCACTGCAAAAAATCTTATAAATCTTTGATTTGTAAGTTTATATTTCATATCTCACTTGCATTTGGAGACACACCGTTGAATTGATCGTAGGAGAACAGAAATGTTTAGCAGAGTGAGCAATTTTAGGGAAATTGGAGATCAGTCTCAACATTTGCAATCCATCAAGATAATCTTCAAAAAGGCAGCTCTTTATCTCAGTCACAGATCCCTAATTCACTTACACACACACACACACACACACACACACACACACACACACACACACACACACACACACACACACACACATATATATATATATATATATATATATATATATATATATATATATATATATATACATATACATACACAGTGAGGAAAATAAGTATTTGAACACCCTGCGACTTTGCACGTTATCCTACTTAGAAATCATGGAGAGGTCTAAAATTTTCATCTTGGGTACATGTCCACTACGAGAGACAATCTTAAAAAAAATCAGAAAATCACAATTTAATATTGTTTTTATAATTTATTTGTGTGTTACTGCTGCAAATAAGTATTTGAACACGTCAAAAAGACGTCCGGACCCAGACATTAAATCAGTAGTTTATTGGTTGGGGTGTGCAGTGAATAATGTTTTACTGTTTATTCTAAGCGACTGAACTTTTTTATTGTCTTTACGGTACGAGCTTTACTGAGCTATAAACTCAATCACCATTTGTGTGCGAAGTAAGATCACCAAAGGCGCTCCTTAGCCAATCAGGTCTGTGCAGATTTGGAAGCATGGAATGTGCACAGGCAGGGTACGAAGAAAGAAGAAGCAGCAGGATGGATGATTTTTTTAGGCATTGTGCAACTGTTGTAAGCTATGTTTGTAGTAGAAACATTTTGAACATGTTAATGAGTATTGGTTGGCATCATTACATGTACAGATAATGACTGCAAATCTGCAACACTCATGTTCGTTTGCATCTGTAAGGGTAAGGTGCATTTTGGGTAAAGTGCGCTGAGGAAAAGTTTTAATGATATGATAAATAAATTTAATGTGACTGTTTCCTTTAAACGTGTTTGTGTGCACAATTATACAAATAAAACCACAATGGTTGTTAATTGTGTATATATGTATTTTATTAATCAACCAGAGACGTGCGGGTTTGTGTTTTTTCGTAGGTGTAGGTGAAGATTCAGAAACATCTCTGGTTTTTCTTTGGTCCTCCTACATTCCGCTGATCATGCTGTTTCCTACATTTACATTACATTCATTTATCCAAAGTGATTTACAAATGCGAAAGTAACTTACCTTGTGGGTGGGTGTTTAATTTTTTTAGCACCCTTTTCTTCATTATTATGATCCTCATATCTCAGAGGGTAGTGATGAGGTGCTCTGCTTCAGTCCACCATTGAAAGCAGAGCTTCTCGGAGTCTGAGACTTAGCAGGAGCGTCATGCTGTTATCTTTTTTTTCACTGTCTCCTTCTAAAAAACCCTGGGGCAGTTGCTGAAGGACAAAAACATTACTTGATGATCATTAAATAATTGATGGTTAAATAAAAAGCAGTGTGATATGAACTACAGTCTGCTTCGCTTTTGTAAACAGACTTGCGCTTTAAACTTGCGAGTTGCTTGCGGACTGACACGCAGCTCAGACTCAGTGCGCGGTGTCCCAGTGCCGGGACATTTAATGATCCAATGAAGGTCATTTCAAAAACCAGGACATTTTCCTCACTTTAAAAAAATCCCGGGACATGACGTGAAATACGGACATGTCCCGGGAACTGCGGACGTATTCGTATAACGGACGTACTCCGTTATCATGTTCTCATCATTTATCATCTACGTGCAGCGCAGTTCATGTTCGCAGAGCTTGAGAATTAGCTCCTCGTTGAGGGGGAATCATCAGGTGAAGCTCCCGCAGTTTGGATTTAAACGGAAGCTTGTTTTCAGCGTTGGCTGTGTTTCATTTGTACGATTTATAACTTGTTTTGCAGACTCAGCCTCGTTCTGTTCAACCCGCTATTTGTTTCCAGCGTTATTGAAGCGCTGCAGGTGACGCAAGCGGTTACAACATTGCGAGTAACGTGGAAATAGTGCAACCCAACGAAACGATAATGGAAATTTATTATCGATACTTTGGATAATCGATTTTTATCGATTTTATCGATTCGTTGTTGCAGCCCTATTAGTGATACAGTGTATCTTTTTCATACTGTTCATACACACAGAGGAATTTGTCCTCCACATTTAACCCATCAAGGGTTAAAGTGAGCACACGTGCCTGAAGCGGTGGGCAGTCTTGTACCAGGCACCTGAGGAGCA